>CM077502.1:36690763-37400356 GCA_039654745.1 Houttuynia cordata
ATATCTCCGATATATCTCCGATATTTTGTCTCACTGATACGATACCGATATCCGATACAGAATTCCTTGGGCCTGAGACGTCGGAGTGGTAGAGCGTTGAGATAAAGAGAAAAGGAGAGGTGATGTACCTACAATAAAACAACTGTTAACGACTGAACATGAAGGACCAACTCGAGCCACCCTCCAAACCAGAAAATTGGATGCGTCAAGCTTGACAGGGACACGGTTGAGATGGTGGACGAGAAATTTGATGGGCCCAGGGATGGGAGCAAGGAAGTGGACGAGAAATTTGATGGGCCCAGGGATGGGGGCAAGGAAGTTCATGGTGAGACAGGGAGATAAAGGACTGTAGAGGGAAGGTGCGAGGTGGTGAGTAGAGAGGGGAGAGTGCAGAAAAGAGACTACATGCCTAGAGGGGAGAGTGGCAGCTGGTAGTGGCTACGATACCATGAAAACAAAGAAAGAATACCTTGCATGGTGTGATCAATATATGTAGACCCATTTTGTAGAGTGTAGTTTCACTTACGGACATGAGAAATGGAGGCAGGCCAGGCGAAAGTCAAACGACATGACAAAGGCTAGTTATGCAGGTTGATGCTTCGTGTGGTCTGGGCGGCCTTGCAGGCTTAAGAGAAACTATAACAAAGCTAGTTATACACGGGATTTAGATCATAATTGGAAACTTTACTGTCCAAATTTCACTTGTTTTACAGTCGCACAAAAATTTATGTCTAACAGTAGAAGGTCATCAAACCCACAACATACCATATAACGGCGAAGTTAGCTTTTTGAACGCATGTATTCTACTTGTAGACAACATTCTACGTGGGAGATCAAAATAAGTGAAATTTGGTTGGAGTTACAAAGTACTGAGTATATGACCCTAAAGCCAGTGTGAATTCACCGTTATAACTGGCATTGCAACACAGGGCTCGCAACAAACATTATAGTGAGTCAGCTTTCCAAACCAAATTTCCCTTTTTTGGAATCCCAGTAATATGTCATTTAACAAGTCATCCAACAATCAGGGTGTGGAACAGATCATAAAATGTAATCCCCGTAAAATGTTGTCTACGTATAATGGTAATGTTTGTGTACTGAAACACTTGTTGCCAATTGTACCATGGCAATGCCAGTTATATGGATGACCGGCACTCCAACCACTGTGTGCGTGTGTGAATGTGAGTGTTTGAAGTTTCATTAGTAATGTTTCTCATTACAAGGTACAGATTGATACTACTGGCAGAGAGCGAGAGAGAGATCCCGTATTTGCATGGTCGCCCTTCAATTAAGCCATCAGATTCTGCACTGAAAAGGTACAAATTCTGCCTATGCACGGTCACCTTCAAGTATGCACATTCTACTCTGAAAGGCACACAGTAAACTAAACACAACAAAAAAAACGAAGAAAGAGTGGTCATGAAAGAGAACTGGCGTAATATAACATAACTAAGTAACTCATTAAAATAATGGCAACTCTAACAAATGTTTACCTGAAAGGAAAAAGTAGAATAATATGTGAAAATTGAAGGGTTCGCGAGCCGCAGCGGAAGCGATTTGAATCGTCCATGATGGTGTTGAATCCTCCAAATTCTGATTTAATTTTGAATTTTCTTGCACTCTCTTGAGCATGAAAAATATATATTTTTATATGCCTTTTTACCTATTTGTTAGTCATATTTCCTAGTTAAAATAATTAATAAATTGAGTTATTAGTAATTAGTTTAGTAATTTAGAATTAAATAAAGAATACTCTCTAAATGGCCCAATCTAAATATGTTCCGTAATTTTATGAATTATTTGGTGCATCAAATGTGGGATATATTTTATTTTATGTAAGTTTAAGTCCTCGGACTGCAGAACGGCCAAAGTAAAGCAATTACACGTGTTTTGAAGTGCCAAAGTGACCCAAGTGCTGAGATGGCACGCAGGGAAGATCTGAACCGTTGATGAGTCACTTAAGAGAAGACGGGCGGAGAATTAAAGTACAGAGCGTTCAGATTCGATTCGATGGATGAGATTGATACAACGGGTTTTAACCCAAGTGAAAGAAAAAAAAGAAACTGAACCAAATCGGTTTGTCGATTTGGTCTGAAGAAAGAAAAAAAAAAGATATGAAAACCCAAGCCGATGGCTCGGGTGTTGCAGCAGAACAGAGGATTCGAGCAGACGTTCGAGCTCTGCTCGAATGACCATGGCGAAACCAGATCGAAGCGAGGGCTCATGGCAATCTGGGTTTGAGCACGACGTTGAAGAGGCTGACTGTTGTTATTTTAATTAATCTTTAAATTTTACTCGCAAGTGTACGAATCGTATTTGGAGTACACTCGCACAATTTTATGAGGTCGAACCCACGGGGACTTGTATGGCAGAAATCTAGTCAAACCCTAACTAAACCCTTGAACTAATTATGAAATTTCAGAAATGGATTAACTAACAAATGATTAATTAAATTAATTAACCGAATAGAAATCTAAACTTTATCAAATTAACAAGTACTAAGGCTTTGGAATCGGCATGCAGTAAATTATAGAGAACCCTATACTTTCAATCATTTACAATTCTCCAAAATACTCGTAACAATCTAGAATCATATTCACGTTGTTACGGAAAATCTTATTTTAACGCACAAATATTCATACAAAAATCACTCCCTTCATGCTACTTAAATTAATAATTCAAATCATTTGATATATCCACTTATGAGAGAATCACATGCAACTAGTATCCGATTTGTTTTTTAATAATTAAAACAAGCATACATTGTAATAGTAATCCCAAATCATAGCAAAAACATGATTGATGTTATATCCGTAATTAACTAAATAATTAACAACAGGAATGCATAACCATTATAGCATAATTATAAGAGAAAAATATCAGCTTTCACATGTCATGCATTCTCTATAATCACTACAGCTTCATCCTAGCCTTAACAATAAATCTAGCCACACATATTAATTAGAACAAAGACAAAATCCATAATAAAACTCATTAAAATTAAAAAAATAACTTACTTAACTTGAAGAATTAAATAAAAATACCAACTTTGATCTTCCTTCGAATCAGTTACAAAGTGTCATTCCTTGCACTTGAATTTCCGGAATTACAATTAAAATTAAATTACACAAGTGAAAATAAAATTCTAAAACTAAAATTTAAAAACTAAAAAAAACTGAAAAAAATGAAAGCTGCTCTCAGTCGTCTCTTTTGTCGAGCGGTTGTTACAAACTCCTTCGAAGCAACACAATAGTAAATGAAAATCAAAATGAAAGGAGAAATACTAAAATCAAAATATAAAACTGGAAAAAAATACGAAAGATAGGACTGTCTGGTTGTCCTCTTCGACTGGTCTTTGTGTTCTGCTATTGCTCCTTTTATAAAGAGACTGCAAAAATTCTCTTCATCCCAAATCAGAACCTTTCCAAGCCAGTAATTTTCCAAAACCAATTTCGTGTAGAAATATCTCTCTTGTTGCTGCCTTCCAAATCAAACAATTTGCCACTCAATTTACTTCGAATCCCGTCCAGATTTGCAGTAAAAAATTCCATTTTTAAGCATTCCAAAATAAGGCCGAAGCACCCAAAAATGCAATCTTTCCTTTTCTCACACAAATCAGACTTTTATTCTTCTCCAATCAAAACGAATTTGGGCACTTACCATTCTGAAACATGTCTGCAAATCGTCTTTCCAATTTTGGACTTCTCTGCTTCGAAATCTCATCGTTGCCGCTGTGAGCACTTCAGTCCACCACCGCCATCAACTGCTCACTGTTGCCTCTGTTCCAAAACCCAACCATCGATCGTCACTGCTCTCGCCGTCGAACTCACCATCAGCCTTGCCGTCATCGTCGAGCCCAGGCTCTCAGTCTGCTGCCATCTCTTTCCCAAACTTCGCCGTCGGCCATGATCTCGAACCCTTAGCCCATAGCTGCCGTCAGCCATGACCGCCATCTTCTGTTGTCTCTGTCGGCCGCTCGAGCTGGCAGCTGGGTCACGTTTTCATCTTCATTTCTCTTTTTTTTGCTGACTGAACCAACGAACCACTAAACCGGTTCTCCTTCTTTTCTTTTTTTTCTTTTGCTTGCTTAAAACCCGTTATCCTCATCCGCTAGATCAAATCTGAATGCTTTGTATTTTAATTCCGTGCCCGTCTTCTCTTAAGTGTTACGGTTCAAATCTTTTTACGCACTTGATCTCAGCTATTGGGTCACTTTAGTACTTCAAAACCCGGCTTAATATCTTCACTTTGGCCGTTCTGCAGTCCGAACACTTGAACCTAGATGTATAAAATATGTCCCACATTAGTCGCACCAAATAATCATAAAATTATGGAACATATTTAAATTGAGCCATTTAGAGAGCATTATTTATTTTATTCATTATTACTACACTAATTACTAATAAGCCACTTTATTCTTTATTTTAAATAAAAAATACGACTAGCAAACACATAAAAAGGCATATAAAAATGTGTATTTTTCATGCACAACACCGACAACAATTGATTGAGGGAGCGGCCGACAAAGAGGGCGACGATGATGGCAGTCATGATGGCGAGAGTAGACGACAATGGTTCTGGCGACGATGAGGCAAGGAGCAACAACGAGCAACAAAAGGAAAGATCTCAATTTGGAAAACTGCCAAATCGGGAAAGACGAATTCAGATCTATTCCAGAATGATAAGGTGTGAAATTTCAACTTGATTTAAGACTTGAGAAAGGTTGGATTTGTGCCCAAATTGAGAAAGCTTCATTTTTTGTGCTTTGGTCCTGTTTCGGGAGGAGGAAAGATGTGATTTTTTCTTGAAATTGGACCTCAATTCGAATGGAAAACTACTTGGTTTAGGAAGAGCTGATGACAAGAAAGGGAAGTTTTACTTTTACTCGAGATTGGTTTGGAAGAGCACGGTCTTGCAGTCTCTGTATACAAGCAGTGCAGTAGAGCAAAAGAACAGGTTGACCACTTGAGAAATAGGGACCCAGCCGTCAGACGACCGAGAGCAATTTCTTTTGAGTTAGAGTTCCAGAAATTTTGATTTTGGCCTTTTCATTTTGTTTTTCATCCTGGTTCTTGTTATTACTGCATTGGAGTTGTATCAATCAATTGTTCGAATTGTTGATGTTGGGAACAGTCGACCGAGCAGACAGAACAGTACTGTTACTTTTCATTTAATCTCAAATTTCGTGTAAGTCAATTTTATCTTTTAATTGAGATGAGTTTAATTATGAATTATGCATATGTTTTTATTAATATGATTGGCTAGATTAGTTTCTAAGGCTAGGATGAGGCTGTAGTAATTGTAGAGAATGCCTGACATGTGAATGTTGATATTTTTCTCCTAGAATTATGCTATAATGTTTATGTGTTCCTGTTGTTAATTGCATAGTTAATTACAGATATAGCATCAATCATGTTTTTGCTACGATTTGCAATTACTATTGTCATTGCATGCTTGTTTTAATTGGTTAAATAACAGATTGGATACTAGTTGTGATTCTCTTATAAGTGGATACATCTAGTGATTTGAATTGTTAATTTAAGTAGCATGAAGGGCGTGAATTTTGTATGAATGATTGTGCGTTAAAATAAAATCTTCCGTAACAACGTGAATAGAATTCTAGATTGTTACGAGTATTTTGGAGAATGATAAATGATTGAAAGTTTAGGGTTCTCTATAATTTATTGCATGCCGATTCCAAAGCCTTAGTATTTTGTTAATTTGGTAAAGTTTAGATTTTTATCTCGTTAATTAATTTAATTAGTTGTTAGTTAGTTGATCAATTTCTACAAGTTTTCATAATTAATTCAAGGGTTTTGTTAGGGTTCGATTAGATTTTCGCCGAACAAGTCCATGTGGGTTCGACCTCATAAAATTGTGCGATTGTACTCAAATACGACACACTTGTAAGTAAAATTAAGAGATTAATTAAAACAACAACACATTCACAAACAACAACAAATTAAGAGTACAAGAATCTGAGCAAAATATACGAACAAGAGTTTATTTCATGCACAAATAAATTAAATACAAAAACAAATACTACTAACCTGTAACCTTTGTGCCCAAGAATAATCCATGAAAAAAGAACGAGAAGAATATGTCCGAGATCACCTCTTAAACCGTTCGTGTGTGGATTAATGGTTTGCTATTCTCCACGAGATTGCAATATCTCCTTCGATTTGCCTCACGTCTTCCCAAGATTATATCTCCAAGATTAATCACAAAAGAGAGCAAAACCAAGAGAGAGAAATCACAAGCCAAAGAGGAGAGAGAGACGTTGAGAGGAGAGAGGAGCCAAAACCGCCAGGAGTGATTCAAGGGAGGAGGGTGTCCCCTTCTATCCTTTTTAATACCTTTTCGGTTACCCAAATTTGGGGAGTGAATCTCCCGCATATTCTCTCTCTGCACATTCTCACTTAATTAGGACTCCCTAATTTTCTCTCCTTAATTGGCTTTTCATAACGGTTCTTTAACATAGGTGTCTCTTCCAACTAAGTGTGGACCCACCCGGGCCCACGGGAGCCTAACCTTTCCTTGTGTCCACACACCAGATGGGAGAGCCGACTCCGCTAAACATGGCATATAATATGAGGCGAACCCATAACTATATCTTACATCCCCCACTATGGGTTATGTGTTCATATTTGCGATTCAACAGTGACTCGTGCCCTAGTCCTGTCGTAATCAAAATTTATGAACATGTTTCAAAAATAGATCCGTTGTCAAGGCCTTCATTAATAGATCAGTCAATATCTCAATCGTAGGAAGATGACTCACCGCCAACTTTCCCCGTTGTAGCATGTTAAATATATAAAAGTAATGCACCTTAATGTGCTTAGCTCTTGAACTAATCTTCCCATTACGGAGTGTAGACACAGTCGTCAAATTATCACAATAAATTTGGACAGGAGCATCAATCCACTGTTCTAGCTGCAACCCAGCTAGAAACTCTTTAATCCATACTGCCTCGGAAGTTGCAAACCTGCATGCAACAAACTCAGCTTCTATCGTAGGCTTAGTAACACATTTTTGCTTCTTACTAGCCTGCTATGGCACTGCCACCAATCATAAATACATAACCAGTAGTGGATTTCATGTCATCCTTACACCCGACATAGTCCGAATCACTATAGCCTTCCAATGACAGGTTCTCGGCCTGATATGTGAGTTTCATATCCTTGGTACCCAACAAGTATCTGAACACCCTCTTAATAACCTGCCAGTATTGCATACCATGGTTAGCCTGATATCGACTCACAAGGCTTACTACAAAAGCCAAATCAGGTTGAGTACAGTTCATGGCATACATAAAGCTACCAATGGCCTGCACATATAGCACAAATTGCATCTTCAGACGTTCCTCGTCTAATGCAGGTGCCATTTTCTCAGACAAAACTGTCCCTTTATAGATGGGCGAATCTATGGTCTTTCAACCAACCACACTAAAGCATTTCAACACACTCTCTATGTATGATTCTTGAGATATACTAAGCCTCCTCGCTTTTCTATCTCTCTCAATCTTCATCCCTAGGATATAAGATGCTTCACCTATATCTTTCATTTCAAATTAGGTCTTGAGCCATTCTTCAAGACTGAGAATCATACTAGTATCATTCCCCATCAATAATATGTCATCTACATATAGTGACAATATCATAAATCTACTCCCATCTCTAAAGGAGTATACACAATGGTCATAGTCATTAGCCACAAAGCCATATTCACTTATCACCTTGTGAAAAGTAAAATACCATTGTCTTGGCGATTGTTTAAGTCCAGACAATGATTTAACAAGTTTGCACACCTTAGTTTCCTCCCTAGAAATAACAAACCACTCGGGTTGTTCCATGTAAATCTCCTCATCTAAATCACTATTTTGGAAGACAGTCTTTACATCCATCTAGAGCAACTCTAAATTCAAGTATGACACAATTGCTAACAAACATCGAATTGAGATGAACCTAGACATAGGAGAATATGTCTCCTTAAAGTCTATGCCCTCTACTTGTGTGAAACCTTTTGCCATAAGTCTTGCTTTGTACTAATCTATTGATCCATCAGCTTTGGGCTTCTTTTTGAAGATCCACTTACACCCAATGGGTTTTCTATCATCTAGTAATTCAACAATCTCCCAGACTTTGTTCTTCAAGATTGAATCCATTTCCTCTTGAACAGTCTTCTGCCATTCCTTGGAATCTGGACTGGACTACTCACAGCCTGCTCAAATGTGACTGGATCATTAAGTACAGGTTCATCTACCAAAATCTCATCTTCACCAAGCATGACATAGTAATCCTTCAACAACACTGAAGGTCTACGCTCTCTCGATATTCGAGACTCAACATCCTCATTGGATGTGTTACCTATCACTTGTTCATTACTAGTGAGAGTAACCTTCTCTCTTTCTATTTCAAAGAGTTCCACTTTCTGACTAGGAGTTTTAAAGTCTACATCTTCCTCAAGAAAATAAGCATCTCTAGATTCAATTACCCCCATTGTCCCATCATCATAGTGTACTACAAATCGATACTCTTTTGAATGATCACAATAACCTATAAAATTACATTTTATAGTCTTCGGATCCAACTTATTTCTCAGTTGATCAGGCACCCTAACATGGACCTTTGACCCCCACACTCTTAAGTTTGAAAAGTTTGGACGTCTACCCTTCCATAACTCATTTAGGGTCAACTTGATCGATTTAGAGGGTACTCGATTTAGTACATAAACAGTGGTGTCTAGTGCTTCACTCCAAAACTGCGTTCCTAGTTCAGAATGGTTTAATATGGATCTTACTATGTCTAACAATGTCCTATTACGTCTTTCAGCGACTCCATTCTGCTGACGGGTATAAGGCAAAGTATACTGATGCACTATGCCTTGGTTTGTACAATAGTCCTTGAACAAATCAGATGTGTACTCACCACCTCTATATGTTCTCAGAACTTTAATTTTCCTTCCTAATTGGTTCTCAACCTTAGCCTTAAATTCCTTGAATTTCTCTAAGGCATCGGATTTCCTGGATAACAAGTACACATAACCATATCTCGAATAGTCATCTATAGACGTAATAAAATACGTCATACCCCTTTGAGTCTTTACATTTGTAGGCCAACAAATATCTGAGTGAATGACCTCTAAAAGGTCTATTGCTCATTGACGTTTATGAAAAGGTAGCCTAGTCATTTTGCCAGATAAACAATCTTCACACACGTATAAATCATCACCTATTCTAGGCAGTAACCCACTACCCGGCATTCGTTGTAATTTTCTAGCATTAACATGACAAAGGCGTAAATGCCACAAAAAAGCATCATCAACAACACAAGCAATATACTCAGAATTAATCATTTTATTAATATTAGCAAAGTCATTGGAAACATCTAGTTTGAATAAACCGTCAACTAAAGAAGCAGTAAAAAAATATTATTCTTTTGTCCCACAGTTCCCTTGCCACCCTTGAATCTAACTTCAAATCCCTTTTGAGTCAGTAAAGGGATTGAAATCAGATTCCTACTAATCGTTGGTGCAAGCAAGGCATCTGTGAGGACAAGAGTGTTTCCTCCTGTTAGAGGAACACGAATAGAGCCTATCCCCAACACATCACAATAAGTGTTATTCCCCATATATATCTTGTGCTCTCTGGGACTAATCTCTTTCAACTGAGCAAATGACTCCATGGTCATTGCCACATGATGAGTTGCATCCGAGTCAAGCCACCATCCCCTCGTGTTTGTGTTCACAATCAATGCCTCAGAAATAATACACACTATGTCCTTTCCACCTCCTTGCTGTTTCTTTTTCTCAATGCCCTGGGTGCCATTAGGACAGTTCCTGCTAAAGTGGCCCGTCTGGCCACAAGTAAAGTATGCTCCCTTCTTCTTATTCTTGGCCTTGTCTCCATCGTGGAATTGAGGCTTCTTTCCTTTCCTCTTGAAGTTCTTCTTTGAGGTGCCAGCATAAGACCCACCTTTCTTGGAGCCAACATGATGAGCAAGGTTGGCAGATGCATTAAAGGCCCTCATATGCTCTCTCCTTTCCTACTCCAAGCCCAACTTGGCAGTAAGGTCATCGAAGTGAGTTTCTTATCACTCAGGTTCAATGCCACCACAACTGCTTCTCATGATGGAGGAAGACTAATGTGTATTGTAGACACTTGGACCCCCAATAAAATTGGATCTCCAAGCATCTCCAGTTTACTAGCGATAATGGACATGGCATTTATGTGCTCAAGCACATTCTTACCTTCCTCCATCCTCATGTTGGTATAGCGAGTATGGAGCAACCTAATGTGAGCCTCAATATGCTCTCCATACCTTCTCTCTATAGCCTCATACATTTCTTTGGCCGTTTTGTGATTTTAAAAAGCAACTCAATAGTAGGCTCCTTAAAGGTAAGCATCGTGGTCCTTGCTCATGCATCCTCTGGTTTAAACTTCTCGTACTCTCTCTTTTGAGCAGTAGTAATATTATTTCCTGGAAGATCAACAACTTGATCCAGCAGAGGACCCAAGTCTTCAAGGAACAGAATGTGACAAATATGCCTCTTCTAGATAACAAAATTCGTGGCATTCAACTTTTCAGTCTTAGCCAATTCATTGGAGACCATACGGGAAGCCATTGCAACTTTTATGAAATCAGAAAATGATGAAGATAAAATCTACAACCAGTGAAACGGGACAAACAGTGTTAAAAGGCAAAGTTTGAATCACTAAACAACAATCAGTAATCAGTTAATGATGTCGCACAAATACTGCTTCAATTAAATCGGTTTTTCAAATCTTTTTCCTTCTGATCGATAGTGTCAAATCAGCCGATCGATCGCTACAAGCTGATCGATCGCATCAAAATAACCGATCGATTGCTTCAGCCGATTGATAATAGTAGACTTTGCAAAATTACAGTAGATACGATCGATCGTGTCCTCAGTCGATCGATCACTCCACTTGTAATATAATGTTCGATCATACTCCTGATCGATCACTCCACTTGTAATATAATGTTCAATCGTACTCCTGATCGATCACTCCACTTGTAATATAATGTTCGATCATCGCGTACCTTTAACTGACCGAACCCGAGGATGCGATCGATCGTTTCTCTCAAATCGTAACTTCCATTAGATACGATCGATTGCGAATGGCGCCCATTGATCATTCTGGAATTTCTTCCTTTTAACAAAACGTCCAGTACCTACAATTGATCGCCAAAAGTGCCGATTGATCGTTAATTGGTTGTCTTCACAGTTTTGATTTTTTAAATCGATCGATCACGTATAAATTGTCAATCGATCACCGTATCAAAACAGGAAAAATTTAGTTCGATTGCTCTTAATTCCACACAAAAATCAATCAGATTTTTGAGAATTCTCACACTACAACGGAATTGGGGCTCTGATTCCACTTAAGGGTTCGCGAGCCGCAGCGGAAGCGATTTGAATCGTCGTGATGATGTTGAATCCTCCAAATTCTGATTTGATTTGGAATTTTCTTGCACTCACAAACAACAACAAAACAAAAGTACAAGAATCTGAGCAATATATACGAACAAGAATTTATTTCATGCACAAATAAATTAAATACAAGAACAACTACTACTAACCTATGGCCTTTGTGCCAAAGAATAATTCATGAAGAAAGATCATCTTGAACCATTCGTGCGCGGATTAATGATTTGCTATTCTCCATGAGATAGTAATATCTCCTTCGATTTCCCTCACGTCTTCCCAAGATTATATCTCCAAGATTAATCACAAAAGAGGGCAAAACCAAGAGAGAGAAATCACAAGCCAAAGAAGAGAGAGAGACATTGAGAGAAGAGAGGAGCCAAAACCGTCAGGAGTCATTCAAGGGAGGAGGGCGTCCCCTCCTATTGTTTTTAATACCTTTTCGGTTACCCAAATTTGGGGAGCGAATCTCCTCATATTCTCTCTCTCCACGTTCTCACTTAATTAGGACTCCCTAATTTTCTCTCTCCTTAATTGGCTTTTCATAACATTTTTTTAACATAGGTGTCTCTTCTAATTAGGTGTTGACCCACCCGGGCCCACGGGAGCCTAACCTCTCCTCATGTCCACACACCACATGAGAGGGCCGACTACTCTAAACATGACATATAATATGGGATGAACCCATAATTATCTTACAAAAACAAATAATAAGATACAGACCTGAAGATCCTGTAGTTGATACCATCAATAAAATTGCCAGAACACACTGCTTTGTCATGGCTATAGAAAATCCAAACCAGTGCATGATGACGACACATGGAAAGGAACTATCAATACGATGAGATACTTATTTGTAGAGACATGTAATGTAACTGATATGTAAAGAGAGGTCTACACATTGTAGGCGATATGTACATTTATGACTATTTTTATACTTGTGGAAGTATAAATTAAGATCTTTTACATTTGTATTGAAATGTGAATAGAACCAAAGTTTGCCCAGGCTGATATGATGATATTTGACGCATAGGTAAGTGATACTGTGCAGTAACCCGTCTATCCAAGACCATGCCATCAGACATTCATGTTTGGGTTCTCTCTAGTTCTTATGTCTATGGCGCACCTGCACAGGGAGCCCATTTGCAAATCAAATTTTCATTATTTACCTGTGAGCAGCAGCTACTCTGCCACGAATTCGAAGCAACTAGTCTCCCTGCCTGATGTTGCTAACAAATTATCACAATGTAGCCTTCCTTCCAGTATTGACCTCACTTCTAATCGACACAAAAAAAAGGAAGTAAAATCAACGACAATGTAACTTTCGTTACTTAAGCAGGCAGGCATTCGGGTTTTATTTTTATTTTGCAACCAAATTTTAACTTATTTAGAGACCCACATAAAAATGCAGTTGTCGAACAAATAGAATGGGTCAAGTTAGTATTGAACGATTGTTGTCAATTCACATGAGTGTGTGTGCGTGCGTGTGTGTTTGTGTCACTTGGAGTCATGTTTCACTAATGGCATAGAGAGGAAAAAAGAGATTGAGATTCTGTCCTTGCATGGTCACCCTTCAACTATGCTATCAGATTCTGCACTAAAAGGAACAGATTCTATCCTTGCATGGTGGCCCTTCAAGTATGCTAATACTTGCACTAAAAGCACACTAGATAACACAAAACAAAAAGAAAGAAAAGTTCGCGAGGAACTAGCAAAATCCAACGTGTTAAGTAACTCAACAAAGTAGAATGACTTTAAAAGATGCTTACCTGAAAGGATGTAGTAGAAATATGTCTAAATAGATAATAAGATACATAGTAATGGAGATATTGTAGCAGATATTCCGATAATATTTGACTTCAAAAAGAGATCTGAATGCTATTGTCGGAGATACTTCATTGTCAGGCTATAAAAATCAAGATAATCATGGTTGAGATGAACAGAGTTTGTACCTTTTTAGTGGACACGTGAAAGTGACTTTTAGGAGAAAGTGTTATGGCCAATAAAACACCAAAAACTAATTTATAGAGACAAATATAACTGATATGTACAAAGAGAGTAGTTCTGCACTTTGCAGGAAATATATCTGTCGATTGCTTGAAGAATATCTCGGTGCAGATATCTGTGCCAGGTAACATATGAAGACAACAAAATCTTGATGTATGACTTTTTTTGCATCTGTAGAAGTATAAGAAATGACTAATCCACCACTAATCATTTATGGTCATACTAATTTGTTAACAGCTATAGAAATCCTCCACATCGTAACAACACATTTTCGACTACTAAATCTACAACCAAATTGACATCCAGCGATTGAAAGGACCAGTTTACTATATCCAACGACTCATAGTAACAAAGAACATCAACTGCATACCTCAGTTTTTGCAACTTCATAAGAACCTTTCCCAAATAGTAAATTGGACTTGAAGAGACTCCAATTTTGGTTCCCAATATTGCTGATGTAATGATCTGACTAAAAAAGAAATATCCCGAGGAAGCACCTTCTCCTTTTCCACATGTTAAAAGAATGAATTTAATACTCATAAAAAATGTCGCCAAGTTGCTAATCTTGCCACACGTTGTTGAAATGAAACGTCAAAACCAAGAATATTGCTTTGGGCTGGAGATGACTACATGAAATATTGTATAGTTTAGACCACCATTTACTTCAATTATCAAGTAGGCTTCTGAAGTTGGCAATTGAAATATGGACATAAAAGCGTGGGAAATTAGAGTCAGTGATTCATACGAAAGAGTAGAGAGATGATCTATAACGGAAATCAACGCAAATTTTCTGTCAATGAACTTGTCAATACATACGAACATGGTCCAATGTGATTACAATATAAGATGAGAACCAGAAAAAATGAATAAATACGAAAAATGTACCAGAACCATATTTACAAAGTGCAAATTGGACCACGGTATTAAAAAAAGCCGAAATATTACTATATATCAGACAGAGTGAAATGACAGTTGGCATTAGGCATTTATGAATACATATATATTCCTTTTCCAACAAAAAACATAGAATCAGCAGAAAATGACAACAATAAATCCAATTAAAATAACATATATGAATCTATTTCATGTAGAATATCAGCCAACCCTGATACAGTAAAGCAACTATGGACTAAGAATTGTAGGAAAAAGATGGCCTTAAGCATACAAATCACTACAAGGGAAAACTCATTTCTCAATATGTGCAAGAGTTGAAACCTTTCCAACAAACCAAACACCTTTCTAAAAGAAAAAATAGAATGAAATAGCGAGAGAGAGAGAGAGAGAGAGTGAGAGACAGAGAGAGAGAACAAAAAAGTAGCAATTTCAGAGTAGCAAAAAGGGTAAATTCAAGTCCAGAGGTACGAGAATTGCTTCAAAAGTAATATTGCAAGCTGTAAAAGCTCAATTCTCAAGGTTCATCATATTCTACACTGAATTACAAATAATGTGAAAGTGCATCCAAATTTAGTTTGGAAGAACCAAATGTAAATCTTTGTTAAGAAGATATGACAGGGCTAAATAGGTAAATAATCAAAAGTCCACCTCTTCTGGAGAATCAAGCAGCTTATCGACAATGGTTTTTATAATAGACGGATCAACAACCTCCCAACTTTGACCATTCTGAAAAGCATGAGCTTAACATTGGTAAAATGAGTATTTGCATGCAAACCAAATGGTCATGTCCCAGTTGTTTTGATTGGAACATATGTAGAAATGCAAAAGGCGACTCCTATTCATATTAGGAGTGTAGCTCTCAGCAGCCTGGATATGGGGAAAACGATGAACACTACTGAATTAATAAAAATACCTACAAGAAAATCAGAAGAAGAAATATATAACAATGGCTCTTATCTACCTCAGTAATGTAGAACTCCATCAGAAAAGTATAATCAATACGGGTGTGAAATAAGAATATGAATAACATATCAAATAGGACACTTGACTTCTGATTCATCATGCCTCAAGTAATTCAGAAAGCATTTAACAAGCCATTTGCTTTCTTTAACCTACTATTTGTTCAATGAAGTCAAGTATAGAAAAAAGAAAGAAAAAAGATACATGTAACACCATAGAAAGAAAACCTGCATATTAGATCGAGTTCTCTTTCTTCCATTTTCTATACTCTTTCCTTCTAAACCTAATCATCCAATGTTGAACCAGATTACCATCAAGAACAAATATCCACTTCCTAAGATTGATGACCTATTCGAGCAATTGCAATCAGCTAAAGCCTTCTCTATGATTGACTTGAGTGGCTACCATCAACTAAGAATTAAGATGAAGATATCTAAGAGGGCTTTTAGGACAAGATATGACCACTATAAATTTTTGGTTATGCATTTTGGACTAAAAAATGTCCTTGCTTCTTTCAT
This sequence comes from Houttuynia cordata, assembly GCA_039654745.1. Classification (NCBI taxonomy): domain Eukaryota; kingdom Viridiplantae; phylum Streptophyta; class Magnoliopsida; order Piperales; family Saururaceae; genus Houttuynia; species Houttuynia cordata. The sequence goes on from CM077502.1 coordinate 36,706,591, forward strand.
GGATATGATGAAAAGAATTTTTACTAACCTGTTGGATAAGTTTGTTATTGTACCTGTAGACGATATTCTTGTCTACTCAGCCAGCCCAGAAGAATATAGAGAACACTTGAGTCAGGCACTGCAAATCCTTAGGGGTAACCGGCTATATGCAAAATTTAGCAAATGCAAGTTTTGGTTGGATATTGTTAACTTTTTTGGACATCTTATCTCTAAAGACGGAGTGTCAGTTGATCTAACTAAAGTAGAGGCAGTATTAAATTGAGAAAGACCCCCAAGACAGTCACAAAATTTGTACTTTTTTGGTATTAACAAGTTACTACATAAGATTTATTGAGGGATTTTTCAGCTTGTCATTGCCAATGACCAAGCTAACTAGAAAATGAGGAAAGTTCATTTGGATGATGCATGAGATTACAACTTTCAAGAATTAAAGAAAAGATTGACATCAACTTCTACTGTGAAATTATCCTAAGGCACATGCAAATTTTTCATTTATAGTGATGCCTCAAAGAATGAACTATGTTGTGTTCTGATGCAACATGGACGAGTGATTGCTTATGCTTTTTGTCTACTTAAGAACCATGAACAAAATTACCCTATACATGACCTAGAGTTGGCAGTCGTTGTCTTCCCTCTTAAGATATGGAGATACTACCTGTATGGGGAAACTTTTGAAGTATATACCGATCATAAGAGCTTGAGGTATGTCTTCTCTAAGAAGGATCTTAATATGCGCAAAAGGAGGTGGTTAGAGTATCTCAATGATTATGACTTTTCTATCCACTATCATCATGGTAAAGCAAATGTAGTCGCTGATGCTCTAAGTAGAAAAGCTAAAGTGGTAATGTCTCACATGATGCTTAAAGAATGGAGGTTAGTGCAAAAGATAGGAGAGTGTTATTTGGATTTGCCGACATATCAAAGTAAATATTTTCTAGGCAACCTCACCATTCGGTCTACAATTATTGAGAAGGTGATTGAAGCACAGAAGTCTAATGTTTAAATCCAGAAGTCTAGTCCAAATGCCTGTGATCAATTGATTCTATTGCATGTTTGCAAGGTAGTCCCATTCTTTGAAACTCTCCAAATGTACAAGTCTTCTTAAGCAGATTCACTGCATCCTGCAGGTTGTTTAAAATAATACGGCATGTTACTAAAATAGTGTATCTGAAAATGCGCAAAGAACTATATTATAGAGTTTAATGGAGAAGTCGTGTTTTTGATAACATGAATGTATTGATGATCGTGTGTGCGAGTACATGCTAGTTAGAGACGTCGTGTTCTTGACAACACAATAGAATAGTTTATAGTGTATTCGAGTACACTATATGTTGGTTTAACGTACTACGTGACTTGAAATTCATGCAAATAGACGGGTAACACTCGTACAGATGACACCATATCCCTCTTATCACTTATGAACTTCTAAGCATATTTGGTTAAGAGAGTTATTAGCTATTGGCCTTCGCATCTACTCTTCTCAAAGTGGGTAGTGGTCATGGCACACGTTTGCTTGATTAATTGTGTGATTGGCCAACTCCTAGCTTTCAAGAACATGTTGTTTGCACTGTCAAATATATGTGAGGTGAGAGTAGCATACCTTCTATCTGGGAGTTCAACATTAGCCCAATGCTTGTATCCAATTTTATAGATGTAGTTGTATGCATCTTCATTGTGATCCTTAATTTATTGCATCACCACATCAAAGTCTATAATTTTTTATTTAAGCCATGCTCCCATGTAAAAGCAGACATGTTTTCATTGTTACCAGCTTTGTGATGGAAGATGGCTACATTAATATTTCATGTGCAACCATCATGTCATGAAGCCAATCCACATATTTGGAAATGTGTATAATGAATATGATGATGCTGAATCTTTCTTATCATTGTCCCCACTTCGGAGGGTTGCGTTAGGAAGGGCATCCGGCGTAAAAACTTGTCACTATGTTTCTTTGTATGGATTTTGTACCATTATGATTCCGATAAGAGTCAAATGTGGTATATAATCCATGCCGCCGACACCAGATAGCTGGGATAAGGTGTATGATGATGATGATGACCACATCAAAGTTTAGAATTTTTTGGCCGCTCTAAACAATAGTTTCTTAAGGTACTTATTTTTGTACCTGAGAAGGATATTTGCTGCAGTATGACAAAGGCAAAATTTGTTATATGAATATGGAAACATGACTTGGCACTTTGCCACTCCTTGGACATCAATTATGCCCTAAATTAGATGTAAAAAGAATGGGAGTTAAAACATTGAAAAAAAACTAGCCAACGCTGGTAGCCGTCATATTTGTAACGACTAGAAATTCTATATATAAAAAATTATTTATATGATTAGGAAAGTCGAGTTGCAATTTGAATTCTTAAGAATGATATGTGATGATGTGTGTTTCTTTTCATATGTTGCATTATAACGTGTTTTGTAGAATACTCGGTTGACTCAAGAGTCCCGGCGCTGAGGCTGTGCCTGGCACCAGGGTTAGAGGAGAGCCTGACACCAGGGTGAGGCCAGGCGCCAGTGATAAGTGTGCGTACGGTGCAACATTTCGTATAGGAGTTCTGATTGACGAATTAGAATTAAAGGTAGTTTCCTAATTAAGTATGAAGTAATATTGGAAGTTATCAATTGGAGTAAAAGTTCAGAAGTTGCCAATTGGAGTAAAAGTCCAGATTGTAACCAATTACTGGGAATCAAACTTATTGGGTGCCAGGTTATTTGGGCGCCAGGTATTGAAGATAGAATCAAAAATATTTTGGATGGTTTTCCTGTGTGAATAGAAGTGATTTACGATAAGGACAAGAGTTACTTAGTTACCAGATGGTAATTGTAGAAAGTGATAGTGAATCTAGACTGTGTTGAGAGTCCTGATCCAACTACACACTGCACACTTCTACGACTGGGTGCCAGATAGGATAGAGGTGCTAAGATTCTTGTGGTCAGAGGCGATCAATAAGGAGAGACACCACCACAGGGGGGAGCCAGGAAATTATGAGTTGGTTAGACGTACAATTACTTGTTATGGGGTTGCAATAGACTTAGAAAGCAGTTATGCAGTTGGAATTAGATTTGGAATATTGAATTTAGAATCCAAACCAACTAGGCGCCAATAGTGATTGGACACCAATGGGGATGTGGGTAATGGATGGTTGAGATCAAAAGGAAGTTAAAACAAAGGTTAAAGATAGTCCTAGTCGAACTAGGAAAACCTACTCCTATTTAAACTAGGAATAGGGCTGGCCAGCCATTATTTATTGACCGACAAGTTCCCTCTCTTTCTTTTTGTGCTTTCTTCTTCTCTCTCTCACGTCCTCTATCAGTACTATTTCTCTCTCTTCATCTTCTTCTTTTCGTTTTCTGGTTGGAGTGGCAAAGGGACACAAACCGGCATCGTGGAGGATCAAATTCACTAAAGCGAGAAGAAGCTTCTTCAAAAATGCACTAACAAATTCGGTTTTTTACGACGGCAAAAACTGTCGCTAAAAGTCCTTAATCTGTTGCTACAGCTCTGTATCGACAGATTTTTTCCGCCGCTAGCTCCATGGTAATAAGTTCCGCGGCTAATTACATTTCGATGAAAAACGGTGATCTGTCCCTAATATCTTTACCGACAGTTCTGCCATCGGTATAACTTTTTAGCGATAGTTTTGAATACTCTAGACTCGTTAAATACCTATTGCGACAGTTTTAGCTCATTTGTGACAGATTTTATCTGTCGATGCAGAATTAGAAAAAAAACAGCAGCTTTATGCTGCTACTATGCCAAATATGGATCACAATCATTATTCATAAATACAAAAGATATCCTCATATATTATTCATATAGTTTGTTTCTGTCACTAATGTTATGCAAAATTGCGGCCTTCTTGCCACTAATTAAAGCTATTTTCACTACGAGAAAAGAGCCCTAAGAACAAATTTTGTATTGATAAAAAATAACTTTACAATTTTGCCAAAAGATTATAACTTTAACATGAGTGAAAAGTGAAGTAGCAAAAAAAAAACACGACTATAGAATGAGTTCTTCTCTCTGGTTCTACGTACACACATTTTGATAAGCCATACATCAGCAAGGCATCTAGGCTCACACAGGAAGCATCATCACTTATAGAACCAACCCAAAACTTCAAGGTCATGTGGTCCAAAAATGCAAAACCATAAGCAGTCAATCCACTCCATTATATCCTGAAATTAAATCCATGGACATTAGTCTCTGTTCCCAGAATTTTAATAGGTCATACAAATCTAAACAATAATGCTACTTCTCTCCCTTTTCGCCTACTATTTATCCCCTTATTGTAGATCTGTTGGTCTACTTCAGCCCATCTGAATAACTCTTCATCACATGACATGCATAGATAAGCCGCAGCTAGCTAACTAACAAATTTTCCATGCCAAGATGAACATATAAAATGTAAACTTCAACAGATACAACAGACAAGACTTTCAACTCCCATATCTGAAAATGCAACTCCCATATCTAATCCACTTATTCCATTTAATTATATAAAACAAAAGACATCCAGTTGATTCCAATATTACAAGTTTCTTCACATATACAACACCGAAAGAATTAATACCCCTGTCAAATATTCAACAACTATAACATTTGTACGTTAATACTAAAAAAACATACAAGTCCATGAAGCTCATATCACCTAACGGGCCCCTGTTTAGTGCTTCATACATTGACCCACGTTCCAGCAGTGGGGATGGAGTAAGGGTGGCTAGCAAGAATTCTACATTTTTCTATATATAGCTGATAATTTATATCTACATCTGCTGAATCTGTAACACCCGAAAAATTAGTAAGTTTATTAAAACTGAAATTAGATCTTCTTGATGCTTGTTTTTGTTCTGTTTTACTTCATAGTGTTAAATAGGGTGAAAAGAGCTTTCCAATGCCACCAACTGTGCGCTATTTGGAGTTCGGAGTAAAAAGATATGAGAAATTGAATTTTGAATTGCCGTGGTCGCGATCGATCGCCAGGACTTACGATCGATTGGCACATTGAAACGATCGATCGCCTCAAGAAACGATCAATTGTAGTTACTGTGATTTTTGACTGTTTTGTTTTCGGAGCAACCTGCCAATCGATCGGATGTAATGCGGTAGATTGCGAAAGGCATGCGACGATCGATCGTCGTGTCGCAAATCAATCGCCTAGTGCGGTTTTGTGTTGTTCTTGGCATTTTTGGCTTGGATTTATTTGGAAAAGATGCCATATTCTAACTAGACTTAGATTGCACGTTCCTAGAGGGATCTTGGAGCCCTCTTATTGGTGGAAAGAGTCCATGATATGGGAGGATTATTTTAAGAAGAGATCTTCCCAAACTCTATATAAACCTTTGTGGAGTTGACTTGTGCTATTGCAACCCTAGCCTTAGAACGTCCAGAGCCTTGTTCTTCTCCTTCCACGTTCATCCTTCTCCTAAAGGCTTCTTCTTGGTGGGAGATTCGCAAGAGCTTGGTTGCAAGCGAGGAAGGCTTATGACACGCATAGAAGAAGGATCTTCGCGAGATAAGAGTAGGATGGTTTTCCCTTTTCTTTTCTTCATCCTTATAATGTTTATAAGTGTTCTTATTCAGTACCATGATGTATTGCTTTGAGTCATGTGAAATTATTTGATTTATGAGCTATTTCTCCACTACTTGTTTGGTAGAATCATAGTATGCTCACGAGCCATTGCTAGGTCCAGCATGACCTCTGATATTTATGGAATTTTGATTCCTTATTGCCTGAAGGGAGGCAAATACGTACGTTTAGGCTGTATGACATTATGGAAGGTCTGTAGTCTCCGCTCATTGTGCCCGTAAGCACAAATGGGGCCAGCATGCCTAGACGCATGGCCGGGTTCTGAAGGGAGAACCTCTAGGATGTTCTGGTAAGTATCCACATGGTTGGTAAACAGCGAGCAGAAATTAAATCTCTTTGCACTTTCGATGTTGAGAGGTATTATGATTGTTGATTCTTCTCCTTACACCATTGACTTGTTTGGAGTGGTATATGTTGCTATCCTTTCTCTATACTTGAGAGCCAGGAATCCTTTTGTGTTCACTGCTTGTTTCTTTATTAGTGGGTTTTTACATCCTACTGAGTGTTTCTATGAAATACTCATTCATCCTCTAATGCAGGCGCAAAAGAAAGCTGAGTTCAGGAAGTTGCAATAAAGGAAAGGCGGTTGGATGAGCCGTGAAGAGATTGGAAGTTTACTTAGTTATTTGCTTTGTTTATTTTGATGTTTTTGACATTGTTGGCCGTTGTGTGCCATAGACTCATAGGTTTATTTTATTTGTTTTCCTTAAAGGATTATTGCTGGAATAATAATTAAGTATATTCATTTCATATTATTTAATGATGTCTGCTATTATATTACACTGTCTGCGGGCATAACCGATTACATGTCCTTTTGCAATGATTGTAATCGGTGGTGAGATCGACTGTTCAGTCGCGTGCCGGGATCTCTACCTCGAAATGTACTTCTTTTGTTGGCTTCCACACTCCGATCGAGGTGTAGGATTTCGGGGTGTGACAGAATCTACCATGGGAGAATTGTGCATACTCCTTGCATGAAACCAGATAAGCCACCAGGATATATAAGCTACCTGAAACGATCTACTGGCCAGAATAAACATGTATAACTCTTTGTTTAGTTGGATTACAACGATCCAGTGGGGTATTTCAAGTCAAAAGTTGATTATTTAGCGGCAGACAATGAGCAAAAAGGTAAAATGGAGCCAAACGATATAGTGACCCACGAGTGAAAATGCAACGCAGCCCCTGTCATCTAGCATAAACTGTTGTATGCTGATAAGAAGAACATATCACCATTAAGGCACACAAGCTGGTCTATGAAAGTATATATAGACTGATACAGTATAGTAAAATAATTGTGGGCATATTGATTACTTGTTTTCAGGGTGTGGGACGGGGCTGGCGATGGGGCTCCAAGTTGTGTTACCTTGTGTAAATCAAATGCAAAACCTGGCAAGCCAACAATGACTTTGAAAAAATAGTAAGTGGTTCTTCCCAGGTCCTCCCACTCCTTCCCCTGATTGTCATGGATAAGATAAAACCCCTAATAAATAAGGTGCATGGTTGATTAGCCATCTTGCATGAGAGCATTGTCTTATTGCAATCTAATAGAGTTGGTCAGAATTCTTAGGGTATATGTCTGCACAACTATATTACTTTACGGTTAAAGAACTGCTCCACTTAAGGTTTGATATTTACTTTTGATTTGAAATGAAGTCAATTGCTTTTTTCTGCCAATGAATAAAACTGACTTCTACCGACGGATGCACATCCGACGAAAACAATCCGCTGTTAATCTCGTTCCTTTTACGACAGATTTGTTTTTGTAGCCAATAATAGATATTATCAACATTTTTTTTTTGCCATAAAAAAATCCACCGTTAAAAGTCAATTTTGTTATAGTGAGGTAAGATGGTTTTTACATAGCTTCCTCTAGGTTTTCATTCTCTTAATGCCTAGATTGCTACATGTTTGAAGTCAGATAATTTCATGTCATTGCTGATGTTATGATGATTTAAATTCTTGAATGAATTCTTGAAAGTGCTGAAATTATATGCTTCATTGTTGTACTTATGAATCGACTTTGATTGATTATTGGAATTATATTGTTATTACTCGTATTGAATTGGTGAGAACCCTAATTACTTGTTGCTTCCTTGTTACTGCCTTTTCATATTCTTGACTTTACTGTCTATTTATAGTGGCCCTATTTTGTGAAGCTATTATATATGTATGAAAGTAAAACAATTTGATACATACCTTATGTCGACTGAACCTTGCCAATTTGAAATCTGTTGACCAAAGACTCTCGCGCTTTGTCGTGCGTCATTCCATCCACTATATGTTATGTATCATATGAAGAACATGATAACTACTATTGGACTAAGTTGAATTATTAGTTAAGTAATATGTAAACCTTAATTAAAACTAAACAGTTGACCTCGGGTCAAATTAATGCTCTCGGCCAGAACTGTTTCTGCTCCGATAGCCTGAACAAAAAAGATCATAACTAAACCTATAGAAGTGACACTCTTATCGCCTCACTGAAACTTATAGAACAACCTTTGAAGAGGTAGCGGAATGCTTCCCGAAGGCATGCCATTTTCAATTGTAGGCATATGATAAACCGCCTGGCAGCATTAATCAAATTCCCAAAGAACTGGCCATCAGTTATGCCTTGTTTCAACACCCAATTAATCTGTCAAAACTTTTTTCACAGTCCGACCGCGATTGTGGGGCTTGACATTGATAAAGAGACCTCTCACTCCTTGCAGGGCTAATGAGCTATGCCGGCGAGAGACTTGGTGTGGTAAAAGCAGTTGCATAAGGAGTGCTTGAGACAGGCATAGAATATGAAACTGGAGCTCTTTTATGAGCAATGACACCAACTTTTGGAATGGATGACAATTTTTCTGAGTTTTGGCTCAAGTCAACCACATAGAGAAGATCATCAATACGGGCCACAATATTGTACGCAATACTCTCCAACACTCTGGAGTAGCTCTCTAAGATGGACTTACCAACATCCTAAGAAATCCAAAATAAATGTGAACTTCAGAAACATGAGATAATAGTTCAATGTTTGTAACAAAGTGGAAGGGAGAAGTCATCTGCAAACCTTGTTATATTGGATCTTGCTCATATCCAGAGTTGTTTGAGGAAGACCAGGGAATCTTTGCTTCAAGCACAATAAGAGGCTTTCAGCTCTTTCAGCAAGCAACTCTCTCTTATCTGCATCTGCCATTAGTTCTTTGACCAGCTCCCATGATGAATTCGAATTAGTCTTATTTGCATTACTAACAGGTCTATTGATGGCTCTTCTGCGCCAAACATATACTGTGGCCTCAACCCGATTAGCTATTGGTGTTCCGAAGAAGAATCAAGGCAATCAAGAAGGCATTCTGGCGAGAATTGTTCAGAAGTAATGTACCGATATATGACATCACCAAGGCTTGCTCTTCCATACTGGTACCAAGTTCAGAGCAATAGAAGTTAAAACATCTCAACTGATATTTCAAAACTTATAAATGGCAAGACAAATTCATTGTAAAGTTTAGTAGTGCCCAAAAGGTGACAGTGAACTAAATACCTTAGGAAGGCTATCTAAATATGAATCAGGAATTTCCATCTCAGCTAATGAGTTTGTGTTGATAGCCATAGCAGCTTTAAGAATTTGGTTTGCACACTCCCTGTCACGCCCCGAATTTTCAAAACTCCGAATAATGCGCGGAAGCACTAACTCAGTTAAGGTCATAAGGCTGAAACCCGGGCCGTGACCGAATACTCAACACATAACGATCTCATTCCAGAATGCTTAACCAATATCCGTTATACAAAATCTTAAATAATAAAAACAATCCGAAAGAACTACTACTTAAATTATTACAGCTCAATAATTCAAAAACATTAACATAACATTTAGGGCACAAAGGCCAAATAAGATAAAAGTTCAAACACATCTAAATAGAACAAGTCTTCACAATCAACTTTATTCATCTGGGAATCAGCAGCAACACAAACCTGCTCCGCTTCACTCTTTCTTAATTCTTGCATCAAAGGATGCATGAGTATTTCGAAAGAAATACCCAGTAGGATGCCAAAACCCTACTGAACAAGATATAAATAGAACAATAGACTCCAGTCGATATAAAATATGAGACAACATCAGTTATAACTGGAATAATAATGCAGTAATCAATATACCAGAATAAGAGCAACCTGTGCTAAGAATCAATCAAACTCCGAACACTTTATTGAAAAGGGTATAAATCATACTCAGAATAGACTCCAAACATACAGGGTGTAGGAGTTATCAATTTCTGCTCTCAGGTCAGTCCACTTCCCCTATGGACATCTATGCCAGAACATCCTAGAGGTTCTACAGAAGAACCCGGCCATGCATCTTGGGATGCTGGCCCCATCGGTGCTTACGGGCACAATGGGCGGAGATTGCAGACCTTCCGTAATATCATACAGTCTAAAGCGCATGCGTTGCCATCATCGGCTGAACTACAGAGGTTCATAATATAATCTGAGACCACAGAGGATTTAGCAATGGCTCGTGAGTATACTATGATTTCCACTCGAAGAGTTTTCATCAATCACTCTTGTGGAATAAGCAGTTTACAGAGAACTGAATATAATCTGACAGCAACGAGGCTGTATTAAAATCAATGGAAAAAATTCTCAATATTCAAGAATGGACTCCCATAGAACACCATTGAGATTTCAATATCCCAAGGAGTTAACAATTCAATATAAAGAATCAATACTCTTCATCAGAATCTGACTCATTAAGGAGTAACTGAAACAACTCATCTTCCAAGCTTGACCCAACTATAAGGGTATAATAGTAACTTTACTAATCTGATAATTTTCGCTGTCCAAGGCCATAGATAAGAATTTCCAGGTCTAACGCTAAACTCAGATGACTCGAATGGTCACAATAATTAGGGTCTAAGAGTACAACCCTAATCAGATTTCTTGAGACACTTCAATCGGTAAGGTAGTTTAACACATAAGCTCGACTCAATTTGGCTTGACTCCACTTGACTACGCAATTCCAAAAGATTACCCTCACTGCCCAATTGCCACCCCTGTCTTTCTTGTTTTTATTTAGGTAGTAACTTATCCATAATTTAATATAATCATAAGATACTAAATAATATTAGGTATACCCCGGTTCACTGCCCTGTTTTCTGCATAACAGCACATTTTCAAGTCTTACAATAATTTTTACAGTTCGAATCTAGACATGGAAATTTTACTGTAGATTTTCCCAGAGTCTATAATCTAACCCAACCAAAAACACATTTTTCCAAATTTTCTAGAATTAGTTACAAATTTTATACTATAGTCTGTCTGTGCAGGAAAATACTGGCCGAGGCTAATTAACCTGGATTAACTCCCATAATATGATACATACTTATTAATTTCTCACTTGATCATGATATAATAACTATCACAGAGTCCTCTCATGATAATAATATGGTCATATCAGTAGGTAAAGTTTCTGTTTTTAATACATATAGCCACCCGACATGTGTTAATACAATCAATTACGACTATCTCACATAAACCCCCAATTAAGACCACTAATATGAGACACAAAAACGAAATAGAATGCTGTCGACTTCAAAAGACATGATCTTTTCACCAACCAGTAACAATATGAGTCTGATCTTCTATGAATCAGTGATTAAAAGTATACTTCATCGACATATATCATGTACATACCCTAATAGACAACCAATGACTCAATATCAATCGATAATATCAAACATCAAGACAACAATGACTGGACAGAAAATACCAGCAGTCATTTGAGTACATAATCGATCATTGGAATACTGGAATAGAAACGAAATTACATACCTAGGCCATTGCACAACGATCTAGACATCAAGGAGTGGTATAATTCATACGTGTACTTATCTTGCATATAAAAATTTTGATTTTTAATACTCATACCACGACATCATGGGATTCACAATATCAAAGAATTCAATACTCATAAATCAAATAGATTCATCTCAGAAAAATATGAGAGGATTAGGGAAAACACATCCTACCTCTTTGACGAAAACCGCGATTAAATGGGCGTTACCCGGTTCCACGCGTATCACCCCTTTCCTTCGCGTATCTCCACAAATGAGCGCTCAAAATGATGGAAACGCCCTTTGGACGTGCAATAGGGTTACTGACCACCTTGCTCCAAGGCTGGCACAACTCCCAAGGTATTTTAAAAGGGTTGCCGGCCACTAAATTGGGGTGTTTAAATAGTAAAAACCTAGTTACCTAGGTTAAATCTCCACCTTTGATTGAATCTCCATCCAACGTCCAGGATTCATTCCATATCAGCCCACGATCCATGTCAAGGACGTGGCCTCCCATATTCTCTCATCTTCAGTTAGGGTTTCCCCTCAATTAGGATGGTTTAAAACCCTAATTTCTCCACTTAGGCAACTTTTTCAATTAGGTTAATTTCTCACCTTAGATCAAATCTCATCTAAAGGCTGATATCCATCCCTTCAAATGGCATGAATAAGCTCCAACGTGCTTGCCTTATCACTCCAAATCAGATCCCTAGAATCTAGGTCGGTTACAACCTCTAAATTGGTAGAGAATTTACTAATGGGATCGGTTACTAATTATGGGTGTAACATCCCTAATTTTACTCCAAGCATGATCTCACTCAAGCCACATGACGTGCCCCACTTGATTGGTAACAGTTCATCAACAACTCCTAATCACGTCCCCAATCATTCCTTTTAGTTTCTAAATTCCCAAATTTAAGAATTTTCAATTTCCCTCCAAAATCAAATCGGTTTTAGAATCAAATTCAAAATTCCCAATCTCTTGATTTAGCCCTTGATTCATGCCCAAAATTGTAGGCCACGTCATCAAGAATATCCCACTAAACACGTCCAAAACCTCCTCTTCTATATTCCTTAATTTCTAATTAAAAAGGATATCAAATCTATTTACATTAAAACCGAATTTTGGACTAGATATTTATTCCTTTTAAAACCGGATTTGGAAAGAATTTGAAATTCCCTCTTCTCCTTGATTCTCTCTCCCCTAACCAAATATTCACATGCCAACCACGTGCACAGTGCCCAGGGCAATGTGTCCACATGGCTCTGGCCCTCAGGTGTTCCTGCGCCTGGTGCGTGGTACACTGATAGACGGCTCCGATGTCCCGCGAATGAAGTGTGCCGTAAAGCACTGCACAACTCTTGTACCACATCACTAACTCAATTTAATAACTCAAAATACTCAAATGAGTCTCTACACACTGGTCTCATACCCTGGCGCCTGGTCCCCACTCCTGGCGTCAGGTGCACTCAGCCCCTGGCGCCAGGCCAATCTTAGCACCAGATTGAACCCAGCGCCAGGGCTAGTCCTCGCGCCCTGGTGTACAACCTAATCTGGATTATAAATTCTACTCTTCTAAAAGCATAACAAAACTAATTCGACATACCAGATTAAAAGATTTCAAAATGGGCAGCAAAACTTTCCTATTTTAGAACAGTTTCCAAAAATAGCTGTTTTAGTAAACTTACAGAATTTTCGGGTGTTACACTCCCGTTTATGGTGCAAATTCTTCCTTGTAGTCTCCTGAAGGCCACCACAGGGAACTTGAGGTACAGGTAACCACCACTTCTCTTCTTGACGCTGAGTAGGCTTGTGGAAAGAGGCAGAGCTGTCTGATTCTGGTGCCAAAATCCGTTGGTCCACGTACCAGAATTCAGTGCTGTTGAAGCTGTCTTATATTTCCTGTGCATGTAAAAGCTTATCTAAGCACAAATTGCATGGAGTTAACAACAAATAAATGACTACAAAAGAATGCTCAATCTCACAAGAAGCATATTATCTAGTTTCCTCAAGGCTGGTAAATTAATGCACAAATCTGATCGCGGTCTGCAAGTCATAACCTGTATACAAACCAAATCAAATGCATGCAGTCAATCAAATATTATTTGCAATTAATTCTTACTGAACGAACAAATCCTCAAGAAAGACACTACAAAAATCTTTTGAAAAATTTTGAAACCAACAAATATAATCAAACATTAATTTGCAATTATTTCTTTACTGAGTGTTACGCATGAAAAATATACATTTTTATATGCCTTTTTACATATTTGTTAATCATATTTTCTAGTTAAAATAAGGAATAAACTGGATTCTAGTAATTAGTTTAGTAATTATGAATTGAATAAATAATACACTTTAAATGGCTCAAATTAACTGTGTTCTATAATTTTATGAATTATTTCGTGCGTCTAATATGGGACATATTTTATTTATGCAGGTTCAAGTGTTCGGAGTGTGGAACAACTGTATGAAGCCATTAGGCGGGTTTTTGAAGTGCCAAAGTGACCCAAGAGCTGAGATCAAGCGTAAAAAAGATATGAACCGTTGATATTCACTGATAAAGAAGACGGGCGTGGAATTAAAGTATATGGCATCTAGATCCAATCCGGCGGATAAGATTGCTCTGACGGGTTTTAACCAAGTCAAAAAAAAAAGAGACCCGGTTCGGTACGTCGATTCAGTTGAAAGAAAAAAAACGGCAATGATAACCCTACAACAGATTCCTATACATTTCTATATACAGCTGATGTGTACGGAAATGAGTGGGTGAGCTGATGTGACCCCACATTAGTTCACCCACTCATTTCCATACACATCAGCTGTGTATGGAAAATGTGTAGGAATCTGCTGTACAAATATCGTTTCAAAAAAAAAAAAGAAAAAGAAAAAGAAACCCGAGCCAGAGCTCGGGTGTTCCAGACGAAGAGCAGACAAAGGCTCGAGCTTTCGCTCCAGCGCTCATGGCAAAATCAGACCAATGGGCGGCCACTCGAGGATGACGGCGACGGTCGACGGTGAGGCAATCAACGGAGAGGCTGACGGAGATCGACAATGGAGAAGAAGCGTCAGCCATGGCGAACAGGAGCAGAGGCTTAATTTGGAAGGTCGAATCGGGAAAGAAGAAAGCCGAATTTGGAAACTCGGGTTGCAGACTTTCTCCAGAATGGTAAGGTACCAAATTTCCATTCGAATTGAGATTCGAAGGGGTGGATTTTGGCTCAAAAAGGGAAAGCTTCAATTTTTGTGGTTTGGCCCTGTTTCAAAAACTTAAAGATTTTATTTTCTTTTACAAAATTGGACGGGAATCACTTCAACTTGAAGGGCAAACTACCGGATTTAGGAGATTTTTGAAAGTGAGTGAAAGTAAAGGGCTGATTTTGGGAGAAAAATGACTGATTTGATAGTTAAAAACAGGGCAGTTCATCTATATAAGAGAGAGTCGACTGTTCGAGAGAGACGACCAGAAAGAATTTTTTTCCAGTTAAAAAGTTTTAGTTTGTTTTTTGCTTTATTTTCATCTCAAATTACTATTTTGTTGAGCCTATAACGAACTGTGCAAACAGTAGATTGCTCGAGGAGGACGACCAAGAGCAGCTTTGAGTTTTTTTTATTTTCTTTTTCAATTTGTAATTTCAATTTTAGGAGTTTTATTTTTCACTTGTGTAATTTAGTTTAAGTTGTAATTCCGGAGATTCAAATGCAAGGAGTGACACTTTATGGCTGATTCAAAGGAAGATCAAAGCTGTTATTTTTATTTAATTCTCCAAGTCAAGTAAGTTCTTTTTTTTTTAATGTCAATGAGTTTAATTATGCATTTTGACTCTGTTCTAGTTAATATGTTTGCCTAAATTAGTTGCTAAGGCTAGGATGAGGCTGTAATGATTGTAGAGAATGCCTGATTTGTGAAAGTTAATATTTTTATCCTAGAATTGTGCTATAATGTTTATGTGTTCTTATTTTAATTACTTAATTAGTTACGGATATAGCATCAATCATGTTTTTGCTATGATTTGGGATTACTATTGTCAATGCATGCTTGTATGAATTTCTTAAATAACAAATTGGATACTAGTTGTGATTCTCTCGTAAGTAGATACATCTAGTGATTTGAATTGTTAATTTAGATAGCATAAAGGACATGATTTTTGTTTGAGTGATTGTGCGTTAAAGTAAGATCTTCCGTAACAACGTGAATATGATTCTAGATTGTTATGAGTATTTTGGAGATTGATAAATGATTGAAAGTTTAGGGTTCTCTATAATTTACAGCATGCTAATTCCAAAGCCTTAGTAATTTGTTAATTTGATAAAGTTCAGATTTAGATTTTGTCAATTAGTTTAATTAGTCATTTGTTAATTAATCATTAAAAATTTCATAATTAATTCAAGGGTTTAGTTAGGGTTCGATTAGATTTCCGCCGTACAAGTCCATTTGGGTTCGACCTTGTAAAATTGTGCGATTGTACTTAAAATACTATTCGTACACTTGCGAGTAAAATTAAGAGATTAATTAAAACAACAACAAGTCTTTGGCGCTGCTGCTGGGGGTTTGTAGGAAATCAAATTCTATCACAACATGAGATATGTTGGTGAGTAAATTTTTGTCAAAATTTTTTCCAATAGCTAAAACTATTGAATTAAAAAGAGAAATCACTGGTTTTATGGAAGATGAAAATGAAAAATTCTATGAGAGTTGGGAGAGATTCAAAGACCTATTACTAAAATGTCCACATCATGGGTTTGAAACATGGAGGTTAATTCAATACTTCTACAATGGTTTAACTCAAACACACCGCAATATGATTGAATAAATGAATGGTGATACTTTCTTAGATTTAGGAGGTGAAGGTCCCAACAGTGGGATTTTATAAGTCATAGGGAGAGACAACATCATGCTCCCAAGAAAGGGGTCTCTATGAGATCAAAGAGGACGTAGATGTTAAGGTCAAACTCGATGCGCTAACCAAAAAAATAGATGCCCTGAGTCCAAACCGTAGCATCAATGCTCTCAACATGTATGAAGCATGCTCTGTGTGTGCTAGCCCGATGCATACATCTCTGAACTGTCCAACAATGAATACTTATCAAGAGTGTTATGCAGAATAAGTTAATGTCCTGAATAATTATTGGAAGCCGACAGGAAATTCCTTTTCTGAAACCTACAATTCAAGTTCAAGAAATCCTCTAAATTTCTCCTGGAGACAAAGTCAACCACCTATGAATGTAGGTGGGCAGCCAATGCAACCCATGCATAATCAGTTTAGGCAGAATGACTCACCTTATCACATTTTGTCTCAACCTCCTTCCCAATATCAACAACCTGCAACTCAATCTCAAAATTTTGCACAAAAACAATCATCATTAGAGGACACTCTAAAATCTTTCATTCAATCTACAAGCGAAATTATTCAATCAACCAAACAAGCTATGCTTGAGATGAAAAACTCTACACACATGAACACTCAAGCAATTGCTAAGTTAGAGACTCAAGTTGGTCAGTTGGCTACTCAATTAGTAGAAAGAGAGAGAGGGGGGGAGATTCCCTACTCAACCTGTGCCTAACCAAAAGGGCCAATTCTCTATTGGGGGTAGCTCTAATTCTTCACAGAATGAGGAACATGTTCAATCAGTTATTACCCTTAGGTTTAGAAAACAAGTTGAAAATAAAATTGGAATGCGTGAAAAAGAAGAAAGTGAGAACACTAAGCCTGAAATAGAGACTAAAGAAGTTAATTCTTCTCCAATTGTTGGCAGTGATTCTCCACGTAGAAATTTTTTACCTAAGGCACCATATCCACAAAGACTAATCAATAATAAAAAAGGTGCACAATATGGAGACATTTTAGAAGTGTTTAAACAAGTGCAAATAAATATTCCTTTTCTAGATGCAATTCAACAAGTGCTTTCATATGCTAAATTTTTGAAAGATCTAGTCTCTGTCAAAAGGAAAAATAATGTTCCTAAAGAAGCACTCCTAGCAGAACAAGTTAGCTCTGTCATTCAATGTAAATTTCCTATCAAATATAAAGACCCTAGCTGTCCCATAATTTCATGCATGATAGGGAAACATCAAATTGAGCGAGCCTTGTTAGAGCTGGGGGTAAGTGTGAATTTATTACCATATTCTGTGTATGTGCAATTAGGTCTGGGAGAGCTAAAACCCACTTCAATGACACTTCGATTAGCTGACCGTTCAGTTAAAATTCCTCAGGGTGTAGTTGAGGATGTTTTGATTAAGGTTGATACATTTTATTTCCCTGTGGACTTTGTCGTCCTTGATACTCAACCTGTTCCAAACATAAGTGGGCAAATATCTGTCATTTTGGGTCGTCCATTTCTAGCTACATCTAATGCTATCATTAATTGTAGAAATGGAGTGATGCAAATGGGTAAGTCATGTTCAAGTTGTGCCAAAAAAGTCTGACATAACTGTTGTGAAGAATGATGCTGATGAGTTAGTGCCAACTCGAGTTCAAATGGGATGGCGTGTTTGTATTGATTATCGCAAGTTGAATGCTTTGACAAGAAAAGATCGTTTTTCCCTTCCTTTCATTGACCAAATGCTAGAGAGGTTAGCGGGACATGAATATTATTGCTTTCTTGATGGTTATTCTGGTTATAACCAAATTCTCATAGCCCCTAAAGACCAAGAAAAGACCACTTTCACGTATCCTTTTGGTACCTTTGCCTACCGACTCAAGCTATTTGGGCTATGCAATACACTTGCTACTTTTCAAAGGTGTATGTTGAGTATTTTCTCTTATATGGAAGAGCAATTTCTAGAGGTATTTATGACAATTTTTCTGTCTTTGGGTCTAATTTTGATGAAAGTTTGCACCACCTATCATTAGTGTTGGTGAGATGAAAAGAGAAGAATCTGGTACTTAACTGGGAGAAATGTCATTTTATGGATAAAAAAAGAATTGTCCTTGGGCATATTATATCTCATAAAGGCATTGAAGTTGATAAAGCCAAAATTAATTTGATTTCACATCTTCCACCACAGCGAACTGTGAAAGAAATCAGATCATTTTTAGGCCATGCTGGATTTTATAGAAGATTCATTAAAGACTTTAGTAAAATTTTAAGACCTTTATGTAATCTTCTTGCAAATAATGCATATTTTGTCTTTGATGATGCTTGCAATCATGCCTTTAAGCAACTCAAATCAGAGTTAACATCTACACCCATTATTCGGCCACCTGATTGGAGCCTACCTTTTGAAATCATGTGCTATGCATCTGATTATACTATTAGTGCTGTGTTGGGGCAGTGCATTAATAAACTTCCCCATGTGAATTACTATGCCAGTAAAATACTGAATGATGCTCAACTTAATTATTCTACAACTGAAAAGGAGTTGTTGGCAGTAGTCTTTGCTCTAGATAAGTTTCGATCTTATTTATTGTGATCTAAGGTCTATATCTATTTGGATCATGCTGCATTGAAGTATCTTTTATCTAAAAAAGATGCAAAACCTCGTCTTCTCCGATGGATATTGTTGCTACAGGAATTTAATATTGAAATTTAGGATAAGAAAGGTTCTAAAAATGTTGTAGTTGACCACTTGTCTAGATTGACGATTGATTTTACTGATGAATCATTGCCCATAACTGAATCTTTTCCTGATGAGTAATTACTTGCAGTGTCCCAGTTGTCTTGGTTTGCTGACATAGTTAACTATCTGGTAATTGAACAAATTCTATCTCATTGGACTTCCCAAGATGGGTTTAAATTTTTATCCAGGGTTAAGTATTTCTTTTGGGATGATCTATACTTGTTTAAGTATTGCCCCGATCAGATTATTAGGAGATGTATTCTTGAACATGATCAACAAAGCATCATCTCCTTTTGTCATGATCAAGCCTGTGGTGGACATTTTAGTTCAAAGAAGACTGCTGCAAAGATTTTGCAGTGTGGATTTTATTGGCCTACTATTTTCAATGACTGTCATGCTTATTGTTCAGCATGTGAAAGATGTCAGAAGTTAGAAGCACTTTCATGTCGTAACATTATGCCTTTAACCCCAATCCTTATTGTAGACCTTTTTTATGTATAGGGTATTGACTTCATGGGGACCTTTCCTTAACTATTTTGGGATCTTTATATTCTTGTGAGAGTAGATTATGTCTCTAAATGGGTAGCGGCCGTAGCATGCAAAACAATTGACCACAAAGTGGTGGTCCAATTTTTGAAAGATAACATTTTTGCACGTTTTGGTTCTCCCCGTGCTATGATAAGTGATCGGGGTAAACATTTCTGTAATAGGGTTTTTTAACAGTTGATGAAGAAATTGATCTGTACATGAAATATGCATTTTATTATCTCTTAAGCTTATGATTATGCTAGTGTTTGATTAGAATAACTATTACTTTAATATTGTTTTTGGTTTTTGTAGGAAACAAGAGTAATACACAGAAATGAGGAGAAAAGTAACTCGAATGGTTAAATCATCATAACTTCGTGTACAAAGGTTGGATTGGACTGATTCAAGTATTATGTTAAAATTTCAAGAAGTCAGCCTTCCAACGCCACTAACCACGCTCAATTCGGAGTTCAGGACAGAAAGTTATAGCCATTTGAATTTTATAAACAGTAACTACGATCGATCGGCTATCAATGCGATCGATTGCCAGAGCCGCAAAAGCACTGTAATGAAGGAAACGATCGATCGGCACAAAAACGATCGATCGTATCTATTGGAATTTTTGATCCGCGCAAGACAGTAACTACGATCGATCGGTATCATACGGCGTCGATCGGCAAAATGATCGATCGGAGGAAAATAAAGAAGGAATTGCGATCGATCGTCCAGCGAACGATCGTCAATACGGAGCGATCGATCGCCGTATGTGGCAAACCGAAATAAGACCTATTTCGACTTGGATTTGGAAGCGATTTTCGTGGTTTCTCTTCACTATTATAAATAGGCCTTATGGGAGAACGTTTCGGGCACCACATATTCAACTCTTGCAGAAACCCTTGGAGGCTAGAGCAAAGGAGAGAAGAAGATGAAGAACATGAAGAATACAATAATGGATTCTCTTCCAATGCGAGGCTAAACACCTTTCCAAGGCGTAGATGAAGCCCAATAATCTGGTTGTGTAGTTTCTTTTCTCTCATCTTATGTTTTTACTCTAGTTGGTGTATGGATTTTATTGTGTAATCATCGTTAATTCAATAAAGATTTGTTCTTTGTACTCGAAAGAGACAAGAGTCAATTCTTGTGAGTTTCAATCCGAAGAATACTTGCGTATCCGAGAGGAACATGAGTAGACTGAGGTGTTATATATCAATAAAATTTCATTGGTTTATACTCGAGAGAGATAGATCACAATTCCATGTTTTATTGATTTATGTGTTACGTCCGAGAGGAGAGCACTATATTTTGAGTTGACAAATGTATGTTCGAGAGGAATATGCTAGCCAATTAGAAATCTCTATTCAAAAGAGAGAGAGAAACGATACACTAGTTTATTGTGGTGGATTCGAAGCCTTGGTCTTCTCCTTATTGATTAAATCTCAGCTTAGTTTAGTTTAAAGTTCATTGCTTTCTTAGTCTAAAATCAACACTGCTATTTTTTCTTGAATTTGGTAAAGTATTCACCGTCCCTGAGGTTCGACAACCCTTTGATACTCGCCGTAGTACAATTGCCTTGTGCACTTGCAAGGGTCTAATTTTAAACGATCAAGTTTTTGGCGCCGCTGTCGGGGACGGCTCAATAGTTTACTAAATTCTTAGCATTGTTAGTTTTAGAGTAGTTTAGTTTAATTTAGATTTCTTTTCACTAGCTTAATTTCATTTTTCTTGTTTTGCAGGATTAGGAGAGGACGCTGATTTTCGTCATCGTTGGAAGGGCCATCCATTCCCACTGTTTGCACTCTCTTAACCCTCTTTTAGAGTAAATTTGGGTGCTTGGTGTTTTTACTTTTCTTTGTGGGATTGCATGACGTGCTAGTTGTCGCTATTAAGTTGCTAGTTGTCGCTATCTAGGGTTGATGCTTGCTAATTGTCGCTATTAGGATTGCACAGGTTTTGTTTGATTTTTATTGTGCATGCATGGTCGTCGTTCCCTGAACCCCGACCTGGCCTTTGACCCTGATCCTGAGCAACTCTATAGAATCTGTAGAACTCCTAGCAAACCAATCCTTGAAATTCATCCAATGGCGGACAACATGAACCTTGGGGGTGGGAATGGCCTAAATCAGAATCCACTAATGCCCCATGCCCGTACCCTGAAAGACTACTACCGTCCCACTGCCTACACCTCCCCTTCCTGTATCCTACTTCCTGTAACCGTGGCTAATTTTGAAATTAAGCCAAACATCAT
Source organism: Houttuynia cordata (assembly GCA_039654745.1). Taxonomy (NCBI): domain Eukaryota; kingdom Viridiplantae; phylum Streptophyta; class Magnoliopsida; order Piperales; family Saururaceae; genus Houttuynia; species Houttuynia cordata. The sequence continues at coordinate 36,728,348 of CM077502.1, forward strand.
CCAGATGCTGCCCAGATACCATGGCCAATTAAATGAGAACCCCTATAGGCACCTACAAAATTTCCTAGAGGTTAACACAACCTTTAAACTTACACTATCTGATGACCAGGTGCGCCTTAGGTTATTCCCCTTCACCTTAAAAGATAGGGCCAAGGAATGGTTGTACTCCCTTGAGCATAACTCTATTTCTACTTGGGAGGAACTTCAAGCCGAATTCCTCAAGAAATACTTTCCTGTGGGGCGGACAAATAAGATCCGCCATGAAATCATCACCTTCACCCAGATACCTAATGAACAATTCCATGAAAGCTGGGAGAGGATGAAAGCCCTACTCCGGTCCTGTCCCCACCATGATGTGCCCAAGTGGCAATTAGTACAGAGATTTCATGAGGGTGTGTGCGATCAGCATAAGACCCTAATAGACGCCTCCTGTGGAGGCACATCCATGAAGAAAACCCTGGATGATGCATGGGATCTACTAGAGGACCTGAGCGAAAACTCTTTACACAGTGCCACCCTCTATAGATCTGAAGGCCATATGCCCGGCAGGTGTGCCTCAAGGGGAGGCATGTATGATGTTAAAGCTACCACGAACCTAGAACACCAAGTGGCATCCCTAACTGAGAGATTTGACAGGTTTTTCTCACAGACTCCACCTTATAACCCAACCTCTCAAGATGCATGTGCCATCTGTGCCCGCCCTATGCACACTATTGTTGACTGCCCCTCAGCCTCCCAGTATCCAGACCTTGTACAGGAGCATGTCAACTTTGCACAAGGATACCCTAGAGCCAATAACCCCTACTCAAATACCTATAACCCGGGGTGGCGAAATCATCCAAATTTCGCCTGGAAACAACCCAACGAGGGGCCCACTTTCAATCAGGCCCCAAGACAAGAATTCTCAAACCCAACTCAGTCTTACCAACCAGCCACAAATCCTCCCTTTGGCCAAACCAATAAGAAACCATCCTTCGAAGATCAGATGAGCCAAATGCTAGCCACCCAATCTACCCTCCTCTCAGCTTTTAATGCGATGGAAGCCAAGGTGGACGCTAAGATAGAAACCAAACACAGAGAGCTGACAGGTGAGCTAAGAACCCAGGCCCAGCTTGTCCATTCCCAAACACAATCCATTGCCAAAATAGAAACCCAATTAGGACAACTGGCCCAATCTATGAACCGTAGGGAAGTAGGAACCTTACCCAGCCAACCACAGCAGAACCCTAGAGGCCAGTTCGCCGTTGAAGGTTCCCATTATCCAAATGAGCAGGTGCAAGCCGTTACTACCCTAAGAAATGGAAAACAAGTTGACAATCAGATTAGGGACCCAACCAGTGCAAGTGAGGACACTCCCCTTGAGAAACAGAACCAACCCACTCCTACTATGCCTGATCCTGTTAGTCTTCCACCGCAGAAGGATGTCCCAGCTGAGCCCACTAATGAAAAATCCTATATCCCTAGGGCTCCTTTCCCTCAATGCCTCAACCAACCCTCCCCGTTTAGTAAGTCCCACCAACGAATGGAGGAAATGTTAGAGGTGTTCAAGCAGGTTAAGATCAACCTTCCCCTCTTAGATGCCATCAAACAAGTACCTGCTTATGCCAAATTCCTAAAAGACCGGTGTACCCAAAAGAGGAAAACCAAATCCCATGTCACCCAAAAGGTCTTCTTAACCAACCAAGTCAGCTCTTTGCTTACCAGCGATATGACACCTAAATTTAAGGACCCAGGTGTCCCTGTTATATCCATTGTCATAGGTGACCATACCATTAGCCGAGCTCTCTTGGACTTAGGGGCCAGTGTCAACCTCCTCCCTTACTCAGTGTATGAACAACTTGGCTTAGGAGAGTTGCAGCCCACCTCAGTCACCCTTCAGTTAGCAGACTGATCCATTCGCAGACCTAGAGGTGTTATAGAAGACGTTCTCGTTGGAGTTGACCGGTTCTACTTTCCTGTTGATTTTGTCGTCTTAGACATGGAACCTGTTGCCAACTCCAAATCCCAAATTCCTGTTATCCTTTGCCGCCCTTTCCTAGCCACAGCCGATGCCACCATTAACTGTAGGTCAGGGCTTATGAACCTCTCCTTTGGGAACATGAAAGTTAAATTAAACATCTTTAGTGCTTCCCAACAACCCTCGAGTGAAGCTAAGGGCCTTGTGCTTGATGACATAGATGACCTCGTCCAGGAATACCTTCCCTTTGCTGTGCTTAAGGATGCCCTCGAGCACACCCTTTTCTATGACTGGATCGATCAATATGAGGGCATACCTGACCTTGAGGAGGTCCATCACCATTTAGTGGCTTCCCTATACCCTGGACATATCCCATGGCGACCCCATCCTGACCCTCTCCCTGTGTCTACCGCCCCACCACTAAAACCTTCCTTCGAAGCCCCACCCAAACTTGAACTAAAAACCCTTCCTAGCTCCCTCAAATATGTCTTCCTAGGACCCAACAACACCCTTCCTGTAATTATCTCATCTAGCCTATCTATTGACCAGGAAGCCCAGTTGTTGGAGATCCTTACCACACACCAGCGAGCTATAGGATGGACAGTAGCTGACCTCTGGGGTATAGACCCCTCTGTGTGCATGCATTGCATAAACTTGGAGGACCAGGCTAAACCTTCTAGGGAGGGGCAGCGACGGTTGAACCCACACATGAGAGAAGTGGTGATGAAAGAGGTAGTGAAATTGTTAGAAGCTGGAATTATATACCCTATCTCTGACAGCGAGTGGGTGAGCCCCATCCAAGTCGTCCCTAAGAAATCGGGCATCATGGTGAAACCAAACTCAGAGGGTGAACTTGTGCCAATAAGAGAGACCACGGGCTGGCGGGTATGCATTGATTATAGGAAGCTGAACTCTAACACCCGTAAGGACCATTTCCCTCTGCCATTCATTGACCAAATCCTAGAGAAACTAGCAGGTCAAGAGTTTTATTGCTTTTTAGATGGGTACTCAGGATATAATCAAGTGCCAGTTTTTCCAGGGGATCAGGAAAAGACGACTTTTACACGCCCCTTCGGAACATTTGCGTATCGAAGAATGCCTTTTGGTCTTTGTAATGCCCCTGATACATTTCAGCGATGCATGATGTCCATCTTTTCCGACATGATTGATAAATTTTTGGAAGTTTTCATGGACGATTTTTCGGTATTTGGCACTTGTTTTGATGAATGCTTGCACAACCTTGCTTTAGTTTTAAAACGCTGTGAGGAAACAAACTTAGTGTTAAGTTGGGAAAAGAGCCACTTCATGGTTCAACAAGGGATTGTGCTTGGACATGTTATATCAAAGAGGGGTATAGAGGTTGACAAGGCCAAGGTTGACCTGATTGCTAATTTACCAACACCTACATCAGTTAAGCAAATACGGTCTTTCCTTGGCCATGCAGGGTTTTATCGCCGATTTATCAAAGATTTTAGCAAGATATCACGTCCATTATGCCACCTTCTCGGTCAGGATGTGCCATTTGAATTTGATGAGTCGTGTAAAGATGCTTTTACAAAGCTCAAAACCCTCCTCTCTAGCTCCCCAATCATTAAGCCCCCTGACTATACATTGCCCTTCGAGATAATGTGTGATGCATCAAATTTTGCTGTAGGGGCAGTGTTAGGCCAACGCATCAATAAAATTCCTCATGTCATATACTATGCTAGCAAGACACGCACTGATGCTCAATTGAATTATACTACCACAGAAAAAGAGTTGCTTGCTGTTGTGTTTGCATTAGATAAGTTCAGGTCATATCTCCTGGGTAGTAAGATCATCATTTTCTCTGATCATGCAGCCTTGACGTACCTTCTTTCTAAGAAGGATGCCAAGCCAAGGCTGATCCGTTGGATCTTACTACTGCAGGAATTTGACATTGGAATTAAAGATAAAAAGGGTTCTGAGAATGTCGTGGCTGATCATCTATCCAGAATTCCTATTCCTGATTTGCACAGCCATGACCCTCTAAGAGATTCATTCCCTGATGAGCAGCTCTTTGCTGTCTCCACTACATCTCCACCTTGGTTTGCACATATTGTGAATTATCTTGTTGTGGGTCAAATCCCAACCTTTTGGTCTAAACATGATAAAGACTTATTTTTCTCACGAGTCAAACATTACTATTGGGATGACCCTGACCTGTTTAAGATATGTGCTGACCAAGTCATACGACGATGTGTCCCCGAGAGTGAGTTTCATAGCATCTTATCTTTTTGTCACTCTCAGTCATGTGGTGGGCATTTCGGTGGTAAGAAAACTACGGCCAAAGTACTTCAAAGCAGTTTTTATTGGCCAACTCTATTTAAAGACGCCCATGCTTATTGCCAATCTTGCGATAGGTGTCAAAACCTAGGAGCTTTGTCTAAAAGGAATATGATGCCCCTACAACCCATATTGATTGTTGAAATGTTTGATGTATGCGGTATCGATTTCATGGGACCCTTTCCGCCATCTTTTGGTCATGCATTTATTCTTGTTGCTGTGGATTATGTGTCTAAGTGGATTGAAGCTGTTGCCACTAGGACCAATGATCATAAAGTTGTGCTGGAATTTCTGAAAGCTAACATTTTCAGCAGGTTTGGAACTCCTCGTGCTATCATTAGTGACGGAGGTTCTCATTTTTGTAACAGGTCTTTTGAAGCTCTTCTCAAGAAATACTCTGTCACCCACAAGGTTGCCACACTATATCATCCTCAGACGAGTGGCCAAGTGGAGGTCTCCAATCGCCAAATCAAGCAGATTCTGGAGAAGACGGTTCACCCTGATAGGAAGGATTGGTCCTTGAGACTGAATGATGCATTATGGGCCTACCGGACAGCTTTCAAGACCCCTACTGGTATGTCTCCTTATAGACTGGTCTATGGAAAAGCTTGTCATCTACCTGTTGAGTTGGAGGCGTACAACTTTGATATGGATAAAGCCGGTGATCAGCGAAAACTCCAACTGAGTGAATTAGAGGAGATGCGCTTTGATGCATATGAGAATGCCAAACTCTACAAGATGAGAACCAAAGCAATACATGACAAGATGATCTTCAAAAAGTCCTTTCAGCCTGATCAGAAGGTACTACTTTACAACTCTAGGCTACACATATTTCCTAGGAAGCTCCGATCTCGGTGGTCTGGGCCTTTTATTGTCGAAGAAATATTTCCACATGGTGCTGTTGAGATCAAAAATCCAAAAGATGGGGAGTACATTCAAAGTTAATGGCCATCGTCTAAAACCCTATCTCGAGGCTGCTTGTGACCTAGATGACGGGCTGGTGTATTTAATTCATCCGATAATTACAGAATGATCGTGGCCCAGTCTAGCTGAAGACGTTAAACTTAGCGCTTGGTGGGAGGCAACCCACGTATTCAGGTGTATTCTCTCCTTTATTTGATTTTCTTTGTTTATATGCTCATTGTCATGCTATATTTTGTTCACATTGAGGACAATGTTTATAATAGGTTTGGGGGAGGGAATATTACTTGCATATAAAAAAAATCAGAAAATTAAAAAAAAATCATAAAAATTTGATTAGTTTTTAGGTTGTTTGTTAGTACTTTTTCTTAGGTTTTGATAGTTTATCCCGTAATAATGCATGTTACAATTCTTAGGAGATTAATTTGCATTGGAAGTGTGAGTAAGTATACTGGAGGATAGATACACTTAACTGAGCAAACCTTTCTGTTACAGTCCTCTTGGAACAAAGTACTTGAACTAAGAAAATTCACTTACACACACTAGTACATAAAGTAATACCATCTAGAGATTTGTTGAATGCAAATTTACAGTGGGATGTCTTTAGTCATAGTCATTGGATGATGTGTAGTTGTCTGTTGAGCTTAAAAGATCATGATAGACCATTTACTTGGCTATGGCAAGGGATTGGAACCGGAAATAGGTTCAGAGTATAATACAGCCTGGACAAAATAAAGATGTGCTGAAAATATGAATGCTGAAAATAAAAATAAAAATGCGAAAAAATAAAAACAAAATGAAAGAAAGGGGCTGCTTGACTTTATAGGATTAACTTAGGCTGATGCTCGGGTCCGAAGCGGTCTCTTAAAACCTAATGCCCTAAGCCAACTGGCTGGGAGTCATTGGCCTGAGTCATTGCTAAACCTAAGCATCTTAAAGTCAGGCCTTACACAGTCCTAGCGAAAAAAAAAAAAGTTTGTGGTTTATTATCCTCTCAAATCTAGAATGTTGGACCCGAAGGAGGCACGCATATTTGTGCTATCATGAACCTAAAGATTAAGATGACTATGTAGATTCTGATGTTCTTTGGTTAATGGGTAACACTGGATCTGTATAAACAGAAATTTAGAATGTATTGCTACAATGTTCTACACTTTCTATTATTTATGTTATCATGCTATATTATATTGAGCAGAAATTTCCAAGATGAAAGTGTGGAATTAAACCACTTACTTGAGGGCTTCTATATTCCTGTTGATTATGAACCAAGTACATGTGGTTAATTCTCTTAAGCATTGTAGTATGTATTTATCGGTATAATAGGTTGTTTGTTTTGTACTGTTTTTAATTTTTGCTTTGTTTTTGCACTTAGGTTAATTAGATTAATAAATACATGTTTGTGGGTAGCATGGCTGCAAACCCTCACGAGACCACACTCGTCCTATTAGGGACACCTAGTGGTTTAACGGATTGTTGCATATGCTCAATGCAATCGTGTTCCCTACGAAAGTGGTGTTTACTTTTATGCATTAGTTCCTTTAGTTGTTTGTTTGATTTTATTTTGTTTTGTTTTGCTAGGGACTAGCAAAATCTAGGTTTGGGGGTATGATCTATACATGAAATATGCATTTTATTATCTCTTAAGCTTATGATTATGCTAGTGTTTGATTAGAATAACTATTACTTTAATATTGTTTTTGGTTTTTGTAGGAAACAAGAGTAATACACAGAAATGAGGAGAAAAGTAACTCGAATGATTAAATCATCATAACTTCGTGTACAAAGGTTGGATTGGACTGATTCAAGTATTATGTTAAAATTTCAAGAAGTCAGCCTTCCAACGCCACTAACCACGCTCAATTCGGAGTTCAGGACAGAAAGTTATAGCCATTTGAATTTTATAAACAGTAACTACGATCGATCGGCTATCAATGCGATCGATTGCCAGAGCCGCAAAAGCACTGTAATGAAGGAAACGATCGATCGGCACAAAAATGATCGATCGTATCTATTGGAATTTTTGATCCGCGCAAGACAGTAACTACGATCGATCGGTATCATACGGCGTCGATCGGCAAAATGATCGATCGGAGGAAAATAACGAAGGAATTGCGATCGATCGTCCAGCGAACGATCGTCAATACGGAGCGATCGATCGCCGTATGCGGCAAACCGAAATAAGACCTATTTCAACTTGGATTTGGAAGGGATTTTCGTGGTTTCTCTTCACTATTATAAATAGGCCTTATGGGAGAACGTTTTGGGCACCACATATTCAACTCTTGGAGAAACCTTTGGAGGCTAGAGCAAAGGAGAGAAGAAGATGAAGAACATGAAGAACACAATAATGAATTCTCTTCCAATGCGAGGCTAAACACCTTTCCAAGGCGTAGATGAAGCCCAATAATCTAGTTGTGTAGTTTCTTTTCTCTCATCTTATGTTTTTACTCTAGTTGGTGTATGGATTTTATTGTGTAATCACCATTAATTCAATAAAGATTTGTTCTTTGTACTCGAGAGAGACAAGAGTGAATTCTTGTGAGTTTCAACCCGAAGAATACTTGCGTATCCGAGAGGAACGTGAGTAGACTGAGGTGTTATATATCAATAAAATTTCATTGGTTTATACTCGAGAGAGATAGATCACAATTCCATGTTTTAATTGATTTGTGTTACGTCCGAGAGGAGAGCACTATATTTTGAGTTGACAAGTGTATGTCCGAGTGGAATATGCTAGCCAATTGGAAATCTTTATTCAAAAGAGAGAGAGAAACGATACACTAGTTTATTGTGGTGGATTCGAAGCCTTGGTCTTCTCCTTATTGATTAAATCTCAGCTTAGTTTAGTTTAAAGTTCATTGCTTTCTTAGTCTAAAATCAACACTGCTATTTTCTCTTGAATTTGGTAAAGTATTCATCGTCCCTGAGGTTCGACAACCCTTTGATACTCGCCGTAGTACAATTGCCTTGTGCACTTGCAAGGGTTTAATTTTAAACGATCAGAAATATGGCATAACCCACAAAATTGCTACTCCAAAGCATTCTCAAACAAGCGGTCAAGTTGAGATATTTAATAGGGAGATTAAATATATTTTAGAAAAGACAGTCAACCCTAATCGCAAAGATTGGTCCCTGAGACTCACCGATGCTTTATGGGCTTACCGTACTGCATTTAAAACTCCCATTGGAATATCTCCATACCGTATTGTGTACGGGAAAGCTTATCATCTTCCTGTTGAAATTGAACATAGAGCTTATTGGGCTATTAAGCACTTGAATTTTGATCTTAATAAAGCAGGAATTCAAAGGAAACTCCAGTTGAATGAATTGGATGAGCTTTGTAACGATGCTTATGAGTGTGCGAAATCATACTTTGCATCTGTTCCCGGGTAAGTTGAAATCTAGATGGACAGGACCTTTTATAGTCCGTGTTGTCTATTCTCATAGTGCGGTTGAGATAGAAAACCCTAAGAATGGTGATATATTCAAAGTTAATGGTCATCGTCTTAAACCATTCTTGGAATTACAAAAACCTCATATTGATGAATCGAGTATGGGAGACCCAACTTATCATGACTAAAGTTGCAGTAGTTTATTTTGTCTTGTACATGGTAGGTCTAGTTTTTCTTACTGGTTTTTATTTTTAATTGTTAATGACTTAATTAATAGCCGTGTCTGGCTAAAGACGTTAAACTTAGCGCTACTAGAAGGCAACCCAAGTTTTCATAGTTTCCAGTTTTGTGTTTATTTCTTCTTAGTTAATCAAATTGGAAGCAAGGTTAGTTAAACAATAGAGTTCTTACATATATCATATTTAATTTTTGAAAGTTGAAGTCAGCAAGGTCACGTTTTGATAAAATCTATCTATTTGATCAGCACTTTTAAAACATTGGCAGAGGCTATTGATGGGGAAGCTCCTTTTACATAATGGTGCCCCGAATGAAAGAGCCATAGAAATGACGGATGTTTTAGCACTTGGCTTATTTCTGGTGTTAAATTTTGCTTAACACTCCATATACTTATTGAATTGTGCTCTAAATTGCATTCTTTTTAAGAGAATCGATTGTGATGATGACAAGCTGATTTCGTTCCCTGAGTTGTCTGCCTTTGTCATGGGAATGAGATTTGAAGATGTTGAATTTGATAAAGAAGATGCTGTAACAAAAATAATGGAAGACTTTGATACAGATCGCAACAAACTTCTTGATAAAGTTGAGTTTTCTCGCTGAATTTCGAAATGGACCCATGATGCTCGGATTAAAGTTGCAAACCCCGGAAATTATGAGGTAACTTCTCCCTCCTTTCCAATATAGTCTTGTTTCAAATGCTAATTTGTGTTGTGTATGAAACCTTTTGTGGATGGAAAAAAAATTAATAATATGATGGCAAATGTAAAATATCTGAGATAAGGTTGAGACTCATGACTGTTTTCCAATGTATAGGCAGTTAATGAAGGAAGAACATGACATGTTGCTCGGGAAGAGTGATACGGTTGTAGAGACTGCTGATAATCCATCATGGGTTGTTTTAAAGTAGTATCACTCTTGCTTCTGGGAACTGTTATTGGAGCAGCTTTTGTTGATCCACTTGTAGATGCTGTTGACAGTTTCTCTGATGCCACCAGCATACCTTCTTTCTCTATATCATTCATTGCTAGGCCACTGGGTACTAACTCCAGTGAGGCTGTTTGCCTCCCATATGTGAAACACGTCTCGATGTATTTCCTCCCATATGGACGTAGAACCAGAGAAAACAAGTCACTCTCTACTTTTATTTTTTGCCCTTCGCTTTTTACTCATGTATTTTGCCTCTCGTAACAAGCTTCCCACTTTATTATATGCATATATTGTGCTTTTACCTTGTAAAGTTGTTATTTATCAATACAAATTTTTTTTATCATGGTTCTTTTTTTTATAGTGAAATAGCTTTAATTGGCGGCAAAAAGGCCAATTATATGTATATATATATGTTGTTTGTGTACAATGCCGTAATTATATGAATATGAGAATATATTTTGCATTTATGAATAATGCTTGTTATCCATATTTAGCACAACAACATTGTTTTTTTTTTCGAAGTCTGTACCAACAGATAAAATCTGTCACAAATGAGCTAAAACCGTCGCAATAGGTATCTAACAGAGTCTAGAGTCCTGTCTTTAAACCATCATAAAAATTTCTACCAACGCTAAAATACACTTGCAACAGAAACAAATCCGTCGGTAAAACTATTGGTAAAGATATTAGTGGCATTTTGCCATTTTTCCCGTCGAAATGTCATTAGCGGCGCCATTTATATCGATGGGGCTAACGGCAGAAAAATTCCATCGCGATTAACCTCTAGTGGCAGATTAAGTACTTTTAATGACGGTTTGGTGCCGTCATTTAAGGCCAATTTTGTTGTAGTGGCAGTTCATCTATATAAGAGAGAGTCGACTGTTCGAGAGAGACGACTAGAAAGCATTTTTTTTCCAGTTAAAAAGTTTTGGTTTCTTTTCTATTTTATTTTCATCTCAATTTACTGTTTTGTTGAGTCTGTAACGAACTGTGCGAACAGTAGATTGCTCGAGGAGGATGACCGAGAGCAGCTTTGAGTTTTTTTTGTGTTCTTTTTCAATTTGTAATTTCAGTTTTATGAGTTTTATTTTTCACTTGTGTAATTTAGTTTAAATTGTAATTCCGGATATTCAAGTGCAAGGAGTGACACTTTGTGGCTGATTCAAAGGAAGATCAAAGCTGCTCCAAGTCAAGTAAGTTCTTTCTTTTAGTGTCAATGAGTTTAATTATGCATTTGCTTCTGTTCTAGTTAATATGGTTGACTAAATTAGTTGCTAAGGCTAGGATGAGGTTGTAGTGATTGTAGAGAATGCATAATTTGTGAAAGTTAATATTTTTATCCTAGAATTGTGCTATAATGTTTATGCATCCTTGTTTTAATTGTTTAGTCTTAGTTGATTACGGATATAACATCAATCATGTTTTTTCTATGATTTGGAATTACTATTGTCAATGCATTCTTGTATTAATTGCTTAAATTGGAATCCTAGTTGTGATTCTCTCGTAAGTGGATACATTTAGTGAATTGAATTGTTAATTCAGATAGCATAAAAGACGTGATTTTTGTATGAGTAATTGTGCGTTAAAGTAAGATCTTCCGTAACAATGTGAATAGGATTTTAGATTGTTACGAGTATTTTGGAGAATAATAAATGATTGAAAGTTTAGGGTTCTCTATAATTTACTGCATGCCGATTCTAAAGCCTTAGTATTTTATTAATTTAATAAACTTCAAATTTAGATTTTATTAATTAATTTAATTAGTTATTTATTAATCAATCATTAGAAATTTCATAATTAATTCAAGGGTTTAGTTAGGATTCAATTAGATTTCCTCCATACATGTCCCTGTGGGTTCGACCTCATAAAATTGTGCAACTGCACTTCAAATACGATTTGTATACTTGTGAATAAAATTAACAGATTAATCAAAACAACAATACTGAGCAAACAAATTACAGAAAAGCCATGGAAATACCTCCAGTTTGCTTCCATCAGGAAATGCTTGACAAGAAGGAATTAGTTCTACAATGTGATCACTGACACAAAGGAGCCATTCCATTTCTCTTTTCCACATTATTTTTTTTCTCTGGAGGCAGATGCTCTAACCTCATAGCTGTCCAAACAGGGTAGCTGAAGAGTAAACAATACCTTATCAAAATGAAAGCTCGACCATATAATAGCAAATTTAGTTGAATTAAATCCTGTCAGCACACCAAATTAATAACTGGAATTTTGGGAGAACCTACCACATAAATTGGTAATGGCATTGGAGATAGCAAGAGCAGATGAAACACCCTTTCCACAGCCTGACATGTCTTCCCCCAGCAACAGTTTTGAAAATCCCTTCCTTCATCATCTCAATTTCTATTTTGCCAAAAGGCATAAGTACATAAATAAATTTATATAAAATAAAACAAAGATACTAGAACTCCAGCCTCAAGAACCAGAAAGTGGAAAACTCGAGAAGTTGAAGTTTCTAAAAGCACAATAAAAATATATATTAAGCCTCCATTATGTTAGGAAAAGTAGAAATTGCCAAGGGATTTCTGGAGCTCATTAAATATATACAGAAAACAAGAACAAATAACATGAAACATAGTTTTGCACCTATACCAACGATTGTGCAACAAGTTCACTGCCTCTCATCCTTACAGTTTTCAAAAAAGATAACATTTTTACAATCCTTTTGTATAACGTCAGAAGTATCACTGTCTTTCATCTATTCTAATGATATTGCAACTAGTTAACAGATTTCCATCTTTGCAGTGTTCCAAAAAGATGACATTTATACATGTACAAGATACCCAAAAAGAGCAAAGCAAAGACAAATGTATACCTCTCACCTGGGAGACACGCTCGGAGCAAATCTGGAGGTTGCGCCTTGGGATGGTGAGCGAGCGGTTGATCTCGGCGCGGAGCTTTTGCTCTAGTGTTGGAATCGAACTGGAGGAAGTGCCGTCGCGGGACTAGCTTCCGCCATCGAAGGGAGTGGATCTGCAGAGGGAGGAGACAGGCTGTAGGGAGGAGAAGGTCCAGCGATCGTCGCCGGACAAAACCCTGGCGAGGTCGATTCGCCCTCAGAGGATCGGCTACGGTAGGGAGGGAGGTTGATTCGTCCAAGCCCCGACCTTTTTTTCAGCCTCGCTAGAGCAGGCAGTGGTTTTTTTTCCGACGGAATGTTTACGGTAGAAAAAAAGTTTCAAAATAAACCTATTTATACCAACTGATGGTTTTTCGACGTAAATATCCGTCATAATAAATTTCAATACAGACAGATAAACATCCGCCGAAAACAAACTGTAGTTCCTTTTACGACAGATTTTGTTCTGTCGCCAATGATGGATATGATCAACAGATTCTTGTATGTAAAAAAAATCCACAGTTAAAAGCCAATTTTTTTGTAGTGTGAGGACTTTGATGATAAGAAAACAACTAATAAACCTATAAGGTATAGAGATTTAATCATTTTATGAAGATAATAAAATGATGATATTTAAGGCTAAGCTTGAGGGTTGGGAAGAACCTAATCAAGATAAAGACTAAAATGTCTTTGGGAATTGTGAGTCAGGTCTTCAGTGAAAGTGACTTAGAAACTATGGCCATGAGTTTCATAGTCGGAGTATGTTGGGTCTGAAGGCAAATAAGGATAAGCTACCATGCTTCAACATGAGGGTGAGAGTGGGTTGCCACATGAGCAAATTCCCACGGCCATAGAGTGCCTTTTTCCACGTGGCTAGAAGGGATAGTCGTTATCTTGAGTGCAGTTGGGACATGGCTATGATTATCATATTTGGATCAACTATCATAGTGCAGAGGGTGTTGAGTGGTAATCGAAAATATTTGTCATTGGTTGGGCTTAGTCTGTTTTGCATCTTCCCTATGGTGGAAGCTCTGCACTTCTATTCTACATCTTCTCTTTGGTGGAAGCTCTCTGTTAGTGGTACCTGATGAGGACTATCTTCTATTGGCCAGGCTTAAGCTGTTTACATTTTTCTATGGATATTAGAGAGAGCATTTACCTCTTATATTGGCCAGGCTTAAACTATTTGCATCTTTCTATGGATATTAGAGAAAGCATTTACATCTTCTATTGGTCAGGCTTAAGCTGTTTGCTTATTCTCTATGGATTTTAGAGAGAGTATTTACATCTTCCTTTTGGTGGAAGCTCTTCACCCACCCTAGATCTATTTATACTAGCTAATTTACTGTGCATATTGGAAGCGTTAGCATCCTAGAAGGCTGCATTCTACCAACCCACATCGAGTCCAGGAGCTGATGTGGAGTCAGACCCTTCTGATGGTCATGCCTTCTAACGTAAGGAATGGGTGAGGTAGTTACCCTTGATGGATTTAGGGCGTGTCATGATTACTGGTATTAATCGGAATGATAGTCACGGTGTTTTTGCATTGTCTATCATGTAGGAATAACATTCAGTGAGTCTATTTATATGGGACAAAGACATAATTATTAAACATGAACTCGGGAAGCAATAAAAGACTTTACTTGAAAGATTAATAAAAGAATCAAGTGGAACTCTATAATAGGCTGCATAAAATGTTAATGCAAATCTTGTTTATTTTAATGTCAATGATTATGTTACGATATCCCAATGAGTATTTTTATACTAAGCATCCGCTCGTGATGTAGGTTCTTTAATAGAAGGCCGTCTTCACGTGTAGACGATCGAGAGTGAGGATGACTTGACAGCTTCAAAGTAGGCATCGGTCTCCTTTATGTTATAGTGTATTTTGAGATGAATGATAGACTTGCACATAGAGGACTTGCATTAGTTTAATCGGCTTTGCATCTGTAATATTATATTTATATATAATTTTGTATCCATATTTTTGAACCCCAGTTATCATGGCTTAGATGTTTAGTCGACAAATTTCAACTAATGATTTATTGCATAGAGGAATAATCCACTGATTTTCCGTTATTACTCTAAGTTAATAAAGGTTTTCAAAATACGGTCAGTGACAAAAACTCTACCATCATAGTATGCTCATTGAGCCATGATTAGATCATGTGATCTCCGTTATTAATTTGAACCTTGCGAGGCTCCCACCCAGCACGAGGCATGTACGCATGTTTTTAGGTTGGTTAGGCATCACAGAAGATCTAGCAGTCCCCGCCCATTGTGTCCATGAGCACTGAGGGGACCCGTATCTTATGCACAAGGTTGAGTCCCTGTACGAGAACCTCTAGGGTAATCGGGTAAGTAATCACTTGCGAGTAGTGATGATTGAGAGTTGAAATTGTACTTCCATGCACTTTAGTTGTCTTGGAGTCTCGGTGAATGATGAATATTTTCCGAATGATGAAAGTTTTGTGTTCCTAAATATGGAATTGTTGATGTTCAGTTTCTTATCCTATTGAACCTATTTCTTATCATATCTTGAGTATTCATATTATGTCGTGGTTTTTGCATCCTAGTGAGTACTTATTCGGAATATTCATGCATCCTGTGATGGAGGTATAGATAAGGATTAAGCGTGAAAAGTTGTATGAAGTGAAGGAACTTGAAGCCTGCAGTAGAAGAGTTTTGATTTAATTTTAGGTTGAAACTTGTAATAATGTTGGCTTATGGGCCAAATTTCTAAATTACTGAATTCTCATTAGAACATATAGATTGATATATATTCAAATTGTGCATTGCATTAGTTCTTAAACTTATGTTTATGCTAGTGTTAGAAGATATTTAGTGATCTCTAATGTTATTTTTGGTTTTTTAGGGAAATAAGAATAAGCTGCATATTTAGAGAAAGGTGGTCTTAATGGTTGAACCTTCATTACTTCGGTTGCATATCTCTTATTAAATTTCAAGAAGTCAGCTATCCAACGCCACCAACCGAGCGTAATTCAGAATTCGGACCGAAAAGTTATGGCCATTGGAAGATATTTACGCATAACAGTGTGCAATCGATCGCCAAAACCAAAACTAAATCGCAAACGAAGACACGCGATCGATGCTTCTCTCAATCGATCGTATCTATTAGAGTTTTTGTTACAAAGTGCACGATCATTGGCTCTTAAGCGATCGATCGGTGTATGAAGAGAATCTGCGAACAATCATGGAGATAAAGTGGAAATACGAAGGAAAGACGGGATCGATCGGACAGCGATCGATCAACAAACAGTGCGATCGATCGCCGTATTCGGCAAACTTAAAACAAGACCTATTTCAAGATGGAATTGGAAGGGGGTTTCGTGGTTTTTCCTTACTCCTATATATATGCTTTAAAGGGGAACGCCTTGAGACATCTTAACCTATTAGAGAGTTCTTTTGCAACAAGTTTGTGACAGCTAGAGCAAGGGGATGAAGATAATGAAGATGAAGAAGATGATGCATGTTTCTCCTTTGATATTTCGCTAAATATCCTTCCAAGGCGTAGATGAAGCCCGAGTAGATTAGATTTGTTATTTCTTTCTCTATTCTTAATTTTATCTTAGTTGATGTATGGATCTTTGTTATAATATCATTGTTAATTCATTGAGATTTATTCTCCTTGCTCGAGAGAGGAGAGGGTGAATTTTGTGAATTCAATCTGAGGAATATTTGCATGTCCAAGAGGAACGTACATAGACTAAGGTATTATATAGGAATAAAGTTTCATTGATCTATGTTTGAGAGAGATAGATCACAATTATATGGTTTAATTATTTACGTGTTATGTCCGAGAAGAGTTGCATAGTATTTTGAATTGACTAGCATATGCCCGAGAGGAATATGCTGATCAACTATGAATCTATAAAAGAGAGAGAGAGAGATGATAAAACTAGTTTATTTCATGGTGGATTCAAAGCCTTGGTAATTCTCCATATAAGTAAAACACA
The DNA here is from genome assembly GCA_039654745.1 of Houttuynia cordata. Taxonomy (NCBI): domain Eukaryota; kingdom Viridiplantae; phylum Streptophyta; class Magnoliopsida; order Piperales; family Saururaceae; genus Houttuynia; species Houttuynia cordata. Next base: position 36,744,926 of record CM077502.1, read on the forward strand.
TTTAAAGTAGTAAAAGTTAATTACTTTCTTTAGATTAAATCAAAACAATAACTTTTCTTTCTTGAATTTGGTAGAGTAATCATCCGTCCCTGAGGTTCGACAACCCTAAATACTCACTATAGTATAATTGCCTTGTGCACTTGCAATAGTTTGATATTTAAACGATCATAGATCTTTTATTTTAGTTTATTAATAAGTTTCGTTTTCATGTTGTATTATTTAAATTATGGGTTTTTTATGATAGTATAATTGAAAGTGAGGTTGTATTTTAATTACGTTCCAAAACTTCTACTCATCATCTCAACATCTTTTAGACTCTGATGAAGTGGGCCCTACATGATCTGACAGCTGCCAGCCCAACTGCGATTTTGCATTCGCAGGACGGACACTAAAACATTAGTTACGAATGATTAACGATATCATATCCACTCATTTCTCGTGGTAAAAGCATTAACTATGGCTTTGAATGAACTTTCAGGATTTATATACTACATTACCTGCAGGTTGCGTCAAGTTCAGCATATCGTAGGTTCATTTTTTTAATAATGGACTCACCCATGATATTTGCACGGGCAACAATCCTAGTAATCTATAAAGATAACAGCCAATCACAATATGTTTCAGACAAAAATGTCCATCGCAGTAACTCGTAGGCTGCTGTGGCAGCAACAAACTCAAAAAGTAGCATTATTTTTCCTTTCTGGCAATTCATATCATATAAGGGCTTCCAGTTTGTATAAGAAAAGCATATAGTTTCTGAATTCTTTATACAACAATCCATCGAGATAAAGTTCAATCATAACAACTAAGTGGCTGCTCTGTGGCAGCAACTAAATCAACCTATATATTGACTCTATTTTTCCTTTCTCCTAATTCTTATTTGACGGTACATGATCCTAGAAAACATCAGGTTTTCTAGAACTTACAAACACGCTCTCCATGCTCGGAATTGTATGTACAACGCAGAAACGAAACGCCTAGTTCATAGCCGATACATCAGAGTCGATGAAGATGCTTCATCAGTATCATGCACGTGGGCTTTCTTTGCTCTTCTTGAACAGAGAGTAGGCATCACTGTATATAGCCACCACGTTCGAGAACACAGCAAGTACTATCATAAATATGGATAAAATCTTGTCCCTCTTTGTTGCAATCCCATGGATATCCCTGGAAAATTTTAGAATACCGCTCAGGTTCTCAGATTCACTGAGACGATGGCAACAAACATGCATCTACAACATGTATACAGATTACCAGCAGTGCAAATTGCATAAAAGTAATCCAAAATCACAGTGCCAGTTTTCCACAAAAGAAAATGCTCATCAAAATATCATGGCAGCAATCATACAGAGTCAAATTTACAACAGCTGCTGCAAGTAGAAGTCTCTGTTCCCTCTTGTGGAAATTATTGTAAAAAATGCAACGTAAATATTACTATAATAGAATGTATTTAATGAGAATACCACTCAGTAAGAACTACTTACGATGATAGACAGAAAAACATACCTCAGAGTAATGAGAGCTGGGAATATAAATCCAATGCAAACTGCAGCGGTTGCTCCGGTAAATTGGAAAGCATCCCAGATGCTTGGTATAAAATTTGCACCCACGAAAACAATTGCAATAAGCCCAAAGCTGATCAATGCAAACCTCCTGTTGTCTGAAACCAATGGCCTTGCTGAGGGAAAGAGAAGACCGTCCAGGTTGAGTCGAAGTGCAAAGAATATGATGGGGAAGACAAGCATGAGATGCAAAGCATAGCTAACACGAACAGCATCATTAAGCACAGAACTATATGGGATGCCGAGGTTTGCATCAAAATTAGCTAACACATCATCCAAGGTGGAATCACCAAAAAGGAGGAAGCCGAAGAAGCTAGTGGTTATGTACACAGTTGAACAGAGAGCAAGGGAGGCTTGTACAATAGATTTTATTCGCGATGGATCTTCAAGTTCGTTGTCAATGGTGTGAACTACAAAATTAAAACAAATACAATAAGAATGCAGTTCATAGGAACTTTCCTTTTAATCTATGCATTGCAGGAATTAATGTTTTTCTCTCAACAATTATAATTTCATGATGAGAAGCTTACCATTGTAATGGCAAATATAAGCCGTAACGAGGACAGGGACCACTGTAAACAGCTCCCAGATAGAAGAAACATCGGTAATGGTAGGGAGCCATCTGGGCATTGCAATGCTACCATCTATTATCTTCACGATTGTAATTCCAGCAGTGATGACAACAAAAGCAACTGCCAATGCAACTGACAATGCAGATGTATATCTCAATGAATCTGCAAGGTGAAAAACAAATTGCATTCCAATTAAGTCCACATAAACTGTAAGAAGTACAATAGAGCAAATATTCTAAAGATTCTGATAAACAAACTAGGTGCCAATTCTTTCCGTTTTATATTATCCCTTGTTTTGAAAATTCAGCATAGCTATTTTGTTATATAAAGTTGCCTACCAGATAAATCACACAAAATATACAATTTAGGACAAACCTATATGGATGCTATCCAGTCACGATGTCAGAACTGAAGTAACAATCATGAAGTAGTTCAATTACTGTAGCCACGTATGCAGATGAAGCAACGAATAGATATTTCAGTATGCTACTGAAACAAAACCTCACCAATGCGCTTTAGACATGCCAGAGGGGCAAATACGAAAAGTGTCGTAATTAGAAGAACAAAGAAGCGTCCATTCCACCAGTGCACGCCAAACCATCCCTCCAAGATACCAGAATGGTGAACCCCACTTGAAGATGTTCCAGAAATTACATCACCTTACTCACCAAAAACAACATTCAATAATTAATGATTTGAAGTATTCAACAAAGAGGAAAATAAAGTAAAATTTCTTAAACCTTTAAGATAGCAAACAATCATAAAACACATCCATTACATATATTAAATTGAATTGAATATAAATAATAAAGAAGTAATAAATACCAAGGCATAACTCTTATATTCAATAATCATATGATTAATCTCCACAATATATAAACCAGCTACCAATTAATCATGCAACAATGAAAAAAATCAGTACAGTCCTGCTCATATTTGATACATATATTCACGAACATTGACAAGACACATTGATCAATTCCAATATTTCATTACAAAAACAAATAGATTTGAAGGCATGACTTCGATATACTATTTCATTACTGATTTCAGTATATAAACGAGACACCAATTAATACTGCAACAATGAAGAATGAACTAGTATGGCTCCTGGTTATATTTACCACAATAATTCAAAAGTCTGGCTTTCCGCAGCTAATTTAGTTTAAACATTTCTACAGTTTATAGTGCCTTCCATGTCACAATAAAACGTGCCTCTATCTCCCTTCCTAAAATCTCCCTTCTCCTTTAGCATTTCAAGTAAACTATATCAATTTTTAGCTTGGAAAAAATAAGCAGAAGTCAAAAGCCTTCACCTATAATGATCATGTAAACAATTAGCACGCCGACGTTGTTAATAACAACACAAAGCTGCAGTAGGATCCTCCCTACTCTTCCAAAAGCCTCCCCCATGACTGCCCCATAGGAAGCCGTCTTTCCGGCCTTGCTGAAGCGAAGGAGCATCTCGATCGATGCCTCAGTAAGAAACGCCATTATAACTATCATGGCAATCCCGGGGCCGAGCCCCATGACTTTCATGGTAGCCGGCAGGGCCATAATTCCGGCCCCAACAATAGTTGTCGACAAATTGAAAACAGCCCCAGGGAATGAGGCCCCATTAAATCCCTCATGACCAAAATCCTCATCCTGCTTACGCGGCAGCAACGGGGTTTTATCGTCCACAACCTGCTTGTGCTTCCTCTGCTTCTTCTCCTTCTTAGGGCCCAAACTTCCAATCTTCATTCTTTAACCAAAATCTCTCCTTTACAGCCTTTCCGAGTAATCAAATCCTAAGCTCCAAATTCAAGCAGAGCCAATTCAGACCCTTTACAGACAAGCTCAGAACACGAATTATACAAACAAATCGACGATTCTGATCAAAACCCAATTCCAAATTCGTGCTCTAGAGTCCCCAAATGGCGAAACTCGAGCTAAAATGTCGAAACCAGCTCCAATCCTCCACGACCCAATAACAAAAGCAGCCAAGGAACTAAACCAAATCTATAGAAATCCTATACCAAGGTGAATGAGGAAGCAGAAGAAGAAGATTGCAGATTTTGCAATCAACTCCGCATCTCCTCCTACTTAAACTATTGGCACCTCCTCAATCTAGACTTATAAAGCTTGCGTGGGAAAGGCGATTTCGGCCATGGATATCTTGGATTTGACCAGATTGCACCCCCCAGGAGAACACCAAATGAGAACCACAAAGGTTTCTTTGTTTATGTGAAAACTAGAAGGGTTGAAAATTTCCTGTTTTTGTTTCATGATTGATAAATATTGGAGCAGATGTGAAACAGTGAGAATTTTGGGGTTTGTGGTGGATGATTTTGGTTTCGGATTTTTTAACCGATAACGAACAGAGGATTTGGCAGTTATTTTGCTTTGTCAGAAACATTGGCGGCTTTGACAGCAGGATTAGGTGATATGACTGAAATGGACCTGTTGCTAGTTCCTAATTACTGGAGTGCTGCGTGAAGACATGGTTTTCAAAACCGGACCGGACCGGCCGGTCCGACCGCGGAGAACCGGAACCGGCCGGAAAACCGGTTCGGTCCGGCCGGTTCACCCCGGTTTACTAAACCGGCGGTTGAACCGGCCGGTTTTCTCTTAAACCGGACCGGTCCGGACCGGTAGAATTCTTTTTTTCTCTTAAACCTCCCCCCTCCTGATGGTACCTACGCCTCAACCACCCAGGCTACTAGTGGTTTCATGTTATTACTTTACCAAAAAGTATATTTATTATATAACTTTCATCCTCACCCCTAAACCGGGTCAATCCGGTTTGACCGCGGTCAAACCGCGGTCCAACCGGACCGGCCATCGACCCAGATCGATGGCCGGTCCAGTTTTGAAAACCTTGCGTGAAGATGACCGACGGAGATAACGTGGGGTTTGGCAAGGTAGGACCAAGGAATTCCGTATCGGTACCCTATCGGTCGGCTTAACACACAAAATATAAGAGATATTTGTAAAAAAAATATCGGTGGTCAAAAACTAGTTTTTATAGTATATTTTCACAATCTAACTTCTAAAATGAGTTATGCTAATTTAGACAAAGCATAAAGTTTAAAATATGCATATTAGGATAGAAAACAAATGAAAAAGTTACTTTTTTTTCCTTATTTAAAAAAAAAATTTCAATTTTTTTTTCAAAAATATTTTTTTTAAAAATAACGATATGATATATTGGCGATATTAAAAAAAAAAGAAAAAATTCGAGATTTGGCCGTCTCGTTTTATCGGGTAGGACCCGATATCGATATATCGCCGAAATGGAATTCCATGGGTAGGACCGACCCCGCGGATAGGGTGACCTAGCTCGAAGTCTTGAACCCGGCCCGACATTGTGGAAGTGGTATATCCTGCATTGTTAACATGATCTTTTACTACTTAAAATGATTATATATAAAGTTGGATCATATAATAAAGAGAACAGTTTACATGAGATCATTCTCATAATAGGAACATGAGGCTAATCTTTTGCGTAGGTAAGTTTGTCAAATCAATAAGTAGGTGAGTTCATTATTGTCGTTTGTAGCAGTCATATCAAGATCCAATGACTACAAATTGAATTGGCCTCGTATAAGTTACATGAAAGCGACCTCATTTAAACTTTTCCCTATAAGAAATTGACCCATTAATATAAACTCAACGCTTCTAGCAAGGCACACTACGGGTGCATCATGAGCTGTTGGATTTCAATCCCATGACGTGAGGTATAGGGTGTAGGGGGGCTTTGAATTCGTCTCCTGCCAATCACTAGTTAATGCAGGGGACGGGTGGGTTTGAATTACAAGTCGACCCCCAGTGTAACACGCTCCACTGGAGATTAGTCTAACTGCTCATGATGTATCTATCAAGGACACTAGTGTATGGATGGAAGGAAACAATGTACAAAAATCTACAGACCTTTTTGATATGTGGATCTATAAGCATAGCCTTGCAAAAGCAATACGTTAGGGTGAAACGTGCATTAGAACGGTTTGAATGCGCAATTCTTCTCTAATGGACGACCTAACTAGTTTGGATAGAGGTGTAATTGAACAGTTATTTCATGTCACTAAACTTTTTCCATGATACGAATGGTTAGTATATATGATGATTAGATTAGGAAAAGTAGAGGAGGATAAAAGGGGCACTAATGAGGGTTAAAAAAACATTGCATTATCAACAGTATGCAACCAATCAGCATAGCACACCAACGTCCGCAAATTGCTTTTCTAAACCGGTCCTTCTTTGGTACTTCCCTGAGTGGGTCTGCGGAGCCTAACCTGCCCGATTGTGATCCGATGGCTCAGATCACGGTTCATGCTCACGCACGTGAGCCGGGACTCGATTCATCTATAAAACTACTTTATGTTCTTCAATTTGCAAATAGGAGTAAGTTTTTTTGGAATACTCTCCAAAGAGGATTGGCAATAGAAAGGTTGTTTCAAAAGCTAAACCTCTGGTGTCAACACACAGTTACAATTGATGAAATTCAATTTGCGAGTTACATCTCACGAATGCTTATATTTGCAATCCAGATTTTAATGTATTTGAAAGAGAAGAGCTACCTCTTTACGAGTTACATGTCATAAATGATTGCATTTACAGTTATCATTTTAATGCATTTGAAACGGGAAGAGCAATTACTCTTCTAGACTGCAAATATAAGTCATTCTTCACTCATAGTAATGTAGCATGGAGAGAATTAACAATGGGCTGATATATGGACAACATAGGAAGGGTTACCTACCCACACATTGCTTTATTTTGATACTCCCTCCGTTCCGAAATACTGTGTACATTTGAAAATAATATCTGTTTTAAAATACTGTGTACATTTAGCCCAAGTCACGTGACTTCCTTCGTTCTCTTCCCAAAGTGGCTGATCGCGCATCCACTCTACAGCCTCTGTGCAAACTAAGCAAGGAGACAAGAGGCTCCACTATCCGAACCGAGAGCTGATAATTCTCCCATCTTTCTTGCATTTTTCGACAATTGGAGTGGCTATGGTGGTGGACTTGATGGGGTATTCGAAGATGGAGGACAAGATAGCCATCCGCCATATTGAAGAGCATGGAGCATCTCATCTGGATGGAGGCACACGCCCCGGTCACCCCCCTCCTTGGCCAGCCCAGAACATGGAAAAGAAGCTAATGCAGAAGAACTACTTCAGACTATTAAGAAGCCATCCAGAAGAACTATTTCAGACTATTAAGAAGCCAGCGGATTATGTAAGTTAAGATAATGGGCATAGCTTCTTACATAATCCTAAAGAACTACACAATGGGCATAGCTTCTTTGTCATTAACTTGATGGGGGTATTCGAAGAACTACATCAGACTATTAAGAAGCCATCGGATTCTGCAACCTGGAAAGTAATACTGGTTAGGCACTTACATAATCCAGAAGAACTACACAAATACGAAAAGGCATCCAGGTGTCTCCAAGCCAGATTGAAGAGCATGGACAATCTCATCTGGATGGAGGCACAGGCCCCGGTCGATCCCCTCCTTCGCCAGCTCAGAACATGGAAAAGTAGCTGATGCAGAAGCTAAAGATTCAGCCTTTTTAACAAAAAATCTACCAAAAATGAAAAGGCATGTTAGGCGGAGAGTTCGGGAGTCGTACGATGGTAGAGGCGAGATGATTGGGTGCTCCTTGACGGTGCGGCCGAGCTTGGTGAAAAATAGGAAAGTCCTAAAGGAGGAACAGTCCCCATCGGGGGTGTACTGCCATCCAGCACCGGTGGAGGTCACAAATCCTCCCTCTGCCACATGCTCGAACGCCATATCCCCGATTAGAGCGTAGGATCGTCCCGGTTGTGCAGGAGGGCGAGGAAGCTGAGCAAGGTGCAGGCGACGGCAACAAGGTTGTCTTCCCTGAGCACAATCCGAAAGACCACCCCGAGGATGTAGGCAGTGATGCGGCGATCCTCGAGGATCAGCGACGTGTGTGGCTTTTCAGCGAAGGCAAAATGAGGTTGTACACCAGCAGCATAGAGAATCTGGTGGTGTACAAAAACATACCCAGTCGGACGGGCTACCAGGGGGAGAGGAGAATAAGTCACGTGACTTCTTTGTGGACCCATGATCTAATAAAAACGTCTATTTCTTCAAATGTATACAGTAATTTGGAACGGAGGGAATATATTACATACATGTAATAGGGCTTCTTGGCAATGTGATGTATTATATATATATAGAGACACACACTACTCTTTTTTTTGGCGCAAATGTACTAATCTGTTATAAAAAAACACAAAAAGTAATGACAACAAATGCCGGCCACAACATTTTCCTGGCTAGGAACGAGGCCCAACTCAAAATGGGCCCAATGTATCGGAATCTTGATACCCTAGGCCCAAACTTTGGCAGTTAGCAATTGGATTGTCTTCTTAAGATCCGATTCTCATATAATGGCTCTTGTCCATGTTAAGCAAATTTTTACTCTCGAGTACTGGATTGGACAGCCTAGTATAGTATATTAAGCCATCTTAATTCATTGGCTTTATTTTTTTGTCAGTTTTTTTGACAACCAGAGTCCATTTTTTTTGTAATTGACAACCAGAGACCTTACCCATCTTTTGCTTTTTATAGCAAAGACCAGATCGGCGCTAAGACACATTAACAACTCTCGGGAATGCACGACCACAACGATCATATAGGGGATCAGAATGCACGAGTAGCCATTTTAATTCTTTGGCATGGATGAATAAAGGTTATGATGAAATAACCGGGACAGGGCTAATTTTAGGGTTAGAGGAGGCGGCTATGCTTGATATTGAGACCTATAATAGTTTTTCGTTTAATAGTAGACGAGGTTTTTCAATATTACCTGGCCAATGAGCCCAGATTGCCATGTTACTTAGTTTTGTGGACTCATCTCATGTAACCTAGTTTTGACACTTGATTTGCCCATTTTATCATCCTCAACCCTAACCATAAAATACATTTTGTAACTTTCCATCACCGAATCGTATCTCCTTCATTTCTAGTCTGTTTTTTTTCTATTTTTTTTTTCTTCATTTTAATGTTCTTTCTTATCATCATGATATCCTATAAAAAAATACCACAAAAACCATGATAAATAGTATGACGTGGCTCAATATGTTTATAATATCATAATTATAAGAAAGAACACTAAAAATAAGAAGAAGAAAAAAGAGCAAAAATTGATCAAAAATGAGAGAGACATGCATCGTTAAAGTTTGTCTCACTAAAAAGGCATCAATCGATTATATAATAGATAGTGCTATCGTATAATCGATTACGCGATAGCCCACACTGCTATCGTGTAACTGCCCATTAAAATGGGACATCGCCCATTAAAATGAGACAAACTTCAAATATGCATATCTCTCTCATTTCTGATCCATTTTTGCCCATTTTTTTGTTCTTCATTATTTTTAATGTTATTTCTGATCATCATTATATCCTAATAACATTGATATCCTATAAAAAAATACCACAAAAACCATGATAAATAACATGTAGTGACTTAATATTTTTATAATATCATCATTATAAAAAAATACTAAAAATAAAGAAAAATAAAATAAAAATATGCAAAAATAGATCAGAAATAAGAGAGATTCACATTTTTGAAGTTTATCCCACTTTACTATTCATCATTAGATGATAACACTGTCCTATCGTGTAATCGATTACACGATAGTCTTCAATTCCACAATAGCACAAGTGCTATCGTCACTAAAGGGGGACAAACTTCAAAGATGCTTATCTCTCTCATTTCTGATCCGTTTTCACCTATTTTTTTAATCTTTCTTATTTTTAGTGCTCTTTTTTAATGATGATATCATAAAGATGTTGAGCCACCGCATGTTATTTATTGTGGTTTTTATTGTAATTTTTTTATAGGATATCATGGTCATTAGGATATCATGATGATCAAAAGGAGCACTAAAAATGAAAAAGAACAAAAAAGGACAAAAACGGATCAAAAATGAGAGACATGCATCTTTCGAGTTTGTCCCATTTTAATGGATCATTACACAAACTTTGATGCATATCTCTCTCATTTCTAATCTATTTTTACCTTTTTTCATTCTTTTTTATTTTTAGTACTCTTTCTTATAATGATGATATCAGCAAGATGTTGAGCCACCGTATGCTATTTATCCTAATTTTTGTGGTATTTTTTTCAATAGGATATCATTCTGATCAGAAAGAGCATTAAAAATAAGAAAGAATAAAAAAATGGGTGAAAATGGACTAGAAATAAAGAAGATACGATTCACTGAAAGTATTTTAGAGTGAGGGTTGAGGAGGATAAATGGGCAAATCAAGTACCGAAACCCGGTTATATGAGATGATGTAATATGTATAAACCTCATAGTAGACCTATAATGTTATGCATGAGTTCTTTTTGTAACGCCCGAAATTCTTTTTGTGTATCTTTAAGTAGTAGGACTGAGTTAAAATTTTTGACTCTTGTTCTCTCATTTGAAATATATACTATATGAATCATCTATGTTGTTGTGGCTGCCGGGCATAGTGCCACAATGTGGTACAGATCGATGTTTTGAAACTGACCAACCCCCATAGTGACTAGTCCAGGCCAACTGAATTCAATTTGCGATAGTTGTAGGGGATGTGAACTTTTCTAATATTTGGTAGTTAAAATTTAAAAATAGACAAGCAATAAAATTTCCAGATAAGGTTGTTGATTGACATCTCTTCTGATTTGTCGATATGCGAAGAAAATTTTTGTTTGGAGGAATCAATATCTCGACATGAACAAGAGGCAGGTTTTGTGCCACTCCATCTGGTCGTATGAAACTTACATGCATCCTGGCTTATGAGGAGCAGGAGAAATTCTTGGTGAGCTGCGGTTTCGGTTTCATTTTCGGAAATTTTTGAAAAGTTTGTAGTGTAGACAAAGGAAGAAGAAGAAAGAGGAGGAGGCAGAGGAGAAGGAGACAAAAAATAACATGTCTCACACAGAAAAATCTTCAATCTTTTTTGCTTAAATTATAAATAACCAAAAAATTAATTGCCTGAATTATAATAAATCTGAAAATCTACAACTTAAATTGTAAAATACCAAAAACTGGCATGCTTAAATTGTAAATTTTGGGTAAATTTTGTAAAATTTCGAAGAAATTTTCAAAAATTTCATGAACTGATACGTATTCATGAGTGCATCTTCAAGTGAACCAGCTCAGGCGTCCACATTAACTATGGCCTTACAATACACTCATATTGGTGATAATCTCCAAGGGTACATCGTCTGGACAATACCCTGCCATCGTTTTTCCCATTGAATCTTTGTTGTAGGATCATTACGCAGATAGATTGGGTTGCTGCCAACTATTGCTCCTAATGGGCCTTTAACCCCATTCCCCTCTATGAATTTAGGATTTGCCCTCTTCACAATCCCTTAGTGAGATGATCAACTAAGTTATCTACTGATCTCACATAACTCAAGGTAATCACTTTTGAAGAGTTCAACTTGCGCAAGATTTTATACCTGAGTTCTATATGCCTTGAGGATTTTCCATTATGATTCTTGCTGTGAACTTTAGCAATAGTTGTCGTATTGTCACAATGAATCAAAATGGCAAGAATTGACTTATCCATCATGGGAAGTTCCGTCGACAAGTCCCTTAGCCATTCAGCCTCTCCTCTGGCCATTTATAGAGCCACTAACTCTGACTCCATGGTAGACCTAGTAATTAAGGACTGCTAGGTTGATTTCCAAGCGACTGATCCACCAAATAAAGTGAATATAAAGCCACTAGTGGCCTTAGTACCCTCTGAATTTGTAATCCAGTTTGCATCACTATATCCTTCAAATACAGTGGGATAACATGGATAACATATTCCATAGGACATAGTACATTTAAGATATCTGAGCAATGATCGTTTAAAATTAAACCCTTGCAAGTGCACAAGGCAATTGTACTACGACGAGTATAGAAAGGGTTGTCGAACCTCAGGGACGGTTAAATACTTTACCAAATTCAAGAGAAAAGTTGTAATTTTTAATTACTCTAAGAAAAACAGTGAACTTTAACTAAACTATGCTGAGATTAATCAATGGAGAGAATTATCAAGGCAATGAATTCACCACTAGACATGCAATTACTACCCTTGATTATTATTACACGTAGATTGACATGATATGGTAATTCGTGTTCTTGGTCGGACACATGAATCATTAATGAATTCACTAACGTTCTTAGTCGGACACGAAAGCTCATCCACTATTATGTAATCAATCGTATTCTTGGTCGGGCAAAGAATCAACACAAACTTGTTATAATGTAATTAATCCTATCCTTGGTCGGGCATAGAATCAACACAATATCTAATTCCATTCATAATCAATCAAGTCTATGGTCAAGCACTCAAAAGAATACTCATGAAATCGCATTGAGCATTAATCATAATGAATTTTATTAAATGAAACTAACAAGAGTAGCAATACATATATCTAGGTCTTCATCTAGCCTTAACAAGGAATTTCGTTACACATAGAAAAAGAGAAAAGAAAAGCCTGTTTATGTAGATCCATTAGCATGAATCCTTCTTCTTTAGCTCCAAAAGACTCATTCTCTTGCTCTTCTCAAAGGGACTCAAAACTCTATTCTCTAATGCCCCATACGTTCTCCTTTAAGGCCTATTTATAAGGGTGAAGGAAAACTACGAAATCCCCTTCAAAATCCGAGTCAAAATAGGTCAAAATTGCGTTTCCCGTATACGGCGATCGATCGATTACTGTTCATGAAAATTTTCCAGAAGATACGATCGATCGAACGGCGATGATCGATTGCAAAAATTTTGATTTTTTTCTCAGGCGATCGATCGCCTCATTTAGCCGATCAATCTGTTACTATTCATCCTATAGCATAATTTTCCAATGGTCATAACTTTTTATTTCGAACTTCGAATTGTGCGTGGTTGGTGGCGTTGGAAAGCTGACTTCTTGAAATTTAATATGAGACTTGAATCAGTCCAATCAGATGTATATACACGAAGTTATGAGTGTTTAAATGTTGAAGTCATGTTTCACCATATTTTTGCATCTTTGTCTCATTTTCCTACAAAAACTAAAAACTATATTAAAGTAGTAGTAATTATAATCAAACACTAGCATAAACATAAGTTTAGGAGATAATAAAATACATATTTCAAGTGTATATCAAGCAACCTCTCAATGACTCTCCGATGAGATTCGTCTGGATTTTTAGTGTATCTACTAAATCTCCCCACAACATAGGATATATCTGGTCTACTGCAGTTAGCCAAATACATTAAGATTCCTATAATTTAGGAGTGCTTAAGTTGTGATACACCATCCCCACAATTTTTCTTTAACCTACACGTAGGATCATATGGTGTATTCACAGGTTTACACTCAAAGTAACCATACTTAGTATTTTCTCCATATAATGTCACCGACTCAACACTATACCTCCTGGATTCCTGTGAATCTTAATGCCCATAATTGCATTTGCATGTCCAAGGTCCTTCATATCAAAATGACTATGCAATAAATTTTTGGTTTTTAGAATCTCATTCACATCATTACCAACAATAAGTATGCCATCAACGTAAAGACATAAAATAATATAAGCATTATTTGTTTGTTTAAAATAAATGTATTTATCTGTTACACAAGCATTAAAACCATTAGACATTATTACATTGTCAAACCTTTCATGCCATTGTTTAGGAGCCCGTTTCAAACCACTGAGAGATTTAACCAACTTACATCCTTTATTTTCTTGACTAGGAATTACAAATCCTTCTAGCTAATCCATATATATCTCTTCCTCTAATTCACCATTCAAGAACGCTGTTTTAACATCCATTTGATGAATTTCTAGACGATAATGGGGTGACAGTGCTACAAGCACACGAATTGTGATAATTTTGGTCATAGGAGAATATGTGTCAAAGTAATCTAGACCCTCTTTTTTACTATACCCTTTGGCAACTAGTCTTGCTTTATACTTTTCAGTGAATCCATCAGAATTCAGTTTCTTCTTAAAATCAACTTGTATCCAATTGGTTTAGACCCTGAGGTAGATTACTTAAGACCCACGTCCCATGAGCAAGTATGGAATCTATCTAACTTTGTATAACCTCCTTCCAAAGATAAGCATCTCTAGAAGCCATAACATCTCGATATGTCAAAGGATCATCTCGTAGTAAGTAATTATAGAAATAATCTCAAAAGTTCTTTCTACTCTAAGTCTTTTAATCCTTCTAACCTCATCATTAGTACAAGGCACATTGGTTTCAACAATAGGACTCAATGATGTACTAGGTTGGTCTTGCACAACACCCATTATTTTTTCCTTCCAAGGAAAAATATTCATAGAATATGGCATCATCAGATTCTTTAAAAGTGTTAGGTACATAATCTGCTCGATATGACCTTAACACCAAGAATCTATATGCACTACTGTTTTGTACATATCCAATAAATACACCATCAAAAGTCTTAGAACCTAGTTTATTTACCTTCACATTTAGAATTTTTACCTTAGCAAAATATCCCCACACTTTGATAAAATTTAAACTTAGTGTTCTTCCCTTCATTAGCTCGAAAAGAGTTTTCTCAGTACTTCTATAAGACAATGTATTTAAGATCACACAAGCGAAAAGTAAAGCTTCTCCCCACAAGTTCTTGGGTAAACCAGAACTAGAGAGCATATAATTAATCATATCAATGAAAGTTTTATTCTTTCTTTCTGCCACTTCATTAGATTGAGGTGTATAAGGCACCGTAGTTTCATGAATCTTCGTAAAATTTGGTAAAATCAAAAGAACAATATTCCCCACCATGATCAGATCTCACTCACTTGATCTGCCTATCAGTTTAATTTTTCACCTCATTCTTATAAATCTTAAATTTCTCGAAAGCCTCATTTTTAATAGCAAGTAAATAAACATAGCAATATTTTGAAGAATCATCTATAAATGTTATAAAATATCACTTGCCTCCTCTTGTCATATGACCATTCAGTTCACGTATATCACTATGAACAATTTCTAAAAGAGATGAAGCATGATGACTAGTTTTATATGGTTTTTCTAGGTTGTTTAGCTTGGACAAGAATTTGACATTTACCAAGAGTATTCACATCTGTTTTAAGAATCAAATAAAGATTCATCATCCTTTTAATACTTTGTAAATTCACATGCCCAAGTCAATAATGCCATAAGTCATGAGATTCAACATTCAACAATATATTATCCATATAATTAAACTTAGAGTTATTATAAGCTAAAACTGTAACATTCGTAAAAATCGGTATATTTACTAAAACTCTATGTTAGGAAGAGTTTTGTGGCCTGAGATGAGTATTGGTCATATTATCGCTTGAAAAAAAAATGGTATGCGATCGATCGCCAGACCATAAGCGATCGATCGGGCCAGTTTCATAAACGAAGAGTAAAACAAACGCGATCTATCACCAGATAGATCGATCGATCACAAATACTAGAAAAAAACTATATACGCCAGTAGGCGATCGTTCACCTTGAGAGCGATTGATCGTAAATACTGTGAATTTGCGATTTGAGCAGAATGATCGATCGCTAGGCGAACGATCGATCGGCTTAAGCCGTGATCGATCACACCGACCAAAATTGGTTCCGGAAAGTGTTTTTTTTAGAAACCTAATTAAGAAAGATATCTAATCCTAACTAATCATGGAAGATTAGGTTTAGAACATCCTTTCTAACTATGGGGAGCATCTAATTGGAGGGTTGAGAGATTGGATTGGGAAGGAATCCTAAGGGGAAGATATCCTAATTGGAATATGCATATGGTTTATATAAACACAAGAAAGGGGGCTGACCTGTAGTTTCTCACACTAAAAAGATTGTGGACGCCCTAGCCTTGTTTCTCTCTCCTTCTCCCTTGTTTCAGCAACCCTTTCACCCTTCTTCTTGATTCGAACCTCATCATATTCAAAGGAGTGAAAGTCTTGTTGTGTAGAGAAGAAGAGGAGTTACGTTCGGACATGCAGCTTTCGTACTACAAAGGTGGTAGGATGGTTTTCCTACTACGTTGATTCTAAACTCTTTCAATCTATTCTATGATGAATTATTTGATCCAATCTCAGTAATAGAGATTGTGTGAATTATTGATTTGTTGAAAGATTCTATATTGATTATGATTATGAGTATGATTATTAATATTCTTTAAGTGATATATTTTCTAATGCTTGCATGATAGATTTAGATAGGAACATCATACATCTCTTCATCATTTAAATGTCAGAAAGTTCTATTTTGATTCTGTAAGAGTTCTGGTTTAGTTGTACCATATGATTATAGGTTGTGATTCTCGTGTTAAGTTCTTCACTATAAAAAGGGGAGTATCTAAAATTACTTTATGTAATGAAAGGTGTATAAAAGTATGTGACAACTAAATTCCAGAATATATAAGGATCTATAATAATCCTAGGAGGGGAGTACTTAAGGTTAATAAGATCTTATTATCATGATTAAGGGTTAATAACATGTAATTGTATGATTAAGACTTAGGGGTCTCGACTAATACTATTTCTTGTGCCGACGACCTGCAATATAAAAATCATAACTAATTACAGAAAAATCAGAAAAATAAACCGTCAGTGGGGTTTGTGTTGTGTGCCAGTGAGAAATGATCGTTTAAAATTAAAACCCTTGCAAGTGCACAAGGCAATTGTACTACGGTGAGTATTAAAGGGTTGTCGAACCTCAGGGACGGTGAATACTTTACCAAATTCAAGAGAAAATAGCAGTGTTGATTTTAGACTAAGAAAGCTATGAACTTTAAACTAAACTAAGCTGAGATTTAATCAATGTGGAGAAGACCAAGGCTTCGAATCCACCACAATAACTAGTGTATCGTTTCTCTCTCTCTCTTTTGAATAAAGATTTCCAATTGGTTAGCGTATTCCTCTCGAACATATACTTGTCAACTCAAAATATAGTGCTCTCCTCTCGGATGTACCACATTAAACAATTAAAACATGGAATTGTGATCTATCTCTCTCGAGTATAAACCAATGAAATTTTATTGATATATAACACCTCAGTCTACTCATGTTCCTCTCGGACACGCAAGTATTCTTCGGATTGAAACTCACAAGAATTCACTCTTGTCTCTCTCGAGTACAAAGAACAAACCTTTATTGAATTAACGGTGATTACACAATAAAATCCATAGACCAACTAGAGTAAAAACATAAGATGAGAGAAAAGAAACTACACAACTAGATTATTGGGCTTCATCTATGCCTTGGAAAGGTGTTTAGCCTCGCATTGGAAGAGAATCCATCATCTTCATCTTCATCATCTTCTTCTTCCTTTGCTCTAGCCTCCAAGGGTTTCTCCAAGAGTTGAATATGTGGTGCCCAAAATGTTCTCCCATAAGGCCTATTTATAATAGTGAAGAGAAACCACGAAGTCCCCTTCCAAATCCAAGTCAAAATAGGTCTTATTTCGGTTTGCAGCTTACGGCGATCGATCGCTCCGTACCTCCGATCGATCACTTTGCCGATCGACGCCGTATGATATCGATCGATCGTAGTTACTGTCTTGCGCGATTGAAAAATTCCAGTAGATACGATCGATCGTTTTTATGCCGATCGATCGTTTCCTCTAATGTACTGCTTTTGCGGCTCTGGCGATCGATCGCATTGATAGCCGATCGATCGTAGTTACTGTTTATAAACTTCAAATAGCTATAACTTTCTGTCCCGAACTCCGAATTGCGCGTGGTTGGTGGCGTTAGAAAGCTGACTTCTTAAACTTTAACGTGAAACTTGAATCAGTCCAATCCGACATTTGTACTCGAAGTTATGAGAATTTAACCATTCGAGTTACTTTTCTCCTCATTTCTGTGTATTACTCTTGTTTCCTACAAAAACCAAAAACTATATTAAAGTAGTAGTTATTCTAATCAAACACAAGCATAATCATAAGCTTAGGAGATAATAAAATGCATATTTCATGTATAGATCACACCCCCAAACCTAGATTTTGCTAGTCCCTAGCAAAACAAAACAAAACAAAATCAAACAAACAACTAAAGGAACTAATGCATAAAAGTAAACACCACTTTCGTAGGGATCACGATTGCATTGAACGTATGCAACAAGCCGTTAAACCTCTAGGTGTCCCTAGTAGGACGAGTGTTGTTTCGTGAGGGTTTGCAGCCATGCTACCCACAAACATGTATTTATTAATCTAATTAACCTAAGTGCAAAAACAAAGCAAAAATTAAAACATTGCAAAAACAAACAACCTATTATCCCGACAAATACATACTACAATGCTTAAGAGAATTAACCACACGTACTTGGTTCATAATCAACAGGAATATAGAAGCCCTCAAGTAAGTGGTTTTTTTCCACACTTTCATCTTGGAAATTTCTGCTCAAATATTATATAGCATGATAACATAAATAATAGAAAGTGTAGAACATTGTAGCAATACATTCTAAATTTCTGTTTATACATATCCAGTGTTACCCATTAACCAAAGAACATCAGAATCTACATAGTCATCGTAATCTTTAGGTTCATGATAGCACAGATCTGCGCGCCTCCTTCGGGTCCAACATTCTAGATTTGAGAGGATAATACACCACAGACTTTTTTTTTTCTCGCTAGGACTGTGTAAGGCCTGATTTCAAGATGCTTAGGTTTAGCAATGACTCAGGCCAATGACTCCTAGCAAATTTGGCTTAGGGCATTAGGTTTTAAGAGACCGCTTCGGGCCCGAGCATCAGCCTAAGTTAATCCTATAAAGTCAAGCAGCCCCTTTTCTTCATTTTGTTTTCATTTTTTTGCATTTTCATTTTCAGCACATATTTTTCAGCACATCTTTATTTTGTCCAGGCTGTATTATACTCTCAACCTATTTCCGGTTCCAATCCCTTGCCATAGCCAAGTAAATGGTCTATCATGATCTTTTAAGCTCAACAGATAACTACACATCATCCAATGACTATGACTAAAGACATCCCACTGTAAATTAGCATTCAACAAATATCTAGATGGTATTACTTTATGTAACTAGTGTGTGTGAGTGAATTTTCTTAGTTCAAGCACTTGTTCCAAGAGGACTGTAACAGAAAAGTATGCTCAGTTAAGTGTATCTATCCTCCAGTATACTTACTCACACTTCCAATGCAAATTAATCTCCTAAGAATTGTAACATGCATCATTACGGGATAAACTATCAAAACCTATGAAAAACTACTAACAAACAACTTAAAACTAATCAAATTTTTATGATTTTCTCTTTTCCGATTTTTAGGATTTTTATGAAAGTAATATTCCCTCCCCCAAACCTATTATGAACATTGTCCTCAATGTGAACAAAATATAGCATGACAATGAGCATAAAGCAAAGAAAATCAAAATAAAGGAGAGAATACACCTGAATACGTGGGTTGCCTCCCACCAAGCGCTAAGTTTAACGTCTTTAGCCAGACTGGGCCACGATCATTCTGTAATTATCGGATCAATTAAATACACCAGCCTGTCATCTAGGTCACAAGCAGCCTCGAGATAGGGTTTTAGACGATGGCCATTAACTTTGAATGTACTCCCATCTTTTGGATTTATGATCTCAACAGCACCATGTGGAAATATTTCTTTGACAATAAAAGGCCCAGACCACCGAGATCGGAGCTTCCCAGGAAATATGTGTAGCCTAGAGTTGTAAAGTAGTACCTTCTGATCAGGCTGAAAGGACTTTCTGAATATCATCTTGTCATGTATTGCTTTGGTTCTCATCTTGTAGAGTTTGGCATTCTCATATGCATCAAAGCGCATCTCCTCTAATTCACTCAGTTGGAGTTTTCGCTGATCACCGGCTTTATCCATATCAAAGTTGTACGCCTTAATAGCCCAATACGCTCGATGTTCCAACTCAACAGGTAAATGGCAAGTTTTTCCATATACCAATTGGTAGGGAGACGTACCAATCGGGGTTTTGAAAGCTGTCCGGTAAGCCCATAATGCATCATTCAGTCGCAAGGACCAATCCTTTCTATCGGGGCGAACCGTCTTCTCCAGAATCTGCTTGATTTGGCGATTTGAAACCTCCACTTGGCCACTCGTCTGAGGATGATATGGTGTGGCAACCTTGTGGGTGACAGAGTATTTCTTGAGAAGAGCCTCAAAAGACCTGTTACAAAAATGAGAACCTCCGTCACTAATGATAGCACGAGGAGTTCCAAACCTGCTGAAAATGTTAGCTTTCAGAAATTCCAGCACAACTTTATGATCATTGGTCCCAGTGGCAACAGCTTCAATCCACTTAGACACATAATTCACAGCAACAAGAATAAATGCATGACCAAAAGATGGCGGAAAGGGTCCCATGAAATCGATACCCCATACATCAAATATTTCAACAATCAAAATAGGTTGTAGGGGCATCATAATCCTTTTTGATAAAGCTCCTAGTTTTTGACATCTATCGCAAGATTGACAATAAGCATGGGCGTCTTTAAATAGAGTTGGCCAATAAAAACCGCTTTGAAGTACTTTGGCCGCAGTTTTCTTACCACCGAAGTGTCCTCCACAGGCCTGAGAGTGACAAAAAGATAAGATGCTATAAAACTCACTCTCGGGGACACATCGTCTTATGACTTGGTCAGCACATATCTTAAACAGGTCAGGGTCATCCCAATAGTAATGTTTAACTCGAGAGAAAAATAAGTCTTTGTTATGTTTAGACCAAAAGGTTGGGATTTGACCCACAGCAAGATAATTCACAATATGTGCAAACCAAGGTGGAGATGGAGTAGAGACAGCAAAGAGCTGCTCATCAGGGAATGCATCTCTTAGAGGGTCATGGCTATGCAGATCAGGAATAGGAATTCTGGATAGATGATCAGCCACGACATTCTCAGAACCCTTTTTATCTTTAATTTCAAAGTCAAATTCCTGTAGGAGTAAAATCTAACGGATCAACCTTGGCTTAGAATCCTTCTTGGAAAGGAGGTACCTCAAGGCTGCATGATTAGAGAAAATAATGATTTTACTACCCAGGAGATATGACGTGAACTTATCTAATGCAAACACAACAGCAAGCAACTCTTTTTCAGTAGTGGTATAATTCAATTGAGCATCAGTGAGTGTCTTGCTAGCATAGTATATAACATGAGGGATTTTATTGATGCGTTGGCCTAACACTGCCCCTACAGTAAAATTTGATGCATCACACATTATCTCGAAGGGCAGTGTATAGTCAGGGGGCTTAATGATAGGGGAGCTAGAGAGGAGGGTTTTTAATGTGGTAAAAGCTTCTTTACACGATTCATCAAATTCAAATTGCACATCCTGACCGAGAAGGTGACATAATGGACGTGATATCTTGCTAAAATCTTTGATAAATCGGCGATAAAACCCGGCATGGCCAAGGAAAGACCGTATTTGCTTAACTGATGTAGGTGGTGGTAAATTAGCAATTAGGTCAACCTTAGCCTTGTCAACCTCTATACCCGTTTTTGATATAACATGTCCAAGCACAATCCCCTGTTGAACCATGAAGTGTCTTTTTTCCCAACTTAACACTAAATTTGTTTCCTCACAACGTTTTAAAACCAAAGTAAGGTTGTGTAAGCATTCATCAAAACAAGTGCCAAATACCGAAAAATCGTCCATGAAAACTTCCAAAAATTTATCAATCATGTCAGAAAAGATGGACATCATGCATCGCTAAAATGTAGCAGGGCATTACAAAGACCAAAAGGCATTCTTCGATATGCAAATGTACCGAAGGGGCATGTAAAAGTCGTCTTTTCCTGATCCCCTGGAAAAACTGGCACTTGATTATATCCTGAGTACCCATCTAAAAAGCAATAAAACTCTTGGCCCGCTAGTTTCTCTAGGATTTGGTCAATGAATGGGAGAGGGAAATGGTCCTTACGTGTGTTGGAGTTCAGCTTCCTATAGTCAATGCATACCCGCCAGCCCGTGGTCTCTCTTATTGGCACAAGTTCACCCTCTGAGTTTGGTTTCACCGTGATGCCCGATTTCTTAGGGACAACTTGGATAGGACTCACCCACTCGCTGTCAGAGATAGGGTATATGATACCTGCATCTAGAAGTTTCACTATCTCTTTCATCACCACCTCTCTCATGTGAGGGTTCAACCGTCGCTGCCCCTCCCTAGAAGGTTTGGCCTGGTCCTCCAGGTTTATGCGATGCATGCATACAGAGGGGTCTATACCCCGGAGGTCGGCTACTGTCCATCCTATAGCTCGCTGGTGTGTGGTAAGGATCTCCAACAACTTGGCTTCCTGATCAATAGATAGGCTTGATGAGATAATTACAGGAAGGGTGTTGTGGGGTCCTAGGAAGACATATTTGAGGGAGCTAGGAAGGGTTTTTAGTTCAAGTTTGGGTGGGGCTTCGATGGAAGGTTTTAGTGGTGGGGCGGTAGACACAGGGAGAGGGTCAGGATGGGCTCGCCATGGGATATGTCCAGGGTATAGGGCAGCCACTAAATGGTGATGGACCTCCTCAAGGTCAGGTATGCCCTCATATTGATCGATCCAGTCATAGAAAATGGTGTGCTCGAGGGCATCCTTAAGCACAGCAAAGGGAAGGTATTCCAGGACGAGGTCATCTAAGTCGTCAACCATAAGGCACTCAGCTTCACTCGAGGGTTGCTGAGAAGCACTAAAAATGTTTAATTTAACTTTCATGTTCCCAAAGGAGACCTTCATAAGCCCTGACCTACAGTTAATGGTGGCATCGGCTGTGGCTAGGAAAGGGCGGCCAAGGATAACAGGAATTTGGGATTTGGAGTTGGCAACTGGTTCCATGTCTAAGACGACAAAATCAACAGGAAAGTAGAACCGGTCAACTCCAATAAGAACGTCCTCTATAACACCTCTAGGTCTAAGAATGGATCGGTCTGCTAACTGAAGGGTGATTGAGGTGGGCTGCAACTCTCCTAGGCCAAGTTGTTCATACACTGAATAAGGGAGGAGGTTGACACTGGCCCCTAAGTCCAAGAGAGCTCGGCTAAGGTATGGTCACCTATGACAATAGAGATAATAGGGACACCTTGGTCCTTAAATTTAGGTGGCATATCACTGGTAAGTAAAGAGCTTACTTGGTCGGTCAAGAAGACCTTTTGGGTGACATGGGATTTGGTTTTCCTCTTTTGGGTACACAGGTCTTTCAGGAACTTGGCATAGGCAGGTACTTGTTTGATGGCATCTAAGAGGGGAAGGTTAATCTTAACCTGCTTGAACACCTCTAACATTTCCTCCATTCGTTGGGGGGACTTACTAAACGGGGAGGGTTGGTTAAGGCATTGAGGGAAAGGAGCCCTAGGGATATAAGATTTTTCATTGGTGGGCTCAGCTGGGACATCCTTCTGTGGTGGGAGACTAACCGGATCAGGCATGGTAGGAGAGGATTGGTTCTGTTTCTCAAGGGGAGTGTCCTCACTCGCAATGGTTGGATCCCTAACCTGATTGTCAACTTGTTTTCCATTTCTTACGGTAGTAACGGCTTGCACCTGCTCATTTGGATAATGGGAACCTTCAACGGCGAACTGGCCTCTAGGGTTCTGCTGTGGTTGGCTGGGCAAGGTTCCTATTTCCCTACGGTTCATAGATTGGGCCAGCTGTCCTAATTGGGTTTCTATTTTAGCAATGGATTGTGTATGGGAATGGACAAGTTGGGCCTGGGTTCTTAGGTCACCTGTCAGCTCTCTGTGTTTGGTTTCTATCTTAGCGTCCACCTTGGCTTCCATCGCATTAAAAGCTGAGAGGAGGGTAGATTGGGTGGCTAGTATTTGGCTCATCTGATCTTCGAAGGATGGTTTCTTATTGGTTTGGCCAAAGGGAGGATTTGTGGCTGGTTGGTAAGACTGAGTTGGGTTTGAGAATTTTTGTCTTGGGGCCTGATTGAAAGTGGGCCCCTGGTTGGGTTGTTTCCAGGCAAAATTTGGATGATTTCGCCACCCCGGGTTATAGGTATTTGAGTAGGGGATATTGGCTCTAGGGTATCCTTGTGAAAAGTTGACATGCTCCTGTACAAGGTCTGGATACTGGGAGGCTGAGGGGCAGTCAACTATGGTGTGCATAGGGCTGGCACAGATGGCACAGGCATCCTGAGAGGTTGGGGTATAAGGTGGAGTATGTGAGAAAAACCTGTCAAATCTCTCAGTTAGGGATGCCACTTGGTGTTCTAGGTTTATGGTAGCTTTAACATCATACATGCCTCCCCTTGAGGCACTCCTGCTAGGCATATGGCCTTCAGATCTATAGAGGGTGGCACTGTGTAGAGAGTTTTCGCTCAGGTCCTCTAGTAGATCCCATGCATCATCCGGGGTTTTCTTCATGAATGTGCCTCCACAGGAGGCGTCTATTAGGGTCTTATGCTGATCGTACACACCCTCATGAAATCTCTGTACTAATTGCCACTTGGGCACATCATGGTGGGGACAGGACCGGAGTAGGGCTTTCATCCTCTCCCAGCTTTCATGGAATTGTTCATTAGGTATCTGGGTGAAGGTGATGATTTCATGGCGGATCTTATTGGTCCGCCCCATAGGAAAGTATTTCTTGAGGAATTCGGCTTGAAGTTCCTCCCAAGTGGAAATAGAGTTATGCTCAAGGGAGGACAGCCATTCCTTGGCCCTATCTTTTAAGGTGAAGGGGAACAACCTAAGGCGCACCTGGTCATCAGATAGTGTAAGTTTAAAGGTTGTGTTAACCTCTAGGAAATTTTGTAGGTGCCTATAGGGGTTCTCATTTAATTGGCCATGGTATGTGGGCAGCATCTGGATGATGTTTGGCTTAATTTCAAAATTAGCCACGGTTGCAGGAAGTAGGATACAGGAAGGGGAGGTGTAGGCAGTGGGACGGTAGTAGTCTTGCAGGGTACGGGCATGGGGTATTAGTGGATTCTGGTTTAGGCCATTCCCACCCCCAAGGTTCATGTTGTCCGCCATTTGATGGGTTTCAGGGATTAATTGGCTAGGAGTTCTACAAATTCTGTAGAGTCGCTCAGGATCAGGGTCAAAGGCCAGGTCGGGGTTCAGGGAACGACGACCATGCATGCACAATAAAAATCAAACAAAACCTGTGCAGTCTTAATAGCGACAACTAGCAAGCATCAACCCTAGATAGCGACAACTAGCAACCTAATAGCGACAACTAGCACGTCATGCAATCCCACAAAGAAAAGAAAAACACCAAGCCCCTAATGTTACTCTAAAAGAAGGTTAAGAGAGTGCAAACAGTGGGAAGGGATGGCCCTTCCAACGATGACGAAAATCAGCGTCCACTCTTAATCCTGCAAAAGAAGAAGAACGAAATTAAGCTACTGAAAATAAATCTAAATTAAACTAAACTACTCTAAAACTAACTATGCTAAGAATTTAGTAAACTATTGTGCCGTCCCCGGCAACGGCGCCAAAAACTTGATCGTTTAAAATTAAAACCCTTGCAAGTGCACAAGGCAATTGTACTACGGTGAGTATTAAAGGGTTGTCGAACCTCAGGGACGGTGAATACTTTACCAAATTCAAGAGAAAATAGCAGTGTTGATTTTAGACTAAGAAAGGTATGAACTTTAAACTAAACTAAGCTGAGATTTAATCAATGTGGAGAAGACCAAGGCTTCGAATCCACCACAATAACTAGTGTATCGTTTCTCTCTCTCTTTTGAATAAAGATTTCCAATTGGCTAGCGTATTCCTCTCAGACATACACTTGTCAACTCAAAATATAGTGCTCTCCTCTCGGATGTAACACATAAAATAATTAAAACATAGAATTGTGATCTATCTCTCTCGAGTATAAACCAATGAAATTTTATTGATATATAACACCTCAGTCTACTCACGTTCCTCTCGGACACGCAAGTATTCTTCGGATTGAAACTCACAAGAATTCACTCTTGTCTCTCTCGAGTACAAAGAACAAACCTTTATTGAATTAACGGTGATTACACAATAAAATCCATAGACGAACTAGAGTAAAAACATAAGATGAGAGAAAAGAAACTACACAACCAGATTATTGGGCTTCATCTATGCCTTGGAAAGGTGTTTAGCCTCGCATTGGAAGAGAATCCATCATCTTCATCTTCATCATCTTCTTCTTCCTTTGCTCTAGCCTCCAAGGGTTTCTCCAAGAGTTGAATATGTGGTGCCCAAAACGTTCTCCCATAAGGCCTATTTATAATAGTGAAGAGAAACCACGAAGTCCCCTTCCAAATCCAAGTCAAAATAAGTCTTATTTCGGTTTGCCGCATACGGCGATCGATCGCTCCGTATTGACGATCGTTCGCTTACCGATCGATCGCAATTCCTTCGTTATTTTCCTCCGATCGATCGCTTTGCCGATCGACGCCGTATGATACCGATTGATCGTAGTTACTGTCTTGCGCGATTGAAAAATTCCAGTAGATACGATCGATCATTTTTGTGCCGATCGATCGTTTCCTCTAATGTACTGCTTTTGCGGCTCTGGCGATCGATCGCATTGATAGCCGATCGATCGTAGTTACTGTTTATAAACTTCAAATGGCTATAACTTTCTGTCTTGAACTCCGAATTGTGCGTGGTTGGGGAGTTGGAAATCTGACTTCTTGATCTTTAATATGAGACTTGAATCAGTCCAATCGGACATCTGTACACGAAGTTATGATAATTTAACCATTCGAGTTACTTTTCTCCTCATTTCTGTGTATTACTCTTGTTTCCTACAAAAACCAAAAACTATATTAAAGTAGTAGTTATTCTAATCAAACACAAGCATAATCATAAGCTTAGGAGATAATAAAATGCATATTTCATGTATAGATCAAGAAACATGAACAGTACCAAGTGTTATCTGTGAGAAAAGGGGAAGAAGGAGAAGAAGGAGGAATAAGATAACTTTTCTATTGCATAAGTCTCTAACACGTAGAAAAATCCCACATAAAGGAAGGGGGGGTGACTCCCCAGGAGACCTGCCAGCTAGTGGCCCGCTGATGGGCCACAATTTGTGCCATCAATCAACCCATTGCAATATTCAGTTCCCAATCATAGGGCTATCTATTGTTAAAATAAACCAATACTGCCTAAATTAGATAATGCTCGTGGGTTGTGTTGATGTACACAATAGTTTGAAACTAGACTCATTGGGCTATCTATTGTTAAAATTTTAGACTTAGATTCCTACCGTGCCAACTGTGGGGCAGTCGGAAGTGGACTGTTATCAACAAAAACAGTTTACTGTAATTAAGGTTTAAGTCACTAGTGCATACTAATACTTAATAATACAATTTAATCTGATTAAAATATCACTAATATATGTTGTAAGGCATGATATGGACTACTACTGTTAGACTAGTTGGTCTAAAAGATTAATATTATGGATAAGTGTTGTTGTTTAATTAATCTCTTAATTTCACTCGCAAGTGTACAAATCGTGTTTGCAGTACAGTCGCATAATTTTACGAGGTCGAACCCACATGGACTTATACGGTAGAAATCTAATCGAACCCTAACTAAACCCTTGAATAAATTATGAAATTTAGAGAAATTGATTGACAAACTAATCATTAATAAAATCAATTAACGAAATAAAAATATGAACTTTATCAAATTAATAAAATACTAAAGCTTTGGAATCGGCATGTAGTAAATTATAGAAAACCCTAAACTTTCATTTATTCTAGGAGAAAAATATCAACTTTCACATGTACGGAATTCTCTACAACTACTACAGCTTCATCCTAGCCTTAGCAACTAATCTAGCCAAGCATAGTAACTAAAACACATGCATAATTCAGAATTAAACTCATTTCAATTAAAGGATAAAATTGACTTACAAGAAATTTTAGATTAAATAAAATACAATGCTCTATTCCTTATCTAACAGTCGACTGTTCTGCGATCGCTACAACTCCAAGCAACAGCACAACGATGGAACTGAAATTACAATTTGAAACTGAAAAAAAAATGCAAGATGGAACTGTAATTGCTCTCGGTCGTCCTCTCTGACTAGTCGGCCAGCTGTTGCTCCTTCTACTGGTTTTATAGACTGCCGGACAGTCCACTTTCTTCCCAAAATGAGACCCTTCCTTTCAGAATCTCAAGTAGCAAAAAATAAAAATCCCAATTACTGCCCTCAGTTCCTCTATATCCAGCAGGTTCCCCTTCGATTTCTCATCCAAATTGGTAATAAAAATCAAATCTTTCCTTCTCTCGAATAGGGCCGAAGTACAAAAAAAATGAAACTTTCTCCATTTGCCACAAATCCGACCTACTTACACACTTCAATCGACTGAATATGGAAGCTTACCATTCTAAAGCAAGTCTCTAAGCTCGATTTTCCCAATTCAGCTCTCAACCTTCCCGATTTGGCTCTGTTGCACCTTCCAAATCAAGACCCTTCTCCTTGTTCCTCTAGATCATCATGCCCTATTCCTCGTCGGAACCATCATCACCGCCACCGTCTGCTATCGCCGTCGTGAACCCATGGTCGCTGTCGACCTCAGCTGTGACAGTCTGCTCTGCTCCCATCGTCGACCTTCTGCTCCTCCTTAATAGCACCGGAACCCATGGCTCACCGTCAGCATCGCCATCGTCGAGCTCGAGCCCAGACTGCCGTCGGCCTTGCCCATGGCCACCATGAGCGCTCCACAGTCACCTTCTTCCTTAGTGCTCGAGCAGATAGCTCGAGCGCTTCTCATGTTGTCTCTGTTAAGACACCCGAGCCATCGGCTCGGGTCGTCCTTTATTTCTTCTTCTTTTTTTTTTCTTTTGACCCAACCGAACCAACAGACCAAACCGGTTTTCTTTCTTTTTATTTTATTTTTCAATTGAGCTGAAACCCGTCGTAGAATTCTCATCCGCTTGGTCAAATCTTAACCCCCGTACATTGATTGCACGCCCGTCTTCTCTTAAGTGACTCATCAATGGTTCAGATCTTCGATGTGCGTGATATCAGTTCTTGGGTCACTTTGGCACTTCAAACCCCATCTAATGGCTTCACTTTAGTCGTTCTGCAGTCCAAGCACTTGAACCTATACAAAATAAAATATGTCCCAAATTAGACGCACCAAATAATTCATAAAATTACGGAATATATTTAAATTGTGCCATTTAGAGAGCATTATTTATTCAATTCCTAATTACTAATAACCCAATTCATTCCTTATTTTAACTAGAAATACGACTAACAAATAGATAATAAGGCATATAAAAATGCGTATTTGTCATGCGTAACAATAAGTCAATATAACCTAGAGTCTTATTGTACTAAAAATCTAATTACAGCTTAGTGTCGTTTTGAGTTCCAGTTGGAGATCAAACCATTTCAATCATTCATTCATCTTTAATTCAGTCTCATAAATAATAGAACCTAAATTTTAGAGATGTTCCTATCTAAGGCTAGGCATGAATTATGAGTGAGATCTATTATTACTCTTTTGGCGAGTTACCTGTGGATCAAGACATTGGAATCTCAGTTGTGTTCTTGAAAAGAATCCTATTTTATTGCGATATTGATTATTTAATTGTACTCCAAAGAGTGAGTCTAATCCGGGAAAAGATGCCTTAAAACCTCATAATGTTGCGACCTCTGATTCTTTGTGATATTGCTCAGTATAATTGTTTCTCCACTAAGAGATTTTACTCGGATCTGTCTGAGGTGGATTCATAGTATGCTCAGAGAGCCATTGCTAGGTCTTGCGAGGTCTCCGATTATTTATGCCTGAAGGGAGGCAATATACGTACGTTTAGACTGTTGACATTACGGAAGGTCTTCAGTCTCCTCCCATCGTGTCCGTAAGCACTGGTGGGGCCAGCATCCTAGACGCATGGCCGAGTTCTGAAGGGAGAAGCTCTAGGGTGATTCTGATATTATTTAGCCACTCGAGAGTGGTTAGTTTAGCGAGCAGAAATTGTAACTCCTTGCACTATAGATGCCTCGAGCCATTGGTAAAATTATTATTCTCTCCTTACACATGTGATTGTTCGGAGTCTTATTGATGTTTTTTCCCGTACTTCAGAGTTGGGATTATTGTTGACTAACCTTTCTGTTCAGGTGAAGTAAACCTTGTGATCAATCCTTCAGATATTATATATTCTTGTTTCTATTGAGTAAACCTTTCTTCACACTATTTATTATGTCTCTGGTGGGTTTTTACATCATACTGGGTATATCTATAGAATACTCATGTATCCTCTGATGCAGGCGTGAAAGAGCATTGATTTAAGATGATTGCAGGACAGGGAGGTGATGCAGAAGCTCGAAGATGATTAGAATTTTCAATTACTTACTTAGTTGATAAACTTGATGATATTGCTAGTCGTCATGCCATAGATTTGATGATTTCTTTTGATTGATAATTTATGTTATTGACTATAATAAAAAAACTAAGTAGGATTCATATGATACATTTACAATGTTTTCTTTTGAGATTGGATGATGAGTTCCCACATTCATGAGAGTTCCTGGTAATGTCAATTGCATATCCTTTTAAGATGATGTAATTGGCCGACTGGATAGACTATCCTAGTTACATCCTAGAGTTCCTACCTCACCGAAGATGGTATTTACAAAGACTTTCGCACTCCGATCGAGGTAAGGGATTTTGGGACGTGACAAAAATATTACGATTAAACAAGCTATCACATACATAATATTTTCTAACAAATACACCATGTTTAAAAATTACAACTTTATTATACTCAAACACTAATTTAAAACCCTCTTGACTCAAAAGCACACCACTAACAAGGTTCTTCCTAACATCTGGCACATGTTGCACATTATGAAGAGACAATGTGTTCCCCGAAGTGAAGTAAACATCCACCGAGGAATTGCCCATAGTAACAGTTCTTCCTCTTACTTCCGGGTAGAAAGAAAAGGATGAAACATCAGTACAAATATGAACATTAGCCCCTGTGTCTACCCACCAATATGTAGGTTGACATGCCAGCTACTAACCTGTCATCAGTCCCAGGAAAGCCAGTCCCGGATGTCACCATGTTAACTAGAGAAGAGCTTGCACCATTTCTGTTTTGCTGCCCATTCTCCTTATCTTTGCATTCTCGACATTTGCATAGTGTCCAACTATACACCACACACATAGTAGCCCTTTTTCTTTTCGTCCTTTTGGATCTTAGCATTAGGCTTGAGGTGATTGTTGTTGTTTCTTTTCTTATTCTTCTTCTTACCAAACCATTTTGTTCGATGCCCCTTAACAACATTGCATTTGCACTTCCTTCATTATAAGAGATTACAATACTTTTATGTTTCTTTCTATATTTCACTCAATTTGGATAGCAACAATCAGGCCATCCATAGTAATAACCTCTCACTTATGCTTAAGTGTAACCTGAAAGTCACTCCATGATGGGGAAAGTTAATCAACCATGGCTGGAACCTGTAGTATCTCATCTATGGGAATACCTTTCCCCACAATTTTTGGCACAAGGTTTTGTACTTTCGTCAACTTGGTCCCAGACAGATTTGTCGTCAACCATTTTAAAGTTGAAATATTCACCAACCATATATTTCTCTTCTCTCACATGTTCTTTCCCGAATTTCTTTTCAAGTGCATCCAACAGTGATTTGGTAGAAGTAGTATTATAATGTAGATCATACAGTTCATTACTCAAAGCACTTAAAATCTGTCCACGACATAAATCATTATCTAGTTGAAATTTAGAACTAACAGATCTACCAGGTTCATACCCATCATGATTCACAGCATCATCAACATGATCAGTAATAACATAAAATATCTTATGCCTAGTCAACCAGAACCTCATCTTGTTCTGCCAGCGCTTAAAATCTTTCCCATCAAACTTATCAGGCTTAAGAGACTTATCAACACCCATGATAACAATACAAATAGCCCTCAGAATATTTGTTTCGAACTGTTAAAAAAATATGTAATCGGAGAGATTGTACTTTACCTGATTGTGTTGAATTATATTACAATTGAACCTGAAATAGTAGATCAATCGAAATCGTCTGAGGCACAGTTTGCACTGCTGACTTTAAAACAGATATTGTTGCCCCCTACGTGCACAGGCTTCTTCTGGCAATCTATCTGCAAGATACAATGGAGCGCTGGTCGACGAGCTGTGCACTCCAACAAGTATGACCCTGAACTCAGAGAGAAAGTAAGCTGTTGCCTTTCAGGAAAAAGAATCAGAGAAGAAGAAGGAGAGTTTCAAAATGAAATGTCTTTTGTGTATATTTTCATTTTGGTTTCAGGCAACCATATATATAACGAAACCCAACGGGAACCTTTTCTCAAAGGGAGACGAACGGGCACCCTTTCACAAAGGGAGATGAACGGATTTACAAAGGGAAGAATGTGTATAACGGTCCATTGTCCACCCAATCAAGTGCTAAGTGCGCCGCTAAAGCACCACAATGCTCCCATTCGCCCACACCACGTGCTTGCATGCGTGAGCATGTGTGCACCCACGAATTTCTACACCTTCATTTGGGAAGAGTCTCCACACCAATAATATATATAAAGAGAAAGAAAACTTCCTTATATATATCCTTTCATGCCAATATGTATTTCCTATGTGGGACTAAAGAAATCTCCCAACATAGAGATTTTCTTTTCATTTTCCTCCAAACTTAGCAAAAGTAAAAAATTTAATGAAAATAAAATATCTAGTTCAATCACAAAATCAATATGGGCCTAAGATAAGATTTCTATTAGTGAGCTTACACCACTACTAAAATTTGGGCCCATCTACCCAAACCAAAAACCCAACATGAATACGCTCTGATGAGGGGATATCAGATTTGAAAATCAAAACAAGTGATTGTTGAGATTCGTGCCGGAACATCCACTTTAAGTTTTACAAAAAAAGTTTGGAAACATATTTATTCTGATTCAGAGGGAGAAATGCATTGGAGTACTGATGCAATACCATGCACCCGAATATTTTCACGGCACAAGATGCCATCAGGAACACACTCTTAAATTTTATTCATGCACCAAGATTCCGAGCTGCCATTGAATTAGGGAAAAAGAAGTTCGTCAATGCCATTGAGCGAGATGACCAACCCATGGCCAAAAAAAGAGATGTCTGAGACTGGCCAATCATTCATGCTGGATTGCACCACTCCTCCCTGTGCACTGTCGATCATGGAATCGACTGATGGCAACATGCATCATATAGCAGTGACAAGGTACATTTGGAATTTTCAGAGATGGGGTACATTTGAATGATTGTATATTACTTTGTTGGATCAACATATCCACCCTAAAGTTTTGCTCGTTAAAGAGATTTGCAAAGGTGGAAAGATATCTAATATTTTAGAGAAGCGTGGGAGGTCAAGTTCCTTATATAGCAAGATTACCTTCTACAAATTAGACCACCTCCTCTACCTCTTGCTTATAAATGCAATTAGCAGAAAAAATAATCATACTCATGGATATATTAGCACCCACTCCTGAAATAGTAGAAAATTGTTTTAACACCTCATTATTTCCAGATGCTGATTGAGTGGAATCCTTTGAAAAAATCCACACATCATCTGCAAAATGAGAGATATAAACATGACCACCATTTATACCGGGCGGAGAAGTATGACCACTGATACAATTCTGCTCTAGATCAAGAGATGAGCGCTTTGATACAAAAAATGAAGAGCATAGGAAGGAGAGAGCATGAGAGAAGTAAGCAAAATTTGATCCATTAACCAAAACACTAAAAGATGGAGAACAAATACACTCCCATATCTAGTGGCTTCAAGTATCATCAAACCCAGGCTCTTTAAGCACATGAATCACAAAATTTCAACAAAGCCTGCCATAAGCTTTCCTAATCCTGCTAATATTTTTTACGCCGGCGATCTATGAGCAGAGTTCAAGACCATGGTACATAGGGGCACTATATGCTTAGGTGTCGTTTGGCTACCCATTTGTGAGTCTAGGAAAGGAAAATTTGAGGGGAATTCATTTGTCACATTAATAGACAAATAGTTTTTTACTTGGAAAGATACATTTTTTTTATTCATCGAGAAATGTCGTCCTTGGGATTGACGAGGGGATAATGTCCAATAATCCCTACCATACACCAAGACCATTTATAGAAGGAGGACCTCATGAGGTTCTTCTTAAGGAAATGATTATTTGATTACAAATGGGCTCGAAATGATGGAGAATGACATTAGAGGATATATATTCATTTTGGACAAATTAGGTCATTCAAACACCATAGTGATGGAGAATGACGTTAAAGGATATATACTCATTTTGGACAAATTAGGTCATTCAAACACCATTCGCTGTGAATGGTAAATTGAGCACAAATGATGGAGAACTGCATTTGTGGGCAAATAATTCATTGGTGGACAATTAAGGCCATCCAAACATCATCCATCACAAATGATCTACAAATGGTCTACAAATGAGCTATAAATGGGTTGTCAAATATAATATCCCAAGTTACTAACTTAGAATTGAGATGATTATTGACTATGTGCCCTACTTAATGGACACTTAAGTGGTGAATTATACGATGGTTGGTCACATTGAAGAGGTAGCAACCTAACTTAAGTGTTGGTCAAGTAGGGAAGAGGAATCGGGTGTGCCCTTAATGACTAATAGACATGCAACACTCTTTTCAATGTTTCTCCCAATGTTCTTGGAATTTATATACAAATCTCTCTAAAAGCCGGTCGCAATTGTATCAAGTTTATCCAATTCAAGTTTGGGATAAAAAATTATGAGATTTATAAGTTGTTGCTATTTTCACGTACAATACCCTACCACGACTCCTCTGTCATTGGTTGACTTGTCGTGGGTCTGGTTAGGACTCTTTGTAAGTTATCTTTATAGAAGAATATAAATACATATTTAACACTATTCAAAAAACGTTTTGGCATACCCTAAACTTAGAGAACTCAAAGGAGACTAAAGTTTTGGAGAAAGAAGAAGAAGAGGAAGGATTTGGCTTGAAGTTCTCATGAAAGAGGTAGGAAAGCTAAATAATTGTACATAAGAATTAATATATCTTTGTTAGTGGCATGGAGTATCAATTGTATAATTTGTAGGGATTGCAAGCTCAAAGTACTTGCATGTTTATGAATTGATTTGCATATGTTATTGTTATATTGCATGCTTAGAAGTAAGTAGATGGCTAATTTATTAATAAATAAGAATTATGCTATGTCGATGGATGGTTCAGGAAGTATAATGTCCATTGATGAACAAGTTAAACTCTTTTGACTTGGAGTAATGATTCTGATGTTGGATGCTATCATGAAATACTTGTGTATGAAATTTGAATCATATATGTCTATAGATTAAGATTTATGACTCATGAAGAATTATCGGTATTTAGGTTACTAGAAGTGATTCTGAATATCATGTTCTAAAAGTAGAATTAATGAATGTCATGATAGAAAAGCAAAATTCTGTTTTGGTAGGTTCTGTTCTTTGTCGAAATATGCGACAAGTCCCAACAACAAGTCAAGTCTCGTAGGACAACTTGTCATTGAATAGCCGAGAACAGATTGTTAAAATCTATTTGGAAAAGCATTTAAATCATCAAGTAAAGTACTAGATGGCTCAGTGGTAATAACATGAATAGTTGAATCCAAAAAATCATCCACGAGTTCAACGACAACACACCCAACAACAAGTCATGTGTCGTTGGATAGCTTGTCGATGAAATCTGCTAGTGAGAAATGAGGAAGAAATGAAAGAATGAAATCTCAAGTTGTACAAAGAGCAACCAATGAAGTAGTATGAGTGAGTTGTCTAAAAACCAATGGGATGGGGAAACAAACTAAAGAATTACACGTTAATAATAATGTCATAATCTACAATAAGATTAAATAATGTGATTAGGTGACTAGACTCTTAGGTTCTATAAGAGAACCCTCAACAACAAAAATACAGAAGAATCCACGTGCCAGAAGAGCAACTGTGCCAATTGGAAAGTATAAAACCCTGTATCATGGTTGGCCGTCTTGACGGCTTAGATCCACAAGAGGTCAAGAATGTATACAAAGTTACAACAACGATCAGAATGCCATGAATTCCCCTTAGGTTCTTTTGCCATGCATGGCTAGTTGGGATCAGAAAGAAATCATAAGGAAAAAGGGTTGACTCTACAAGAGTCGAAGCCTATAAGGAATTACCCATGACCTGAGCACTAAGGCCTAGATTAGCATGCTAGTAAAACACTAGTAAAAGAAGAAGAATTAACCCATGACCTTAGAACTGAGGCTTAGGTTAGTATGCTATTAAGCATCAGTAGTAGTAAAGGAATGTTAAGAGGATTTGATGCTAGAATAGTTGCACTATTGTTTATTATTAACTAATGAATTCATGATTAGTGGTTATAGCTTTTCTTACTGAGTGATCTCCTGTACTGAGCTTGATTTCTTTCACACATTCAAAAGAATAGACATAGAAGCTTGGGATATAGGCGACAACAGAGAAGCTAGAAGCAAGAATAAAGTAAGACATAGTTCATTTTAGTTATTTTTCATTTTCGTATAACTATAGGCATGTATGTGTGCTAATTGATTATTATTGTAATAATTATTTTTGGGTTGTGATACGCGGTGCCCTGATCCAAATCCTGTTTAATTGCTATTGTGAATGATTAATTATATAATCAGTTTAAACTAAATTGTGTTTGAAAATAGCTGAATTTAATGCCTTGGATTATTTTAGCCAAATTTTTTGAATGAGACGGATTTGAGCTACGACTTAAATTAATTGTGATTTATCGTTGTATTTAGGTCATACACGAAACTTTACTCTGATTTTTCATACAAAACAAATTTTGAATATCTCATTTGATAGATATGGATCTAATGGATGTGGACAGATGGGCCTTAAGCGGGTCTAAACTTCATCTCCTGTATTTGAAAATGGACAGAACTGTCCAAGTTTTTGGAAGCTCATCCAGCTGATAGAAAATCATGAAATCAAAGCATGAATCGAAGTCAATTGAAGAAGAACCATGAAGACGATTGTTTCTCGTTCAATGTTTTACAAGAGGGTGGTCTCAAGTTGTGATTTTCCAACTAAGAATGATCGGAAGTCATAGTGAACAGTTATAGGAATAGTAAATTTTGCCATTAAAGAATTTTGGAAGCTCCAATGTTGCCGGGAAGAGCTTGAAATGCCACAAAATAAAAACCTAATGAAGGTTCACTGGTTAGATGAAGCTTTCAGGCATGGGAAAGGGGAAACAAATCATATTTTGAAGATAAAAATTGCTGCTCTAATTGATGGGTTGTTTGGGTGCACCTTTGAAAATTAAAGGAAAGTCTCTTCCCCTTTTTTCCTTTTGCTAAAAGAAACGAAACGGTTGTTATGTTTGATTTCCTTTTTTCCTATGTTTAATGAGCAAAGGTTGTTACTACTTTTACTATGTGAAATGACAAAAAAGACCTACAACATATGGATGAGAATTATTTCAAAAAAGTTAAACTATCTTTTCCACTAGAAAATAATTGGAAGCAATTTTTCTACAAGAAAAGTTTTTCCTACAAAAAGTCACTTTCTGTTTGTGTTTGTTTGTCCACTTTCACCCTAGGAAATGTGCATCCAAACAGCCCCTGAAAGATGTCACGTCATCAGCGGGGTTGGAGTTAGAGATTTTGACGGAGTTGAAGGTCTGAATATGGAAGAAGATAGAATGAAGCGTGAAGAAGGAGGAGTGACATGAAGACAAATCAAAGTGGACCAAGAGTAGATGACACACTTGACATCCAATCAAAACAAAGACCAAAATGGTGCGTGTGAAGAGGGAGTTGGTTCGGGCAACTCGAGCTCAACTTAGGAATTCCTAATTAAGCCCTCATGACGCCCTAATCAAACGCATATATAAGAAAGGTAAAGGGTTGATCTAAAAGGATCCAAATCCCTAATCTAAAGTCAAGAGCCATAATTCAAGCAAGAAGAAGGAGAATTTAATGGCCAACATCAACAACTCGCGAGTTTCTTCGGCTATGAGCGGCTAATCTTCCATTGTAGTCTAATTCCTTTGTAATGACTTAGTTGCTTTTATGGATTAATTGTGCAATTGAGCACTTTATCAAAGTAGAGCTTTTTATTATCAATTCAACATCTATGTCTTATTTGTTGTGTTTATTGATTAATTGAAGTTGATACCCATTGCACACTAATGCTCGTAGCCAGGAGTTGTAGTTTAGCACAATAATTTTAATTGAGATTTATGATAAATTTGTGATGGATCATACCAATAACCCGAATTTAGGAGTAGAAGTTATTTAATTTTGTAGTGTAGAAAGGGTTGTAAGAATTGTGATTCGTATATTATATTTGTGAAAAGATTTCAGCTTCTAGCTAGGAACGTTCAATACACACATATTAGTTAGGTATTTGCTAGAATTAATGCTTGCAATATGAGTCTATGGGTGGATTTCATCACCCTAGACATTCACATCAATCGTTTACTGTCTCGCTTTACTTATTGCTTTAACGTTAGTTCTTAGATTAAACAATAAAATCAACTCACATTCTCTTGAATTTGGTAAATAATTCAATTCGTCCCTATTGATTCGACAACCTTTTTACTCTCCTGTAACACCCGACAAATAAGTATGTTACTAAAACTAAAATAAGACGTGTGATTGATTTTCTTTTGCTATGTTTTGTGTCTTGGCATAAAGTATGCAGAGAGAGCTTTCCAACGTCACCAATTTTACGAAATTTGGAGTTCAGAGTAAAAAGATTTGGAAGTTTAATTTTTTTTGGGTGCGATCGATCGCCAGGGTTACGCGATCAATCGGGTACTGTACCAGAATCGAAATCCTGGCTGATGCGATCGATCGCAAGAAAATGATCGATTGTATCTACTATGATTTGCGATTTGAGTGTGTGC
Organism: Houttuynia cordata; assembly: GCA_039654745.1. NCBI lineage: Eukaryota > Viridiplantae > Streptophyta > Magnoliopsida > Piperales > Saururaceae > Houttuynia > Houttuynia cordata. Next base: position 36,783,906 of record CM077502.1, read on the forward strand.
GATCGATCACATAGAAAATGATCGATCGTATCTATTGTGACTTTCGAATTTGCGAGTGCGCGATCGATCGGTTCTGCCAAAAAACGCGATTTGTATTGGTGCCAATCGATCGCCAGGATGGCGATCGATCACCGCAATTTGAGCAGTTTCCGTATTTGCAGTTTTCATGATCTTTTTTATTGGAGAATCCTACCAAAACTAGGAGAGCCATTGTGGGAGCGTCCTAGATGACTAGAAGGAGGTTTTAATCTAACGGTGGAGATCATTTTAAGAAGATTTTGATTGGGGAAAGGGATTTCCTAGTAGAACTAGGGTTTTCCTATAAAAACCAATTAAAGGGAGCTGTTCTTAGTGCTTGAACGTCCCAAAACCTTTGGAGTTGCCTGAGTTATTCTGGGTGGCTGGAGAAGTGTGCCCTTGTCGGTTCAAGGAGCAAAGCATTGGAGCGAGGAGAAGGTGGAGTTCTACGCAAAGATTCGACAAACTCGTCGCGGTTGTGGTAGGATGAGTTTTTCCTACATCTTATATAAACTTTATCTATTTGATAATTCTATATGGATTCATGATTGGTTTTGTAATCTCTTATATTATATATATTTCCTATGATTGATCATGTCATATGAAAAGTCATGTTGCGTTGTTATATCTCTACACATAATGTATCGTGTTGATGGATCGTTATGAAATAAATCATGAGCAAGTGCCTAGATGGAATTCTCGTTTTGATTCAGCATTGATGTGGTATATTATGATTCCCAGATGATCTGACTAATTGCTATCCAAGTTTTATTGTTCTATTTTTTTTGTCATTATTGGATGTCCTAAATCGGGTATCTTCAGTACGGGTAAGTTCCATAAAACAAAGGAGATAATGATTCTTTGGGTATAGTCTATGGGAATTCTGAGTCACGACCTTCTTAGTTTATAGAAAGGTCGTCCCTTTTGAGTTGTCAGTGCATTCTACTTCATGTACTAGTTCGACATTAGTTGTCCTAATTAGGGATTTTGAAAAAAAGTAAACTACAAAGTGCATGAACAGTTTTAGGTAAGTTAAAGATATCATAAAAAGAGAAGTGTTACTTACTAATGAAGCCTTAAAGGTGCTGTACCACACATTGGGAAAGGGTATCAGTAGCATGGGTTTATGTGAACTATAATGTAATTAGTATAATCCGAACTATTTAGCGTAAGATAGGCTCTCGGCCAGGACTTTTCCTGTGCCGACAGGCGATAATCAAAAAGTCATAACTAATTATAAAAAATTCAAAAAAATATGCCGTCTATTGGGTTAGAAAATAGATTCCCTAGGAAATCTATAGTAAAACTTTCATATCTTAATTCAAACTTTAAAAATAGTGGTAAGTAATGAAAATGGACTGTTATGCAAATAACAATGCAGTGAACTAAGGTTTGTCAAACTAATACTTAGTACATCGTGGATATATAAGTATAAGGGCTAAGGTAACCATTAAGGAAGATGAAAAGACGTTGTTCATGATTATTACAGAAAAAACAATTTCCTAAAAGATGACTGGGGTTGAGTCGTTCCATTTCGAGTCAGTATCCCGTATATTGCAGCCTTGTCACTAGATATAGTCAAACAAGTTTGAATTAGGGTATATACTCTCGAACCCTAGTTCTCCGATTGCTTGATAACTGTTGAAGTCTATCATCGGTGTTGGGAATTTCTATCTAGGGCTATGCACAGAGAATATATTGAATGACTGAAATTATGATCATATCTCCTACGAGTTGGATAAGGCTGAAGATGAAATTATAGTCATGTTACTCCATTGGTGAGTCAACTGTTGATCGAGAATTTCTATTCATTTCTCTATTGAGTTCTACTGATCGGGATATTAAAATCTCGATGGTACTCCTATGAGAGTCAATCTTTGAAAGATGAGAATTTCTAGTGATTTCGGTACAACCTCTGTCATTGTAATTTGACATTCAGTTCCCTGAAAACTGTTTTCTTCCACTGAGTGTTATTGATGAAAACGAGGTGAAAATCATAGTATGCTCACGAGCCATTGTTAGATCTATAGTGATCTCCGATATACTTTGAACCTCTATAGTTCAGCCGATGAAGGCAAACACGTACAGTATTAGACTATATGATATTACGGAAGGTTTGTAGTCTCCGCCCATTGTGCTCGTAAGCATCGATGGGGCCAGCATCCCTAAACGCATGGTCAGGTTCCTCTGAAGAACCTCTAGGATGTTCTGGTATAGAAGTCCATAGGGGAAGTGGACTAACATGAGAGCAGAAGTTGACGTCTCCTTACGCTAAGGATGTTTGGAGCCTGAATTTACTGTTATTTTTCTCCTTACAAAATGAATGTTCAGAGTCTTGACTGATTCTATTCATATCATGAAATGCTATTATTCTGGTAAGATGATTATTGAATCTCCATATTCTAATTCTTTTGAACTTTGATTTCTTCCTTAAAAATGAAGTCTGTAAATTTTCTTATTCCAATTATCTGTGGGATTTTGGCATCCTATTGGGTATTTCTTTCGAAATCATGCATCATCAGATGCAGGAATTAAGGAGTGAAGCTGAGCAGGTAAGAGTTGTTGAGGTTGTGATGGACGGTTAGAGCTTTGCTGATGAAGACTTTCTTTTAATTATTGTTTTGATTGAACTCTTGTGGTTTAGTTCGCCTATGTGACTAGAATTTGATTTTGATTATGAATTATTTAGTTGCTGTAATAGACTAAATAGTTCTTTTGGTAATGTCATATTTAAGATTTGACACTTGAATATTGTTTGGTCATATTGATCCTACATAATCCTTTAATGTTATTAATGAGGTTGAGAACGATCAAGTATTCGGTCGTGTCTCTAATTTTGGACCTCCTAATAGTCTTTGATTGGTTGCTTCCGTGCTCTAATCGAGGTCCAGAAATTTAGGCGTGACATCGCCTATTCATAATACCCTTCTATACTTTAAAGGTTACTACTTTAAAATGGTCAATGACGCCTTAGTAGCATATTACATATTTCACAACTGCCAAGTAGGCCTCTCTTTTTACAATGCTGAGACTCCTATGTACAAAGAGTCCGGTCCAAAAGGATTGTTTCTGACTGTGTCCCATATAATGTCTGACCATACACCCAATGTCAGAAGTTTATTATTAACATTGAATTTACAAAAATGTGCTAAAATCAATTTATTTTGAACACCCAAATGTTATTAATAATTCTCGATGGAGAGAGTACAACAACTTATTAATGTCTAGTAAATCATTCGGGGAAAACATAGCTCATGGCATGGGATGCTCTAGATCTATTAGAAGTACAGTTAGCAGAGACGGAAGAATCAGAAGTTGATTAAGATATGTACGGAGACAAATTTTGGGTCTCTTACCTGAGACCAAACAAAAGAGCTACCCTTATATGCTGCTGGAGCCTAAAAAGACCTACTACTACTTATGAATAAACTAATAAGAGTTGTCCATTTATACTTCACAACTAAGAAGCAAATAAGGAATAGACGAGTAGTTCATGATGAAGGCCCAAGTAGGGGGCCATTGAAGGTCAGCAACTCAAAGTTGAAAAACTCATGCAAGAGGTCATTACTTAGGGACTTAAAGGAACTAGAATCATTCCAATAGTTAACTTGATTATTTTGTCATTATCAATTTGGATATAAGTTTGGGTTCTCTTTTAATAGGATCTTTACTAGCCAATAGGAAGATAGCATTTATTTATATTTTCTTATGAGCAAGTTACTGTAGTTATAAAAGCCAAACGCAAGCATCATCAATGGCGGATTGTTTATTGTTATTTGAGTTTGCTTATGCAATAGAAGAGAGAAATTCTCTTTGTTTATCTCTATTAAGTTCGTAGTTTCTTTGTTTGTGAGTACGAGTTGTAGAAGGTAGCTTCACCCGTAGCCGGGTACATCGACGACGTGTTCCGATTCTCGCCCTGCGTCAGTCACCCCCCCGGTTTAGCTGGCCCAACACAGTCAATGGATATCCACTCTACCGACCGTGGGGTGAGTGGGCTGAAACGTGGATCACGAATTGCTCATCCATGACCAATGGGTGAGTCCAACAACTCTAAAAAAATTGACGTCAATGCTGGGTTTACCTGGACCTAGAATCTTCTTCACCTCCATTAAATAAATAGAGTGACTTTTTGTTGCCGCGGTATTGCCGGAAGCTAGTTCTAGGAGTCTTCCTATGAAGTTCCGTGGGGAAGGGGGGAACTCAAATCTGCTGGTGGGACTTCATAAGACGCGTCTCTAGTGCAGTTTCACAATCCTTCAAATCACATGGATCGATGGCATGTGACATGAGTTAGTGCATTGGCACACTGACTGCACTGCAAACCAACGGGTGTTGTATAATGACCAGGCATACTTACCCTTGAAACAGAGGTCCTAAGTTCCAACCCCACTTTGTTGGTCACCCATAGGGATTATATTCTCAATTTAACCAATGTGTATGTTGTGTAGGTCCTAGGTGCAACCGATAGGATTGATGGCTGGATACGGTGATCTAAGAGGTCAGTTGCCCTACCCCTTCTAGTCGGGTCTTAAGGACTCGGAAACCCCTCGTTATAAAAAAAAAATTGCATCGCACTCCATCAATCCATGAGATCTACGGCTAGTGAAACTTCACTAGCAAGTCAGCCAGAGAACCTTCACCAGCGGATTTGGATTCGCGTAGAGAGATAAAGGTCCACTGGGGATCTTCATGCTCAAGCAATTAATGACTGATTGGCATTGTGTCACTATTTAATGGAGCAATTTTGCATTCTACTTGCAAGGTGGCCTTGACCGACTTCAATTGATCACTTTAATAGAAGTAGAAATATATTCTATCGATATCCAAATGGCAATCCCTTCCAAATCTGCCATGTATGGATTTTTTCTCCTGTTCTTGATCGCTTCCTGCATTGAACTTTGTGTGACTACCCCAATACATGTTGAAGACTATGAAATAAGAGGTCAGTTGCCCTGCTCCTTCTAGTCGGGTCCTAAGGACTCGGACACCCCTCGTTATAAAAAATACTGCATCGCACGCCATCAATCCATGAGATCTAGGGCTAGTTAAACTTCACCAGCAACTCAGCTGGAAAACCTTCACCAGCGGATTTGGATTCCCGTAGAGGGATAAAGGCCCACTGAAGATCTTCATGCTCAAGCAAAAGCAATTAATGACTGATTGGCATTGTGTCACTATTTAATAGAGCAATTTTGCATTCTGTTTTGCATTCTACTTGCATTGAACTTTGTGTGGCTACCCCAGGACGTGTTGGAGACCATCCGACTCCGATTATGGTCCCGAAGCCCCCGCACTATGGTCCCCATGAGAGGAAGACTGTTAGCCACCATAGTCCTCTACCTTCCAGGTCTAGGGATGGTGGCCTTGACTGAATAAAGCAATATTGGTATTGAACAGAAGTTCTCCATCTTCACGCAGGTTATCAAGCAATGGTTTTACTTCAGATCAAATGGCTTTTATTGCAAAAAACTATTTCACCATGCGTCTTTCTTGTTCTTTCCTTAAACTCTATTTTGGATATCATACATTTACTATTTTGATTCTGAATACAAACGGCGCTGTTGAATATTTCATTCTTTTGCAAAATGGGTGGTATATGTTATGATTATACTCTCACGCCTTGATCAATGTTGGAAGAATAAATCATTTGTTATATGGATCAGAAAATTTTCATGACACTGGATGTAGCCATTTTCGATGCGCACGACCATCGCTCAAAATAAAAGAGCGTCACGGCGAGACCTATACTGAAGCTCTATGAAACCCAGTAGTGCAACTAATAGTGACAAGCATTTAGATTTTCTCTGACAATTTGGGACCGTCGCTGTAGAGTTGTTTTTCTAGTAGAATTTTAATCAGTATATGTATGTCTGATATTAGGAGAAAGTATATATGAAGTGGAGGAGGACGAAGCCAAAAAGAAGTGCTTAGAGTATCTTGCATCTTTCACGAATTTTAGATCGTTGGACAATCTTTTTTGTGACAGTATCAGCATTTGACAGACATAATCACAATCAAAATGAACATTTCTAAGTTTACGATACAAAATTTAGGAATAGTTTGGATGATGAGAAATCTGCTTTTACCGCTGAATCATTTATTAAGCCTTAATTATGAAGGTGTTGCATATAATAATTTGGAACTTTTTTTGGGATAATTTAACCTTATAACTAATAATTTTATATATTATTTATCTTTTTTTCTAAAATTTTGCCTTCACACTGAGCTCTATAATTTTCCTTTTTTTTTTCTTCTCACCATCTTCTTTCAAAACTCTTTTCAGATTTTGTTTTTTTATCTTCATTTATCCTTCCAATATCCGTACTTATATGGTCAATTAATTATTCTGAACCTAAATAAGAACACTACAACTTATGGATTATATTATTTCTATTACACCACTGTATAATAACACTGTTTTTTTATCACCACTACTAGGGTTACTATAATGATTTTCCTATGGTATGATGTGAGAAACTATAGCAATCCAATTACAAATACATATTTCCTGTTGCATATACAGATATACTAACCCGGCACCCTACTGCATTGCAGGTGATGGTCAATAATCATGGAGCTCTACAACTATGTTGATATTATCATGTTTTCATGTAATTTTCTGTAATAAGACAATAATATATATATATATATATATATATATATATATATAATGTTGTAGGAGATTGATGGTTATTATTGCTGTAATGTATACTTATGGTTAATTAGCATCCTATCTTAATTGAAAGCGGATATTGCCACCTCATTAGACTCTCATCTCACCTGTTTGAAACAAAAATCTTAGCCTTTTTTTTGTGCTCAATCATCCCAAACGGCCATCAGTATTTTACTCACCGGCCACCCGATGCTCTGGAGCAGCAACATAGGTGGCGGCTCAAGGGAACGAGCCAGGAGGCGGAAATAGCAGTGCGTGACACCATCGTCTTCTCCTTATCATTTTGCTTCTTCCATGGCGGCTCTAGAAGCAAGTCTGCCGGCTTCTTGCTGCTCCTCCTCTACAGCCGCTCACCCAATTTGCCCACTTCAATAGACGGCTGCCTGGTCGTGTGGGTGTCTTACCTGTCGGTTTCTTCTTCTCCTTCATCCTGTCGCACCTGCATGCCTTTAAACTAGTCCTCTCCATCTGCCAAACTCCTCCCCTTCTCCAACCTCAACTGTGTCACCCTCTTCACCCTCGGCTCCAGTCATTTGTCACTCTCGGCTTTGCCACCATCCTCGACGCCAGTCCACCACGTAATGCAAATCACGTGATTTGCACAGGAAACGGCAGCAGGCTCTTATACAAATCACGTTAATTACAGCTGGTGAAGCTTCACAGCGGATCAGGTTCCCTCGACCCCGCCTTCATACCTAAAAATTATAAATTTCTGGCTCACAAATTTTCTCGTTCGATTTACTCCAAGGCTCTATAGCATGCAAAAATTCTGTACATAAAGTTCCTTGCAAGACTCGCACCATCACCATCTCCACCTGTCAACCACCCAAGATGGTCTTCTAACTTAGATTTATCTTCATATCCTCTTGCTACTTTTTTCTCCTCAAAACACTCGAGGCTTGCAAGGTACCAAAATATTGAAGGGTCAAAGGAGGGAGCTCCTGGAGAAGATTACGGCATTAAGCTCTTTCAAATGTGGTACGAGGTCGCTTTCTGAGATTAAGGCTTTGCCACCATCCTTGACGCCGCCTTCCTACTCGCCCTCTACCTCCCCATCATGGAGTTCATCCTCTCCTCATGATTAATTTTGTTTTTTAAGTACAAAATTACCTTTAGGATATGATTAGATATTTTAATGCTATAGTAGAAAAGACATGTCCTATATGTTCTTAATATTTGGATAACCGGCAAACAATGTCCCCTAAGGATAACATCCCTTGCATTCCGGTTAGCCTAGCTGATAGCTATCTTTACAATTAAGCAAGCCCCTTTTATGTGCTTGATTCATTCATGACTATTTTACGAAGGGATGGATGCACAGCGGCAGCCAAATCCACCTAAAGCTTGACTGTATATCTATAAATACGAGTAATAAAGAGCTGGGCCAATCTGGTAAGGTTGACATGGTGAATGGAAGTAAGCTCTCGAGCTCAACATTTTTCCATTCCAGTAATACTTTTCCTCCGTATAATGAAGCCTGTCTGCGTCGAAAAAACACGTTTCCCTCATTGCGTAGCTGACTTTGCTTCCTCACAACCGAAAACAAGGGACAGGATCCGCACGGTTATGGGCGGGGGCCTTTGGGTTTATTAAAGTTAGTTCATTTTCAAATGCAGACAGGCTTAATTGTATGAGAGAGAAAGTAGGACTTGCTACTCCATACTGCATCCCAATGGGATTAGATCCTTGGCCTTCTCTAACAACCTGGAGAGACTCAACTAGCCCGACTAAAGTTGGACTGGCCTCTCGAGCTCAGGTTTGCTGGCTCTGCGATCCTGCCCTTCATGAATTGGTGCGCCTGGATCCCACTAGATCAATAAATGGTTGAATTTATAACTTTTCCTGTCTTTTCTTAACTTTATACGTCACTTTGTGCCCGTCCAACTCAAGAGCCCTCTTTAGAAGAAAGCCATCCGTTCTATGATTATGCAAGACTTGCATGTTACGAAGCAGGGCTACTGCTTCATATAATATGTATCGCATATATATACAAAATGGGAATCCATTCAAATTCTTCCATGCATGCTTTTCTTCTCCTGGTCTTGATCGCTTCCTTTGCCGTTAATCGGATGCCTAATGCTCGTGAGTCGTGATCCGTCATCATGAAGATTGCTACGAGCTCCTCAAAAGCTGTTCAAAGAAGTATTCCTGTAGTTATGATCGACGACCCAAACAAACATTCTCAGAATCTGTTGATCACCTTCGAGTACACTATTACAATTACATAACTCAAAATTGTTTTCTGACTATAAAGTGCTCTACTTGTTGGCTTCTTTTGCTAGATGGATTTCACATTTGCTCAGGTATCATTGAAATATCCATGAACTTATATTTTCTGACTGAATTTAATAATGAATATGAAGTGGACGATCGAGGAAGAAGGCGAAGAGGATTTCAATACTATTGTCTGCGAACCTTTTTGCTTCTTTTATGTTAAGCATACTTTAGTTGACATAGATAATATGAGACCTTCCCGGGCAAAGTAGGGATGGACAAGTACATATACACATCCACCCCTTATCTTTTTAAACCGCTACATTAATCTTCTTTCAAATTTGAATTTTCAATTTCAAAGTGAACAATGATTGCGACTATTCTGGAACAGGCGCCACACATTGATCACTACATCCTCCCTATGCCATGCAGTCCCCTCCGTTTCTTCCCCCAGCAAAGCTTCTCCGCTCCTCTGCCAGGGCTCCCGCCTCCTCCACCAGCCAGCCACGAACGCTCATTCACCGATTTCCCGGCCCCTCCACAATGGCAGGCCTAGGCCATCTAATAAGGTAGAATTGTAGAAACACTTCATACTGCATCTTGTATGCGTAATAAACACATCAAATTACGTAGAATTATGCTTTAAGGTGGGTCAGTTATGATGGATTTTATTTGACAGTCACCAATAAGGAGGGGAAAAAATTGAACGGTTAGTCACACGGGAGATCTTGGTGTGGAAAAATTGTCATGTGCAGTAGTGCTTGCTTGTTTACCGTGACAAGTTTCCCATGGATTTACCATTTTTCAACTTGTCCCTTGAGGAAATTTCAAGAATTCAACACTTTCACGTAGTTTACCTCTACGGAGGTGATTTCTTTTTCTTCACTTCAAGTGTGAAAATTTTTTTTCACACTGATCAACTCTATGATCGTGGGCCCCACAGCACTCATCGTCTTCTTCCATGGAAAGAGACGCATTTACCTAGGGGTGACTCATACTCCATAAGGATGATACTTCTTTATTGGCATTGAATATAGTTCTTTATTGGTAAAGTTACATCAATCCTTACACATATGGGGTACGAAAGGTTAGAGAAGAGTAATAATTAATACTCCGATGCATGTTTTAGATATAACGAATTTTAAGGACCCGATGCATTCCAATTACATTGCACAGAAAATATGTTTTTAAAAAGGAAAAAAATATATATTAAATCATAAAAAAAAAATTCGAAAACAGTGCACTATAGCAAATATTGCCCCAAATGGTGCTCTAACAAGCCACGCAGGCGCCCGCATGGCCCAGGCGCTTGCGTGGCTTTTTTTTTAAAACTAACCCGAGAGCCTCTCGTTAAAAGAGAAAGGCATCAAGACTGACCCTTTTACTACCTCGTCGTTTTTGTCCCATTTTAAACGGGCAGTGACTTCAACGATGCATATCTCTCTAATTTCTAATCCGTTTTCGCCCTTTTTTTTTATTCTTCCTTATTTTTAGTGCTCTTTCTAGTAATTATGATATCACAAAGATGCTGAGCCATCACATACCATTTATCGTAGTTTTTGTAATATTTTTTTCGATAAATAGCATGCGATCGATCAACATCTTTGTGATATCATGATGACTAGAAAGAGCACTAAAAATAAGAAAGAATGAAAAAAATGGGCGAAAATTAATAAAAATGAGAGAGATATCCATAGTTGAAATTTGTCCCACTAAAACAAATCTGTCTCATTTTAAAGGGGTGATAACTTCAATGATGCATATCTATCTCATTTTTTATCCATTTTCGCTCATTTTTTTTCATTCCTCCTTATTTTTGGTGCTCTTTATGGTTGTCATGATATAATAAAGATGTTGATCAATTGCATACTATTTATCAAAAAAAGTACTACAAAAACTATGATAAATAGTATGTGATGGCTCAACATCTTTGTGATATTATAATGGCTAGAAAGAGCACTAAAAATAAGGAAGAATGAAAAAAATGGGCGAAAACGGATCAGAAATAAGAGAGATATGCATCGTTGAAGTCACTGCCCGTTTAAATAGAACGAAAAATGATAAGGCAGTAAAAGGCGGCCTCTCGGGTTAGTTTTAAAAAAGAAGCCACGAAAGCTCCCGCTCCACGCGGGTGCCTGCGTGGCTTGTCAGAGCACCATTTCGGGCAATATTTGCTACAGTGCATCGTTTTCAAAAAAAAAATTTGATGATTTATTATATAATTTTCCCTTTTAAAAATTCGAGGGGTTCCAAAAGTTTTCGTTTATGCAAAAAAAAAATTGAAAAAAAAAAAGAAAAAAAAATAGTTTTTAGGTTGTTTGTTAGTATTTTTCCTAGGTTTTGATAGTTTATCCCGTGATGATGCATGCTACAATTCTTAAGAGATTAATTTACATTGGAAGTGTGAGTAAGTATACTGGAGGATAGAGAACTTAACTGAGCAGTCCTCTTGGATCAGGTGCTTGAAGTAATAAAACTCACTCCACACACTAGTTACATAAAGTAATACCCTCTAGAGATTTATTGAATACTAATCTTCAGTGGGATATCTTTAGTCAGAGTCATTGGATGATGTGTGGTTGTCTTTTGAGCTTAAAAGATCATGATAGACCATTTACTTGGCTATGGCAAGGGCTGGAACCGAAAATAGGTTGAGAGTATAAAACAACCTGGACGGAATAAAGATTGCTTGAAAATATGAATGCTGAAAATGAAAATGCGAAAAAAAATGAAAAAAATAAAAAAAAAACAAAAGAAAGAAAGGGGCTGCTTGACTTTATAGGATTAACTTAGGCTTATGCTCAGGCCCGAAGCGGTCTCTTAAAACCTAATGCACTAACCCAACTGGCTGGGAGTCATTGGCCTGAGTCATTGTTAAACCTAAGCATATTGAAGTCAGGCCTTACACAATCTCTTAAAAAAAAAAGAGAAAAAAAAAGTCTATGGTGTATTATCCTCTTAAATCTAGAATGTTGGACCCGAATGAGGCGCGCAGGCATTTGTGCTATCATGAACCAAAAGATTGGGATGACTATGTAGATTCTGATGTTCTTTGGTTAATGGGTAACACTGGATATGTGTAAAACAGAAATTTAGAATGTATTGCTACAATGTCCAACACTTTTACTATCTATATTATCATGATATATCATATTGAGCAGAAATTTCCAAGATAAAAGTGTAGAATAAAACCACTTACTCGAGGGCTTCTATATTCCTGTTGATTATGAACCAAGTACATGTGGTTGATTTTCTTAAGCATTGTGGTTTGCATTTGAAGGGATAATAGGTTTGTTTGTTTTGCAACGTTTTAATTTTTGATTTATTTTTGCACTTATGTTAATTAGATTCATAAGTACTTGTTTGTGGGTAGCATGGCTGCAAACCCTCACGAGACAACACTCGTCCTACTAGGGACACCTAGAGGTTTAATGGCTTGTTGCATACGCTCAATGCAATCGTGTTCCCTACGAAAGTGGTATTTACTTTTCTAGTTTAGTTACTTTAGTTGTTTTTGTTTTCCTTGCTTGATTTTGTTTTGCTCGAGGACTAGCAAAATATAGGTTTGGGGGTATTTGATATCTACGAAATATACACATTTTTATATGCCTTTCTGCCTATATTTTGGTCGTAATTTTAGTTGAAGTAAGGATTATTAATGGTTAATCATGTTAGGTGAGTAATTAGGAGATTAATAACTAAATGCGCTTAATTGATTGATTTAGATGCGTTAATTGGGTTTAATGGATTTATAATTTATAATGCATCTAAATTATATTTAATTTTATTTATGTAGGCGAAAGAGTTTCAAATGCAAATCGTGAGTGAATACGCGCCAAACCGTTTCTGTGCTGAGATTGAAGATCCGATGGATGGAGTCGCTACGACGGGTTTTAAGGGTTTTAAAGAAAAAAAAAGAAGAAGAAATGTAAAATGAACTGGCCGGTTCAGTTCCGATTCGATTTAAAAAAAAAGAAAATAAAGACAGCCCGAGCCGAAGCTCGGGCGTCTGTTTCAGAAAACAGAGCAGCGCTCGAGCTCTGCTCGAGCGCCGACAGGGACAGCGATGACGGAGCACGATGGCGAGGCTGGCCAGAAGACGGCGGGGTCGACTGCGGTGGTTCTGGGTCGAGCTTGGAGGTGATCCGTCATGGCGAGGCTGACGGCTGAGAAGGATTCTATGCTCGAGCGAGCGCCGGCAGGGACGACAGCCATGATTCACGGTGGGGCGAGGACTGTGGCGGCTAGGAAGACGGCAAGACTGCGAGCTTGGTAGCTGTGAGGCAGGTGGCCACGACGTTGACGGCGGTGGGTGTCTCAACCGGAAATGAAAAAAAAAAATAGTCCTACTCGAATTGGAAACAGGGATCTCAATTCGATTTGGAAGCAGCGCAGATGCGTGTTCGACTAGGACTTGGCTGGATTGATCAAGGAGGACTCTTTGATTTCGGACTACCTATAAAAACAGAAATTAATCGCAGGAAAAAAGAACTACAAAGAGCTTTTACACAGAAAAAAAAACCCGAGCTTTGACGAGAGAATTTCCGCCGGAAAAGCTAGCTCCTTTCGGAGTTGTTTCTGCCGGAGAAACAATGGTGTTTCAACGTGGATTTGGCTGGAGGAAGAGAGGGAAGAGCAGAGGAGAAAAATAGTAATTTTGAGACTGATTTTGGAAAAAAATTTCAACTGCTACAGTAGCCGACTCGTTGGAGGGGACGGTGAACAGTGCCTACGCATGAACAATAATCTACAGTGATTTTGAACAGTATCGGTGAACAGTGTTCCTGCATATGACCACCTCAACAAATCAGGCTTCTTCTTTATCTTATTCCATGTCTAGCTAATTTTCTTTATCAAGGTTAGATGAAGCCCTAAATTTGTATTTGCTACTCTTATTCGTTTAATTTAGTGAAATTTGATATGATTATTCTTAATGCGATTTCATTATTATTTCTCTTAAGTGCCTTGACCGAGACTTAATGAATGAGTAATGGAATTTGATCTTGATATTTCCTGTGTCTAGATAATAACAGGATTATGATTGATTATATGCCCGGCCAAGGATAGAGTTAGTTATATTAATTTATAGTGGATGAATTTTTCGTATCTGGACAAGAACGTGTAGTTCATTCATTGGTAATTTGTGTGTCCGGCCAAGTGTTCTATACATGAAATATACATTTTATTATCTCCTAAGCTTATGATTATGCTAGTGTTTGATTAGAATAACTACTACTTTAATATAGTTTTTGGTTTTTGTAGGAAACAAGAGTAATACACAAAAATGAAGAGAAAAGGGACTTGAATGGTCAAATTATCATAACTTCGTCTACAAATGTCAGATTGGACTGATTCAAGCTTCATGTTAAAGTTCACGAAGTCAGCTTTCCAACGCCACCAACCACGCGCAATTCGGAGTTCGGGACACAAAGTTATAGCCATTTGAAGTTTATAAACAGTAACTACGATCGATTGGGAATCACTGCGATCGTTCGCTAGAGCCGCAAAAGCACTGTATTGAAGTACACGATTGATCGGCATCAAAACGATTGATCGTATCTACTGGAATTTTTCAATCGCGCAAGACAGTAACTACGATCGATCGGTATCATGCGGCGTCGATCGCAAAGCGATCGATCGGAGGAAAATAACGAAGGAATAGCGATCGATTGGAAAGCGAACGATCATCAATACGGACGATCAATCGCCGTATGCGGCAAACCGGAATTAAGCCTATTTTGACTTGGATTTGGAAGGGGATTTGAGGGTTTTCCTTCACCCCTATATATATGCCTTAAGGGAGAACGTATTGAGCATTCAACCTTGGAGAACCAGAGCTTTATTGGAGGCTAGAGAGGCGCAAGAGAAGGAGTCTTGAGCAAAGAAGAAGAAGAAGGATTCATGACGATGGATCTACTTATACAGGCTTTTCCTTTCTCCTTTCTATGTGTAACTAAACTTTCATTCAAGGCTTGATGAAGCCCTAGATGAAGCCCTAGATGTGTATTGCTACTCTTGATAGTTTAATTTTATAAAGTTGATTATGATTTATGTTTAATGCGATTTCATGAGTTTCTTTTAAGTGCTTGACCATAGACTTGATTGATATGCATGAAATTAGATCCTTTTAATTCCTGCGCTTAGCTAAAAGTAGGCTGGTGTTAATTCTATGCCCGACCAAGGATAGGATCATTAGCCCAAATGATAATTCTATGCCCGACCAAGGATAGAATTATCTACATTAATTTTTAGTGGATGAACTCTCGTGTCCGACCAAGAATGTGAGTGAATTCATTGTGATTTGTGTGTCTGACCATGAACACAAATTACCATATCATGTCAATTTGAGCGTAATAATAATTGAGAGTAGTAATTGCATGTCTAGTGGTGGATTCTCTGCCTTGATATTTCTCCATTGATTCAAATCCTTTAGAGTAGTTAAAGTTCTAAGCTTTCTCTAGATTAATTAAGCAAACTGAAGTTTTCTCTTGAATTTGGTAAAGTATTCACCTTCCCTGAGGTTCGACAACCCTTAATACTCACCGTAGTACAATTGCCTTGTGCACTTGCAAGGGTTTATATTTAAACGATCACCAAGAACATAAATTACTATATCATATCAATTTGCGGAGATAATAATTGAGAATAGTAATTGCATGTTTAGTGGTGGATTCGACGCTTTGATATTCTAATTCATTTGATTTCTCAGTAAAATTTATTTCTTTAGTTAATTAAAATCATAAAAATTCAATCTTTCATTAGAATTAGATTAATCAACTAAGTCCTTTGGGTTCGACATTGTTTCCACTAGACTATACGTAGTCTCGTGCGATTGCGAGTAAATAGTTAAAAATTCAATCAATCAATTGGCGCCGTTGCCGGGGACTTGGTAACGGCTTAATTTAATTATAATTAGTTTAGACATTTTTTGGTAGGATTTTAATATTATTTTCTTGTCTTTGTAGGAATCACATTGCAGAGGTAAAAAGCGACACGTGGATTTCTCGCCAACGCGGAAAGGTTATCCTTTCCCACTGTTTGTCATCTATTACCTCTCTCTTTTTAGGTTTAAGATCTATAAGATGGAGGTTGAAAATCAAACTGAGAGGCGGAACAAGAGACTTAGGTTTGATCGTGGTGGGGAATATTGTTCCTTTGAATTTTACAAGTTTTGTGAGCATCAAGGAATAATACGTGAGACAATAGCGCCTTACTCTCCTCAGTCTAATGGTGTGGCAGAAAGAAAGAATAGAACTTTCATTGACATGATTAATTTTATGCTTTCCTCTTCGGGTTTATCGAAGAATTTATGGGGAGAAACGATTCTTTCTGCGTGTGTGATCTTAAACCGTGTGCCTCATAATGGACAAAATACAACCCCTTATGAATTAATGAAAGGAAAAAAACCAAGCTTAAAGTTCATTAAGGTTTGGGGATGTCTTGCCAAAGTGAAAATCCCAAACATGAAAATGGATAAGCTAGGTTCGAAAACTTATGACGCAATATTCATTGGTTATGCACAAAACAGTAGAGCATATTGGTTTTTAGTAATTGGTCTGATCGACAAGATTATGCACCTAATACTATTAAGGAGTCCGATGATGCTACATTCTTTAAGAATGTATTTCCTAGGAAGTAAAAGAGTAAAGTTGTAGTGCATAAAGAAGATAATTCATCGTCTTCTATTCCCATAATTGAATATTCGGATACCAATGTGGAGGTTAAGATGTCTAAGAGAACCAAAATAGAGAAAAACTTTAGGGATGACTTTCATACTTTCATGGTGGGGAATGAGGATCATTTGACTTTTAGTGAGGCTATGTCATCTAGTGAAGCTCCTTTATGGAAGGAGGCGGTACAGAGTGAGATGGATTCTATTCTTGCACATGGGACGTGGGTTCTAACGAATCTATCTCCACGGTTTAAACCAATTGGGTGCAAGTGGATATTTAAAAAAAAATATTATCCTGATAGATCCATTGAAAAGTAAAAAGCTAGATTAGTGGCTAAAGGTTATAGTCAAAAGGCAGGTCAAGATTTTTTTGACACGTATTCTCCTGTGACCATGATAACTACAATTCGAGTGCTTATTGCAGCTCATTATAACCTTGATATCTATCAAATGGATGTCAAAATAGCATTTTTAAATGGTGAATTAGAGGAGGAAATATATATTGAGCAGCCTGAAGGTTTTGTAGTTCCTGGTCAGGAAAGAAAAGTATGTAAATTAGTGAGATCTCTCTATGGGTTAAAACAGACTCCTAAACAATGGCATCAAAAGTTTGATAATGTTCTTCTTTCTAATAACTTTGTTGTCTGTACTTCTGATAAATGTTTGTATTGGAAGTCTTTTGATCATTGTTTTGTGATATTATGCTTGTATGTGGATGATATATTACTGTTTGGTGATAATGTGGATCATATCAATAACGTTAAGGGTTTCCTTAATGAGAATTTTGATATGAAAGATTTGTTGATAGGACTTCTAAATGAATAGTTGTGAGTCAATCACACTATGTGGAGAAGATTCTAAAGAAGTATGGTTACTTCGATAGAAAACCTGTCAGTACGCCGTATGATTCAAGTGTAAGACTAAAGAAAAATTGTGGGGAGAGTGTGTCACAACTTAGATATTCATAGCTGATAGGAAGTTTGAGTTATCTGGCTAACTGCAGTAGACCGGATATATCTTATGTTGTGGGAAGACTAAGTAGTTACACTAAGAGCCCAAATGAATCTCATTGGATTGCCATTGAGAGAGTATTCAAATATCTGAAGGGAAGTGTAAATTACGGTTTACATTATTCCAGATTCCTTGCTATATTAGAAGGATATACTGATGCTAATTGGGTATCAGATTCTGATGAAACAAAAGACCACGAGTGGTTATGTGTTTACACTTGGTGGTGGGGCAGTTGCATGGAAATCTTCCAAGCAAGCTGTAATAACAAGGTCTACTATGGATGCTGAGATAGTAGCACTTGATAAAACTGGAGGAATGGCGGAATGGCTTAGGGATCTTTTAATAGATATAACCTGGTTGAATAAGCCAATTCCTGGAATATTGATTCACTGTGATAGCCAATCAGCACTTGATAAGGTTAAGAGTAAAAATCATAATAAGAGGTCCTCTAAACATATTGAACTAAGGTATGAAATCTTGCGCAAGTTGACTACCTCGGGAATCATTACCTTAAGTTTCATACGATCAGCGGATAATTTAGTTGATTCGTTTACGAAAGGATTGTCGGCAGGGCAAGTCCTTAACTCATCTAGGGGAATGAGGCTGAAAGCCTATGATTAAGTCATCGTTAGTCGCAACCCAATCTCTCTGCGTGGAGATCCCACAACGAAGATTCAATGGGTAACAACAAGCTAATGCGTGACTTGGAAAGCACTATTTAAATATATTGTATGCTCATTCCCGTGTTAAGATGAGAGTAATCTACTGCATATGAAACAAGTTGATGAAATTCTTAATGAGGTCAAGGCCTAAATGGCAGGGTATTGTTATGTAGATTACCCTTGGAGACTGTCACCTACATGAGTGCTACTGAGGTCGCAGTTAAGGAGAACGAGGGCTTGTTCTCTAATGTGCAACTCATGAAAAGATACAAGGCGCATGACCGTAAAGCGCTACCCCGAATGATCTCGAAAAGGGAGTTACTCTAGCTGTTAGGTTTGTCAAAAGCCCTTGCTCTAAGGTTCAAGTTCAAGACTTTGTTCACTTCGAACTTATAGGAGTGGCGGCTTACCAAACTAGGTGTAGGTTCAAACCCGCAAGGTACCTATTGCCGAAAACTTAAGAGTATTATTGCTCAATGTCTCATTCATGTGTCGTTTTTATTGATCTAGTGTGTAGACTAGTTTAAAATCAAGTCATGGTGGGGATTGTTGAAATTTGATTTGGTTTTAAACCGAGAACATGATCGATCGGGCAAAACGATCGATCGCTAGATGATCGATCGTAGTCTCGGGTTTCATTTTATTTTTCGACAGGCCAAGATGACGATCGATCATCGTGACAGTTTCAGGATTTTTTTTACCGTTTTGGCTTCCAAAAGTTGTGTTTTTCATCCCTCTTCTTCCCAACAGAGTCCTTGATTATAAAGAGAACGAAAATTCTCAGAGAAGGGTAACACAAGGGATCAAAAACTCTTTCTTCTTCTCTCCAAATTCTTGGTCCATCATTGAGCAATAGATTCTCCGCTGATCGAGATCCAGTCAGTTAGATTTGTGTGCACCTTTAAACAGACGAAGTGGTTTGTTGTATCTCAGGAACGGAACGCCTTTAATTGCCTGTACACGGAGGGCGGCGTATCTGTTTCATGGCCATACAGTGGTTCTTCAGTGCGCCCTGCTTCACTTCTGTAATGAGGGCGCCTGATCCTGGCCACCTTCTAACTCTCGGAGTGGTCGACCCCATTACAGCGTGGAAGATTGTCGTGTGCTAAAAAAACCAAATCTGCATAGTCAGTAAGAAAAAACATTAGTAAAATTCATGTATAACAACACACGACTACTCACAATCGTGTCTTCGAGCACACGACTACTAGGGCGTCGTGTCTACACCGACATGAAAAAAAGTAGTGGTGTACATACATACACCACTAAGAAGCTCAAAGAATGGCTTACCTGAGTTACATATGTGGCGCCGTTTAGGTAACCTTCACTCCCTGACTTTGATTCACATCTTGCTCCTACTTGTCTGTTGGTGTGGGATATACCAGAAACCAACATCTTATGGGTTGCTTGGGGCCAATTGTAGGAGCTCAATCTTGAGAGGTCTTCAATGTATTAAAAAAAAACATGGTAGCAGCGCTCTAGTGCTATGTGGAAACAGAACCGCAAAGAAGAGGAGGCAGATGATCATTTTCGCCATGTCATCCTCTGCCATCTTTATTGCTCCATCGTTAAGCTTGTCTATAATTTCCTCTATGTACTATTTATCCGGTTTTTTCACGGAGAAGTACGTCCTCTAGAATTCCCCTTGGGGTCGGATGCCAGTAGCGGGACCAATCTCAACTTTTTCGCCTTGTGCTGGCAATCCAGTAATAAGAGCAACTTCTTGCTCTGTCAAATTTACCAAACTGCCCTTTATGTTGAAGACCTTGGTAGAATCATCCCAATACCTCACAAAATTGTCAAGGAGATTCCTGGAAACTATGACCTCCTAAGCTTCAAAAATGACGGCAAATCCCGCTTCCTGAATCTGTTCAGCACATCTTTGGTGACGTTGTAGGAGGGCTACACACTTTTTCAGCACTCCGGGTTGACAATACGTCCTAACAACTAATCGCTAAAGAATACAGATGTGTGAGTTATAGCGACGGTTTTGGTCATCCCTAAAAGTGATTTTTCTCGTAGTCTCCACAAGTAGACTCTTAGCGATTCGTCTACAAGAGCCTCCGTGGGCCTAAAGTATTTTGATAAAGTTGCGTCTCGCGCATTCTCGCCTTCAATGAAAAAAGACAAGAGTGCCTCCCAGACAAGGTGACAGTGGAAACGTTGGTGGATTGTTATGGACTCAATTATCTAATTAGGGTTTCTTAATTTGTTTAGGAGTAGAATTCCTTATCTAATTATGTTTCCTAGTTAATAATTATTATTTGCACTAGGATTAAGCTATTTTCACTCTTTAAATTTGTGAGGCCTATGGCTAAAACGAGATAAGACAGAAGTAATGAAGAATTAAGTTTATTTTATGTGTTTTAGTTTCTTAGTTGTAGATATATTATTCCTCCATGGATTCTCATGTAGACGTTTGTAGACCACCATCTACATCAATAGAGTCCGGTTCAAAAAGCCTTGTTTATGACCGTGTCCCATATAATGTCTGTCCAATACATATATACACCCTATGTCAAAAGTTTATTATTAACATTGAATTTACAAAATGATTTAAAATTAATTTATTTTGAACACCCAAATGTTATTAATAATTCTCGACGCTGGGAGTACAACAACTTATTAATGTCTAGTAAATCATTTGGGAAGAAGATAGCTCATGGCATGGGATGCTCTAGATCTATTAGAAGTAGAGTTAGCAGAGATGGAAAAATCAGAAGTTGATTAAGATATGTACGGAGAGAAATTTTGGGTCTCTTACCTGGGACCAAACAAAATAGCTAGGGTTTTACGGAGCGCCCTCATATGCTGCTGGAGCCTTAAAAAAGACCTACTACTTTTGAATAAACTAATCAGAGTTGTCCATTTATACTTCACAACTAAGAAGCAAATAAGGAATAGATGAGCAGTACATGATGAAGGCCCAAGTAGGGGGCCATTGAAGGTCAGCAACTCAAAGTTGAAAGACTCATGCAAGAGGTCATTACGTAGGGACTTAAAGGAACTAGAATCATTCCAATAGTTAACTTGATTATTTTGCCATTATCAATTTGGATATAAGTTTGGGTTCTCTTTTAGGGGCTGTTTTGGGCGTGATTATTGCAAAACATCCACAGTGGATTTTGGGCATCCACTGTAGCATCCATGTTTTTTTTTACATCCAGCTGAAACACCTCAGGACGTGTTTCAGCTGGATATATAAAATACCTAGATGCTACAGTATAAAATACCTGGATGTTTTGCTTTTAATCACGCCCCAAACGGCCCCTTAATAGGATCTTTACTAGCCAAGAGGAAGATACCATTTATTTATATTTTCTTATTGAGCAAGTTACTGTAGTTATTTATAAAAGCCAAACGCAAGCATCATTAATGGCGGATTGTTTATAGTTATTTGAGTTCACTTATGCAATAGAAGAGAGAGAAATTCTCTTTGTTTATCTCTATTTCGTTCGTATTTTCTTTGTTTGTGAGAGTACGAGTTGTAGAATGTAGCTTCACCCGTAGCCGGGTACATCGACGCAATGTTTAAAAACTCAAGACTCGGACTCGACTCCAATGACCATGGAGTGGAGTCGACTCGGAGTCTTGATGGAATCACAATGGAGTCATTTAGGTCAAGTCTTTAAATTCTTAGACTAAAACCACAGTTATAAACTAGAGGTACTTTCATAAATAGATAGATAAAAATAGTGTTAGAACCAAGGTTTTCAAAACAGGATAGGCCATCGACCCTAATTGATGGCCGGTCCGATTGGACCTTGGTCAAACCGGATTGACCCGGTGTTGGGTGTGAGTAGGGCTGGGAATCGGGTCGGGTGGGGTCGCCCTTTACCCAACCTAAATAGGGTCAGGTAATTACCCGACCCTATTCATGAGTAGGGTCAAGAATGGCCGACCCTAACCCTACTTCGGTCGGGTCGAGTAATGACCCGACCCTACTTTTTTTAAAAAATAAGTATTTTTATTTACTAATCTAGTATTTAAAAAATCAAAATTGACCTTTATTTTCCTAATTTTTAATATAATTAAGGTTAATATAATATTTTTGGTGATTTAGAAATAAAATTATATTTAAAAATTAGATTATGAAATATTAAACGTATATTATAATATTTTATAATAGGTACATCGGGTTGGGGTCGGGTCGTGCGGGTAATTACCCCACCTGGCCCTATTTTAAATAGGGTAAAATTTTTAAACTCGCACCCGACCCTAGTTTGCAATAGGGTCGGGTCGGGTAGGTTTTTCCCACCCTTAGGTGTGAGGAGTGAAGCCCATCTTGTATATATGATAAATATAAATTTTATGTAATAATATCATCAAAATACTAGTAGCTCAAGTGGTTAAAACTTAGATATTTGTATTCAACTCTCCCAAGTTTGAATCTCCTTCGAGACAGAATTTTTTTAAAAAAAAAACATGTGGAGTCAACCGAGTCATACGAAATGGAGTCTGCACCCGAGTTTGACTTGGTTTGTCAATGAGCCGAGTTGACTCAGGCTAGTCACTGGAGTCAAAACTGAGTTTTTGTTCTATGCATCGACGACGTGTTCCGATTCTCGCCCTGCATATCAACTCTACCGACCGTATAAGGGGTGAGTGGGCTGAAATGTGGATCACGAATTGCTCATCGATGACCAATGGGCGGCCGCTATGCCCAACAACTCTAACTATAATTGACGTCAATGCTGGGTTTATCTAGAACGTCAACTTGACCCAGAGTCTTCATTACCTCCATTAAATGAATAGAGTGACTTTTGGTTGCCGTGGTATTGCCGGAAGCTAGTTGTAGTAGTCTTCCTTTGAAGTTCCGTGGGGAAGGGGGGAACTCAAATCCGCTGGTGGGACTTCATAATACGCGTCTCTAGTGCAGTTTCACAATCCGTCGTTCATTGGCACACTAACTGCACTGCAAACCAACGGGGTGTTGGTGTAATGGCCAGGGCGCTGCCCCTTTTAAGCGAGGTCCTAAGTTTGAACCCCCAGTCTGTTGGTCACCCAAATGGATTATATTCTCAATTTAATTGTGTGGGCCCTGGGTGCAACCGATGGGATTGACGGCTAGATATGGTGCTCTAAGAGGTCGGTTGCCCTGCCCCTTCTAGTCGGGTCCTAAGGACTCGGACACCCCACGTTATAAAAAAAAAATTGCACTGCACGCCATCAATCCATAAGATCTACAACTAGTGAAACTTTACCAGCAACTCAGCTGGAGAACCTTTACCAGCGGATTTGGATTCGCGTAGAGGGATAAAGGCCCACTGGGGATCTTCAAGGTCAAGCAATTAATGACTGATTGGCATTGTGTCACTATTTAATAGAGCAATTTTGCATTCTACTTGCAAGGTGGCCTTAATCGGCTTCAATTGATCACTTTAATAGAAGTAGAAATATATTCTATCTATATCCAAATGGCAATCCCTTCCAAATCTGCCATGTATGGATTTTTTTTCCTGGTCTTGATCGCTTCCTGCATTGAACTTTGTCCGGCTACCCGAGGTGTTGAAGACCATCCCTGGGCGCAACCGAGGCAATTGACGCCTGTATACAGTGCACCAGGAGGTCAGTTGCCCTGCTCCTTCTAGTCGGGTCCTAAGGACTTGGACACCCCTTATTATAAAAAAAAATGCACCGCACGCCATCAATCCATGAGATCTCCGGCTAGTGAAACTTCACCAGCAACTCAGCTGGAGAACCTTCACCAGCGGATTTGGATTTGCGTAGAGGGGTAAAGGCCCACTGGGGATCTTCATGCTCAAGCAATTAATGACTGATTGGCATTGTGTCACTATTTAATAGAGCAATTTTGCATTCTACTTGCAAGGTGGCCTTAATCGGCTTCAATTGATCACTTTAATAGAAGTAGAAATATATTCTATCTATATCCAAATGGCAATCCCTTCCAAATCTGCAATGTATGGATTTTTTCTCCTGGTCTTGATCGCTTCTTGCATTGAACTTTGTGTGGCTACCCCAGGACGTGTTGAAGTCCATCCGACTCGGGCTACCCCTGCCCCGCCCCCACCCCCACCCCCCATCGCTGCGGCCCCCGTTAGTCCGTTGACCGAATAAAGCAATTTTGGTCTTGAACAGAAGTTCTCCATCTTCACTCAGGTTAGGCATCAAGCAATGGTTTTACTTCAGATCAAATGGCTTTTATTGCAAAAAACTATTTCACCATGCGTCTTTCTTGTTCTTTTAAACTTTATTTTGGATATCTTACACTTACTATTTTGAATCTGAATACAACCGGCTCTGATGAATATTTCATTCTTTTGCTAAATGGGTGGTATATGTTATGATTATACTCTCACGCCTTGATCATTGTTGGAACAATAAATTATTTGTTACATGGATCAGAAAATTTTCATGACTGGACGTAGCCATTTTCGATGTGCACGACCATCGCTCAAAATAAAAGAGCGTCACGGCGAGACCTATACTGACGCTCTATGAAACCCAGTACTGCAACTAATAGTGACATGCATTCAAGGAATTCTATATTGGCGAAATTTCGGTGAAATTTCGCCGATATATCGATTTCGGGCCCCACCCGAGAAATCGAAATGGTAAAATATCGTTTTTTAAAAAATTTATAATATCGGCAAAATTTCGCCGAAATTTCGGTTTCGGACCGAAATTTCGCTAATTTAAAAAAAAAAACATTTTCAAAAAAAAAAATTTGGAAATTTTTTTTTTTTTTAAAAAAAAAGGGAAAAAATAACAACTTTTCCCTTGTTTCTAATCCTAATATGCATTTTTATGCATATTTTGAAATCTATGCTTTATCTAAATTAATATAACTCATTTTTTTGTGAAAATATATGATAAAAATTAATTTTTAACTACCGAAATTTTTTTACAAATATCTCCGAAATTTTATCTCTTAGGCCGACCGATATTTTACCGAAATCCGATACGGAATTCCTTGCATGCATTTAGATTTTCTCTGACAATTTGGGACCGTCGCTGTAGAGTTCTTTTTCTTAGTAAGTATGCTTTTTTAATCAGTATGTATG
Source organism: Houttuynia cordata (assembly GCA_039654745.1). NCBI lineage: Eukaryota > Viridiplantae > Streptophyta > Magnoliopsida > Piperales > Saururaceae > Houttuynia > Houttuynia cordata. The sequence goes on from CM077502.1 coordinate 36,809,184, forward strand.
CCTGATATTAGGAGAAAGTATATATGAAGTGGAGGAGGACGAAGCCAAAAAGAAGTGCTTAGAGTATCTTGCATCTTTCACGAATTTTAGATCTTTGGACAATCTTTTTTCTGATAGTATCAGCATTTGACAGATACATAATCACAATCAAAATGAACATTTCTAAGTTTACGATACAAAATTTAGGAATAGTTTGCCGCTGAATCATTTATTAAGCCTTAATTATGAAGGTGTTGCATATAATAATTTGGAACTTTTTTTGGGATAATTTAAACTTATAACTAATAATTTTATATATTATTTATCTTTTTTCTAAAATTTTGCCTTCACACTGAGCTGTATAATTTTCCTTTTTATCATCTCACCATCTTCTTTCAAAACTCTTTTAAGATTTTGTTTTTTTATCTTCATTTATCCTTCCAATATCCGTACTTATATGCTCAATGAATTATTCTGAACCTAAATAAGAACACTACAACTTCTGGATTATATTATTTCTATTACGCCTATAATATAAATTAGATAAATATGTTAGCTATTCTATGTAAAAATAAATTATTACATTTACAATTTTAACAAAAATAAGTCTGAAAACTAAAAAAAAACACTACTAGGGTTACTATAATGATTTTCCTATGGTATGATGTGCCAAACTATATATAGCAATCCGATTACACATACATATTTCCTGTTGCATATACAGATATACTAACCCGGCACCCTACCGCATTGCAGGTGATGGTCAATAATCATGGAGCTTTACAACTATGTTGATATTATCATGTCTTCATGTAATTTTCTGTAATAAGAATAATATATATGTAATGTTGCCGGAGATTGATGGTTATTACAACTGTAAGGTATACTTATGGTTATTTAGCTTCCTATCTTAATTGAAAGCGGATATTGCCACCCCATTAGACTCTCACCTCACCCGTTGGAAACAAAAATCTTAGCCTTTTTTTTGTGCTCATTCATTCCAAGCGGCCCTCAGTATTTTACTCACCGGCCATCCGATGCTCTGGAGCAGCAACAAAGGTGGCGGCTCAAGGGAACGAGCCAGGAGGCGGAAGTAGTAGTGTATGACACCATCGTCTTCTCCTCTCTCCTTATCATGTTTTGCTTCTTCCATGGCGGCTCCAAAAGCCAGTCCGCGACTTCTTGCTGCTCCTCACCTACAGCCGCTCAACCCATTTGCCCACTTCAGTAGGTGGTTCTCTGACGGCTGCCTGGTCGTATGGGTGTCTTACCTGTCGGTTTCTTCCTCCCTCATCCTCTCGCACCTGCATGTCTTTAAACTAGCCCTCTCCATTTGCCAAATGCCACCCCTTCTCCAACCTCAACTGTGCCACCCTCGGCTCCAGCCATGTGTCGCCCTCGGCTTTGCCACCATCCTCGACCTTGCCTTCATACCTAAAAATTCTAAATTTCAAGCACACAAATTTTTCTCGTTTGGTTGTATTCCAATGCTCTGCATCATACAAAAGTTCATTAAGTAAAATTCCTTGCCAGACTCGCACCATCACCATCTCCACCTGTCAACAACCCAAGATGGTCTTCTAACATAGATTTACCTTCATATCCTCTTTCGACTTTTTTTTCTCAAAACATTCAAGGCTTGCAAGGTACCAAAATATTGACGGGTCAATGGATGGAGCTCCTAGAGGAGATTAAGGCATTAAGTGAAGGGTCACGAGCCGTAGCGGAAGCACAAGAAATCGCCCGTCGTGATGCCAAATTCTCCAAAATCTGTCCCTGTTTTGGATTATTTCTCTTGCACACACAATCAATACAGAAATATACAAGAGAATGAGCAATATTATGAACGGCGATTTATATAATGCATAAATAATATAAATCAGAGATTAATTACTACTAACCTGCGGCCTTTGTGTCCAAGATTCAATCTTCAGTTATAATACTCACAAGAATGATGATTTTTGTTAGAGATCACCACGGACCGATGTGCATGGACAAAGATTTACTATTCTCCTCTCGAGATAGCAATCTCCTTCGTTGTTTCTCCTTTTGTTGTTTCATGAATTAAATCTTCAAGATCAATTTCCACGAAACCAAGATGCAAGCAAGCAAACCAAGGAGAGAAGAAAGAGTCGTCAAGAAAGAGAGAACCCAGAAAGAGAGGGCTGTTACTGTTCACGCACTATTCATGTGCGAGTTACTGTTCACCATTACTATTCATGTCCCCTTTTAATCTCTCTCATCAGTTGCCAATTAGGGTGTGACTCTTCCGTTAATTTCTCTCTTTTGTGGTTATCTATAACCACCCATGACTCTTACCATAACGGTCCATTAATTGGTGTCTCTTCTATATTAAGGTGGACCCACCCGGGCACACAGAAACCTAGCCTCTCCACATGTCCAAGCACCACACGAGAGGGCCGACTTCTTTAACTAACCGGTCATGCAATATGGGCTAAACCCATATATTATAACCAATATTAAGCTCTTTCAAATGTGGTATGTGGTCGCTTTCTGAGATTAAGGCTTTGCCTCCATCCTTAACGCCGCCTTCCTACTCGCCCTCTACCTCACCCTCATGGAGTTCATCCTCTCCTCATGATTAATTTTATTTTTTTAAGCACAAAATTACCTTTAGGATACACATGATTAGATATTTTAATGCTATAGTAGAAAAGACCTGTCCTATATGTTCTTAATATTTGGATAACCGACAAACAATGTCCCCTAAGGATAACATCGCTTCCATTCCCGTTAGCCTAGCTGATAGCTGTCCTTACAATTAAGCAAGCCCCTTTTATGTGCTTGATTCATTCATGACTATTTTACGGAAGGGATGAATGCACGACCGGCAGCCAAATGCACCTAAAGCTGGACTGTATATCTATAAATACGGGTAATAAAGAGCTGGGCTAATCTGGTAATTAAGGTTGACATGGTGAATGGAAGTAAGCTCTCGAGCTCAACTTTTTTCCTTTCCAGTAATACTTTTCTTCCGTCTAATGAAGCCTATCTGCGTTGAAAAAACACGTTTCCCTCATTGGATAGCTGACTTTGCTTCCTCACGACCAAAATCAAGGGACAGGATCCGCGCGGTTAGGGACGGGGGCCTTTGGGTTCATTAAAGTTAGCTCATTTTCAAATGTAGACAGGCTTAATTGTATGAGAGAGAAAGTAAGACTTTTACTCCCCACTACATACTGCATCCCAATGGGATTAGATCCTTCGCCTTCTCCAACAACCTGGAGAGACTCAACTAGCCCGACTAAAGTTGGATTGGCCTCTCGAGCTCAGGTTTGCTGGCTCTGCGGTCCAGGCCCTTCATGAATTGGTGCTCCTGGATCCCACTAGATCAATAAATAATTGAATTTATAATTTTCCAGTCTTTTTTGAACTTTTTACGTCACCTTGTGCCCGTCCAACTCAAGAGCCCTCTTTATAAGAAAGCCATCCGTTCTATGATTATGCAAGGGGAAATGATATTTGTACAGCAGATTCCTATGCATTTTCCATACACAGCTGATGTGTATGGAAATGTGTAAGAATCTGTTGTAGGGTTATCACTGCCCGCATGCAAGACTTGCATGTTACGAAGCAGGGCTACTGCTTCATATAATATGTACCGCATATATACAAAATGGGAATCCCTTCAAATTCTTCCTTGCATGCTTTTCTTCTCCTGGTCTTCATCGCTTCCTTTGCTGTTAATCGGGTGGCTAATGCTCGTGAATCGTGATCCGTCATCGTGAAGATTGCTACGAGCTCCTTAAAAGCTGTTCAAAGAAGTATTCCTGTAGTTATGATCGATGACCCAAGCAAACATTCTCAGAATCTGTTGATCACCTTCGAGTACACTACTACAATTACATAACTCAAAATTGTTTTCTGACTATAAAGTGCTCTACTTGTTGGCTTCTTTTGCTAGATGGATTTCACATTTGCACAGTATCATTGAAATATCCATGAACTTATATTTTCTGACTGAATTTAATAATGAGTATGAAGCGGACGATCGAGGAAGAAGGCGAAGAGGATTTCAATACTATTGTCTGCGAACCTTTTTGCTTCTTTTATGTTAAGCATACTTTAGTTGACATAGATAATATGAGACCTTCCCGAATAAAGTAGGGATGGACAAGTCCATATACAGATCCATCCCTATCTTTTTAAACCGCTACATTAATCTTCTTTCAAATTTGAATTTTCAATTAAAGTGAACAATGATTGCGACTATGATGGAACAGGCGCCACACATTGTTCACTACATCCTCCCTATGCCATGCAGTCCCCTCCGTTTCTTCCCCAGCAAAGCTTCTCCGCTCCTCTGCCAGGGCCCCCGCCTCCGCCACCAGCCTGCCACGAACGCTCATTCAGGGATTTGCCAGCCCCTCCACAAGGGCAGGCCTAGGCCATCTAATTAGGTAGAATTGTAGAAACACTTCATACTGCATCTCGTATGCGTAATAAACACATCAAATAACTTAGAATTATGCTTTAAGGTGGGTCAGTTATGAAGGATTTTATTTGACAATCACCAACAACGAGGGGAAAAGAATTGAACGGGTTAGTCACACGGGAGATCTTGGTGTCGAAAAATTGTCATGTGCAGTAGTGCTTGTTTGTTTACCGTGACAAGTTTCCCATGGGTTTGCCATTTTTCACCTTGACCCTTGAGGAAATTTCAATAATTCAACACTTTCACGTAGTTTACCTCTACGGACGTGATTTCTTTTTCTTCATTTCAAGTGTGAAATTTTTTTCACACGATCAACTCTATGATCGTGGGCCGCACAGCACTCATCGTCTTCTTCCATCGATATGTTTTTTTTATAAGAGCTGTTAAAACAGGAGGGAGCACTTTTTTTTTTTTCGCGAAGCATATTTTTGTGTCGCCATAAGAAAATTAAGTAGATAACTCAAACGATAGTTTATGAGGAAGACAAATAGCCCATATTCGTCCTACGAACACATTGCATGGAGCAGTTCGTAGCCTCAATAACCATTCAGCAGCGTGAAGCTTTATAGCCAAAGTTCATAGAGGCCCACCATGTTACATAGCGGCATAACTGTAGTGTAGTAGGCCACTATGTAACATGCTAGTATCCGCATCTATGTCGTGGTCTGGCTAGACGCGTCCTTATCTAAAGAGTAAGGGAATTAGGAGTCCAACCATTGGCGTCAATGCTGGGTACATCAAGTCACCTTGATGCAAAAGACTTCACCTTCTTTATCTAAAGAGAGTGTGAAAGATGCCCTTCCATTTCATGAGACGAACTCTAAGTCTTCCTAGTGCTGTTGGTTGAGGAGTCATTTTGGCCCACACGGGATCATATTGCTGCAATAATGACTGGCCCATTAATTAATTTTATGCACCTGAGAATACAAAAAACGCTCTATATAAGAAAGCCATATTGAGTTTACTTGCAAAGTGGCCTTGCTATAATTTTATGGCAATGGCAATCCCTATGAAAGTCGGCCAAGTATGGTTTTCTTCTCCTGGCCTTGCTCACGTCCTGCATTGTATTTCATGTGGCTGGTGACGGTCATATAAGTCGACCCGTTCACATTCCGGATCTAGGAAATCGTGCTTCCAACTAAGGTCATCGTATAAGGACAACTATCGAAGGAAATTCTTTGCCTTCCAAGTCTAGAGACGGTGGTGGTAACTGACTATAATTATATTCGTTGCATATGGCATACATAAGCTCTACTAGGGTCATACTTCTATGTGTATTTTGTATGCCTGATTTTAGTAGAGATTATTGGTCTGTTTGGTTAGCGGGGAAAATAAAGAAATGTAGTATATTTTGTGGAAAAGAAAAGAAAACAATAGAGAAGAAATATTCTTTATGCGCTTTGGATATAAAGAAAAGGAAAACTGGCTTTTCTTTCATGTGTTTGGATAGAAAGGATAGAAAACAAAATACATTTTCCTTTATTGTTATGTATTCTATCTTTCTCTTAGGGTAATGATATAGGTACAACACTTTTATACAACAGTACTATACATGGACTATGTGGTACCACTAATAGGTTGCCACATCATCTCCGAAAATCCATGCACTACAGGCCTCACAAGTGGGCTGAAATTAATATTTTGAATTCCAAATTTGAACCACTTAGTAAAACCAACCAAAACAAACCCATAAATTTATTAAAAGAACCACACAAACTAAAAGATCGGGGCCCTAATTCATATTTGATATATTTCCCTATTTCGAAAATGACTACGTTTAGCAACAAAGGAAACCCTCACGAGAAATTTACTTTCGTTGCGAAGAACCTTTTATGACGAGCCAATTGCAATGACCTTGCGATCGGAAGATTAGTGGCAGTGCTTTACGAGGCCGGCTATCCTACTTCTTCTAGTCATCCCAAGGACTCCACTTGTACTTATAAAAAAGAAGCAAATAACTATTGATATGGAAATAAATAAAATACTAAGCAAAGCAATCTTCTGTAAGAAGCAAACACGCCAAATGGTCAGAGCGGATTGTGTAATTGGAAAGCTTATATAGAGGTCACCAAATTAATAGACTGCAGGCCGCCTTCTAGGCTACTTTATGCAATTGCATGGAAAGCTTTTAGAAAATGCCTTATCTTTTTCTTGTCTAGTTATTGTAATTTGTGTGCATGACATCGTCTAAAGAACCAATTATGCAAATTAAAGCTTTACCATTTACTTCGTTACTTTTTGAAGACCCCTACCATTTACTTACAATGTTGGATGCAACAAGTCTTGTTTAATGGCGCTAACTTGAGTTCTTTATTGTCTATGCAACATTGAAAGAGTGATTGACTGACTTTGCACCTATCTAAAAGAGCCCTCTATATAAGAAAGTTGCCTTCTTTTTACTTTCAACAAGGTAACTTCAATTGGCTTCAATCACGGGTCCTCACTGTAGGGTCAAGAGCCGCAGCGGAAACGCGAAGGATCGCACGTCGTGATGCTAAATTCACCAAATCAGCCCCTTTTTGTTTTGATCATTTTTGCTTGCACACAATATCAAACAATATATGCAAGAATATGAGCAATAATATGAACGCCAATTTATATCATATCAATATAGATTGAAGTTAGCAGTATGATTACTAATAATCTTTGGCCATTTGTGCCCTACGATCAAACCTTGAAGAGAATACTCACAAGAATAATAAAGTATGTCCGAGAACACTAAGGACTCTTATGCATGGACTAGAGTCGCTATTCTCCTCGCGAGATAGCGATCTCCTTCTCGTCGAATAGGAATCTCCCAATCCAGAAACGTAAAGACGAGAGAGAACGAACAATGAGGAAGAAAGCGTATACAAGAGAGATGACCAACGTCTCAGAGAGTGAGAGTCCACCAACGTGAGTACTGTTCACGTACTGTTCATGTCCCCTTATTGCCTCTCTCTCGTCAGTTACCAATTGAGAGAGTTAAAGATCATATTATCATGTAACCTCCTCCCCTAATTCCTCTCTTGATTGTTATCTATAACCACCCATACTCCTCACGTTCAATTCCCATATCTGTCCCATCTAGGTGTCTCTTCTATTTAGTGTGGATCCCACTGGGCCCACGGGGGCTAGCACACCCCACGTATCCACGCACCACACAAGAGGGCCAACTCTTCGTACAAGTAGGTCACGAAATATGGGCCTAACCCATATCTATAGCCAATATCCCCCACTATGAGTTCAGTACTCATATTTGCGATTCAACAGTGACTCGAGCACTAGTCCTGTCGTAATCCAAAACTATGAACATGATTAAAAAATAGATCCATTGTCAAGGCCTTAGTTAACGGATCAGTCAACATCTCAAGCATAGGAAGATGACTAACAATCAACTTTCCCCGTTGTAGCATGCATGTCAAATATATAACAATAATGCACCTCAATGTGCTTTGCTCTGGAACTGATCTCTCCATTACGGAGTGTCGACATAGTTGCCAAATTATTACAATAAATTTGGACAGGACCATCAGTCCTTTGTTCTAGCTGCAACCTAGCTAGAAGCTCCTTAATCCATACTGCCTTGGAAGCTACTAAACTGCATGCAACAAACTCAGCTTCCATAGTGGACTTAGTAAGCACTTCTGCTTCTTACTATATAGCCCATGCTACGGCTCCGCCACCAAACATAAATACATAACCGGCAGTGGATTTTCTGTTATCTTTACGACCAGAATAGTTTGAATCATTATACCCTTCTAATGACAGATTCTCAACCTGATATGTGAGTTTTATATCTTTGGTACCCAAAAGGTATCTAAACACCTGCTTAATAGCATGCTAGTGTTGCATACCTGGGTTAGCTTGATATCGACTCACAAGGCTTACTACAAAAGCCAAATTAGGTCAAGTGCAGTTTATGGCATACATCAAGCTGCTAATAGCCTGTGCATATGGCACAGAATTCATCTTTAGACGTTCCCCGTCTGATGAAGGTGCCATTTTCTCAGACAAAACTGTCCCTTTATAGATAGGCAAATCTATGGTCTTCCAACCAATCACACCAAAGCGTTTCAACACACTTTCTATATATGATTCTTGAGATATACTTAGCTTCCTTACTTTTCTATCTCTTTCAATCTTCATCCCTAGGATGTAAGATGCTTCACCCATATCTTTCATTTCAAATTGGGTCTTGAGCCATTTTTTAAGACTGATAATCATACTGGTGTCATTCCCCATCACTAATATGTCATCTACATAGAGTGACAATATCATAAACCGACTTCCATCTCTAAAGGAGTACATACAATGGTCATAATCATTGGCCACAAAGCTATATTTCAATAATCACCTTGTGAAAAGTGAAATAACATTGTCTTGGCGATTGTTTAAGTCCATACAATGATTTAATAAGTTTACACACTTTTTGTTCCTCCCCGAAAACAACAAACCCCTTGGGTTGTTCCATGTAAATCTCCTCCTCTAAATCACTATTTAGGAAGGCAGTCTTTACATCCATCTGGTGCAACACTAAATCTAAGTATGACACAATAGCCAACCAACAATGTATGGAGATGAACCTAGACACAGGAGAATACTTCTCCTTAAAGTCTATACCCTCTACTTGGGTGAATCATTTCGCCACGAGTCTGGCTTTATATTTATCTATTGCTCCATCAGCTTTAAGCTTCTTCTTGAAGATCCATTTACACAACCAATAGGTTTCCTTTCATCCGGTAAATCAACAATCTCCCAGACTTTCTTCAAGATCGAGTCCATTTTGTTTTGAATAGCCTTCTACCATTCCTTGGAATCTGGATTACTTATAGCCTGCTCAAACGTGATAGGATCATTAATCACTGGTTCATCTACCGTAATTTCATCTTCATCAAGCATCGCATAGTAATCCTTCAACAAAACTGAAGGTCTACGCTCTCTTGATGTACGTATTTCTTCATCCTCATTTGATGTATTTCCTATCACTTGAATGATCATAATAAGGTCTATATCTAGGAGTTTATACTTCTCCTTAAAGTCTATACCCTCTACTTGGGTGAATTATTTGAATGATCAAATAATTCCACTCTCTGACTAGGAGCTTTAAGGTCTATATCTTCCTCAAGAAAATAAACATCCCTAGACTCAATTACCCCCACTGTCCCATCATCATGGTGTACTATAAACCGATACCATTTTGAATGATCATAATAACCTATAAAATTACATTTTATGGTCTTAGGATCCAACTTGCCTCTTAGTTGATCAAGCACCCTAACATGGGCCTTTGACCCCCAAACTTTTAAGTTCGAAAAGTTTGGACGTCGACCCGTCCATAACTCATACGGGGTCAATTTTATCGACTTAGAAGGTACTCGGTTTAGTACATAGACAGCGGTGTCTAGGGCTTCACTCCAAAACTGTGTTCTTAGTTCATAGTGGTTTAACATGGACCTTACCATGTCCAATAACGTCTTATTACGTCTTTCGGCGACTCCATTCTGTTGAGGGGTATAGGGAAGTGTATATTGATGAACTATTTCTTGGTTGGTACAATAGTCCTTGAACAAATCAGATGTGTACTCTCCACCTCTGTATGTTCTAAGAACTTTAATTTTCTGTCCTAATTGGTTTTCAACCTCAGCCTTAAATTCCTTAAATTTTTGTAAGGAATCAGACTTCCTCGCCAAAAGGTAAACATACTCATACCTTGAATAGTCATCTATAAATGTATTAAAATACGACATACCCCTTTGAGTCTTGACGTTTATAGGCCCACAAATATTTGAGTGAATAACCTCTAAAAGGTCTATGGCTCGTTGACCTTTGGGAAAAGGTAGCCTAGTCATTTTACCAAAAATACAATCTTCACAAATGCATAAATCATCACATATTCTAGGTAGTAAACCACTACCCGACATACGGTGTAATTTTCCAACATTAACATGACATAGGCGCAAATGCCATAACAAAGCATCATCATTCATAACACAAACTAAGTACTCAGAATCAACCATATTATTAAAATCAACAGCAAAGTCATTAGCAACATCAAGTTTGAATAAACCATCAATAAAAGAAGCAGTAAATAAAACATTGTTCTTCTTTCCCACAATCACCTTATCACCTTTGAACCTAACTTTAAATCCCTTTTGAGTCAACAGAGGGATGGAAATAAGGTCCTTTCTAATAGATGGTGCAAGCAGGACATCAGTAAGAACCACAGTGTTTCCCCCAGAGAGAGGAATACGGATAGAACCAATCCCGAGCACATCACAATAGGTATTGTTGCCCATATAAATCTTGTGCTCTTCGGGATTTATTTCTTTCATTTCCACAAACGACTCCTAGGTCATGGCCACATGTCGTGTTATAGTCGAGTCAAGCCACCATCCTCTCGTATTAGTGTTCACAATCAATGCCTCAGATATCATGCAAACAATGTCTTTTCCCCCACCTTGCTGTTTCTTCTTTTCATTGCCCTGGGAGCCATTAGGACAATTCCTGCTATAATGGCCCATTTGTCTACAAGTGAAGGAAGCTCCCTTTTTCTTGCCCTTGCCCTTGTCACCTCCCAGCACTAGTTCTTTCTCATCTCCGATCTTATTGGTTAAAAAAAAGGACAGTTCCTGGCCTTTCTGTGTTGATTACCATGCCCTCAACGCGATTACTATGAAGGATAAATATCCTATTCTGGTGATCGAAGAGCTGTTGGACGAATTGGCAGGGGCTGCAGTTTTCAGCAAGCTTGACATGCATTCGGGCTATCACCAAATTCGCATTCAGCCCCAAGATATCCACAAGACCGCATTTCGGACTCACGATGCGCATTTTGAGTTTCTCGTCATGCCTTTCGGATTGACCAACGCCCCGGCGACATTTCAGAGTTTGATGAACGATTTGTTTCGGCCCTACCTATGCCGGTTTGTGTTGGTTTTCTTTGACGACATACTCATATACATCGCTTCCTGGGAGGACCATTTATGCCACCTCAAGTCAGTTTTTTCCATCCTGCGTGCTAACTCCTTATTCTTGAAGCGTTCGAAATTCTCCTTTGGCAGCGCACAGGTGGACTATTTGGGCCACATTATCGCTCGCGAAGGTGTGGCCACTGATCCCTCAAAGGTGGTAAACATGTTCTCGTGGCCGAGACCCACTTGTGTGAAGTCTCTACGTGGATTCTTGGGCCTCCGAGGTTACTACCGACGGTTTATTGGGCGATATGGAGTAATTGCTGGCCCCCTCACGTCCCTGCTCAAGAAGGGGGCATTTTCATGGTCGGACGAAGCCCTTGCAGCCTTCGACAGGTTGAAACAGGACATGGCTACACAAAAAACTGAAGTAGAAAAATAAATACCACTTTTATATGGAACACGATTGCATTGAGCGTATGCAACAAGCCGTTAAACCTCTAGGTGGCGCTAGTTGGACGATTTGTGTCTCGTGAGGGTTTGGAGCCATGCTACCCACAAACATGTACTTATTACGTAATTAACCTAAATGAAAAATAAATCAAAACAAACAAACCTATTATCCCGGTAAATGCAAACCACAATGCTTAAGAAAATCAGCCACACGTACTTGGTTCATAATCAACGGGAATATAGAAGCCCTCAAGTAAGTGGTTTTATTCCACACTTTCATCTTGGAAAGTTCTGCTCAAATATGATATAGCATGATAATGTAAATAGTAGAAGTATAGAACATTGTAGCAATACATTCTAAATTTCTATTTCACACAGATCCAGTGTTACCCATGAACCAAAGAACATCAGAATCTACATAGTCATTGTAATCTTTAGGTTCATGATAGCACAAATGCTTGTGCGCCTCATTCAGGTCCAACATTCTAGACTTGAGAGGATAATACACTATAGACTTTTTTTTTCAATAGGATTGTGTAAGGCCTGACTTCAAGATGCTTATGTTTGACAATGACTCAGGCCAATGACTCCCAGCTAGTTGGCTTAGGGCATTAGGTTTTAAGTATAGACCGCTTAAGTTAATCTTATAATAATCAAGCAACCCCTTTCTTTCATTTTGTTTTCTCATTTTTTTTTATTTTTTCAGCATTCATATTTTCAGCAATCTTTATTCCATCTAGGTTGTATTATACTCTCAACCTATTTCCAGTTCTAAGCCCTTGCCATAGCCAAATAAATGGTCTATCATGATCTTTTAAGCTCAATAGATAACTACATATCATCCAATGACTCTGACTAAAGACATCCCACTGAAGATTAGTATTCAAGAAATCTCTAGATGGTATTACTTTCTGTACTAATGTGTCAGTGAGTTTTCTTAGCTCAAGCACCTGTTCCAAGAGGACTGTAACAGAAAGATATGCTCAATTAAGTGTTTCTATCCTCCAGTATACTTACTCACACTTCTAATTCAAAATAATCTCTTGAGAATTGTAACATGTAATATCATGGGATAAACTATCAAAACCTATGAAAAATACTAACAAACAACCTAAAAACTAATCAAAAATTTTTTTCTTTCAATTTTCTGATTTTTTTTATGCAAGCAATATTCCCTCCCCCAAAGTTATTGTAAACATTGAGTCCAATGTGCACAGAATATAAAATGACAATGAAAACATAACAAGAAAATGAAGAAAATGAGAGAATGCACCTGCATACGTGGGTTGCCTCCTACCAAGCGCTAAGTTTAACGTCTTTAGCCAATTAAAACTCCATTAGTCCAAATTATCCTCGGTCTTTCAAGCCAATGTTCTATCCATATGTGGTCCTACTGGGCAAATGAGGGTTACTAAAAGAAACCGCAAGTGAATCATCAGAACAAATACATGGAGGTGCATCATCCACCAGAGTGTTAATCATATAAGCTACATAAAAATCATCTGACGGTGGATGTTGATTTTGAACATTAAAGACATTCAATTTGACATTTAAATTTTCAAAAGACAATTTATAATAGCATTGGACGTTGCCAAGAATGGTCGTCCCAAAATCACAGGAATTTGACTACCAGTATTCTGCACAGCTTGTGTATCTAGGACAATGAAGTCCACGTGAAAGAAAAATTTATCAACCTGCACCAGAACATCTTCAATAACACCACGTGGAACTTTAATGGATCGGTCTGCAAGTTGTAGTGTTATGGTAGTCGGTTTCAACTCTCCCAACCTAAGTTGCTCATACACAGAGTAAGGCAACAAATTGGTACTCACTCCCAAATCTAACAATGTCTTTTCTACAGTATAGTTCCCTATCATACATGAAATTGTTGGACATCTTGGGTCCTTATACTTCAGTGGAAGATTATGTGTCAATAGGAAACTAACTTGTTCAGTAAGGAAGACCTTTTTAGTTACATTAGATTTAGCTTTGAGCTTTTGAGTACAAAGATCTTTCAGGAATTTGGCATAGGCAGACACTTGTTTTATTGCATATAATAAAGGGAGATTGACCTTAACCTGTTTGAACACCTCGAACATCTCCTCCGTCTTTTGATGAGATTTCCTAGATGGGGAGGATTTGTCCAGGCATTGTGGGTATGGCACCTTGGGAATATAAGATCTCTCTTTCTTAGCCTCAGTTTGGTCATCCTGCTGGGTTTGAAAACTAACAGGTACAACTTTGATTGGAGTGGGTTCTCTGTTTATCTCAGGAGCAATTTTCTCACTCGAGGTACCTTGGAATAAGTCCTTAACCCTATTGTCGAATTGCCTACCACTCCTTAGGGTAGTTATGGCTTGAACTTGCTCAGGAGGGTATTAGGAGGGCTCAATTGCAAACTGGCCTCTAGGGACACTAGTACAAAATTGGCTTTGAGCGACGGTAGAAACTGTAACTAAAAGTTCTAGCTTTATAACGACGGATTTTTTCTGCTGCAAAAATGACAATCTGCCGCTAATATCGTTGCCAACAGTTTTGCCGACGGATTTTCTTCGGTCGCAAGTGTAGTTAAGCGACAGTAGCCGTCGGAATAAATGTTTAGCGACGGTTTTAAAGACGGTCTCTAGACTCTGTTAGGACCTATTGCGACAGTTTTAGGTCATTTGTGACAGATTTAATCTGTCGATACAGACTTCGAAAAAATAAAAAAAAACAGTAGCTTTATGCTACTGTGCTAAATATGAAGAACAAGCATAATTCATAAATGCAAAAGATATTCTCATATATTATTCATATAATTAGTACCACATTGTATACATGAACAACATATTATGTATATAGTGTTATCTTACAACTGCAGCAATCACCTATCGACTCTACCATATCATATAACTCAAGCCAGAAGACTGAATGCTGAACAGAAAATACTGAATGCTGAACAGAACCACATTCATCATGTTAACTTCCTGGGGTAAGTCAAGTAACCCTGACTCTCTAGAGAAGCAGCTTAGGATCCCAGACTGGTTCAATAAGTCTGGAAAAAAATTTCAAGAAGACAACAGATGGAGAATAAAGTAATAGACAATAATGGACATACAGTTGAGAGCTTGTTTAAGGTGCCTTCAATCTGAACAAAATAGGCTTCCAGAAGCATCTCTAGCTCCTCAATATTTGGCTTAAAATCAGTAACACTTCCACTCATGCTTTTATATTTGTAGAACAGTGCAACTAATCTATTTAAATTGTATTGTCTACTTACACGATTCTCAACTCAAAATACATTACTCCAGAAACCCAAGCCACAGTTACTAATGTTCTCAAATCGGCTGACCTGAAAATCTAATGAACGGACAGACAAACACCTTTTGTCTCTATATGTTGAAAAAAACCTCTTATATAATTCTTATAATCCGCTGAACTATTCATAAAAACCCATAGAAACAAGCATCTTCTTAACTCAATCAAGCAGATAAGCCACATGTAATTGATGATACCTAGAATAATTCAACCAGTCAAAGCCGCAACAGATATTAGAAGCATTTTGCACCTAAGTTTTAAATGTTGAAGGGACCATACATGATAATGGTGAATTCAAATTCGTTGATAAAATAACTATCAGGATCAGAGGATACCAATTACCCAGACTGCAATTAAAATACCATACAAAGTACCTCAGATGAAATATAAAAAACCCTCACCTTTCGTCATCTGATTCAAGTTCATTGTCATCATTTTCACCTTTAGAGGAAGTTTGTTCAAATCGTTCATCAACAAGCTTGTCAGTTAAATACATTTCAGCCATATCCATATCATCATCAAGCAAATGTTCAAGTTCATCCCTCACCTAAGGACAACAAAATGCCATTAGCTAGATTTCCATGCATTAGATCCATCAGAGTTATAAAACCATATTAACCTAACAAAGATACAATTGACTAAAGAACACTGACATCCAGATCATTTCATCTTCACAAGAAAATTTTGCTTAGAAATTGGAATGGAGTATCGTTGCTAACTCTCGTCAAAAAAATCTGAAGATAAGTAACCCATTTCGAGCAAATTAATTAACATTCATAAAGGCAAAAGGCAGAACAGCAATGGTTAGCTGCTAATAACATTTATTGTTCAAATTCATTACTACATTTACTGGATTATGTTCATAAATATCAGTTATCTAATAACCATGTGTTCGCCGACCCCAAATAGTTGGGAAAAGACACTACTTCATTATGATTATTATAATAACCATGTGTACCTTCTGGACTCGACCAGATATTGTGACAAGACGACTCTTTATCTGCCGAACACGTTCAAGATTAAGAGTGCTGATTTTAGAGGTCAATTCATCCAAAGCAGGATAAGCTTCTTTCTCGAGAGCCACAGTCTAATAGAAAAGAAATTCACATGAATAACCTCGAAGATAAACATTTGGGCACCAAATTTAACTGGATTGCAGCCCACACAACAATCCTAAAGACCAAAAATGCGACCAAAAATCTCAAGTCATCATTTCATCAAAAACATTGGGAGCAGTACTAATACCTTAGCATTAATTTGACAAAACCTTATTTTGAGATCACGATTCCCCCTATCTCTTTTGGTGTCATCGACTGCACTGGTTCATGTGTGGCTTGTACAATGGATATGGTATATTTTACTCAACAAATCAAAGAGGAAACGTCTTGCCCTAGGAACAAGCCACCCATTTGATCACTTGTTTCCTCGTACAAATCGAAAATCACAAACGAAAGATAGACAATCAATAGAAGCAATTCACACTACACTAATCCCCGATGCCAGATTTGGAACTCGACCCTACTACATCTAGCTTTCTCATCACCACACTCAAATGCCAAAACTCCATATATAAATAGCTCCAAAGCACATAATAATCATCATAAACACGAGAATCGAGTGAGAAGCTGTAACCTTTAACCACTAGGGCCTTGTTCTGAAGATCCCCGGATACGTAGTGAGCGTGGCTCGTCCTGAGGGCGTCACCGAGGATGCCCTCCTCTTCGGTGTCGAGCTTCATGTTGCCGGGCAAATCGGCGATCTGAACCACCCACTTTTCGGAGTGGATGAACATCTCCACCAAATGCAGGGCCGCAAATCCCCTTCCACCCATCACCACGCACAGCTTCGCCTCCGGCCCCATTGCCACCGTCCCCGTCAGACCTCTCTTTCCCGCCGACGGAAGGCTGCGGATCCACGTTATGAGGATAGGGTTTGCAGGGTAGGCTACCGTCGAGGAGGGGATGTGGCGGAGGAAGAACCGCCGGTAGAGACTACAGGGAGAGAGGTCGTCGGCCGCCTAGAGGAGTGGAAGGAGAGAGAAGGGAGGTGAAGGGCTAGGCACGGAGGGAGTGAAGGGCGAGTGAAACCAAATCGAGAGGGAGAGCCGAGAGGAGGTAAAGAGCGAATGGGAGGGTTAAAATCAGGGTTTTGATCTGACGGCTTGTAATCTGTGTCGGCGGAGATTAAATTCTTAGCGATAGATTATAATCTGTCAAAAAAACCGCCGATACTAATTCCTTCTCCCGACAGATACATTTTTGTCGTTAAATATCCGTCATTAATATAATATTTAACGACGGATTTATTTTGCCGGTTAAAATCCGCCGGAAATGATATCAATAGAGACGGATTTCTCTGTCGCTAAAAATCCCCCGTTACATTTGTTGGGGTTGGCTCGGCAAGGTTCCTGATTCTGTACGGTTCATGGCTTGAGCTAGCTGTCCTAATTGAGTCTCTATCTTGGTGATAGACTGTGTATGGGAATGGACAAGCGGGCCCTGTGTCCTTAGCTCACCTTTCAGCTCTCTATGTTTTGTGTCCATTTTGGCTTTCATCTCGGTTAGAGCCGTGAGGATGGTGGATTGGGCGGCTACCAATTGGCTCAACTGGTCTTATACGGAAGGTCGCCTATTGGGTTGGCCAAATGGAGCTGAGGCGGGTTGGCAGGGCTAGGATTGGCTTTAGAACTCTTGTCTTTGGGCCTGATTAAATGTAGGCCCTGGATTAGATTGCCTCCAAGAAAAATTAGGGTGATCACGCCACCTAGGATTGTAAGTGTTGGAGTATGGATTGTTGGCTCTAGGAAAAGTTTATGCAAACAGATGGTACATGCATTGTGAGAGGTTGGGGTATAAGGTGAAAACTATGAGAAAAACCGATCAAACTTCTCGGTCAGAGATGCCACTTTGTGTTCTAGGTTGGTTGTGGCTTTGACATCGTACATGCTATCCCTTGAGGCATTCCTACCTAGCATATGGCCTTCAAATCTATAGAGGGTGGCACTGTGTAAAGAGTTTTCGCTCAGGTCCTCTAGTAGATCCCAAGCATCATCAGGGGTTTTCTTCATGAATGTGCCTCCACAAGAGGCATCAATTAGGGTCTTGTGTTAATCGCACACATCCGCATGAAATCTCTGGACTAATTGCCACTTGGGCACATCATGATGTGGACAGGACCTGAGTAGGGTTTTCATTCTTTCCCAGCTTTCATGGAATTGCTCATTAGGTAACTGTGTAAAAGTGATAATTTTATTGCGGATTTTATTGGTCCACCCTACAGGGAAAGTATTTCTTAAGGAATTCAGCCTGAAGTTCCTCCCAAGTGGAAATGGAGTTCTGTTCAAGGGAGTACAGCCATTCTTTGGCCATGTCTTTCAAAGTGAACGGGAACAACCTAAGGCGTACCTGGTCAACAGATAGTGTAAGTTTGAAGGTTGTGTTAACTTCCATGAAGTTTTATAGATGCCTGTAAGGGTTCTCATTAAGTTGGCCATGATATATAGGCAGCATCTGAATGATGTTGGGCTTAATTTCGAAATTAGCCACGGTGTCAGGCAAGGGGATGTAGGAGGGGGAGGTGTAGGCAGTGGGACAGTAGTAGTCCTGCAGGGTACGGGCATGGGGTACTACTGGATTCTGGTTCAGGCCATTCCCAACCCCAAGGTTCATGTTGTCCTCCTTAGGATGGGATTCTAGGATTGGGTTTCATTGAGTTCTAAAGGCTCTAGACAGTCGCTCAGGATCAGGATCAAAGGCCAGGTCGGGGTTCAGGGAACGATGACCATGCATGCGGAATAAAAAGCAACAAAACCTGTACCAGTCCTAATAGCGACAACTAGCAAGCCTACTAGCGACAACTAGCACGTCATGCAATCACAAAAAAAAATTGAAAACACCAAGCACCCAAATTAATCTAAAATAGAAGGGTACGAGAGTGCAAACAGTAGGACAGGATGGCCCTTCTAACGTTGGCGAGAATCCACGTCATCTCTTAATCCTGCAGAAGAAGAAAAATGGAATTAAGCTACTGAAAAGAAATCTAAATTAAACTAAACCACTCTAAAACTAACTATGCTAAGAATCTGGTAAACTATTTGCTTTCATCCCCGACAACGGCGCCGAAAACTTGATTATTTAAAATTAAACCCTTGCAAGTACACACGGCAATTGTGCACTACATCGAGTATTTAAGGGTTGTCGAACCTCAGGGACGGATAAATAATCTACCAAACTAAAGAGAAAATTATAGTTTTGATTTAATCTAAAAATAGTAAACTTTAACTACTCTAAGCAAATTTAACCAATATGGAGAAATACCAAAGCAGTGAATCCACCACTAGACATGCAATTACTACTCTCAATTATTATTATGCACAAATTGACATGACACGGTAACTCGTGTTCTTGGTCGGACACACGAATCACCAGCGAATACACTCACGTTCTTGGTTGGGCGCGAAAGTTCACCCACTATAATGTAATTAACTCTATCCTTGGTCGAGCATAGAATCAATACAATCTTGTTCTTGGTTAGACACGTATTATCAATATCAAATCTCATTCATAATCAATCAAATCTATGGTCAAGCATTCAAAAGAAAATTTATGAAATCGCATTAAGCATAAATCATATCAACTCTAATTAATTAAATAATCAAGAGTAATAAAACAAATATAGGGCTTCATCTACGCCTTGGACGCGAATTTAGCCAGCCATCGGACGAAAACACTGCTGATTTGTCATAGTCATTTTCACTATTTACGGGCATTGTTCACCGAAACAATGTAGCAGATCTACTGTAGAAATTTACTTTTCATCGTCTCTCCCAAAATCCGCGCACTGTAGCGACTTCGAAAGTTACTGTAGCAGTCTCCAAAAACACCCAAATTAGTCGGCGTTTCTCCTCCTTTCTTCCTCTTATCTTCTTCTGGCTGAAACCCAGCCTTGTTGCCACCAGAATCCGGCCAACACAGCACCCAAATCCGGCAAAAGTTCTCTCCAAGAGCTCTCTTTTTCCAGCCGAAAGTTCTCTTTTTTTATAGGCCTCGAACTCGACTCCTTTTCTATTTTAGACTCCAACTCCGGCCTTAGTCGATTCCTATTCAAGGAAGGAGTCCAAATCGAACATGTTTTGTCGAAGCTTTCAAATTCAAGGATGACTTCTAATTTCAGTCTGAACCTGAACATCGCCCCTCTAAACTTCCGTTCGAACCAGCACAAGCTTCTCTACCGCCGTCAGACCTCGCCGCCGTCTCTGCCATTGCCGAGCTTCACTGGCAGCCTCGCCCGGAGTCGACCCACGGCCGTCGTCAATCTCTTCCCGAACAAAGCTCCAAATAGAGCTCTTTCTATTTCGTTTGAAAGGCCCAAACTTCGGCTTCACGTTATGCCTCGTCGCCGCTGATCGCCATCTCGCCAAGCTCGAACCCATCTCCACCACCAAGCTCCACCGGCCGAGGTCTACACCGTCTGTTCAAACAGAGCTCACATCGAGCTCTGTTCTGGAACTCCCGAGCTTCGGCTCGGGTTTCTTTATTTTTCTTTCTTTTCTAGACTGAACCAACTCGAACAGTGTGAACCAGCTCAATTCAATTTGATTTAATTCAGATAAAACACGTCTCAATGAATATAACTGTTGGATCTCATCTAAGTGGCTCTCAACTTAAATCAGTGCACGTCTTCTTCTTGAATGTAAGTCAGCGGCTCTAGATCACTTCTGCCCTCGATCTCACTGTTTTGAACAAACGAAGCTCTTTAAACCCCGTCGGCGTGTCCTCAACCCTTAGATCTTTGATCTCTTTGCCAAAATATTTTGTTTTTTTTCTCTTCTTAAGCCAAAAGGAATGTAT
The DNA here is from genome assembly GCA_039654745.1 of Houttuynia cordata. Lineage (NCBI taxonomy): Eukaryota > Viridiplantae > Streptophyta > Magnoliopsida > Piperales > Saururaceae > Houttuynia > Houttuynia cordata. The sequence continues at coordinate 36,830,111 of CM077502.1, forward strand.
GTCTTATTTTCCTATAAAAGATAAAAAATTTATTAAAGTATCACTAATCCTAATCAAATGCTAACATAAACATAAGTTTAAGAGATAATATAATGCATAATTCAAGTGAAGATAAAATGGTCGTATAACACGGCCTACCACACGCGTGCCGGGTTCACCCCATTCGAGGTGGTCTACGGTCGCCCCCTCCTTCAGTGTTATCTTATATGCCTAATCGCTCCTCAATTGCCAAATTGGATTATATGCTTGAGACTTGGGATGAATTTCTTCGACAGCTCAAGGCCAACTTGGCTTCAACACAGAATCATATGAGGGGTCTATGATAAGAAGCACACTGATCAGGAGTTCCAGATGGGGAATTTGGTATACGTCTTAGTCCTGCCATAGCGCCAGACCACGTTATTTTGGAGTGAACATACTAAGCTAGCAGCCCGTTAGCATGGTCCTTATGCTATCATGGAATGCGTGGGTCCGGTGACATATCGTCTTGCATTACCATCCGGGTCATTGTTGAACCCCGTCTTCCATGTGTCACGCCTGCGACAATTTGTAGGAGATCTGAGGTTGGTTACAGATAGTGCACCCCCGGCACTCATGGGCCCTGCGGAATCTGTCGCCCCTACTCCTGCCTCTCTTATTGACAAACAACGTGCGTCGTTTGGGGCGCATTGTGACCGAAGTATTGGTGGCTTGGAAGGGTAAATCCTTAGAAGATGCTGAGTGGATGTTCGAGGATGATTTTCTGGCCCACTTTCCATCGTGATCGCATTGAGGACAATGCGGAAGCGGAGTGTGGTGGAGTGTTGTGTACGTCAGCACAACAATGGAGCAGATCCTATTTCGATGAAATACTAGGATTAGGTTTCCTTTTTAAATAAAGCCATATCTTGTAATCAGGCCCATTTGGGAACTGAATATGTAATGGGCTGTAATGGCGTAGTTAGTGGATAATTAGTGGCCCATCAGGCCTAACAGATGGCGCGCTCCCCTAGGAAGATGCACCATCCCTAAGGAGGTCTTCTTCCTCCTTCTAGGGTATGCAATTGAAGTTATTTCCTTTACTCTTTTCTCTTTTACTATCTCTCGTCAAGTCGATACCTTGTGACCCTGCCGGGTCACATCACTCTCTTCTTATTTCGGAGACATAAGGTTTTTCCAAGAGGGGGAGGTGCTACTGAAGTGAAGAAGTAAGTGTTCTATATGGAAAAGCTCAAGGACTAAGCAAGATAAGCAAGGGCTTGAGGTGGTATAGGCTGGATTTTTGTAAGACTAGGGCTTGGCAATATGGTAAGAATGAATAGTGAATGCAAATATGTGCTTTTTAACCATGTCATGATTAGGGATAGCTGCTTTATGATGTTGTGAACATGAGTCTAGTTGAATTCATGGTTATTGTGGCACTTAGGTGATGTTGATGTGAAATTGGTGAAGGCATCGTAAGGTAAGTTGTTCTATAGGTTATGATAATTATTGGTAATGTGTTAGTATGGTTGGAATGGATGAACTAATTGATAAATAAATTTGAAGCGTAATAGTTTTGGATAAACTGTAGGCACACCCCTCAGATAGTCGACGGGTCTGCTGACATTGTAAACTATATTATTGGCTAATTATATTATAATTCAAGATTAATTTTAGCAAATTAGTAAATTAAGAGCGGTAATCAACTAAACGAATTTATAAGGCGTAAGATATTTCATTAGCATAATTGAACATAGCATGTTGAAAGGGTTTATGTAATGGCCCCAAAATTCTTAAATTACAACATAAATGTTATTTGGAATTATGAGGATTATTAGGAAATTAGAAAATAAGAAAAAGAAATGGAATAAGAAAAGGCAGCCTGTCAGATCACTCACAAAGTGCTATGAATTTGAAATAAAAATTAAATTGGTTTAAGTCTTATCTTTTCCTATATAATGGTTTGCTTCGTTGAAATGGAAGCCAGTAAGGGTTAGAGAGGGCGGAAGCTGTGTTGGAAATTGGATTAAAGACTTACCAAGGGGGAATTTAAGGAAATAGCTAAGCTAATCAAGAAGTAAAGCTACAAGGATCTTAAACTAGTTCATGACAGAAAATTTTGTTGAGGTTAAAATAAATACAAAATATAAATATGTGATTTTCAGCCAAGTGGTGGATATGGTTTGTTGATGTGTGATGTTATGAAGATGAATCAAGTTGAATTCGTGCTTATTGTGGAACCTATGTGATGATAATGTGTAATTAGTGAAAGGAAGGTAAGATGAGTTGTTTATGGGATATTGTAGTGATTGGTAATACGTTAGTATGAATGGATTAGGTGCTTGATTAGTTGGTAACAAATATGGAAGTATGACAGTTTTGGGGGAAAACTGTGGTGCATCCTTCGGCTAGTTGATAGGTTTGCCGATAGTGTAATTGTATTTATAATTAACTAAGTAGTAATTAAATATTGATGGTGGGGGATGAATGAACTGAGTGTGGTGATTGATTAATGGATCTAGGAGGCATGATAACCTTCATTAATGGAATTGAATATAGTATGAATCAATGAGGGTTAATGAGACTAAGTGAAGGAACTGAGAGTGATCAATTAGTGGAAGCATGGTGTAGGCTTTATTAATAGCTGGGAATGCTTAAGATAAGCATCCTGTAATAGAATTACAAATAAGTAGATGGAAAGAGACAAGTTTACCTAGGGGTGACTCATACTCCAGGATGATAGTTCTTTATTGGCATCGAATATACTACAACAAATCAGGGCTTTTGCGACAAATTTTTTTGCAACAAAACTATTTTCGTCGCAATAGATAACCATTGCGACGAATTTTAGAATGGTCGCAAATAGCTTAGCATTTTGCGACGATATGACAAGTAGTCGCCAAAACTAGAACTATTGGCCACCAATGGTCAATTTGGTTGCAAAAAACAATATATTTTTGCGAATGAGTCATCTAGTCGCAAAAGTGAATTCCATTTGCAGCAACCTATATATTTGTCGTAAATAATAAATAGTTTCTGCGACAAATGGTTCTATTTGTCGCAAAAGCAATATATTTTACTTTTTATAAATTAAAGTATTATTTTTTATATATAATCATAAATAAAAATATTTAACAATTGCGACGACATGGCAATTAGTCGCAAAAATAAGTACTATTGGCGTCCAATAGCTAATTTGGTTGCAAAAAAGAAAATAATGAATATTTGCGACGAACTAGCCATTTAGTCGCAAAAGTTCATTCTATTTGCGATAAACTATTTATTTGTCGCAAATAATAAATAGTGCTTGCAACAAATTATTATATTTGTCGCAAAAGTAAATTCTATTTGCGACAAACTATAAATTTGTCGTAAATCATAAATAAAATATTTAAAAAATATAAATTTTCCCATTCTCATTTTTGGCAAAAGATTATCCTCTTATATTTTTTATAAAATGGGAAAAAATGATAGTAAAGTAATTACCGAAAATGGCTAAGTACATCTCAACAAGGTGTTTTTTAGTTAAAATATTATTTTTGAAAAAATCTCAATGAATTTTGTATTCAAATTCAATAAAGTACCTAAAATATTGAGTATTAAATTTAGAAAATATATTTGGATAATTTATTACACATTTTTATGTCATTAAATAGATTTATTGTCAAATATGAGTTGTATTGGTACCTTAATTATATAACATAAATTATAGAAAGTTATAGTAGAGGAACGCGGCATGATGGCTATGGTGTATGTTTGAAGCATTAATGTAATTTTTGTTTGAGAGGGGTTCACATTGTAACATGGTAAAGAGGAGGAGGAAGGCGGATAGTGTTGTGGTCAAGTTAGTTGCATGGCACTAAATACAATGAATATTTTTCATGAATGATATATTATTAGTACTAGTGTGCAAGCATTGTAAGAGAGGGAGGAAGGGGCAAGATGAAGGAAATTGACAATGACATGCAATACACATGTGGGTATAGTATACTGAATACACGAACGTGGTGGTGTTGCATATTTATGAACTTTTAGGCTTAGTTCATATTCGACCATGTACGAATGCAAGAACATTTACAATTTTATGATAGACACTAAAAGTATATGTATGATACATGCTTGTACATAGGTAATATGCTAGTCATATGACATTAATTACAACATTTAACTTATAGTTTTAATCCACCATGTATCTACTAAATGCACCATCAAATAGGATTGGCCCATTTCTAACATTAAGCATGCATGAAAATGCATGCAAATCTATGAAATGCACAAACCTTGTGCCAAATACGGTTAGGAAACATTTGCCAATCATAGTAGAAAAGTCCTCTAAAACCAACAGATGTACGAAATGAAAAAGAAAGATGCATGCCACTAGCACGTAGGTGCATGTGGCCCGTAGCACAGGTAAAGCGCTTGATGCCTATCACACAAGTAGCGGGGCGGGCCATACCCATGCACATGAGCGGCAACACATACTTAGCTTAACTCAAATAAAAAAACTTTATTCCCGTGGATATGAGCCCAGCTCACGCTTGTTGGCGTGAGTGTAGGCTCTCTGGACCGTCAGATACCGATCAAACTTCGCCCATTATTAGAGCGGGCGGGGAGGCAGGGGTGAAACACGACCTGGTCACTTGAGCGCCGTCGGAGTTTAATCTGACGGCTTATATTGTTCATCTCATTCCGATGCGTGTAAGGACCGGACGGATATTAACTTTTCCCTCTTCTAATTTCACCATTGCCCCAAATCCCGTCCTCCATTGTTTCCCAGAATCTTCTGACCGGCGATTCAGGTTGGGTGGATTGGCGGCTGGTGGCGAGATGGCTGTTCCGTGGATGAGGAGGGTCGGAAAGGAGTTGGAAGGAATCACCTGCCGCCGACTCTTGCTGCTTCTTCCAACGATAGTGAGCCCCCCTCGCCTCATTTTCAGTATCCCGCCGGAATGCCCTAAATCGCCACGTCTCTCAGCCGTGTTGCACCATGGGTGCTCCCTCATGGCCCAACGCAGTCGCCTTCCTCACGCCACTGCCGCTCATCTTTGATGTTGCTACCCCTCTCCTCCCTTACGCTCCAACAGGCTTCCCACCTCCCTCACACCTCCGCCATTTCTTCTTGGCCGTCGTCGATCTTAGAGGTACCTCTCATTTCCTCTCTGTGTGTATCTAATCTGGATATCAGGTTTGTAAGAAGTTTGTTCTTTTTAGTAAAAATTTCTAAGTGGATTTTTTTGCAAGTGTATCTGTATTAATCTGTCATTCCAATCTGCAAATCAGTTTACTTCTCTTCCTCTAATGCCTTCTCTGAAACTCACTTTCCATCAGTAGTGAAAAAAAAACAACGAGAAGGCAATCATAATAATGCAATTTTTTATTGCACATGAGCTGTTTGACAAAATTTTCAAATGGTCACTCTCCTTTGAGCCTTCCTCAGCTTGATGGTTTCAATCAGCCAGTTGCAATGGACACAGTTGAAACGTCCAGCAAACCTCAAGAATTTAGAAAGGACTCTCTGGCATCCGCCTACACTGCAACACCACCCTCATTAGGAGAATATGATCATCTTACAAAAGCAGAAGCTGTATTTACTTTTTGCTCCTGAGTTTACTGCAGTAGAAACTTCTATGAGTGATTTATCTGTCTCAAGCTTTAAAAATCCATATTTACCTAAAAGTCACAAGGTTGATAATGCACACTCAAGCTCAAATGTTTATGTTAATGGTGCCAACCCACCTTCCCCACCTTGTGTGGAAGTAAAATAGAGTGAGGGTTTTTAAGTGGTTGTCCTATTCACCCCCCCTCTCTCTAGGACTAAAGAGCACTTTCAAGTGGTATCAGAGCCTGATCACTCTTACTTAGGTGAAAGCATCTTGTGTGTGATCCAAGTGCTCTTGATGGCTAGATTTGAGAGCTCATCCACTACCAAACCTCCTCCATTTGATGGTAGTAACTATGCATATTGGAAAAATCGCATGAAGACCTTTTTAAAGACTCATGATGAATTGGCATGGTACTACATAGAAAATGGTTGGAAACCACCCACTAAAACCATAGAAACAAATGGGGTTACTACTGAGCGTCCCTTAGGTGGTCTGAGATGGATAAAAAATTGAGTATGGGAAATAACAAAGCTCTTAGTGCCATTACTTGTGTTGTATCCCCTGATGAGTTGACAAGCATGAGAATATTCCTTCAAAAATTAGATTGGATAATCCAAGGAATGATTTGTCTCCCACACATGGGTCTGAAATATATTATACACATATTCAGAGTGGGGATAAGCTGAAATTGGATAGACAAATGGTCAGTTGTAATCGTAACCTAATTTCATGCAAGGGAGATAAGCTGTCAACGTTAGCCTCTAGTTTTGACTCATCAAGTATGGCAATTTCTCTTCAGCGGAGGAAGAATGAAAGTACAATGGAAGGATGATTTTGGCTCTCTCTAAAAACTGTGCTAGCTAGTGAATCTGAGTGTCTCATGTTTCAGGCTGTTATGTGCAGGATGCGGCATCTGCCACTATCCTCTGGTAATGTTGGTACTGCTGCCATGAAGGCATCAAGTAGACATATTTTCTTGGATCATTCCCCATATGACATGAGTACAAAATCTGAAGTGAAGAAGAAAGAGTTTGTACCTGTTAGAATAGCTGGTGATATTGATGGAGTCCTTGATGGAGAAACTGTTAATACAGCTGTTGGTGTTTGTAGGTCTGTTGGTGTAACAAAAGGGTCAACAATTGCAAACTCCCAAATTGAGAGTTCACTAGCCCAACCTCATAATATTTTCAAGGATGAGGATGTTGTAAATTGTGGGCACAGACAGCCACTTCTGGAGCTTATTGATGCCATACCCTTTTTAGTTCAACACTCTTCTTCCACAGTTGATGTTATCCTTGATATTGGGAATGGAGAGGGCCCATATGGTTGGCTGGCACTGCAGGAGCAGGAGGCGTCGATTTTCTTGTGGACCCTCTATGGTCCATGCTGGCTGTGGTGGTCTATTAGCTAATTCCCATTCAGTCAACATTGCAGGTATCAAGTTACTTGATCCTCTTTCTGCTGAGGTAAATGGAGACATTTGCATTATTGTTTGCTCATCATGTTGCTTGCTCAAGTGTATATATGATCCATTGAATATGTACAATTCATACACGTGTTGTATGAATAACTTTGTTGTCTTCTGACCTTCATTACTTCTTGTGTTATTTAAATTCACTGAAAACTGATTCTGGGATTCATTTTTTAGAAAACAGATTATCAACTAATTTAATTCGACAAACCTATTTCCCTGAGTTTCAGTTTCTAGATACGAGATCTGTTACCTTGACAGGAGTTTGCAAATATGGTTTTTTAAAGACTACAAAATCTTCTTGCAACAGGTTCATGCGTCATCTGTAATTAGTTTGCTCCAGTCAGATGTAAAAGCAGCACTAAAATCTGCATTTGGAAATCTGTTACCTTGACGGAAGTTTGCACATATGGTTTTTTAAAGACTATAAAATCTTCAAGCAACAGGTTCATGCGTCATCTGTAATTAGTTTGCTGCAGTCAGATGTAAAAGCAGCACTAAAATCTGCATTTGGAAATATGGATGGACCATTATCTGTGATCGATTGATTGGTGCAAAGGTCGCAATCAGTCCAGTGATGCATTAGGAATGGCAGTTGATGGCTATTCTCCTGAATCCACTGCAAGCGAAGCTAAAGATGCCTCCAGTACTATAACTCTGGGTGGAGAGCCAATAAGTCCAACAAAGTCATCAGCTCTGAGCTCTTCCTGTCCAAAAGGTTAACACATATATTCAATATGTTATTTTTCTATTTGTTTAAATTTTTCATTGGAATGGAAGCTAATAGGATACTGTCAAGAAACTCTTCGGTTTGAAAATCTTTTTGCATTTTATTATTTCAAGTACCTTTCAATGTTTAGTCCTTATTGTGAGCGACTTAACTCCTGCTATTGCCCAATTTAACGAAGTATGTATCTGCTTACAATTTCATGAAATCTAGCATGGTTATATTCTGACACATTTGTGACATGAAATGAAGATTACTTAAAATACTCTTATAAATTTTTATTGATGTCTTAACGAATGATATTTTGCAATTAAATGCTGTAAATATTGGCTTTTTAAACAATTTATGGCCCTTGTGAAAAATGTACTCCCTCCGTCCTGAAATAGATGCTCCATGAGAAAAAAAAATGGTTAGCATTGCTATTATGGAGCATCTATTACAGGGCGGAGGGTTTTTTTTTATTATGAAATGGTTTTTGCGACGAACTAATGTCATCGCAAAAGACGTTTTCAAAAAGTGGAAAGCTATGATTGCGACGAACTAATGTCGTCGCAAAACATGTAAGACGTTTTTTTTTAAAGGAGAACTCCATTTTGCGACGATATCGTATCGTCGCAAAATGGAGTTCTCCCTTTTTTAAAAACGTTTTACTTGTTTTGCGACGAAATTAGTTCGTCGCAAAGCATAGCTTTCCATTTTTTTGAATAAACTTCGTCGCAAATGTTATTTTTAATTGACTTTTTTAAAAAAAATTTCTTGTTTCCAAGGAAAATTGGCGACAAAATTCCATATTTTAGCGACGAAATAATTCGTCGCAAATATTTTTTTTTTGCGACTAGATGCTTTCGTCGCAAATACTTTTTGTGTCGGCGTATTTGCGATAAAATGGCGACGAGCTATTTTTCGTCGCAAATAATATTTTGCGACAAAATATGTGGTTTTGGCGACGAATATGGGCGTCGCAAAAACCATAATTTGTTGTAGTATAATAGGTTAAAGTGCGCATGGAGAAGGAGTCGTACAAGTTAGGAAATCTGGTAAAGTTACGTCAATCCTTACATATCTGGGGTATGAGAGGTTAGAGAAGAGTCTACATAGCATAAGAACTGCTAAGACTCAAGTGGTAGAATGAGTATCCCATTGATGAAATACTCTGCAGACTGAATAATCTCATTAAGAAGTTAAGCATGAGCTTATGGTAATAAGCAAGTGTTGAACATTTAATGATTTGAATTATAATGTAATGAATATTGATGCATATTTAATTATGTGTGCGATATTGTGTTGTGTGGATGAGCTAGTGAGCTTTAGAGGGTGTGAATGGAGGTTAACTGGTGGATAATGGGAGGTTAGCCCATGGAGGCTATAGACACCTAGCAGGTGGATAGCCCATAAAGAAGTTTCCTCATAAACATACCGAAGGATGCCATAATAATGAAGTGGATGGAGGCTAAAGAAACGTCAAGATGAACCACGGGGTCTTCCCTCAGTGGAAAGATTTGTTCTATTAGTGTATTTATTGTATGAATCATTCAGGTGAAATCAAACAATTGTCACGGACTGTACAGACTGAGCTGAGATTGGAAATTTTTAAAGTAGATGCTCCTAGGAGTCTAGTTTCATACAAAACTGATGACATATTTTTAGGTCTTTTCTAGAATTAGTTATGATTTTCTTTGTACAGGTTGTTGACACAGAATTGGTTCTAGCCGAGAGGACTCTTTCCATTAAACTTACTTAATGAGAGTAATTACCATCTCGAGTACTTACTTTTCTGACACTTAATGGTCTTAAGTACAGGTTAACATTACAATTTTCATTATATTAGATCCCTATTAGTCCATAGTCTTAAGACTTTAGAATGATCTTAGGTTTATTTCAATATCTATATGCAATTGTACAACCATATCACTTATACTAGATTAATTAGAGGAACTGGACAACGATTGTTGGACACTAATGACTCCTCTACAGGGTACCGACAACGTGTATGATGAGTGATCCTAATGACCATCAAGGCCTTGGATCAAATTGAAAGCAATTTGGTACTAATCGGATTGTAACAGGAAAGTTTAACATCTAATTCCAATCAATACATGGTCGGTCTATGAGACAATTAATAACAGACACACTGGAACCAATACTCCACGAACTGATGTGAAAATTATCAAGGCAACATCTGGGAGATCATGATAGAACACGTTCTTATTGAAACCCTAACACATATGTAACAAACAATATATGCAAAATTGCTACACATCTCATCAATTCACTGTATCATTAACACAGTGGCATAGAAATAATTACCTTGAGTATAAGAAATTCCATCACCACAAAATACACATCAAGATGAAGCAACTGACTTTAGAATAACAAATCTCATATCATAATGGAATGAAAATCCATAACGAATGGTGTAAAAATCATCCTACCTTTCTGCAGAAATTTCTTCTGGCTTTAAAGAATTCGATTCCTATCAGAACGTTGTTTCGCCTCACTTCACCACTCCAACCAACAATGAAAAGTGATAGATGAAGGGAGAGAGAGGGATAAGAAGGCACAAAGAGAAGGGGAAGGGACTAATCAACCAATAAATAAGGGCCGACCAGCCCTAATCTTTGTTTAAATAGGGTTAGGTTTTCCTAGTTCAACTAGGACTCACTTTAGCCTTCGATTTAACTCATTTTTTATCTCCACCATCCATTACCCACATTCTCCTCATACCCTTTGATGTCCAGTCATCATTAGTACCCAATTGGTTGGGATACCAAATCTAATTCTGATTGCATAACCACTTTCCAAGTCTATCGCAACTCTAAAACAAGTAACTGCCTAACCAACTAGGACTCTCCTGGTGCCCCTTCTGTGGTGGTGTCTCTTCGTATTGGTTGCCTCTGATTTTTAGAATCTTGAAATATCTATCCTATATGGTGCCCAATCCTAGTAGTGCCCAGTTCAGTTAGGACTCTCAGCAAACTCCTAATTTACCATCACTTTCTACAATTACTGCTCAGTAACTAAGAAACTCTCATCCTTATCATCAATCACTTCTAATCACTCAAGATAATCATCCAAAAGATTTAACTCCATCAACAATACCTGGAGTTAAATTGATTTCTCTTCATAATTGGTTGGTTAATTTGGTAATTTGATCAATTGATTTATATACACTAAAAAATTTATGCTTTGTTGTTGTGTAATTACTTTCCTTCATCAATTACACAAGTTATAACCATTAACAACAACTAATTGAGATTTGTGGGATTGGAATTTGCAGATTGTCAGGAAGCTTTATTGGTATGTACAGAAAGGTGACACTGTAAGTGTAGGGCTGTTCACGAGCCGAGCCGAGTCGAGTTTTAACTTAGCTCAACTTGAGCTCGACTTCTAGAAACTTGGCTCGAGCTCGGCTCGGCTCGAGACGAGCCTAAGACATTAATAGCTCGAGCTCGGCTCACGCTGTAACTCCTAAACTTGGCTCAAGCTCGCCTACCCTATGCCTAAACACAGCCCGAGCTCGACATTGACTCGAGTTCAGGCTCGAGCAGTTTTTTTTTATAACTCATGGCAAAAAGTTATTTATGGGTGAAAATTGTTTTTATCAGGATTCGAACCCAAACACAAGTCCAATATATCAACACATAGTAACCAACTGCACTAGATGTTTTTTTATGTTCATTGTGCACAAAAAAATATTTATTACATACCGAGTCCAGTTTTAACTTAGCTCGACTTCTATAAACTTGGCTCGAGCTCGGCTTGGCTTGGCTCGAGACGAGCCTAAGACATTAACAGCTCGAGCTCGGCTCGCCCTGTAATTCCTAAACTTGACTCGAGCTCGCCTACACCTATGCCTAAACTCGGCTCGAGCTCGACCTTGACTCAAGTTCAGGCTCGAGCTTGGAGCTGGAGCTCAGGTTCAACCCTAGCTCGAGCTTGGAGCACGAGCAATTTTTTTTTATAACTCATGGGAAAAAGTTATTTATGGGTAAAAATTGTTTTTGTGAGGAATCGAACCCAAACACAAGTCCAATATATCAACACATAGTAACCAACTGCACTACAAGTTTTTTTATGTTCATTATGCACAAAAAAAATATTTATTACATATTTGAAGTGGGCTTCACCAATGATTTTTTTTTATAACGAGGGGTGTCCGAGTCCTTAGGACCCTGACTAAAAGGGGCAAGGAAAGTGACCTCTCAGAGCACCACATCCCGCCACCAATCCCCTTGGGTGCATACAAGGCCCACCCATCATACGCACTAGGTAAATCAGGATATAATCCCAGGTGGGTGGCCAACAGAGTGGGGGTTTAAGCTCAGAGCCTCCGCTCAAGGGAAGCGTGTTCTATCCATCACACAAGTTGGTCAACTTCACTAATGTTGCCTCCTAATATCAAACTCTGGGTCAATCCAATTCTACCCGCGGTCAAACCAAAACTTGCCAATCTGCCATCAATCGGGGTCGATGACCGATCAGATTTTCTATGCGCTTTGGGGTAGTTTGGTTTTGAGCGTTAACTAAATAACACAATAAACCAAAAAATATAGAGAAAATAAGCGCAAGGAAGGCTAATAACTCATTTAAATATTGGCTAAGACATGCTTCCTTCAATTTTTTAATGTATTACAAATATTGTATAATGTACCATGGTCCCTTCAACTCTTTGTCATTTATGAGTGAGAATAACCTTGGAATCCCCTTAAATATGAATCTTTTGAATATTGGGCTATGAAACTAAGTGAATGCCCATATAACATAAGTAACCAAGTACGGGAAAGTGTACTCATTACAACAAAATTGGGCATTAGCCACGGTTTTATTTCTTTCGCTAAAAGAACCTTGGATAAAGATATATTTTTACGACAGCAAATAAACCGTGGAGAAAGGTATAGCATTTGCGACAGATTGTTACGACAGGTAAAAAAATTGTTGATAATAGTAGCTATTCTTGACGATTTATTTTCCGTGGATAAAAAAACCGTGGTCCGGTCCGAATTTAACCAACCCCCCCGTGTTCCTGTCTTCCCTCCCTCCCCCCTTCCGTCACCTCACCCCGCCACTGTCCGTCGCCTTGCTCTGCGCCGTCACCGCTCACCCTTTCCAATTTTCCTCTCCCCCGATTACCTCTGACTGCCCCTCCTCGACTCCCCACCCGAATCCCTCGTCTGGAGGCGAGCCGGAGCCAGAGCCTGCGAGGTCGTAGCCGATGGCGCCGGCGAGGATGACGAGGAGGGAGAGGAAGGTGAGGTGGGAGGGGCAGGGCTGGCGGCGGAAGGAGGTGTCGGCGAGGGCGATGAGGAGTAGGGTGAGGGAGCGGAAGACGACGAATGTGTCGACGTTGGCATGGCGGAGGAGGTGGGTGTTGGCAGGGGCGGACGCAGAAATTTTTGTCAATGAGGTCATAAGTAGGGGTGTAAACGGCGTTCGGATGTCCGTGTCCCTCCATCTGTCCATTCCTTTTATTGTCCAAACGGAGGCTGGAGAAGAGGACGACAACCTTCTGGCCACTTGCATGGGGGCAATTGGCTGTTGGATTAAATGTTATGCAGAATGCTGGTTGGAGAGTGTTCACCTTGGCTTGGATTGCAATTAGCAAGAAACCCTGTCAAGAATGTAAAAAAAAATCCCAAATCCTGACCTAAGATTCCAATGGGGTCACTTAGTAAGCCCACCTTTTTTCTTTGCCCAACCCAATAGATTTTTTAACGGTGGTAATGGAAAAATCTCAAACCCAATGGGGTCAGGCTCTAACGTGGATCCGTCCGTGGTTGTTGGTGAAGATAGGCGAGGTAGAAGACGAGGGCAGCGGGGAGGAAGCGGCGGGCAGCGGGTAGGGTGAAGGGGTCGTGGCGGAGGCGGCCGAGGGAGATGACGGCGAAGGCGGAGGTGAGGACGGCGGCGAGGTTGAACCGGGTGGTGGCTAGCTTGTTGATGACGGCCAGGAGGCTGGAGCAGACGGCGTAGCCGGCACCCCTGTTCTGGCGATTCACCTACTTCAACTCAACTCACAGTTGCCTCCTCAACAGACATGGTTGCCCCTCGACTCGGGCAATCCAGCTCAAGCCCCTCGGCAGCAATTCGTCCAACAGGTCTCCAACCTTCATTTGTTGCTTGTTTCGCCTCTAATTCTTCGTTTCGGATCAAGAAATTTGTTTTCGCTTTTCCATTAGTTCAATGTATTTCAAGTTGTAAAGTATCATTTTTTGTGTTTTTTTGCCTTTTTCAAGGTTCTGAAATGGGTTATATGTTCATATATTTGAAATGAATGTTTGATCAAATGCTAAGCCTGTGTTGAATGATTTTTTGTATAGAAGAATCTCTTTCTGCTAAGCCTTTGTGCCTTCCATATATGTTTGATAAAATGCTAAGCTATGTGTTAAATGAATCTTTGCAGTTAGGTGGTTTTGTTACCATGTTTTTGATGTGAAATAGTTAATAAGATTCACTTCTAGCATAAAAAATGCAATTTCAATCTCTTGTCATTATTAACATTAGAATTACTTATGAGTACAGGAAACATTCTCAATTGAAAAAGACAATGAGAAGTTGAAAAGTTTGCACAAGTGGGTGCATTCCAGGGTCGAAAATTTGGACTATGGTATAGGTAAGCTTCTTTTATGGTTTTTAATATTATATTTTATCTGGCAAGAAGTACTGTCAGTTCTCCCATTTATTTTCTCTGTTTTTTCTTGCAGATGGCATTAGCTTGTATGATCCACCGGAGAAAATCGTACCACGCTGGAAGGGACCTTCAGCTCGTGATGATCCAGAATTTTTGGGAAATATTGTGAAACACAAGACAGAGTTCTCTACTAAAAGTTCGGATGTTTTGCGAGCATCTGAGAATGGCACAGGAAACAGCACCAGAAAATGCCCTTTTACATAGGTCCTCCAAGGATGACTTGGCAAAGAGGAAGTCTACGACTTTCAAAACAGTAATAGATGCTATATAATACAAGCGCATCTGGAGATGCTAGGTAATGGTGCTGCATTTGTTGTTGCTTGTCGTTGATGAGTGGTCTCTTGTGCATTCGTGACCTTTTTATTTGTGAATGCTTGTATGGGTTCACATAGTTATTGGTAAATATCAGTCGACCAAATGCAACTGGATATTCCGGTTTACTCTCCAACTTTGCATACTCTCCAACTTGTACAGTGTGGTCCAATATGTTGCAGGAGAAGGAATTGTCATTGGATTCATTGATACTGGAATTGATCCCACTCATCCCAGTTTTTCTTCAGAAACTTCTGGGAATTTGTATCCAGCTCCTGATCACTTCACCGGAATTTGTGAGGATCCTGCAATAGGAAGCTTATTGGAGCCCGCCATTTTGCTGCATCTGCCATAACCAGGGGAATCTTTAATGCTTCTCAGGATTATGCTTCACCTTTTGATGGTGATGGTCATGGAACGTAAGTCTTCGCGTGTCATACTGTCAGTTTGTAGTGTTCTTCTGAAGCTTTCCTCAATCACTTGTGGAAAAATATAACACTGGACATTATCTACCAGCATTCACCTGATAACGCCCATTATTTGCTGGATCATTTAAATTATTAAGAAATTTTTGCTTCTCCTAGTGGTACTTACCTTTTCTACTTTCAATTGCAGGCATACAGCCTCCATTGCAGCTGGGAACCATGGGATTCCTGTCATTGTGGCTGGCCATCATTTTGGGAATGCTAGTGGCATGGCTCCTCGTGCACAGTAATAAATTTAAACCTTGCTAAATATTGTGCAATCATATGCTTTCCATTTCTATGTTTTTTACATTTTTGCGTGTTATATGTTTCAGTATTGCCGTTTATAAGGCCTTGTACAAAAGCTTTGGAGGATTTGCCGCAGATGTAGTTGCTGCCATAGACCAGGTACAAAAGTGCAAAGAAACTCTGGCATGCATGATCCTCATTTTGGTTTAATATTTCTAGTTGATTTGACTTAGCCTATACATGTCTTGAATAATACTTCACTTGCTATTGTTTATTTGTATCTGGATCCAATTTTTCTTATGATTAACTATATTTTTTCATAGTATGTTCTGTGTTTCTTCATAAGGTCACATAAGAAACTTTCTAGTCGATTTGACTATGGCGCAGATTTTCATCTTTAAGTTGCATCAAATACGATTGACTGAGCCCATGGCTTACTATGGAGTTGCTTGACTGCAAGTTTGCAAAGAAGCATCTATAACTCTTTGGAACTGAATCCTGCATAAAGTGGTATAAAATTAAGAAGATTAATCATCATGTCTCGAAGTTGTTCATTCTTCTTGTTTATTGACCCTTTTTTCTTTCTGAAATAGATGAATATTTGGTAAACTGTTCTGTTCACTTTTATATATTTGCACTTGCTTCTTGTTTATTGACCCTTTTTTCTTTCTGAAATAGATGAATATTTGGTATGAAATTGTTGGACGAATTAACGGTCGATTTGGGACAATGATGTTATTCCATGTTCACAATGCTTTCACTTAAGAGGAGTCAAACAAGGGCTGAGAGAAGTCAAGCATGTGGGATGAGCTACAGGGATGTTTTTTTTTCATTTGTCGGAGAACACTATTCATTGGATGAAAGTTTTTTTATGATTTTTTATGTAATGCAAGTACTAATTTAATGATGAATAAAGCTGATGTTCTTGGTTAGTTATAGTTATATTTATTACACAAAATTTGTACAATACAAAGGGAAAACCATATACCGACAGCATATTGCAGTTTTTTTTTTTTTGCATTATAAAATCCATTAAAGACAATAAAAACATTCGCTACATATCATTCTCGGCGGAAAAAATCCCTTTTGTGACGGCAATATACGTCAAAAAACAAATAAATAAATTTTCAGCGGAATTAATCCGTCACTAAAGAGTCTTTTCACATACAAAAAGGCTTTAGCGACAATGTAAAGTCCGTCGCTATATCTATTGATAAAAGCAAGAGGGATTTAGCGACGGAATGTGTCCGTCGCAAGAATAGTAATAACAACTAAAAGCATTTTCAGCGACGGATTTTGCCATCGCTAAAGGCCTTTTATAAAAAATAAAGGAAGCTATAATCTTTGCATCCAACTAAGGTTAGGCAAAATGGGTCAATCCTTTGCACAGTAGAAGGTTATGGGCCTTCTTCATAAAAGAAAGTCGAGTTGAGCTCGAGTTTATTCACGAGTCGAGCTTTGAGTTAATACGAGTTGAGTTAGAGGGTGGCTCGAGGCTCGCTTCGAAAAAAATTGAGCCAAGTCGAGCTGGGCACAAGTCGAGCCAAAGTTCGAGCCGAGCCAGAAAAATTCGCAAGCTGACTCGGCTCATGAACACCCTTATGTAAGTCCCAGTTTCATATTGTTTCACTTGCATATGTCATAAGTGTCTGGCATAATGGATCAGTTACAATCTTGTTCAACATATTGTTATGGTCTTGCTATTGCTCTTTTTATTTGCTGTTGGAGTTCTAGCACACGATTTCTGACCATGACGTCTGCTTTTGTCTGGAATCGTTATTAGAACATAAAATTCTTAAATCACTTGATCTGTGGACTCCTAGTTCAACACGGTCGGTTTGCATATTTCTTGTTTTGAACATTGGAGATATAGTTCTAATATTTTTTAATTCTGAAGCTATGTGCTCATGCAGTTTACGTGCGTGACAATTTGATTCTTTCTGCAAAATATTCTCTGCTTAGCTTAGCTGATCAGCTTCCTCAGGAAATTGTGCACGTTCATCCTCATTCAGTAGTCCATGTAAGCAGGGGCGGACGCAGGATTTTCAGGGATGGGGTTCGGCCATTTTTAGACGGGTCAGGTGAGGGAATTTTCAGGTAAGTTTTGAAAATGGATGAAATATATATGTAATCTTAATGAAATTGATGAAACATACGGGGGTCATCTAACCCCCATGCATTACACGTAGGTTCGCCCCTAAGAAACTACAAATGGTACCAGCCATTTTTATTTCCGATAATGGTTTGTAGAACTCTCATTTGAATTAGAATGGCCCACAGTTGAATGGGATGGTGTGATAGGATCATGTTGCCAACCCGACAGTTGGGATGCAGCAGCGATGATGGAGATGCAAACCTTTTGTTTGGTCTTGTGATTCATTGTTAGAATGTTGCTTCAGGGATCAGGACTTGCAAATTTAAAAAAAAAATAGCTGTTGTATATCAGAAGAGTTTCAGATGGTTTTTGTGCATAACGTGGTGGAATGGCAAGAAAAATACATATTTTGCCACTTCTGATATCTGAGATAAACCTTATGATATTGGATTTTATTGATGCATGTCAATTTTTTTATGTAAACAGGGTTATATCTGCAACTCGATTGAAACTAGCTACTTTGTACGGTATGTCGGATGTGCAACAGGATTTGCTCCAAAAAATAAGGTATTTATTTTTATTTTTGTGTTTTTGGTTGTGTTTTTTTCTTTTTTCCAATGGATGAATTTGAATTTTTTTGCTGGCTACGGATGATCAGACCGTTGATTTTTCTAAAACCGTTTACATTGGACATTTTTTCTACGATGTTTGATGGAATGCAAGTATTATTTATTTAATGATGAAAAAAGCTGATGTTGTTGTTCATATATTCTTATTCTGATTACATAGAAAATCTGGACAATACAAAGGAAAAACCATAGTTGGCAACGTATTGCAATCTTTTTTTTAAAGCTTAAAACCTATTAGCGGCTGACAAAAACCGTTGCAATATGAATTCTCAACCGTCGCTATATGTTTTTAGCGACACACAATTACCGGCGTAACAGATATTTAACGGACGTTTACGGCTTTAAAAACCGTCGCAAATATTCCGTCGCTAATGACATTTACTTTTTTTTCTCGCAGTTAAAGATCAGTAGCGGCACCACCTATTTCAATGGATTTAGAGACCGCAAATTTGTCACTAAATAACAGTAGATAGTGACAGATTTGATTTTTTTAGCGACAGCTTTGTTTGGCGTCGGTAAATTGGAAAAACTGAAAAAATTTGATGAGTTAATTATAAAAGGAGTTAAAGTCGAACTAAATTAGGCTGAAACAAGTCTACAACCTAGTTGTCACCATTGTAACAAGAGGCAATATGACCAGCCTTCTTGGACCCACCATCCAATATATCTTCTGCTCTTTTCGAGCTGTAGGTGGTAGTATTAATATCACTAAGTCTTGGGATATATACTTCAGCTTCAAACTACAGTTCCCTCACTAATCACACACGACTTGCAAACAATTGGACGGGGGACTGTGAAACAAGTCTTGGAAAATCAGATTCGAACCAAGGTTTTCAAAACCGGACCGGCCATCGACCCGGATTGATGTCTAGTCCAGTTGGACCGCGGTCAAACCGGAGTTGAACCGCTTTTTATATATGATAAATATAAATTTTATGCAATATTAATATCAAGTGTTTGTAGTTCAAGTGGTTAAGGCTTAGGTATTACAAGTCACAGTCCCGGGTTTCAAATCTACCCAAAGTAGGTTTTTTTAAAAAAAAAACAAGAATTTGGTTTTTTTTTAAAAAGAAAAAAAAAAAGAATTTGTGACCTGGACCGGTCCGGTCCGGTTTTAAAAACCATGATTCGAACCACAATTCTAACCATTTGATACTCGAGCCATCCTGTTTTAGATGCTACATTTATAGAACAGGACAGTCCTTTAGATGCTCTATTTAGTCAATTTTAAGTGAATTTTAGACCTCATCTAACCCGCATTAGCGGGGGTTTCCACCATCCAATAAAAATCTTTTTTTTTCATGAGATGGGGCATCAAAACAGGACAAAGGGAGTATTAATTACTTTAGGCTGCCTATCCTGCCACCCGCCTGTTTTACATGAGCCCCAAATTATAGGGGCTCCCATTTGTCTTATTAGCAATTTGCAAGGGTTCCCACTTGGGATGAAGAAAAAAGGCATTAAATCCTCATCCCCGTCTCAAACTCGGGCCACCCATATCTTTTCATCCTTATCTAGCGTCATTCTATAAGGTAGTATATTCTACTAACACCAACAAAAGCTCTTGGTCATTTATTTAAAAAGAAAATTGGGAGTGCAATTGGTGACATAGGTTTCACATTATTAGAAGTGATTACAATCAATGTGTATCAAAATTATGAAAATATGATCAAGAATGACTATTAGAAAAGCAGTATTATCCATGTGTTAACTTAAGAGTCTTGGGGAAGAAGACCACTTGCATATCACATGAAGGCAATTAAGGGTACGAGATTTATTATGTTTTTTGCCTTGTTATGCATTCTCTATTTTCTATATCTAGGAGGCCTTATTTGAGTCGGTAATTAACCAACCATAAATTGCCTTCCCTTTCCTTTTTTATTCATGGCGCCTGCCAAAATTGAAGGGTTCTCAAGCCGCAACGGAAGCGAATTTAGGATTTTTATCCGTTTGATGTGGGTTCTCAAAAATTGGGTTTTTCCTTCAAACAACAAATAAAGCTCAAAGATTATCAAATTGGAATCACTAACCTTCGGCCTTTGTGCCTACGAATCACTCGACGGATTAGAATATGTCCGAGAACACCAAATCCTTCACCGATCGAGTGTAGAACCGTTGTGAAAAGCTATATTCCCCGAATAAGCTTTTTCACCCAACGAAATCAAGATCATCAAAACCACTGCGATTTCAACCAAAAGACGTCTTTCTCATTAGCATAGAGGGCGTCCCCTCCATTGCCCTTAAAAGGGGCGAAAATCAGTTACAAAATCTTGCCTTTTCGGTTTCCCGAATTGGCTCAACAGATTTCCCAAGATGATGACTCTTATTTGACAATTCCATTTTGGTCGTACCAAAATGGCTAATTCCAAATAAGTGATTTCCGGATCGGTGACGATTACAGTGTCTCTTCCAATTTAGTGTGAACCGGGCCCACGGAAGCCTAACTACTCCACATGCCTACACTTGCACGAGAGAGCCGACTCCTCTCAATCAAGACAAGTAAAATGGGACAAGAACCCATATTTACTTACATCCCCCACTATGGGTGTTCATATTTGCGATCCACAGTGACTCGTGCACTAGTCCTGTCGTAATCCAAAACTATGAACATGTTTTACAAATAGATCCGTCGTTAAGGCCTTCGTTAACCGATCAGCTAACATCTCAACCGTAGGAAGATGACTCACTGTCAACTTTCCCCATTGTAGCATGTCAAACATATAAAAGTAATGCACCTCTATGTGCTTAGCTCTTGAACTGATCTCCCCATTACGGAGTGTCGACACAGTTGCCAAATTATCACAATAAATTTGGACAGGAGCATCAGTCCACTGTTCTAGCTGTAACCCAGCTAGAAACTCTTTAATCCAAACTGCCTCGGAAGCTGCTAAACAACATGCAACAAACTCAGCTTCCATCGTGGACTTAGTAACGCATTTCTGCTTCTTACTAGCCCATGCCACGGCGCCGCCACCAAGCATAAAAACATAACCGGCAGTGGATTTTCTGTCATCCTTACACCCGGCATAGTCCGAATCACTATAGCCTTCCAATGACAGGTTCTCAGCCTGATATGTGAGTTTCATATCCTTGGTACCCAGCAAGTATCTGAACACCCGCTTTATAGCTTGCCAGTGTTGCATACCTGGGTTAGCCTGATATCGACTCACAAGGCTTACTACAAAAGCCAAATCAGGTCGAGTGCAGTTCATGGCATACATCAAGCTGCCAATAGCCTGCGCATATAGCACAGATTGCATCTTCAGACGTTCCTCGTCTGATGCAGGTGCCATTCTTTTCTGACAAGACTGTCCCTTTATAGATGGGCGAATCAATGGTCTTCCAACCAATCACGTCAAAGCGTTTCAAAACACTCTCAATGTACGATTCTTGAGATATACTTAGCCTCCTCGCTTTTCTATCTCTCTCAATCTTCATCCCGAGGATGTAAGATGCTTCACCCATATCTTTCATTTCAAATTGGGTCTTGAGCCATTCTTTAAGACTGAGAATCATACTAGTGTCATTCCCCATCAATAATATGTCATCTACATATAGTGACAATATCATAAATCTACTCCCATCTCTAAAGGAGTAAACACAATGGTCATAATCATTGGCCACAAAGCCATATTCACTTATCACCTTGTGAAAAGTGAAATACCATTGTCTTGGCGATTGTTTTAGTCCATACAATGATTTAATAAGTTTGCACACTTTAGTTTCCTCTCCGGAAACAACAAACCCTTCGGGTTGTTCCATGTAAATCTCCTCCTCTAAATCACCATTTAGGAAGGCAGTCTTTACATCCATCTGGTGCAACTCTAAATCTAAGTATGACACAATTGCCAACAAACATCGGATCGAGATGAACCTGGACACAGGAGAATAAGTCTCCTTGAAGTCTATGCCCTCTACTTGTGTGAAACCTTTCGCCACAAGTCTAGCTTTATACTTCTCTATTGATCCATCAACTTTGAGCTTCTTCTTGAAGATCCACTTACACCCAATGGGTTTCCGTTCGTCTGGTAAGTCAACAATCTCCCAGACTTTGTTCTTCAAGATTGAATCCATTTCCTCTTGAACAGCCTTCCGCCATTCCTTGGAATCTGGACTACACATCGCCTGCTCAAATGTGACTGGATCACTAAGTACAGGTTCATCTATCGATATCTCATCTTCATCAAGCATGGCATAGTAATCCTTCAACAAAATTGAAGGTCTACGCTCTCTTGATGTTCGATTTTCAACATCCTCATTGGATGTGTTGCCTATCACTTGTTCATTACTAGTGACAGTAACTTTCTCTTTCTCAATTTCAAAGAGTTCCACTTTCTGACTAGGAGTTTTAAAGTCTATATCTTCCTCAAGAAAATAAGCATCTCTAGACTCTATAACCCCCACTGTCCCATCATCATGGTGTACTACAAATCGATACCCTTTCGAATGGTCACAATAACCTATAAAATTACATTTTATGGTCTTGGGATCCAACTTAGTTCTTAGTTGATCAGGCACCCTCACATGGGCCTTTGACCCCCACACTCTCAAGTTCGAAAAGTTTGGACGTCTTCCCGTCCATAACTCATATGGGGTCAATTTGATCGACTTAGAAGGTATCCGATTTAGTACATAAATAGCGGTGTCTAGTGCTTCACCCCAAAACTGCGTTCCTAGTTCAGAGTGGTTTAACATGGACCTTACCATGTCCAACAATGTCCTATTACGTCTTTCAGCGACTCCATTCTGCTGAGGGGTATACGGTAAAGTATACTGATGCACTATTCCTTGGTTTGTACAATAGTCCTTGAAAAAATCAGATGTGTACTCACCACCTCTGTCTGTTCTCAGAACTTTAATCTTCCGTCCTAATTGGTTCTCAACCTCAGCCTTAAATTCCTTGAATTTTTCTAAGGCATCGGACTTTCTCGATAACAAGTACACATAACCATATCTTGAATAGTCATCTATGAATGTAATGAAATACATCATACCCCTTTGAGTCTTGACGTTTATAGGCCCACAAATATCTGAGTGAATGACCTCTAAAAGGTCAATTGCTCGTTGTCCTTTCGGAAAGGGTAGCCTAGTCATTTTGCCAGATAGGCAATCCTCACACGTGCGCAAATTATCACTTATTCTAGGTAGTAACCCACTACCCGACATTCGGTGTAATTTTGTCGCATTCACATGACAAAGGCGTAAATGCCATAACAATGCATTATCAACAGCAACACAAGCAACATACTCAGAATCAATCATTTCATTATTAGCAAAATCATTGGATACATCAAGTTTGAATAAACCATCAACTAAAGAAGCAGTAAATAAAATATTATTCTTCTGCCCCACAGTTCCCTTGCCACCCTTGAACCTGACTTCAAATCCCTTTTGAGTCAGAAGAGGGATTGAAATCAGATTCCTACGAATAGTAGGTGCATACAAGACATCTGTGAGGACCAGAGTGTTTCCTCCTAAGAGAGGAACACGAACAGAGCCAATCCCCAGCACCTCACAATAGGTGTTATTCCCCATGTAGATCTTGTGCTCTCCGGGACTAATCTCTTTTATCTCAGCAAAAGACTCCTTTGCCATTGCCACATGACGGGTTGCAGCCGAGTCAAGCCACCAACCTCTAGTGTTAGTGTTCACAATCAGTGCCTCAGAAATCATGCACACTATATCCTTTCCACCAACCTGCTGTTTCTTTTTCTCGTTGCCCTGGGAGCCATTAGGACAATTCCTGCTAAAGTGACCCATTTGGCCACATGTAAAGCAGGCTCCCTTCTTCTTGTTCTTGGCCTTGTCTCCACCCTGGAACTGAGGCTTCTTTCCTTTCCTCTTGAAGTTCTTCTTTGAAGTGCCAGCATAGGACCCACCTTTCTTAGAGCCAACATGGTGAGCAAGGTTGGCAGATGCATTAGAGGCCCTCATATGCTCTCTCCTTTCCTGCTCGAAGCCCAGCTTGGCAGTAAGATCATCGAGAGTGAGTTTCTTGTCACTCCGGTTCAACGCCACCACAGCTGCTTCCCATGATGGAGGGAGACTAGTGAGTATCGTAGACACTTGGACCCCCAATGAAATTGGATCTCCAAGCATCTCCAACTCACTAGCAATAATAGTCATGGCATTTATGTGCTCAAGCACATTCTTGCCCTCCTCCATCCTCATGTTGGTATAGCGAGTGTGGAGCAACCTGATGTGTGCCTCAGTATGCTCTCCATACCTCCTCTCTATGGCCTCATACATTTCTTTGGCCGTTCTGTGCTTCTCAAAAAGCAACTCCATAGTAGGTTCCATAAAGGGAAGCATCGTGGTCCTTGCTCGTGCATCCTCCATCCGGAACTTCTCGTACTCTCACTTTTGAGCAGTAGTACTCTGTTCACCCGTAGGTTCAATAACTTGGTCTAGCACATGACCCAAGTCATCAAGGAACAAAATGTGACGGATGCGCCTCTTCCAGGTAACAAAATTGGTGGCATTCAACTTTTCAGTCTTTGGCAACTCACTGGAGACCATGCGGGAAGCCATTGCAACTTTTATGAAATCAAGCAAGTATTTCAATCAAATTGAAGATAATAATCTTCAATCAATGGAACAGGACAATCAGTGTAAAAACAGCACAGTTTGAATCACTAATTAACTATCAGCAATTATATAATCAAGTGGCACAAATACTGCTTCAATATTAATTAGTTTTTCAAATTTTATCCCTCCGATCGATCACGTCAAATACCCGATCGATCGCAGCTTTCCGCTGTCAATTTTGCTCAACTTCCAGTAGATACGATCGATCGCAATTTGTGCCGATCGATCGTTTCCCTCTTTCAAAGCAAATCAATGATCGACGCCGATCGATGCCGAACGATGGCGAACGATGGCGATCGATGCAGATCGAAGCCAAACGAACCCGATCGATTGTTTTCCCTTTTTAAAAGACTTAACGATCGATGCCGAACGATGCCTGTCGATCGTGACCAGTCGTCTTCTCCGATTTTACCTTAGCGCGATCGATCGCTCTTGACGCCGATCGATCGCGACTGTAAAAAATCGAGATTTTCAGTCGGCAAAAACCGCGAGGAAAATTCCCACAAATTTCTTGGAACCCTCACACCACCACGGAATCAAGGCTCTGATACCACTGAAGGGTAATCAAGCCGCAACGGAAGCGAATTTAGGATTTTTATCCGTTTGATGTGGGTTCTCAAAAATTGGGTTTTTCCTTCAAACAACAAATAAAGCTCAAAGATTATCAAATTGGAATCACTAACCTTCGGCCTTTGTGCCTACGAATCACTCCACGGATTAGAATATGTCCGAGAACACCAAATCCTTCACCGATCGAGTGTAGAACCGTTGTGAAAAGCTATATTCCCCGAATTAGCTTTTTCACCCAACGAAATCAAGATCATCAAAACCACTGCGATTTCAACCAAAAGACGTCTTTCTCATTAGCATAGAGGGCGTCCCCTCCATTGCCCTTAAAAGGGGCGAAAATCAGTTACAAAATCTTGCCTTTTCGGTTTCCCGAATTGGCTCAACAGATTTCCCAAGATGATGACTCTTATTTGACAATTCCATTTTGGTCGTACCAAAATGGCTAATTCCAAATAAGTGATTTCCGGATCGGTGACGATTACAGTGTCTCTTCCAATTTAGTGTGGACCGGGCCCACGGAAGCCTAACTACTCCACATGCCTACACTTGCACGAGAGAGCCGACTCCTCTCAATCAAGACAAGTAAAATGGGACAAGAACCCATATTTACTTACAAAAATGGTATAAGAAAGGTAACTTATATGGGGGGGAGGTATGCAAAACACCTTTGTGAGAATGGGTACCCCTAGAAAAGGAAAAAAACACTGATTTTTGTAAAGATTACTAAAACTTACTGAAAATAGGAGAGAATTTTGGGGCCATGCAAAATAGGCGGGTGGCACAATAGGCATTATTTACTTTATTACATCGACAATATATGCTTATCATTGCCTCTAATTAAAATATCTTGACTCATGAATTCAGATACTGGGAATCCTTTGCGCGTGCATTACTCTCTGTATAAATATAAACTAGTTTTAAGTAGATTCCGATGTAACGCCATTATTTGTAAGAGCGACTATTCTGCCATGGACACCAATGCTAAATGCCCCGGTCAACCTGAATTATTTTGGAAGTCTACGAAGTGCCAATTAAGGTGATTGGACTGATCCATGTAGCAAACAAATTGACGACTTGACCTTGTGCCCGTCCAGTCTACGGGACTTTTATTTCAGGCAAGTAGATTCTGTAAACTTTTTTGTATATTCTAAGGTTTAAAGTGGAGAGGGGCTTAAAGCATGAACGTTGTTCATGCGCAAGGTTGAGGAAGAGATTAAGTATGAGTGTTTATAATCTCAAAGGGATTTAATAGAGTGTTATTGTACTTTTATGTTCTTCGACGCAGTGGAATAAAAATCATTTCTTGATGGTTAGACGGTTTGGTAGAACCACACCAAATTATGTGCTTATGTTTATTCGTCGTCTGTATTTTCTCAACACGAGATTTTGTACCAATGGCTTGCCATTTACGTCAATTGTAGGTTCAGGAAGTCAACCAATAGCGAAAAGAAAAAAATTTGGAAGTTTGAACTGTGCCGTGAGAACTGGAATGGGTGATGTGCATGCCCCACGCGGAACATTGAAGGCTCAATGACTGATTTATCTATGGCTTCAGGGTACTCTATACTGATGTTGAGTATTTGGATGATCTTCTCGATAGTGATCCGTCACAAAGGGTCCAGCCAACTTTCCACGTAGCCAAACAAACAAGACTGATTGACTTGACTTCATGCCGTTCAAGAAGAGGAGCCCCCTTCTCTATATATAGGAAACCAGCCATCTTCATTTTATTTGAAGGGTAGATCAACTTCAATGGCAATCCCTTCCAAATCTGCCATGTATGGTTTTCTTCTCATGTCCTTGCTCCTTTCCTGCGCTGTAACTGATCAGGTTGCCGATGCCCATGAGCCCCAATCTAGTTTGTGCTTCGGCCAAAGTCAGAGGTCTCTACGGGGAGTGGCATCGGGTGACAAACCCAACTGGGATTCTTATCGTGCTCAGCAGCCCACACCAATCAATGGATCCGCCGTCCGACCAGGTCATCCCTATACGCGTGGCTGCTCGAAAATTTACTGTAGATCGAGATTATCATCCGTGACCAACTAACACCATATAGTCTACATAACCGTGACATATAGATTCATATGCAAAAGCCAGTTTTCCTTCTATTTTGGAATTGTTGATCTCTTATGTTGTTCTGTGTGACTGATATAGTATTCAAATGCAAAAGTCAATTCTAAGAGTTGATAGAAGTACAATCTATTTATCTTCAATGTGCAGAAAATTCCCACTACATTAGAAGTACCAGGTCATTCTTGTACATATGAATTGCCAGTGAGAATATAGGGTGCATTTGTTTGCTGAAAAAAAGCATATTTCAACCCTGAAAGGTAAAAATTTTCACCTTTCAGGGTGAAAAGTATTTAGAAGCTGAAAGGGTGAAAAATGGTCGGTGACGGTGATAGGTGAAAATTTTCACTCTTTCACCTTTCAGGCCTGAAAAGTATTTATTTGCTGAAAGGCCAAAAATTTGCCCTGAAAGGTGAAAGGTGACAATTTTTCACCTTTCACCCTGAAAGGCTGATTCTCACCAAAGTGAGAATCAGGCTGACAAATCGATCGTCGCACCTCTTCAACGAAAAAAAAAATCAACTCTCTCACTGAGGTTCGTCCCCCCGATGGTGCCCCGTTGAGCCGAGAGAGTTTGTGCCCCCCGTCCCCGCCGCCGCTTGTTGAGCCCCCCTTCCCCCCGGTCACCGCCGCCACTGATTGAGGCCCCCACCTCGTCGCCGTCGCCCCGTTGAGCTGAGGGAACCTGTGCCCACCCCTCCCGGGCAACTGCTCGGGTCGTCCAAAGCCGGTCACCCCAGTATTTGCCCCGATGCCTCCGCCGCTGCACCGTTAAGCCGAGGGACCCCCCCTCCCCATCATATCTCCCTCATTTTTAGTCCGTTTTTAAACATTTTTTCATCATTATAAGAAAGAACACTAAAAATGAAGAAGAATGAAAAAAAATGGGCTAAAATGGATCAGAAATGAGTAAGATACGCATCGTTGAAGCTTGTCCCATTAAAAAAGTTATCGCATACTCGATTACTCGATAGCCAGTTTTATAGTGTAACCAGTTACTCAATAGGCAGTACTATAGTGTTACCAGTTACTCGATAGCCAGTGCTATAGTGTAACCAGTTACTCGATAAGCAGTACTATAGTACTATAGTGTAACCAGTTACTCGATAGCCAGTGATATAGACTATAGTGTAACCAGTTACTCGATAGCCAGTCCTATAGTGTAACCAATTACTCGATAGCCAATGCTATAGTGTAACCAGTTACTCGATAGCCAGTCCTATAGTGTAACCAGTTACTCGATAGGTAGTACTATAGTGTAACCAGTTACTCGATAGCCAGTAACATAGTGTAACCAGTTACTCGATAAGCAGTACTATAGTGTAACCAGTTACTTGATAGCCAGTACTATAGTGTAACCAGTTACTCGATAAGCAGTACTATAGTGTAACCAGTTACTCGATAGCCAGTACTATGGTGTAACCAGTTACAAGATAGCCAGCACTATAGTGTAACCAGTTACTCGATAGCCAGTACTATAGTATAACCAGTTACTCGATAGCCAGTACTATCGTGTAATCAATTGCACGATAACAAACTGGATCATGTAATTCCCCGTTAAAATGGAATAAACTTCAACAGTTCATATCTCCCTCATTTTTTATCCGTTTTGGCCCATTTTTTGTTCATTCTTCCTCATTTTTAGGGCTCTTTCTTATAATGATGAAAATAGCAAAAATGGATTAAATTTAAAGGAGATATGACCGGGAGGCTCCCTCGGCTCAACGGTGCGGCGGCGGACGACCGGGGGAGGGGGGCTCAATGAGGCCGCCGCCGCCATCACCACCGGGGAGAAAGAGGGCAACATCAACGTGATTTATTTTCAGTTCCCAAACATATTTTACCTTTCACAAATCAGGCCTAAAATTTTTCACCCTGACGCTTGTTTACTTTCATGCTCCAAACGGGTTGTCACCAATCATAAAATATCAGTGTGATAATTTTCAGGATGATATAAATTTTCACCCTTTCACCTATCAGCTTCCAAACGCACCCATAGTATTGATGATGAGGAGGACGAGGAAGAAGTTACGAGATGGTTTCAGGACTCAATAATAATTAACATTTACTTACATAAAAAAAACAATTATATTTACCAACCTTTTTGTTGACCCAGACTAACACCGTGGATGGACTTAGATTTTTCTATGTTTTCAGCTTTGCTTGAATATTAACGTCCCTTATGCACTGCTTTCTGAATATTGCGACGGAAAAGCAGCGGCGCAATTGGACCTGTAGCGACAGACTTCAAACTGTCGTTAAAGATATTTCACTACTTTGCCCTCCGTCGCTATAGATTTTCTGCGACATTTTGAAACCGTAGCAAAAATCATGTTACTAGATATAGCGACAGACAGATTTGTCGTTGAAGATTATAAACAACAAATGAATATCTTTAGCGACGGTTCTCATCTGTCAAATAAATAATTTGGCAACCGATAACCAACCTAACGCAAGAGTAAATTTTTTAATAAACATACTCAAACGTAAATTATACCTTGTTTAAGAAAGTCATATACAAGAGATCTACACATTGAGTTAATTTATATGTGGAATCCTCTATTTCTCAAAATAGATTTACAAAAAATTACATAATATTGACCATCAGCACAACTTAAAGTTTCCTCTTGCAAGGTTGTCGACTTCGGCAGTCAACACAACTTAAACTAGTTCCTCGGTATCACAAAATGCAAGAATCCCATAGTTGTCTCCAAAATGTTAACTATCGAGCAATTTAAGCCCACCTAATAACATTAAACACTAAGTACATAATTAGCCCAAGAAGGGGTAACAGGGAGTATAATTTTGGCTTAGAGTTCACAATTTACTTAGATAATTTAAGAAAAATTTCAACTGCTTACCTTTTGATAATTATGTAAAAATGGCCACCATTGATCTAAGTGGAATATGCAAAGTAGAGGAATTCAAATAAAGAGTAGTTAAGACAATTTCATGCAAGAAAAAAATAATCCACAATATTTCTTACCAAGGACTGTGTCGCAGCTCCCTCATGAAAGCCTTCAACTCCCTAAGTTCGTTTTCTCGTTCATCCAAGTATTTTTCAAAATCCTTTTAATAATCATCAAGTATGTTGCAGGCTTCAAAAGCTTCCCTCTATGTAATCTCAGCCTTATGAGCAGCCTCATTGACAAACAACTTCGCTGTTGGTGAAGACGGAGGAGCCATCTCACCATGTCCAAGACCTCAGACATAACCCTTTTCACAATCCAACAATTTAGAGGCTATCTCATTGTCAGTATTATTTTGTGTAGACGCATCTACACCTGGTGCTTGTGCCTTCCTTCGTTTTAAGATCATTTTGTTGTACAATTAAAGCTAATTAATTGTAAGACAAGTTTAAGATATTAAAAGTAACTAGAAAATATAGTATCCAATTTCTTTGAAGTTTGGAAATAACAAATGAGACTCATTTTACATGTAAGTGATTTGCCTCCTCACTAATCCATCGATTCTTGTCATGGAAAGTTGCATCGGCGATATAGCGCCGATATATCGATCTCGGGCCTCGACCGATAGAATGATATTGTGTAATCTCATTTTTTGTTTTTTTTTTTCAAAATATCGCGGATATATCGGCGATACATAACTGATATATCGATTTTGGGCCAATATATCAATATTTAAAAAAAAATTAAAAATTTAAAAAAAAAAGAAAAAAAGAACAACTTTCCCATTTGTTTCCCATCCTATACCTAATGGCAGGATACAAGTTTAAAATGCATACACATATTTTGAATTATATATGCATTTTTATGCAAATTTTGAAATCTATGCTATCTAAATTAGTACACTCATTTTAGAAGTTATATTGTGAAAATACATGGTAAAAACTAGTTTTCAACCACCGATATTTTTTTACACTATCTTCGATATTTTGTCTCTTTGGTCGATTGATATTTTACCGATATCCGATATGGCATTCCTTAATTCTTCTTCCTTGAATAGTGGGTGTGGTAGTAGAAATCACAAAGTTTCTTAGGTGGCGACAAATAATTAACTCAACTTGAAATTGAAATGAGTGCAGTGGTACTTTAAGAGTTGTTAGGTAGTTCATTTTAATATGTACACTATAGGAGATTGGTCTCTATCCCGGTATCCAAATATTCAAATTGTTCTTCAAAGTTGACCAATTCAATTTTTTTAGTTTTCCTGAGCACCAAGAAACAGAAGTTGCAAGAAAAGATCTTATAAATAGGATTTTGAGTAGTTGGGCTTACGATAGAATGCCGAGATAGCTCATTTAGAGTGTTCTGAAAAAGAAGGGTGTCATAAGAGATTACATAGATATCATTAGCGATATGTATGAGGGGGTTGTAATTAGTGTACGAACTATTGGGGGGGGAGAACGAAGGAGTTTTCGGTTACGGTAGGTCTTCATCAAGGGTCAGCCTTAAGTCCTTATCTTTTCGATTTAGTTATGGATGAACTTACTAGTTATTTGAAAGATAATGTACATTGGTGTATATTTTTTTACAGACGATGTAGTTTTAATTGATGAAATTAAAGTAGGTTTGAATGTGAAATTAGAATTATGGAGGGAGGCTCTAGAATCTAAAGGTTTTAAAATAAGTAGGATTAAGATAGAGTGCATGGATTTTAATTTTAAGGAAGGTAGAACTATAGGTAGAGCCTTAGTTGAAATAGATGGACAAGTAGCGCCAAGATGGGATCAATTCCGTTACTTATGATCCATTATCCATAAAGAAGAGGATATTGATAGTGATGTGGTGCATAGGATAAATGCGGAGTGGGTAAAATGGAGGACAGCCTCGGGAGTGTTGTCTGATAGGCGTGTTCCAAAAAGGCTTAAAGGCAAGTTCTATAGGACAACTATTAGGCCTGCAATACTCTATGGAGCGGAGTGCTGGGTGCCAAAGAGGAGTCATATAGATAAGTTGAATGTAGCCGAAATGAGAATGTTAAGGTGGATGAGTAGGATAACTAGGAGATATAGTATTAGAAATGAATATATTCGTGAGAGTCTAGGAGTAGCTCCTTTAGGGGAGAAGCTGAAGGAATGTAGGTTGCGTTGGTATGGGCATATGCAAAGAAGACAAATAGATGCCCTTGTGAGAAGAGTAGAAGGGCTATATGTAAACGGTGCTAAAAGAGGGAGAGGGAGACTAAGAGAACTTGGATGGAGTTAATAAAAAAGGATTTGACTTTCTTATCTCTTACAAAAGAGGTAGCCCAAAACAGGCCTGAATGGAGTAAGATCCATATTGCCGACCTCAAATAGTTGGGAAAAGACACTACTTGTTTATGTTTATGATTATGCTAGAGAGTGGATTTAGAAGCCATTCTTGGCATTAAATCTTCATCCAGTGGCTGGCTTTTTAGCTCTTATGAATTAGCATCTAAAACTATTTATCATTCTTTAAGAAAGATGATCTCATTGCACTCGTCTTCAAAATTGAGGTGTTTCTCACTGCAGCCATTCAATGCTACAATATCTTGTATAGCTGCCTAGATTTTGAATTTAAATATGTTTTTCTGTAAATATTAAATAATGATTTGCTGCTCTCAAAAGAATATTCTCTTTCAGGACGATATATAATTCCAAACCTTTTATTTATTCTTCTAAATACACTCTTCTTAGGCTTTTAAACACACAAAGACACATTCAATCTAATCCCAGCCCTGTCCCTTCATACAATAAAAAAATTGGCTAATTGACAAACCTACTAAACAGACAAAACAATGAAATGAAACGATGAGTGTTACCTTGACAGCAAGCAACCCTAAGAAGCATGGTTTATCGAACAGGTGTGCCAAAGCCAAATGCTTATCTTTACCCTAAATGCAGTGGGAAGGAAAAACCACTCAACACTAAAGCATACTTTGAACGAAAGCATACCACTCTATCTTCACAAATTTTAATAGGTAGTACAAGTAGTTGAAACTGTTCTCTAAACTCACTTTATCAACCTCGGGTATGTGCTTGGATAATTGAGTCATAAAATCTCAAGTAAAAAATACACATGAATCGATGGAGGATAGAGGAAACTTACAGTGCCAGCATATAACCTAAAAAGAACATCATTTCATGCTACCAGTTTCCTCTAAGTGATTTCAAGTGCCTTTCTATCGAATACTTGAGAATTACATTTAGAACAGATTGCTGAAGTAATCAACCATTGATGTCGCCATTTTTAGTGCTTGATCATTTTCTGCCAGAGTATTGATCTAGAAGGCCAGCAAGGATCTACTAACATAGATTCATGAGAATCAATAAGCACGAATTGGTTCATCAACACCATATCTTAAATGACACAATTACCATGCAGAATTGGTTCATGAAATTTCAAAAAAATAGCATATGTACAGCCACATTTTTTTCACAATATTCCAATCAAGAATTTGATCTACCCTTTATCCCATCCTATGGGCCGGATACATGGAATTGTTATCACTTTGTTTTTTCTTCGTTGAATAAAACATATGTCCATCTTAGACTTATAATTAAAGGTCATGTAAACATGACATGAATAACAGGCCATTACACAGCATAGAAGGATTCTAAGGGAGGATTTGTCTAGAATTCCTGGCACATCTTGAACTTGTAAACTTTCCATGCAGGATGTGAATGCAGAATGGACCCATAAATTGCTTACTAAAACTGTGTACTGCTTCTAATTTCATGTATATGAACAAAAACAAAACAATCCCAACACTATGATTTCTTTGCTAAATGCGAAACAAATGACTTGGGAAACCTAATTGAAGGATTAAATTCTGATATTTCATCAAGAGATATCCTAAGATATGAGCCACTAAGGTCAAATATCAAAGAAGAATCTGACAAGAAAGCACACAACTATAATGTCATACCTGTGAATTGTATAATAAGGTGCCCAAATTAGCTTCGTAGCTTCAACTCGGTCAAATACCTTCATCATAAATTTTCTTGCTTTCAAAGAACCAACAAAGAGAACCTTCACTTCACCATCTTTTAAATCGATGATTTTCTTCTACAAATTCCACTGGTGCATTTCAACGAACACATCACAATCGTATGTCCCAGCACCATAATCGCCTCCAGACTCTGCCTTGGGCCACCTTCTTCAAACCTAACCGCTTGGCTGACGGAAATAGTACGGAGCGCAGTCATGTAGGCGAGATGATGATAGTAGAAGCGCTGTCCAGAGAAGGCAAATGGCGGCAAAATGGCATGTTGGGAGTGGAGGTCTTCATCCCGTCAAGAGTCACAGATGGTGGCAAAAATGGGAGGCGAGACCATCGGGAGTCGGGGGTTGTCAGCAGATGACTGCCATGAACTCTCTTAGGATTCTTGTCTCTTAGAAACAATGAAATTACCCACCAAAGATAGAAAAATTATTAGGTACGCGGCGCGTAGGGAGAAAAGTGTGCTTGATCAGCACGACTCCCCTGCTTGTCCATGTCCATAGGTGACGAGGACACTGTTCCCTGCGCACCGCGTACCTAATAACTTCTCCCAAAGATACACTAGAAGTTCGTAACTTTCGAGCACACATAGGAGAACCTATACGTGAGAGCACCGAAAACCCCCCAAAATGGATTTGCCTCCTGTCTCTCAAACACTTTCTCATAAATCGCCGACTGTATTGAGAGATTTCCAAGGAAAGATGTATGCTACTTAGTTGGTCATTCCAGATGACATTCTCTCAGCTTGTGAACCAATTTCTATTCTTGAATCATCATATGTGCAACTATCTTTGTGTTTATGCTCAAAGCATCCGCTACCACATTTGTTTTTCTCGGGTGCTGGTGAATTGAGAAATCATAGTCTTTCAAATATTCTAACCTTCTCATTTGCCGCATATTCAAATCCTTTTGTGAGAAAATATACTTCAGACTTTTATTATCAGTAAACATTTCAAAGGTTTCTCAATAAAGGCAATGTCTCCAAATCTTTAAGGCGAAGACCACTGATGCAAGTTCCAGGTCAAGGGTAGGGTAATTCTGCTCACAACTCTTCAATTGTCTCAAGGCATAAGCAACAACATGACCATGCTGCATCAACACACACCCCAATCCATTTTTCGATTCATCACTATAGATGACGAAACCTCCTGATCCTGATGGCAATGTCAAAATTGGTGCCGATGTCAACCTTCTCTTATGTTCCTTAAAATTGCTATTACAAGCATCGTCCCATACAAATTTTAATCGCTTCCTGGTCAGCTTGGTCATTGGCAAGGCCAAACTAGAGAATCCTTCTATAAATCTTCGGTAGTAACCAGCTAATCCCAATAAACTGCGAATCTCCGTAACTGTCTTAGGTTCCTCCCAGTTCAAAACTACTTCTACCTTAGTTGGATCCAATGCAACTCTGTCCTTAGAAATAACATGTCTAAGAAAATTCACACGGTCCAACCAAAACTCGCACTTGCTGAACTTTGCATACAACTGATTGTCCTTCAAAATTTGCAGAACTTGAGTCAAGTGTTTTCTATGATCTTCCACACTTGCTGAGTACACAAAAATGTCATCTACGAACACAATCATAAACTTATCTAACAGATCCTAAAAAATCAGGTTCATCATATCCATAAAAGTTGTTGGTGTATTTGTCAAACCAAATGACATCACCAGAAATTCATAGTGGCCATACTTGGTTCTAAACGTAGTCTTCGATATGTCTTCATCCCTGATTCTCAGCTGTTGGTAACCTGAACTCAGGTCAATCCTCGAGAAAACTTTTGTCGACTACAATTGATCGAAGAGATCATCAATTCTGGGAAGTGGATACATATTCTTCATTTTGACCTGATTTAGCATCCGGTAGTTAATACACAAACGCATAGATCCGTCTTTCTTTTTCACAAATAACATAGACGCTCCCCATGGTGAAACACTTGGCCTGATAAATTACTTATCTTATAGCTCTTGTAACTGTTCCTTCAACTCATTCAATTCCACTGCCGCCATAGTATATGGGGTCTTAGATATTGGAGTTGTTCCCGGCATGAGATCAATAATAAAATCAATGTCTCTCCTTAGTGGCAAGCTAGACAACTCATCCGGAAAGACTTTTGAAAATTCTCAAACCACCTCAATTTCTTCTATTACCGGTGAAGATGACTCCAATGGTATTACAGTTGCTAGGTATGCTCGACATCCCTTAGCAATGAGTTTGTGTGCTTTAAAAGCTGATATGAAACCACTCTCATTCCTATTTCAAATGCCTTGGAATACTAATTCTTTATCCCCAGGAATTCTAAAATAGACCATTTTCCTATAGTAGTCTACATTAGTACAAAATATAGCCAACCAATCCATTCCCAAAATCACATCAAAGTCACACATTTCAAGCAATATCAAATCAACATTCAAGACTCTACTCCCAACTACAACTGGGGTGTTCTCTAGGCACTTAGTTGCTACAACAGAGTTCCCAACAGGAGTAGAAATCAACAATTCAAAATTAAGTATAGACCTCTCTAAACTTAATGTAAAAATAGAATATATAAACGAACGAGATGCTCTAGGGTCAATCAACACTCTAGCTAATCTATTAAGGACAAAAAGAGTACCTTCAATGACATGGTTAGAAGCTCTTGCACCCTCCGAAGATATTGCAAAAATTCATGCTTGAGTTTTCTTATTTTGGTCAACTCCTACCTTCTTCTCTCAATTCGTACAGTTGGTAGATATATGCCCCACCTCGTTGCACGTGTAGCACCTTCTCGTGTCTTGTGGGCACAACTTTCCAAAATAGGCAAGTTGTCCACAAACCTTGATTCGGTTTCTGTTTCCATTACCATTTCCATTTCCATTAAATTGTTGAGACTGACGATTTTGAAAATTATGTTTGTTCTGTTGTTGTTGTGGCTTCTGTTGCTTGAAGGGTCGATTGTTGTGTTTGTTCTGATCCCCAAATCTCTTGCTACTAGGACGCTTGAACTTATTATCTTGATTCTTAGTCGGGTTTATTCTTCTTTGCTGAGTTCTCTTGTAGTCGTCCTTTAAAATAGAGGCTAGCTCCACGGCCTTGGCAATAGTGGTTGGTTGAGCAGCTAAAACTCTAGTCCTTAGTCCGTCTGTCCAACCCATCCATGAATCGTTGAGCTTATCCAAATCAGTCTGACATGAGCGGGTTGCAAACCTTTGCAATTGTACGAACTTCTTCTCATTGCAAGACATTCATGAATCCCTATTCAAGTTCTAAGAATTCCTTCTTGTGATGACCCTAATTTTGTAAAAAGAATAAATAAAATATAATTTTATTTGGACGACTTAAATTAGGAAAGTTTTCAAATATGAGTCACTACAATA
The DNA here is from genome assembly GCA_039654745.1 of Houttuynia cordata. Lineage (NCBI taxonomy): Eukaryota > Viridiplantae > Streptophyta > Magnoliopsida > Piperales > Saururaceae > Houttuynia > Houttuynia cordata. The sequence continues at coordinate 36,867,819 of CM077502.1, forward strand.
AAAATGGCATTTAACAATAGATTTTCTTTTGAGAGAAAAGAATCCGTTGATAATATCTATCATTGGCGACATAACTAAATCTATCGTAAAAGAAATGACATTAGCGGCAGATTTTTTTGTCAGATATTTATTACGACTGTTATTTACGGCAAAAAATTGTCCGTTGGTATATAGCTATTTATTTCGACAATTTTATCTGCAATAAAAATTATGTCGCTAAGACTTTAATCTCCGTCGTTAAAGAGACAGATGTAAGCCGTTGGATCAAAACCCTGATTTTAACCCCGTTCGGCCTCTCCCCTTTCACCCATTTTTTTCCGATCCTCTCAGGCTCCGTTCGCCGTCACCTTCTACCTCTCCGACTCGAGTCGGAGCTCCTGCCCTGGATTCCAGCTACCACGCCGACGAGTCCGCAGCCGCCAAGCTCGCCATCACTTTCTTGGCCTCCCAAGGTCTCTCCTTTCTCATCGCTAAACTGCACCTCCACCTTCCGGCGAACCGTCTCGTTCCTCGATCAGATATGCACCTCCAACCCTTGTCGCCTCCACCACCTCTGAGCCCCACAGGAATAGAGAGGAGAGGGCTTCCCGCACCTGTTGATTCCTACTGGTCGCCCATCCGTTGCCATCACCAGGGCTTTACAGAGAACGAAGAGGAGTAGAGAGGGCGTCGATGCAGCTGTCTGCCACTGCAAGACCATCCCTTCTAGCCTAATCAAGTCGCCACCCTCGCTGGTAAGATCATTCATCATTACAACTCGTCCCTTTTGGCCTAATCTAACTGTTGATTTTTTTTATTTTGGCTTCGGACATACTCATATTAATTTGGTTCGATTTTTCTGTTTTAATCAATAACCTGTGTATGATTTGAGTAAGTTTTTTGGGTATTTGATTGAACACCCATTTAGTGAACATAGCAATGAGCAATAAGAGTAGTGAAGATATTCAGGTCTATCTATACATGTATGCAAGGGTGAGGTTTCACCAGATATCTTGGTTAAATAACTAGGCTTCATCCTGCAACTTAGTGAAATTGTATTTAATGAGTCTTGTTTTATCTAGTTCATTGAGAAGCCTTGGAGGATAAGTATACATGAGCCTATTATATGGGTGCTGCTCGATTTTTACAAGAATCTACGATTGGATCAGATTCCCAGCAGTTCAAATGTAACACAAGTTGATCCCGAGATACGCATAAAGTGAGAACAGATTTTGTTTTTTCTGTCTTTAATATTTTTGCTCTAAATGTGGCCATATGTTATTTTAAAGTATCATTTGGTGAAGACTGAAATTATCATCTAAATATTCTTTGTTTTCAGTTTAATAGATGTTTCTGAAATAAGACTCAAGTTGTCACTGGAGCCAGATCCAACTCAAAGACTGCCTGGTGTTCTTGGCGTGTGGAGCCCAATCTTATCAGCAGTTGGACATGCTCTGAAAATTCAGGTCATGTTAGTTTATTATATTCCTGAATAATTCATGTTGTACTGGAGTCTGATATGCGAAGAAGCTACTTCATCATTCTGAAACTGTTCATCTGTGAGGCCTAGTTTTCGAGCCACGGTTATGATGGCATAATGTAGAGTGTCAGATATCAAACTCAACATTGCCTAACGTTTTTGTGAATTGATTTTTTCTTTCAGATTATGTGTTCAGGTTTTGTTTGGCACTTGCTGATTACTCTCCCCTCTCTCTCTTTCTCTGCTTCTAGATCCATTTAAGGAAGGTCATGCACAGAAATAGGTTCATGAGAAAAAGCTCTGTTTTTCCTGCTATTAGTAATAGAATTTTGAGAGATCTCATTCACAATCCCTTGCATCTAATATTTATCGTGGATGTAATTGGTATGACAAGTTCAACTTTGGCTTCTCTTAGTAAAGGGTTTGCTGAACTCTCAACAGATGGCCAGTTTCTCCAGTTACAGTCCAAGCACGTGTTAGAGAATTGAGTTTCTGCCGGACTAAAAAGTGTTTAAATGGGACTGAATAAAAGGCAGAGGAAAGAGGAACAAATGTGGTTAGGTAATTATATAAATAAACATGAATGGCTCGTTACTGAAATTTGAGTAAATCTAGTAATCTATCTTAACACGCAGCATTTCACCACATATTTAAACTTACAAGATTGACTCAAAAGTCGCAGCAATACTTTTTTTTTATATAATTACAGCCAATAGTTTCTGGATTCTCCTTAATAGAAAGGTAAGCATTAAGAGACATAATTATCAGTATGGAAAAGATGACTTAATTTTCCACAAACAGCTACTCCCTTACCTGTTTGGAAGCATTCGCGATGACTTGCTATCACATTACACTTCATGATTCCTCCAAAACTGTTCACCAGGATGGTTTTCACCTTCTCATCAGATGTTAATATTTTGAAGGCTTCCACCACCTTCATAATATTCCAAACCACAGATTAACCCAGCATATCTTCCAAAATACAAATTCGAACTTCGCAATAATCAGCATTTATGAAACAGAGAGTCAAATACTTGAGCACAAGCAACTGGAAAACTTTTACTTTAAATGAAATCTGAATCACCCACCTGGCCTTCGGATGCATTCCCACCAACATCTAGGAAATTAGCAGGTGTCCCTCCACGCAGCTTAATTATATCCATTGTAGCCATTGCAAGGCCTGCGCCATCCACCATGCAGCCAATCTCCCCATCTAAACCAATATAGTTCAAATCAGCCTTGGCAGCATCAACCTGTGCACATGCAGAAAATTTGATGAAAGTTTATGATGGTATCTTGTCAAAGGCAACCATCCTGATCCTGCTCTAGTCCCCAGGAAGAGTTATAGGCTAGGAAGCACCGATACGGATACGGCGATACGATACGATACGATAAGGGTACGGCGATACAGTAATTTTCAAAAAGTCCCAATACGATACGTCGGGGATACGTTTTTTGAAAAAATATTTTATATATTTTTAAAACACATTTTAGATTGGTCTTAGTGTCAAAACAAACAATAAGCATAATAAAGAAAAAAATTTAAACACCTGTAGCAATCCTAATATCCAACAACTAGCACCCTAATAGCCACCTATAGTAACTTCCATAATTTTGATAGAATTACACTATAATGACAACACAAACAATAATAATTGTAAGTTATGAAATTAAAGATTATAACTTATAATAGTTCACATGTAATTCAACCAGAAGCAACCAAATCCATGAATAAACAGAGCATAACAATTTCAGCAAGAAGCAACTAAATCCATGAATAAACAGAGCATAACAATTTCAGCAAGGACACGCCATCGACTTCCAGTGAAAGAAACCAAAAACCGAATGAAAGCACGAATTTTGAAAAAAAAAACACACTGGCTGGGGTGAAAGAAATTACCTTGTCGTAGTTGGTAGCGATCCGGCGGCGGCGAGCTTGGAGTCGCACTGGAAGGTGAGGGCGGCGGCGACGCGCTGGCTGGGGTGGAGGGTGGCGCCGGAGATTTAGCAGAGAGCTGGCCGGCGAGCTCGAGAGCGATCTGGCGGCGTCAGAGGGTGAGGGCGGCGGAGTCGCAATGGAGGGGAGGGCGGTGACGACGCGGTGTCCGGGGTGGAGGGTGAGGGCCCGCGATTTGGCGGCGTGGTCGGGGTGGAGGATGAGGACGGCGGTGTCGCGCTGGAGGGTAGGGCGGCGGCGATGCGATGTCCGGGGTGGAGGGTGAGGGCGCCGGCGATTTGGCGGCGTGGCAGGGGTGGAGGGTGGAGGGTGAGGACCCGTGGTCTCTCCGGCCTCCTCTGCTGAAACGAATGAGCAGAGGAGGCCGGGGGCTTCGGTTTTATTTCCCCCTTTACGTATCGGAAACATTTTTTTTTTAAGACAATACACCATCGATACACATGCAGCCGTATCGATGGCGTATCCGTATCCGATACATATCAGATACGGGTACGGGGCAAAATTGCCGTATCGGTGCTTCCTAGGTTATAGGCTCTGGTTGCCTAGAATAATTTCTGGAGGTCTATTTCACCTGCTGAAGTCCTTCCTCACTAGCTAACATCTTTTGCGAAACGCAGATCAAACAGTGATCACCTATAGCTCAAAGCCAATCACTTGGAACACCCAGGCCTTACCAAAAAAACAGCAGCTTTATGCTGTTGTGCTAAATATGGATAAAAAACATTATTCATAAATCCAAAAGACAACAACAAAGTCACCATTCCCATACACATCCATGAACAAATCAAACATATCCTAAAAACCATGATACAGCCTTTACCAATTACAAAAGACTTCCTATTTTCCTCCTCTGGATAGCGAGTCAAGCCACAAAGATGGCCCTAATGAGGCAAGCTTATTTTTTGTGAGTGCAAACCTAAGAAGCACGGATACGAAAACGGCGACACGATACGATACGATACGGACACGGCGACACGCCATTTTCCCAAAAAGTAGGATACGACACGGCAAATAATTTTTTTTATTAATATTTATAAAATAGTTTGAATTATAATTTTTATTGAAATTTTGGCAGTCTCCCCATGCATTTTTTTTTAATTATTTAATATATTAGAGACTACTGTAATGGTAACCTGATAAGTGCTAAGTTTTTTTTTGGGCAGTAAGTGTTTAAGTTGTATTTGTCATCCGAAAATAAGAAGGGAAGATAGAAAGGTTGTAACTGACCAACTTCCATCCGGCATTAGAGCAGGATTTAGCGTTCACTCAAAGCTCGTTCTTCCTTTTTTTTTAATTAATAATAAAATTTCCTTCTTTGTTGGGTATTATCAGTGAAATTAATTACAGCAGCTCCACCTCCACGTCGCCTTCTTCATTTGCGACAGTTTAATGAAATTTATTTTAAAGAAAAACAAAAGTTGACTGAGACAGAGTTGAGCCCTTAGCCCATACCATCAGCAGCACGTGAGCGTAGGTACAGATGCACTGCACTCAAGTCCTTCAAAGTTGCCCCCGACTCCCATTTCCCTCTTGAGAACCTTCCCTTCGAGTGTCTTTAAGCCCACTTCTTCTTTGTTGCTGCTGCTGCGAATGACTACTCTCCTCGCATCGGCATCGCCATTGGCGATTTTGTGCTCGACCTTTCCATCATCGCTCGTTCTTGCCCTTTCCTCTGTAACTCTGACTGTTTCCTCCAAGTTTCCCTTCTTCTACACTCCCTCATGTCCGATGTGTGTCCCGCCGTGTCGGACACGTATCCTTTTTTTTGTTTTTATTTTTCTTAAAAAATACGGCACGGACACGCAGGCAGCCGTATCGCCAACGTATCCGTGTCGGATACGGCACGGACATGGACACAGCTGCCATTTTGCCGTGTCCGTGCTTCCTAGGTGCAAACTATAGACTGCCAAAGCTTCTTTCCCAGAGTCTCACCTTACCTATCCACGTAGCTTAAAATAAATTTAGGCATATGTGAGCAGAACAAAAATGAACAACAGCTTAAGCCATTATTATAATTGGTTCAGGCACCAATCCTGAGACAGTTCAACTGCAGATTATTAACAATTCAACCTCAAACAACGAGCTACACAAACCCTTATCTCTTTTCTTTTTTGATAAGAACGACAACAACAAGTATCTTGCCCAAAGAAAGACAGTTGCACAAACATAATGGTCGCAGAGGCACAAAAATGACTGTACAAAGCAGAACCCAGAGATTAGTCATTCGGTATAGCTCAAAGGAAATACTTAAAGTGTAAAAAATGGTTTGCAGAAGTACGGTATAATGCATTGCTTCATCTCTAGTCTCAATTCAGACTCCAGAAATTCATAAAACAAGATAGAAAACTTGCAATAGATGAACCATATATCTTCCTATCCTTCTTCACTAATTAAGAGCAAAACCCTACAATTACCACCAGGGACTGAAGTCTAGAGTCGCATTAATCTCAAAGAGATAATTGATTCTTTGTAGAATACCGTAACAGCCCTATAAAAAAATCCCATGGTATATTGCAGCATATCAAGATTCCAAACAGAACTAACACATATTGCAGCGTATCTTAAGCCTCCTTTCTATCCTCTTCATTATCACATAACTCAAAATTACCAAAAAAAATCCAACCCCTAGCAAGACAAATCCTCAACGAATCCACAGAAAAATCACATTTTTAGTTCTTCTCACTACCAGAAGTTGCCATAAACTCACTAGAATGCAAATTCCAGCAATTATGCTCAACACCACAGCTCCAACAAGTCGATCAAATCAAGAGAACACATCAAAACACCCAAAATGACAGAAACAAATTTACTTCAAAATCTAATATCCATTAATTACCTGAAACTATTTTACCCCAAATCCACAAAAAACCACCCAATTCGACTTCTGCCTCGCTATGAGCTGCCGACGGAGGATAGACGCCGGCGACGGGGAATCCCCAAAAATCCTCCGCAAAAAATGGTGCTCGAAAATGGGAAGTTATCGGCTGCAGCCGCCTTGTCGTCTCCTCCTTTTCAGCCCCTTCTCCCCGTCGTCTCCTCTGGTGAGCGCCCTGTCGAGCCAGAGGGGGGAGAGGGAAGGGGGTCATCGGGGCGCTCCGTCGACCGAGAGGAGATGGAGGCACGGAGGCGCTCGAGATTGGGGGAGGATGGAGCTAGGGCAGACCGATGCACTCCCACATTTCTTTTGAAATTTTTTTTCACCCCACTGACGATTTAACCACAAATAAAAAACTATGGATAATATACATATTATCAACAGTTTTTTTAACCACCGATAATAAACTGTAGAGAATAACTATTATTATCGACAGTTTATTTTCGGTCGTAAGAAACTGTCGCAAATGCTATACGTTTATCCACGAATCATTTTTTGTCGTAAAAAATCATCTTTATCCACGGTTCTTTTAGCGACAGAAATAAAACCGCCGTTAATGCCTGATTTTGTTGTAGTGAAGGTAGTGGATCGATCGGAGAGCACTTTAGTGCTAATTGAACTGTAACATAAGAACTAAGACATCTATTTCCGTTAGATACAAGATCGGTCTATGGGACAATTAATAACAAATACTCTTGAACTTAAAATCATTAAACTGACGTGAAACAACAAGACGACAACTGAGAGATCATGATAGAATAAGTCCTTATCAAAACCCTAACACATGTAATAGGAAACGATATGCACATAACTGCCATACATTTCAACGATTAAATGAATCATCAAAATAATGTTAAGGAAGTAATTGATTATGTTAATGTCATAGTTATTTTCCCTAATTATGTTTCTCAAATTGATGACCCATTTGTAAGTGTCTTAGAGTGGTAGGCTAGTATAATGAGAGCTCACTCCAAAAGAGGAAGAAGTCTACCCAAGATAATAGCTACTTCAAAAAGCCCACTACAAAAAGAAAAACCTACTTCAAAGAAGACATATATCAATGGACAAGACTCAAATATGTGTGATCAAGGCAAATCACTTTGAATGATAAGAGCTACTTCATGTTGTGTCCCCGTATGGGACACGAACAGGGTCAGGCATCATGGCCGGCGAAAATGAAGAAGACAAGGGAAAAATAGAGGAAAAGTAGTTTCTTTATTGCATAAACCCTAAAGGTGGAGGAAAACCACTTTATAAAGGAAAAGGGATGGGCTGGCCAGATGGGCCATAATTACCCACCAACTACGCCATTACAGCCCGTTTTAGATACCCAAACGGGCCTGATTACAAAATATATGGCTTTTATTAAAAAAGAAAGTAATCTAATGCTAATAGATATGGCCCAACAGGTATCCGTGCGTGTGATGTATGTGTGCTAACGTCACTTCACAAAGCCCACTACAAGAAGAAATGCCTACTACAAGAATGAAGAAGACATTTATCAATAGACAAAACTTAAATATGGGTGTTCAAGGCAAAACAATTAGAATGAAGACAACAAGGGTCAAGACTTATGGCGACGCGTCATCAAGCCCTCTCTCCTTGGTTTGCAAGATATATTGCTTGAGATCCCACCCGTGAATAGGTGCATATGGAGAATCCACTGATTGGTGTGTTTATGTAAATGAAACACCCACAAATGAGTTAATATGACCCACCTCACAAAGGAACCACCCATGAATGGGTTAATATGACCCAACCCACATGAGGCACCCAACCATGGATGGGTAGATATGAAGAATCCACCCATGGGTGGGTGGATATGATGAATCTACTCATGGATGAGTTGATACACACCTCCCTCTCCCTCTATAAATACCCATCCTTTGGAAGAAATAGGTGGAAGTCATCTCCCCAAAAACTTCTTGGCCTTATTCTTCTTGTAAATCATAAGAGAGTCTTGAGTGTTCTTGATTATTCTTCCTCTTCTTTCTTTGAAAAAGGTTCAAGATCTTGTTATGAGATCTTATGAAGGGATTCAAATCCTCTAGAGCCTTGATGTTCTTGATTATTCTTCCTCTTATTTCTTTGAAAGGGGTTCAAGATCTTGTTATAAGATCTTAAGAAGAGATTCAAGTCATCTTGGATCATGGTTTCTTGGAGCATCTAGAATCACCTTTTAGAAATCAAAACCCTCACTTGACCTTGATCCAAATACTTCCAAATCCTCTCAAAGGTCTTGGTTACTTTGATCTACTCTCTGGTCCCTCATTAATGATTCGATGGGTTCATACTCTTGACCCTTGAGAGTAGTTCAAAGTATCTTTGCTCATGGTTTCACTTAATCTCATAGAAAAATTCTTTGAGAAACCAATCCCTTCTCTAAAAACCCTCTATAATTTTGGAGCATCATTAGTTCAATCCAAGGACAGACAATGGAAGGCCATTAGCTCAAAACTAGTTTGAGCAAAACGGGTAGGATATCTCATGTCCTCCCTTCAACGGTATGTAGTCTAGTCATTCCTACTTCCTAGGGTAAATACTCTTAAATCTCTTCTTTGCTTGTATTAGATTGTGGTGTAGACCATAGGATCGAACCACTCTTTTGAAAGAGTTGGGTCGGTGTGACCCATAGTGAGTGTGGATTCACTCTTGTATGATTTCCAATTATCAAAGCAAAACCAGTGAGTGAATGATGTTGTGGGTGAGCTAAAAACCTTCACTTAGTGGATATCGGAGGTTCCTTGGATTAAGTACTCCGAGAGTGGATGTACCCATTGAAGCGAGTTGCTTGGCGGCGAACTACTATAAATCTTTGTGTGATTGCTTGTGTTTGCCCGTCTTGCATATTGTTACACACACACATTCCATACCTCTTAAGTCTCTCTCACTCATGCGCTTCCAATTACTTGCTAATAAGAGAATGTTACATTGAATGATTGTTTAAATTAACATTATCGTGCGATAGTGCCAAGGAAGCTTGGGATATTATAGAAGTGTCACATGAAGGAACTAGTTTAGTTAAGAAATCTAAACTCCAACTCCTTGTAATTAGGTTTGAAAATATCAAAATGGAAAAAGATGAAACATTCATGGAATTCTATGCCAAACTTAATGATATTGTAAATTCCATGTGGGGACTTGGTAAAAAAAACTACCTGAACCTGAGATTGTAGACACAAAATCCTTAGGTCTCTCCCTATTAGATTTTCTCCTAAAGTGACAGCCATTGGGAAATGTAGAAATACTGACCTAATGAAAGTAGAAGATTTAGTTGGCTCTTTACAAACCTATGAATTACAACTTCCCACAGACTAAAAATTCTATAGCTTTGAAATCCTCCAGCAAACAAAGTCAAGAGTCAGATGATGAAGTAGATGAAGAAATTGCTTTCCTTGCTAAAAAGTTTGCTAAACATTTTAATGGAAGATTTATAGGGAAAATATTTTCTAAAACTAAACCTATAGACAACTTAAAAAGAAAAAGTAAATCAATCTCAAGAAACATTTAATGTTATAATTGTCATGGTCTTGGTCATATTGCTACTGAGTACCCATCAAAGCAAAAATTTAAGAAAAAGGAAACAGCAGCTAAAGCTTCATGGGATGAATCCTCAAAAACTGTGGAGGACTCAGAAGATTCATCTAACCAAGATGAGGTAGAATCTTTAAAAGTCTTTATGACTTCCTCATCAATCACTAATGGCTTATCTAAGGTAGAAATGCCAAAAGAAGAATCATCTCAAAGTGATTCAGATTCTCTAACCTTTGACAACGATAATGATGACCTTCAAAGTTCATATAATTCTTTATTCAAAGAAAGCACTAAAATGACTGAGAAGATCAATATGCTAAAAAGGGAAAATCTTAGGCTCAAGAAAGAACTTGATTTTGCTATGAATGATATGCTAACACAAGAAATTGATAAGTAGAAAAATGATTTAAAAATTAGAGAGCAGATACATAAAAAGAAATTAGAAGAATTAAAAGTAGTTATCTCTGAAAACTCATCTCTAAAAGAAGAACTTAGCAAATCCAATGATAGTCTAGTTGAGAAATTTTCTCAACGTAGTCAATCTCTTCAAAATATACTAAGGCTAGGAAAGAGTCTAATGGATAAGAATGGGCTTAGTTACATTGGTATAAACAAGTCTAAAGGTGAAACTCAAACTATCTTTGTAAAAGAAAGTCTTAACAAGTCATCAATTGAAGAGGAACACCGAAGAATCAATCCTAGACCTATCATAAGGAAAGAAAAATCTATCTTAGGAGAATCGTCTCAAGATAAAAATGTACCATTTAATGGGGGGTATAATATAAAGAAGAATTCAAGGAAAAATAATGATTATACCAAAAGTGAACTTCTAGAATTTATTAATTCCTCACATGATGTTGTTCCTACTGGACTTATTCCTGTGACCACTAGGACATGGAATGCCGGCTCACCGATATATCGGTATCAGGCCCCACCCGATACACCAATACGACTAAATCTCATTTTTCCAAATTTTTCCAAATATCGGCGATATATCAATTTTGCCTTTTTTAAAAAAATGATTTAAAAAAAATTTGAATTTTTTTTTGAAAAAAAACTTTCCTGTTTGTTTCCCATCATAATATGCATTTTTTTGCATATTTTGAAATCTATATTTTGTCTAAATTAGTATAACTCATTTTAGAAGTTAGATTGTGAAAATATATGGTAAAAACTAGATTTCGACCACCGATATTTTTTTACACAATATCTCCGATATTTTATCTCTTTGGCCGACCGATATTTACCGATATCCGATACGACATTCTATGCACTAGGATGGTTCAACTTTTTAAAGAGATTGCTAAAATAACCCTAAAACATAGAAATACTCAAACAAAGCTAAAGAGCATGGAAAGCAAGAGTAAAATAACCATCTCAAATAGTTCATCTTCTAGGTATAAAATAGGGAGAACATCTAACACCACTGCATGGAGACCTAAAACAAAGGAAAGGAGTTTAGTTGTTCACATAGCCCTCTTAATAGAAAATTCCCTTAGATGGTACTTGGATAGTGAGTGCTCTAGGCACATAACTGGAGAAAAAGGAAACTTTTTTGAGCTAAAAGAATTTGATGGAGGATCTGTCACCTTTAGAGATGGTAGTACTGCAAAAATCATTGGCAAAGAAACTCTAAGTGTACCAAGCATGCCCCACCTTAAGGATGTACTATGTGTTGAAGGGCTGGAACAAAATCTCCTTAGTATTTCCCAAATTTGTGATCAAAATCACTATGTTAGCTTTAAGAGTCACAGTTGTAAGGTCACCAATAAGAAAGGAGAAACCATTACGAGAGGTGTTAGAACTACTGACAATTGCTATATAGTTGAGGAAACATGTCAATCAAACTCTTCTCAATGCTACATATCGCAAACAAATGTAGCAGAACTATGGCACAAGCGTCTTAGTCATGTAAACTATAGAGACTTATCTCGACTAAGTAAGAAAGGGATTCTTAGGGGTTTACCTATCATTAGTCGTAAGGATAAGGAAGAGTGCGGTAAATGTCATATAGGTAAACAAGTTAGAGCCTCGCACAAAAAGGTAAATACTATCAATACCTCTAGACCTCTTGAACTTCTACATATAAATTTAGTTGGACACATGAGAACAGAGAATATAGGAGGGAAAAAATATTTCCTTGTGGTTGTAGATGACTTTTCTAAATATACCTAGGTTGCCTTTCTAAGAAAAAAGTCTGATATTTTTCTTGAATTCAAAGGGATTGCCAAGCAAATCCAAAATGAGAAAGGTCTGACCATTGTTAAGATTAGGAGTGATCATGGTGGAGAATTTGAAAATACTTTCTTTGATAAATTTTGTGATAAATTTAGAATACATCATGAATTTTCTGCACCTAAAACTCCTCAGCAAAATGGTGTTGCTAAAAGAAAGAACTGTGTTCTACAAGACATGGCCAGAGTATTCTTAACAAGTAAGAATCTTCCAAAGAACTTGTGGGCCGAAGCAGTTAACACTGCCTGCTACATTATTAATTGAATTTACATTCGAGCAGGTAAGGATAAAACAGCCTATGAGCTGTGGCATGATAAAAGGCCTAGTGTTAAATATTTTAAGGTCTTTGGTAGTAGATATTATATTTAAAAAAATTGAGAAAATCTAGCCAAGCTTGACTCTAAAAGTGATGAAGGAATATTCTATGTATACTCTTTCAATAGTTGAGCTTATAGGGTCTTAAATCTGACAACCAACACCATTCAAGAATCTATCAATGTGGTTGTTCATGATGCAAAAATTAAAGAAGGTTCTCAAGACCATCCTGAAGAAGATGAAGGAGCACTAGAAGAGGCTCCCACTACTGAGCTCATATCCTCTCTACCTCCTTCAAATAATGACCTGAAAGAAGTGAAGGATCATCCTATAACTCAAGTCATTGGTGACCCTCGTGGCCCTATTCTAACTAGACAACAAGCTGAAATAATAAACAGTCATTTTTGTTTCACCTCTAACATAGAACCTAAGAATGTTGATGAAGCTTTCACAGATGAACATTGGATTAATGCCATGCAAGAGGAGCTAAATCAATTTGTTAGAAATGAGGTATGGTACCTAGTTCCTAGAACTAAGTGGATTTTTAAGAACAAAAGTGATGAAAATGGGAAGGTCATTAGAAACGAGCCTAGAGTAGTTGCCTAAGGGTACACCCAAATTGAGGGTATAAACTTCGAGGAAACTTTTGCTCATGTAGCTAGGTTAAAGTCTATTAGGATCTTGATGGCCATTGCTTGTCATTTACAATTTAAATTATATCAAATGGATGTCAAAAATGCATTTTTAAATGGAGTACTTAATGATGAAGTAAATATTGAACAACCAAAAGGATTCATTGATCCTAAACTTCCTCATCATGTATATAGGCTAAAAAAGGCACTTTATGGTCTAAAGCAAGCATCACGTGCATGGTATGAGAGATTGACATCATTCTTTGACATCATTTCTTGGTCAATAATAATTTTTGTCGAGGAAGTGTTGATAAAACATTTTTTGTGCAAAGACCAAAAATTCCATCTTGATTGCTCAAATATATGTAGATGATATTGTCTTTGGATCTACTAATGAGAAAAGAACTACTGAGTTTGCCAACCTTATGAAATCAGAATTTGAAATGAGTATGGTAGGAGAACTTTCCTTCTTTCTAGGTTTTCAGGTAAAACAATTAAACCAGAATTTTCGTGTCTCAAACCAAATCTGCTAGGGAGCTAGTCAAGAGTTTTGGTCTTGACCTGGTAGACATGTAGCTACTCCTATGAGTACCACATCAAAGCTGAGCAAGGATAGTGATGGAAAAGTGCAGATTCTCATGTTTATAAGAGTATGATTGGTAGCCTACTTTATCTAACTGCTAGCAGACCTGACATATCATTTAGTGTAGGAGCATGCGTGCAATTTCAAGCTGATCCTAAAGAATCCCATTTAACTGTTGTTAAACGAATTATCAGGTATGTAGCAAAAATATCAAATCTAGGGCTCTGGTAGCCATATGACACTTGTACTGCTCTAGCTGGATACTCAGATGCAGATTGGGAAGGCAACTTAGTTGATAGAAAATCCCCAAGTCGTGGATGCTTTTATGTTGGAAATTGTCTAGTTGCCTGGCATAGCAAGAAGCAAGCTTCTATTTCTCTGTCTACTGCAGAAGTCGAGTATATTGCCGCTCGTAGCTATTGCGCTCAATTATTATGGACGAAGCAAATGCTTCAGGATTATGGAATCCAACAAGGGACCATGAGTGTATACTGTGACAACATGTGCTATAAATATTTTCAAAAATCTTGTTCAACATTCACGTACTAAGCACATTGATATTAGGCATCATTTCATCCGTGAATTAATTGAGGATAATATATTTGCACTAGAATATGTTTCTACTGATAATCAACTAGTTGATATTATGACTAAACCATTGGACTCCCTGAGATTTACTAATCTTTGAAAGTCCATTGAAATTTGTGCTAGTTAGATTAGTTTCATTTTCTTTTTCTTTTTTTTTTTTTTGCTTTTTTTGCTTCTGTTGTATGGTTATTTATTTAAAAAAAAATGTCCTGATTTTTGGAGAGTCACTGTCAAATTGTATTGGGTACTAAAACCAAAAGTGACACTCACAACATGAGGGGTATAATGACAACAAGTAGGGATTACCCCAACTAACTACGAGTTCATAGGTTTGCACTCAAACGAAAATCACCATTATTTTGGTTTGGGAATCATTAGAGTTACTAATCTCTTAGGATAGTAACTAAGACATTCATTATTTGTTTTCCCATTTTGTTGATGGTGTTTGTATGTTTTGATCCTACATTATAAATAGGTGTCTATGCTTTCATGCTCTTTCTATGTACTTCTCATTGTTATGCTTTCATGCTCTTTCTCTATTAGGTACTTTGATCTTAATGTACTCTCTTTATTGTGCTTTAATGTTAAACCTCTCTTAGTTACATTTTTAATGTATGCCTCCCGCATGTTCTATACAATTTTTATCTAACCTTGCCAATTTGATTAACAAAAATGGGAAGTACATGTCCTACCTATGTATGGGATATTTCATGAATATAGGTTCAATTGGCATGTGCTTAGGGGGGAGCATATAAGGGGGAGCAAGAATGAGCTTCATTAAGAAACTTGTGTCTTAAATGCGTACTTCATCTAATGTAACATTTTTTATGAACAATTGTCAATTAGGATAGTTTTGTCACTCAGATAGACAAAACTCAAATATGGGTGCTCAAGGCAAAATACTTGGAATGAAGACAACAAGGGTCAAGCTCAAAGGTTCAAGACTTATGGCGACACATCATCAAGCCCTCTCCCCTTGGTTTGCAAGATATATTGCTTGAGAACCCACCCGTAAATAGGTGCATATGGAAAATCCACTCATGGGTGTGTTTATGTAAATTAACTACCCACAAATAAGTTAATATGACCCAACCCACAAATAAACCACCCATAAATGGGTTAATATGACCCAACCCACATGAGGTATCCAACCATGGGTAGGTAAATATGAGGTATTCACCCCTGGGTGGGTAGATATGAAAAAATCACCCATGGATGGGTTGATACACACATCCCTCTCCCTCTATAAATACCCATCGTTCGGGAGAAATTGGTGGAAGTCATATAAGGTATCCACCTATGGGTGGGTAGATACGAAGAATCCACCCATGGGTGGGTGGATATGAGGAATACACCCATGGATGGGTTGATACACACCTACCCATCCCTTGGGAGAAATGGGTGGAAGTCATCTCCCAAAAAACCACTTGGCCTTATTCTTCTTGTAAATCATAAGAGAGCCTTGAATGTTCTTGATTATTCTTCTACTTCTTTCTTTGAAAGGGGTTCAATATCTTATTATGAGATCTTAGGACGGGATTCAAGTCCTCTAGAGCCTTGATGTTCTTGATTATTCTTCATCTCCTTTCTTTGAAAAGGATTCAAAATCTTCTTATAAGATCTTAGGAAGAGATTCAAGTCATCTTGAATCATAGTTTCTTGGAGCATCTAGAATCACCATTTAAAAATCAAAAACCCCACTTGACCTTGAACTAAATACTTCCAAATCCTCTCAAAGGTCTTGGTTACTTTGATCTACTCTCCGGTCCCTCATTAGCGATTCGATAGGTTCATACTCTTGACCCTTGAGAGTAGTTCAAAGTATCTTTGGCTATGGTTTCACTTAATTGATCTAACCCAAGCGAAGGTTGACAAATTGTAATATATACTCGGTAAGTCCAAGGTCGAACCACAGGGAATGATGTAGGATTATTCTACTCCAAACTAATCTAATTACTACTTAGCTTAGCAAATTAAAATTCTTATCAGGAAATTTTGTAGAGAAATTGTAATTTAACTAACTACTAAAATGACGATTAAAAATTCAATTAAATCTAATTAAAGATAGGAAAGATAATCGACGAGAGATATCAAAGCTTCAAGGATCAATTATTTAATTAATATTCTACGTCTATTTAATTACGCAATTAGATTCAAATAATGATTTGACCTAATCGGAAGATATTTCATTCACGTTCATCATAACCATTAACATAAAAATATCAATTGAAAGTTTATCATTAACAAGCTCAGTCAAATAATCACAGGGAATTATAAGCATTCGCCGTACCTTACGTTAACGACAAATCAAATAATTATATAGATTATGACTTTATCAAAACATTGCATTCAACCAAATAAGCATTAAGAACACTTCTTTATAGACGTAGAAATATCGATTAAATAACATCACCTCTAGCTTTGACAAAAGATTTAGCTATTCATATTCAAGAGAAAAATCAAATTTAGAAGAAATTGCATCGAAGAAAAACACTGTTGCAGTTTTACTATTCACGGGGTACTGTTCACAATTTACTGTAGCAAAACACTGTTCACAGCAAATCACTATTCACCAAACACTGTTCATCTTCCCAACACGAAATCATTGTAGCAAATTCGCAGGTTACTGTAGTAGCACTGTTCATCGCCAAAAATCAGCACAAAATCTTCACTTTTCTTCCCAATTCTCTTCCCCTTCTCTCCTCCAATCGATTCTCTACTCTATCACGTCCAAAATCACCACCCAAATCACCAAAAACACAACCCAACTTCTCAAAATGAACCTCTGTTTTTTTTTTTAAAACAGCCCAAAAAAACCTGTCCTTTTTCGCCCCAAAAATCGCCCTCTTTTATAGACTTCGAGAAGAGAGTCCTTTTCCTTTCAATTTCTGATTTGGATGAACCCAAATCCGTTTTGTTTTAGATCCAAATCGAAATTCAATTTTAGCACAACTCTGTTTTCGGAAAGTCCCAATCGAGCATGACTCTTCCGGCTTCATGCCGTCGCCTTCCATTTCCGTTGTCTCGAACTCAACCCATCGCCGGGGATCGTCTCTTCTGTCGCCGAGCTCTGCCACCATGGCCAAATTTTTCTGCCATTGTCGTCGCTGTCAAGCCAAGCTCGTCCCATCGCCATCGACTGCTTGTCACCGCCGTTGCTCGCTCATCGTCCTTTCGCCGGACCAATCCAGGGTCGCTGCAGTCCCTCCGCCGGCGACGGCTCGGGTTGTTTTTTTTTTTTTTCAACTCAACCCAAACCGAACCAGACCCAATTGATTTTCCTTTTTTTTTCTTTTTCTTTAATAAAATCCGTTGTATCAATTGTATCCGCCGATTCAAATCTACACGTATGTACTTCAATTTCACGCCCGTCTTCTCTTAGATGACTCATCAACGGTTCAGATCTTCGATATGCGTGATATCAGCTCTTGGGTCACTTTGGCACTTCAAAACACGTCTAATGCGCTCGTATGCTACCGAACTGCAATTCGCATTTTTAAACCTGTAATAACAAAACCAAACTAAAATTAGACGCATAATAAAAATATGATTCCTTAAATTCTTTAATGCATCTAAAATAGTTAATTAGAGTAATTTAATTATTAATCCCCTAATTACTATCCTAATCACAAATAACCCGGTCTAGGCTCAGCGCTGGCTCGCTGGTCATTGCGAGTCCCAGAGAACTCCTCCATATCATCCTCCATCTCAAACTGTATATTACGAGGGTGCGTGTTCATTGAGGAATTAATACGAACACCTTCCAGGCCTCGTGACTCCTGGCCGTTATGGCCCCCTTCAGCGTCTAAGTGCATAGATCCAATCTGCATACCTCGTGGAATAGAATGACCGATAGGATTACCCAAGATTGAGCCGCCGATTGGCTGAGAGCCCCTTGGCCGTTCTGGGCCGCCAGGCCCTCCTGCTGACGGCGGTGGAGTAGTATTGAGGGTAGCCTGGGTTGCGATCTCAGCCTTCATCTCTGTCTGAGCAAGTTCAACATGCTGCAGCCGCATGTTAATCGAATTGAGTAGAGAAAGCATAACCTCTTGTGTAGATTCAGCATTCGTCCGTGGACTGGTAGCCTCCTGCGTCACGTCTGGCTCAGGCTGGGCGCCAGCACCCATAGCCGGCTGCTTGCAAGGAGGCATGATCGCCTCTGGATCAGAACTGCTCTGATACCAATGTTGTGGTCGCTGCGACCACAAGGAATTGCCTGGCGGCAAGGAGGAAGGAGAAGAAGAATAGTAGGGGAAAGATAAGTTCTTTATTGTATACCCTCTTCATGAGGAAGACGATCTACATATAAAGGGATAGATGGCGCATCTGGCTAGGGCGCCATCTGTCTACTCTGATGGGCCATTAATTGGCGCTACTCTGATGGGCCACTAATTGGCACTAATTATTCTCTATCAGCCCGTTACCTAACAATTAGCCTAAACGGGTCTGATTATAATAAATCAAATATCCTAATAATGCGTGATGGCCTGCTGGCCTCTGGCCTACTGACGGCTGGCCTGCTGACGGCTGGCCTTAGCTACTGGCATTCACAACAACTTTACTTCAAGTTTTTACACAAAATGAATTTTAAAAATCCAGGGCGTTACAATTGGCACTCTTGAAATTTTAAGTAATCGTCCGATTAACCCAGACCCCTCTCTAGGACCAAAAGAGCACTTTTAGTTGTTGTTGTTTGTATAGTTCTTATTGTTGTTGTTTTGCTTTATTTTTTACCCATCTGACCTATTGTTGTTGTTGATTGGTATTTTGTTTTCTACCCAGCCATCCCTTCTTGGATGAACAGTTTGATCGCTGTTGTTGGCGATTTAATTTGTTAACTTTATCGTTGTTTTTGTGCTCTTAACTATCCCTCTTTGGATGGGACAATTCAAGCCTCGTTGGAGGCAAATTAATTTACCAGTGGTTACTCTCCGATGGGGTTCAACGATATTGTTTGGCCCTTCTCTCATATTCTTCCGCGGTGTCCTAAGCTCGGGCATCAATTGGTGTTTAATTGATCTTTTGAAGTTCTCATGCACAGATGGGTTTGAGGTCCTCTGCGGCAGACTTGTTCTTAAGCGCTTGCCATTAGGGTGCATGATCTAACTAATTCTACTTTAAATGTTGTGCTATTGGTATGAGTTAAACAATTTTATACATATTGCAAACGTGGCAGAAAACACCGGAGCGGGCAGCCTGTACACTAGGGGAAATACCAAAAATGCCCCCTAACTTATGTTTACTCCAGCTTTTGTAGTAAAACTTTTTTCGTTTCAGTTTGCATTCTATATTTAACTTTTGTTACACAAATTATAGTGAACTTGGATTTTTATGGTTAATGAATTGGTTTGTGCCACTTTCGGGCAATTGCAGTAATTAAAAAATGATTTCAACGTGTTTCCTAACAAATGATTTTACTTGTATTATGAATATTTAACATCAAAACATTCATATAACTAGTTTCATGAGCTTGTAATATATATGGTCATAGTTATTGTACTCCCTTATGGTGATAATAATTCTAGTCGGAGGGGGGTATATTGTTTGCTTGAACGTTGGAGCCATAAATTTCACCTACACCATCTAAAAAAATATTATTTCTGACCATTGACATCCACACTTATGTGCATAATCGAACGTTAGTGCAAAAAAAAAAAGGTCAATATGGACATTGTTTTATGAACATTATATTATTAGCATTTTAGATGCTAACTAATGTTTCATTAATAAATCAATTTTTAAGAACTAACATTGTGAAGGTGTTCAATAAAATTACCTTTGAGCAACTACTGTCGATTATGATTGGCTTTTAAACTAACAAATGGAAATTCCACGTCCAAAATGTATGTGTGGCAACATGAGCATGAAACAAGTATTTTTGTTGAAAACGCCAATCAGATTCCTTCTCTAGAGTGCATACCCATCCCCTAATCAGAATCCTCTCGACTCTTATTGTCCACTCCACCCTTTTTAGATTAGGGTGAGACCAACACATGCTTAGTAAAACCCAAAGTCTCTTTACCGTTGCTAAATAACACTACATTATTCTCACTTATAATCTTGACCAAGGCTTTCAAAACCAGATCGGTCATCGACTCGGATTGAAGGCCGGTCCGTTGGACCACGGTTAAACTGTGGTCAAACCGGAGTTGAACCGATTTGAGCCAGTATGGGGTGTGAGGAGTGAAATTTACCTTATATATATATATGATAAATATAAATTTTATATAATATTAACATTAAATATTTGTAGGTGGTTAAAGATTATGTACTGCAATGCAAGTCACATGTCCCAATGATCTTGACAAATATTTCACTATCGCAAAGATGACTTTTTCCCAACCCTACCTATGAAAGTGGGTGTTACTGATAAATTTTGGGGTGCTGAAAAATATCACCCTTTAGATTAATGTACAGTTTCTTTTTTATATACTTTTGCTTCTATTAGCAGGCGTACATGACTGCCACATTTACTTGGGATTCTCCGTCTCAATTTGTAGCACACAGTAGAGCCAGAAAAATTCTATATATTATAGGTGGCGTCCCATTGTAAAATATTTTCTTAACCACAGTGTGTGGCTAAAAAGTATACCAAAGGACGAGCGGAGAAACCCAAGAAAATTGGTCAGGCTAGACAGACTCCGTGCCATTTACGTTAATGGTAGGTGGAGCGAGTCATTTTGGCTTTTGAGCTGTCTTCATATGTTTTATTTTTTTGGAATGCTTTAAATATGCCGTGGAGACTGGGAAAGGGTGATTCCTGGCCGTCGCCCAGCATTCAAAGCTCAATGACTGGTTGATTGACGCCTTTGGGCTACTGATCACTGATGCAGAGTGTTTGAATCATCCTCTCAGGGGTGGTCCTTCACAAAGGCTAGTGCCTACTTTCCATGTATTTAGCCAAAGAAACGAGACTGATTGACTTGACTTTAAGCTCTCTACATAAGAAAACCATCTTCATTTTACTTACAGTGCAGTGGCCTTGACCGGCTTCAATGGCAATCCCTTCGAAATCTGCCGTGCATGGTTTTCTTCTCCTGGCGTTGCTCATTTCCTGCGCTGTAACTCAGGCGGCCGATGCTGGTATAGGACGTGCAGGCGCAAGTCAGAGACCTGTAAATACATCACCACCGGCTACCAAAAGCAACTACGGTCCTCGTCAGATGCCCAATCCAAACAACCACCCTACCGGCCAACCATATACTCGTAGCTGCTTGAAATTGTACAAGTGCAAAGCTGGTGACTAATATGTATGGAAAAGGCATCTCTTCATCTTCCTGCAGGTCAGGCATCAAGCGTCATGAGATTACCCTCAGATCAACGAATCATTCTGGGAATGAAATTGTTGATCGCTTATGTTGTTCTGTGCAGTATACAATCACTAATATATGTCAATGGAATTCTATTTTGGCATCGATTTCTTGAACGTGGAAAAAAATGGGTATTTTTAACTCATCTTTTCTCCGTAGTGTAGAGAGAATTTTAATTACTTCATGGATGAGAGGTTCACCAACCCAAGTTTTAGCCAGCCTACCCGTTTACATGGTGGTTGGATATCCACCGTCTATGTATACTCAAACAGTTGTATAGGCAGGGTGGGCTGGCTAGACAATGGGGTGGGAAACTATGAGTCCTTACTTCATTAAAAGTACTAGATCATACTCTCGTACTTATAAATTGCCAGTGAGAGTGCTATAGGGTGTTTGGTTACACCTACAAATCTGTAGCAGCTAGAACTACATAGTAGTGGGAGTTTTTAGGTTTTGTCACTTGGGACCATCTAAGGTGTTTAACAAAACCGTCCATAACTTCAAAGTGGAAACAACCAAACACCCAATGACAGTCCAGAACCATTTCAAGCGGTCAACCTTGGCTATAAAATGTCCACTTATGAAAGGGTAAGCGATGTGGGGTCTATGGTTTGTGTCGCGTTGAGAAGTTCAGTCCGAGTCCACTACGCACAATTGCCTTTTGCCGTTTTCTGGCAACAACTTCTCTGCACTTAGATGCCCCTAACCCTGTAAACTCAGGCATTTACAAATGTTACTACCTACAAAGATACCCCCAAGGTTGCATAAGATTCATCCGTCCACATGTTGGAAAAAGTTATTACGTGCCTCGGCATGCGCCTAGGCACGGTGAGGTGTAAGAGCAAGATCCCAATGCTATGCATTAATCGAGAGAGTTACATTCAAAACTCACCGTGCTCTTACACATTTTGAATTTAACCCAAGCAAGATCCCAATGTTTTGTAGCCCCCATCACCTATGAATTGGCACACGCTCATGCATGCCCCGTGAGGTTTCGATCCAGAAGCATGCGTTGATACACCAAACGGGCTCGTTGGAACTACTGCCCGCCTATGCGTTATCGGATCTCAATCCGATGTCTGAATGCTCTGTCTCCAATCTAGTTGATCTTGGACCCATGTAATAACCGAAACTATCAAATTAATGACATCGGGACATGTCCAAATCTTTTACTCTGTACATAGTTCAATGTTGTCACATTAAATTTTAAGAATGCGAGTCTTCTTACTCCACTTAAATGCAGGTACTTGACTAAAAAAGGGCTTCAACTCTAATTATACTTATAGACTGAAATTAGTAGTCTCACATCCTGCTCTGCATGTGAGAATGCATGATGGGGCTATACATGCTAAATTAACCACTATCCCACCAAGTTATTGATCAACCTAAGGACAATTTTTCTTAGGACACAAGCTTCGTTCACTACTCATTGCCTGGTGATGGATATAAAACTGAATAAAAATTATAGCCAGTCATAGTATAAAAATTGCCATTGCACTCAAAAAGGGATCACAAAATGTATTCATTTCAACCACAAAATCATATCAGGAAAACTGGAATACGACCTTTAACCTTACAAGTTTGTCCTTGTCCTATGATAATACTGAGGTATCATTTGAAAGAGAAAAAATTCATCAAAGCCATTATCCAAATGGGAACTCATGAAAATATAAAAGGCAGCTCTTTGAACTCCATCACATCTTCTGCTTAAGCTTGCTATTTGTTGGCAATTGCACAACAAGCATTGCCCAGAGTCATCTTTAGTATATATGCATATCCATTTGTTATAGATTGCATTACTTGACATTCATCTCCTCAAAACACCATTGTTCAGTGATCTATACGTGAATTATAAATTTCTATAAGCCCTTAAACTTATATTTATATTAATGTTTGATTATATTTAGTGATACTTAAATGTAATTTTTAGTTTTTGTGGGAAAATAAGTGTAAAATGCAGAAATGTGGTGAAACGTGACTTCCATGGTTGAATCTTTATATCTTCATGTATATATACCTGATTGGACTGATTCAAGCTTCATGTTAAAGCTCAAAAAGTCAGCTTTTCAACGCCATTGACAGCACGTAATTTGGAGTTCAGAGCGGAAAGTTATGATCATTAAAAGATTTTGATACAAAAGCATAAATAGTAGCCGATCGATAGGCAAACAATGCGATCGATCATATCTACTGAAATTTTGGCATGAATAGTAAGCTATCGATCGGCAAATGAGGCGATCGATTGCCGTATTTGCAAATTTAAAAGGTGACCTATTTCAAGTCGGAATTAGAAAGGGATTTCGTGGTTTTTCTTCACTCCTATATGTATGCCTTAGAGGGGAATATTTTAGGACATCTTAAGTTATTTTGAAGAGTAGAGAAGAATTCTTTTAGAGGGCAAAAAAGAAGAGTTGATTCATACTAATGGATCTATCAAATCAGGCTTTTTTCTCTCTCTCTTTCTTTGTCTAGTTAAACTCTTAATCAAGGCTAGATGAAGCCCTAGATTTGTATTTACTACTCTTGATTGTTTAATTTAATGAAAGTTATTATGCTTAATGTAATTTTATTGTTATTTCTCTTAAGTGCTTTGACCGAGACTTAATAAATGATGAATGAAATTTGATATGAATAATTCTTGTGTCTAGCCAAAAACAGGATTATGATTAATTTTATGCCCGGCCAAGGATAGAATTAATTTTATTAATTTGTAGTGAATGAACTTTTCGTGTCCGGCAAAAAACGTGTAGTCCAATCATTAGTAATTTGTGTGTCCGGCCAAGAACACAAATTACCGTGCCTTATCAACTTGTGAGGTAATAATAATTTAGAGTAGTAATTGCAGGTTTAGTGGTTGATATCCTCATCACTCTAATTTCTTATTAAAGTTTATTTCTTTAGTTCTTTAAAATCATTAAAATTCAACCAAGTCCCTTAGGTTCGACCTCGTTTCCACTAGACTATACGTAGTCTCATGCGATTATGAGTAAAAAAAGTTAAAAATACAATCAATCATTCAGCTTTGAGTAAATCTACTTTCAGATGTAAATCTCCTTGGCAGTTTTTTCTTGAAACAAGGCACACATGGTCTCTTAGAGAATTTGATTGGGAAAGAAGTTAAGTCCATAACAATTCTTTGAATCTGCACAGAGTAAAGTCCACCATAATGCATTAGAAAATCATATCAAGTTTGTCTATTTAACAAACAAGCTATATGATGACTGACACATTTATCATCCATTCCTCCGAAAAAGAAAGTCACAGTATAAAACCTCAAAAATTCGGCATCCTTTCTTCTCTCACTATCAAATCCTTCTCTGAAACAAATTTATCAATGTAACACCCGAAAAATTTGTACGTTAACTAAAGGTTTCTATTTTAGGTAACTGTTCTAAAATAGGAAAGTTCGTTGCCTGATTTGATTTTCTGGTTTTGCGATGTGCTTTGATGTGTTATTTGATGTTTATGATGTGGTATGATTTGTTAATCGCATGACTATTAGTAGTAGAAAACCAGGACACGAGGGTTGGTCCTGGCGTTGGGCACAACCTGGCGCTGAGGCCAGCCTGGCGCCAGGGTTTGAGAACACCTGACGCCAGGAATGGGGCCAGGCGCCAGGGCATGTGTTCAAGTGGATGAGACCTATTTAAATTTCATAATTAATCAGTTAATTTTGGTCTTGTACGTAGTCCGTGGCCTACACGAGATAGTGTAACGAGTAGTATAACCGCGGGACACTAGAG
The DNA here is from genome assembly GCA_039654745.1 of Houttuynia cordata. NCBI lineage: Eukaryota > Viridiplantae > Streptophyta > Magnoliopsida > Piperales > Saururaceae > Houttuynia > Houttuynia cordata. Next base: position 36,893,050 of record CM077502.1, read on the forward strand.
TCATGTGTGCGCAGGACTCTAGCTTTAGACGCCTAGACCTGGGCACAGGGCCATGTGGCACAGGCCCAGGGAGTCATGTGAACGTGGGTAACTAGCCACAAGGAGATCTTTAGAGGGTTGGAGTGAATCTTGGAGCAAAATCTACGATTTGACCTAATAGCAGTAAATATGGTAAGTATCGCGGAGGTTCGGGAAGTATCAGTTCGGTTGAGATAATTAGGGAAGATAAATTTTAATAAAAAAAAGATAAATATTTCACTTTTTAATCAACCAATAGGAAGGGGACGTCTAGTTGGTTGGCCTAGATATGGTAGTTTCTTAGTTTGGAACGAGATATGTAAAGTATGATTAAAATTGTAAGCTCGGCCAGTAATATTTCTGTGTCAACAGTCTGTAGTTAATAAATCATAAATAATTCAGGAAAAACCGGAAAAATATAAAATTAGTGTAGTTAGAAACTAGACGCATATGGCTAACTCCAATAAACATTTCAGAGTCTAAGTCCAAATGGACTGACCGTGGGAAGAGTCGGAAGTGGACTATTATGCGTATGACAGTGTGCTGTAATTAGGATTAAGATAGTGAACGAATCTTATTAGAGATTTGAAATCCTAATTAAATAAGGAAAACCCAATGGATTAACATGGCTGAACGTCCCTTACTAATGAGGGAGACCTTTTGGTTGGTTAATTGGGATTTGGGATTAGGAAGGATCTAATTAGGAGATATCCTAGTTGGAGGAGGCTTTGGCTATAAAAGCCAAGGAGGAGGACGCCCATATGCTTCAAGCCAAAAGCTTTGGACGTCTTGTGCAAAGCCCTAGCCCTTCTCCCTTGCCTTGACACTAATTCCAGCAACCTTCTACCTCTCCCCTCAACCTCTTTTCTCGTGCGATCGAAGGAGTGGAGGCATCGTTGCGAAGGAGAAAGAACGAGCTACGCGTGGAGGTGTATTTCGCATACATCTAAGTGGTAGGATGGTTTTTCCTAACCAATTCGGTTTGCACTTCTTTGGTTCTTTTATATTGTGATTAATTTATGATCCTATTTATATTATCTCAGAGATAAGAGTGCCTAATGTTTGATTCATGAGAGATTTCTTGTTGTTTGATGAATAAGAGTGCTCATAATGTCATACCTTGTTTAATGCTTCATGTTGATGCATATATGCCTACTTTTGATGGGAATATCTATAGGTCATGTCTCTTGAACGCGGATGGTCATGAAAGTTATCTTCCTTATTCTGTTATGTCCTGATTTAATAATCCAATATGGTTAAGGGATGTATTAATAATGTTAAAAGCTTAATTAGATCAAGGTTGATGCCTTGAATCTAGTTTAAGGTATTAGTATCAATTAGAATCATTATAATCATTAAGTTCTAGAACATACCAGAGTCTAGAATTACTCTAGGAGGGGAGTAATTAAGGGTATTAATGTTATATTATCATGGGTAATGGGTATTAGTACATGATTACATATTATAAGTAAGTAATGTGCTCTCGGCCAGAACTGTTTCTACGCCGACAGTGCTCAGTATAAAAATCATAATTAAATGTATAAAAATCAGAAAAATATTCCGTCAGTGGTGTTATAAACTAGACTCATAGGGCTATCTGCTGTTAAAATTTCAGAGTAAGAGTCCTTCTGTGTTGACAGTGGGTTTAGTCGTAAGTGGGCTGTATAGTATAAGACAGTTTACTGGAATTAGGGTTTTAAAGCACTAGTAAGTATTATTACTCATAATATGATATAATCTGATTAAAATAATATTAATATAGTAAGATAAAACTACTTATGAGTCACTGTAATAAGTGAAGAAGTTTAAAAGATTAAGACTTTGGGACGAGTCAGCGTGCACAAGAGTCAATTTGGTCTTGTTTCAATGGTTCATCGTGGTGTCGGTTTGAGTATCCAATTGGAGATCAAACTTTCTTAGAAAGGTATCTTGTGATTAAAAGTAATACAATTCCATACTTAGAGATATCCCTATCAAAGGTAAGACATGATGCATGACGTGTAATCTAAGAGTGAAATTCATTATTCCTCAGATTGTGAGTTTTCATTATTCTTTTCATTATGCGAGATATGTGAATCTTCTTGTTACTCCTTGAGAGAGAGACATATATTATTGAGAAACCTTGATTATCTGTTTCATACTCCATGAGGGAGTCATTGCGGTAAGAGTTATCCTATTCTCAGAAAGTTGAGACCTCTGTTATTGTTGAATCATTGTCCAGTTTGACATTGACCCATTTCTCCACTTATTAAAAGGTGGAATCATAGTATGCTCACGAGCCATTGCTAGGTCATGAGTGACCTCCGATATTTATGGAACATGGTTTCCCTATTGCCCGAAAGGAGGCAAATACGTACGTTTAGGTTGTATGATATTACGGAAGGTCTGCAGTCTCCGCCCATTGTGCCCGTAAGCACCGATGGGGCCAGCATGTCTAGACGCGTGGCCGGGTTCCGAAGGGAGAACCTCTAGCATGATTCTGGTATATTTTACCTTTCGAGATCGGTAAATTCAGCAAGCAGAAATTGTAACTCCTTGCACTTTAGATGCCTGGAGCCTTTAGTATTTTGACCATTCTCTCCTTACACCGATATTTGTTTAGAGTCATATTGAGATTATTCTTTCCGATACTTTTCCATTGGAACTGTTATCATCTAACCTTGCTATTCTTGCAACATAAACCTATGAGTGGTCTTTCAGAGAGTGTTTATTCCTGTTTATCCGAGTGATCTATTCTTCATAACCTATTTTATCTTCCTAGTGGGTTTTTACATCCTACTGGGTATTTCTATGAAATACTCACGCATCCTCTGATGCAGGCCTCAAAGATCAGTAAGTCAGGATTTTGCAGTTCAGAAAGGCGTAGCAAATGCGTGGGAGATGTCTTGAAGAATTACTTTATTTCCTCTATTGCATTTTGTTAGAACTTCTTTAGTGTTGGCCAGTGTGTGCATAAATTTGATGTTTGCTTTATTTGATAGTTTTTATTTAATCTGCTGTAATAATTTCAGTAGGATCCATTTGCTACATTGACAATGTTATTTAAAATTTGATGAAGAAGTTCTTAGTTCTCAATTTCTAAGTTTCGTTATGAGTTCCTGGTGATGTCGATTACACGTTCTTTTGTAACGATGTAATTGACCCGAGTGATCGAGTATTCGGTCGCGTCCCAAGCTTCCTACCTCGGCTTTTATTTAGTTTACTTAAAGGCTTCCGCACTCCGATCGAGGTCAGGAATTTTGGGGCGTGACTAAAGAAATAGCAACAAATATAACAAATTAAAGAAAAAGAGAGCAAAAGATGAGCATATCAGATGTGTCAAACTAAAGATCACAGAAGAGTCATGAAGCCTACTTGGTCTTGGCTCTAATCCCCTCAACACGCAATGCTTAGATCAAACAATCAGAGCCACTTCAAATAACAAAAACACCCATTTAATATTGTCTACCTGCCCCCTTTTAATTCATCAAGTTCAGTTGCCCCTTTGCGCACTTAAAAAGCAAGGACCTCTCATACATGTAAAATAGAACAGAAACTCCTCCACTAGAACATGATTTTTGCAGAGAGACCAACTAACAACTTCCCAATTCCTAAAAAGTAGACCCATAAAGAGACCCATTCACTTCTTGACAGAGAACCCAATAGCTAGATCAAAATGATTTGTGTACAAAAAGTTTCCTGAATATAACATTTATGTGAAGATAATTTTATGACCAACAAAAAAAGAATAATGTTGTTTCAACCAACACATGGGGAGTTGGAAGCACAGTAGGAGTTAAATTTAATGAGGCAGATATGGGCCGCCATCAAGACATGGGCATGAAAATGGGAAGGCAGGACCAGACATCACCATTCCTGCCCTCATGGGTGCGCACTGCAGATGATACTTACCTAATAAACGAGGTTTTAGGTGAAGGTGTTTGATATCTAATTGATCAAAGTACTGAAGCATGTGTTCGATTCTTAAGAAGAGCCAAAAGAATTTAACAATGCTACTGTATGTATTTGAGTCAACAAAAACAACTTCATGGATCCAATCAAAACTTCGTATAAGATAGGAAAACATAATATCCAAGCTGCCAAAACAGAGGCATGTACTCGCTATCATAAATCTATCATAAAAGAATCCACTCAATATCAACAATCAAAGTATGTTTAACATTTGAAATTTCATTGTACTAAGAGTGTTCCATTTCTAAAACACTATACAGCAGATCCAACAATGACCCATTAAAGAATTAAACCAAACCTCTTGTGAATTCATTTTCAATCATTACCCACCTCTAGTAATTTTCCCTTAATAATAATCCCAATGAATAGGCTATTGCAGATAATCTTCCAGCATCAATTTAATCCAATAAAGATAAAATGCAGCTACTGGTTCCATGAAAACTACTCAAACAGAATCAAAACAAAGAAAGAATGGCGTCTATGAAGCAAAGAAGCTCAATTTTTTCTAAAAAATATAAAATTTGACGAACCAGTGAGAATGGGAGGTGAAGAACGCCAATGTTGACGCTCTGGAAGGAGAGAGAGAGAGAGAGGAGGAGGAGGAGGTTACCCAATATGTAACGGCAGAAGCGGAGCGATAACAACTGCGACTGCGGAGGCGGAGCTACGGCGACAGCGACGACGGAGAGCGCCGAAGACGGCGGAGTGGCGGATGATGGCCGACAGCCAAGCGACGGCGGAGCGACTAAAATTGTGGGAGGTTCAACCAAACACTTAAAATGGCCTCCCACTTCCACAACTACAAAGTTGTGGAAAAAGGGTGCAACCAAACACCTTATTAGGAAGTATATTATTGACGACAAGGATCAGGAAGAAGTATTGCCAACCGTTTGACTTCTTTCTTCGTACATGTTACCTTAGAGCAAAGCAGATTTTGCAGATGAACTCCATGGATGGGCTTAAATTGTTGCATCTTTTTCTGTGTTGCTTCAATATTCACGTCTCTTGTGGCTTAGCGGATAAAGAAGGGGTGGAAATCGCATGATAGTCCACTCAAAACTCAATGTAAAAGCACACGACTCAATTGTTCCATACAAGTATTTGGATCCTCTGGGTCAAGCTGGATGAGAACCAAAGAAAAAAGACAGAGCGAGGAGCAAGACGGGGATGAAGGAGACAGAAATGGTGGCAAGTAAGCCTGCTCACGAGCCGAGTCAGCTCGCGATTTTTTCCGGCTCGACTCGGCTGGACTCGATTTTTGGCTCGACTCGAGCTGTTCGAGCCCAGCTCGACTCGAGCTCGAGCTCGAGCCATGTGATAGCTCAGCTCGACTCGATTCGTAGAAGCTCGACTCGTCAGCTCGACACGACTCGACTCAGTATAACTCGAGTCGACTCGACTCGAGGTGGGTTGATAACCCTCAAACCTAACCGATCATTCCCTACTCGGCTACTCCCCCGTTCTCCTCTCCGACGGCAGTGACCCCTCCTCTCCTCTGCAACGGTGGAGCCCCCCCTCTCCTCTCCGACAGCGGCGGCGACCCCTCTCTCCTCTCCGACGGCGGCGACCCCCCTCTCCTATCCGACAACGGCAGCATCCCCCCTCTCCTCTTCGACAGCGACGACCCCCCTCTCCTCTCCGACGGTGGCGACCCCCCTCTCCTCTCCGACAGCTCATCGAATTGCTCCACAAAGTTTGAATCTTTGTGCCGGTAATGCTCACTCTCTGGCACTACTTTGTCTCCTCTTATAATGATGCATTTTTAGCTTGGAGAAGTGAGGTGCATGCTATAGGCATTCTTTTTTTGGGTCACATAACTTTTATGAAGCTTTTGACTGTGTGATGCAAGTTATTTGTTTTTTCTTAAAAAAGATTCTACCTTGTATTAGGTATTTTGTTGCTTTTGTTCACTGTTGGGTGCGAGGAAAGAGTGTGAATTGTTGCGCCACCCAGAAACTTCTCAATAATAAGAAGAAAGAAATAGCTGAACGTATGGTTATTGAGTTAAGCTTGCCTACCATTACCCATTTTATGGTCGGCGTCTTCGCTTTGTTATGAATTGTCTTTTGATAATGTGTCTTTGGATAGGTGGGTTGATAACCCTCAAACCTAACCGATCCTTCCCTACTCGGCTACTCCCCTGTTCTCCTCTCCAACGGCAGTGACCCCTCCTCTCCTCTGCAACGGTGGAGCCCCCCCTCTCCTCTCCGACAGCGGCGGCGACCCCCCTCTCCTATCCGACAGCGGCAGCATCCCCCCTCTCCTCTCCGACAGTGACGACCCCCCTCTCCTCTCCGACAGCTCATCGAATTGCTCCACAAAGTTTGAATCTTTGTGCCGGTAATGCTCACTCTCTGGCACTACTTTGTCTCCTCTTATAATGATGCATTTTTAGCTTTGAGAAGTGAGGTGCATGCTATAGGCATTCTTTTTTTGGGTCACATAACTTTTATGAAGCTTTTGATTGTGTGATGCAAGTTATTTGTTTTTTCTTAAAAAAGATTCTACCTTGTATTAGGTATTTTGTTGCTTTTGTTCACTGTTGGGTGCGAGGAAAGAGTGTGAATTGTTGCGCCACTCAGAAACTTCTCAATAATAAGAAGAAAGAAATAGCTGAACGTATGGTTATTGAGTTAAGCTTGCCTACCATTACCCATTTTATGGTTGGCGTCTTCGCTTTGTTATGAATTGTCTTTTGATAATGTGTCGTTGGATAGGTGGGTTGATAACCCTCAAACCTAACCGATCCTTCCCTACTCGGCTACTCCCCTGTTCTCCTCTCCGACGGCAGTGACCCCTCCTCTCCTCTGCAACGGTGGAGCCCCCCCTCTCCTCTCCGACAGCGGCGGTGACCCCCCTCTCCTCTCTGACGGCGGCGACCCCCCTCTCCTATCCGACAGCGGCAGCATCCCCCCTCTCCTCTCCGACAGTGACGACCCCCCTCTCCTCTCCGATGGTGGCGACCCCCCTCTCCTCTCCGACAGCTCATCGAATTGCTCCACAAAGTTTGAATCTTTGTGCCGGTAATGCTCACTCTCTGGCACTACTTTGTCTCCTCTTATAATGATGCATTTTTAGCCTTGAGAAGTGAGGTGCATGCTATAGGCATTCTTTTTTTGGGTCACATAACTTTTATGAAGCTTTTGATTGTGTGATGCAAGTTATTTGTTTTTTCTTAAAAAAGATTCTACCTTATATTAGGTATTTTGTTGCTTTTGTTCACTGTTGGGTGCGAGGAAAGAGTGTGAATTGTTGCGCCACTCAGAAACTTCTCAATAAGAAGAAGAAAGAAATAGCTGAATGTATGGTTATTGAGTTAAGCTTGCCTACCATTACCCATTTTATGGTTGGCGTCTTCGCTTTGTTATGAATTGTCTTTTGATAATGTGTCTTTGTTGCTCCAGTAATCTAAGTCTCTTAGTGCATAAGTATTTAGTCAGCTATGGGTGTGGTCCTTTGGTGCATAAGTTTTATTCAGCTTCATGAATGCCTACATTTCCATCCATTTATTTGACATAAATTAGTGTTCTTTGATCTCTAACTTCTCCATTGTTTGGTACAGGATCGAGTATGGCTTCAGGGTCAGGTTCTTGTAATGCTACATCTGCTACTTCTCAAGAACCAACTCCGACTCCAATGGATGCAGATCATGCAAACATGCAAGAGCAAAATACAGATGGAGTAAATGCAGTCGATGAAGTTGGGAATGAGGCTGATGATGACACTAAAAGTCTAAAGTCTGACGTGTGGAAAAATTTGAAGAGAGTAGTTGTTCTTGGAGTGAAACAAAACAAGTGTAATCATTGTGGGAAGCTATATAAGGCATCCAAAACAGCGGCTACAACAACCTTGAAGAGGCATTTAGAGAGATGTTCAAAAAACTCAAGGCCAAAAGGACAACAAGAGTTGCAATTTATGAAGGATATAACTGAAGTGGGTGAAGATAAGGTGATGATAACTGGTTACAAATATGATAAAGAGAAGGTGAAAACACTATTGGAAAAGCTTGTAATTATGGATGAAAGACCTTTCCGATCAGTGGAGAGCAAAATATTTAATTTATTTTGCAAATATTTGCAGCCCCGACATGAAAAGTTTTCTCGCCATACAATCCAAAGAGAGTGCATGAGATTGTACAAGGAAGAGAAGGACAAGTTAAAACAAAAGTTAACATACGTTGAGAACATTTGTCTCACAAGTGATTGTTGGACATCAAGAGCAACGAAGCAATACATGTCCCTTACAGCGCACTATGTAGATGCTAATTGGAAGCTTCAAAAGATGATCATAAACTTTAGGAATTTTCCTCCTCCACATAATGCATCCAATATGGCAAAGATGTTGGTTAACTTTATGGTGGAATGGGGTATAGAGGGAAAAGTTTTGACAATAACTTTGGACAATGCCTCAGTAAATGATAGCATGGCTAAGATTGTCAAGGATCGACTCCCATCTAATTCAATATTTCATATTAGGGATAAAATATTTCATGTTAGGTGTTCTGTTGACATTTTGAACTTGATAGTGCAAGATGGATTGAAGTACATCAAGGATGTAATTGGCAAAGTAAGGGAGTCAATCAAGTACATCAGAAGCTCTGTGGCAAGAAAAACTGATTTTGAAACCTCACTTTCACACATCAACGTATCTAATAAGAAAGGTTTGCAACTGGATGTGACTACACGTTGGAATTCAACATACTTGATGTTGAAGGCGGCAAGAGAGGTAAAACTTGCATTTGAGTCCTATGGAGAGATTGATGAAAACTACAAATGGTGCCCTTCTAATGAGGAGTGGATGAAATACGAAGAAATTGAGGGCGTGTTGGAAGTCTTTTATAAAGCCACCGAACTTTTCTCTAGGACAAAGTATCCTACTGCAAATTTGTTTATACCCGTGGTCTCTAGAATTAAGGAAAAATTAGATACCACCTCTCATGGAAGTTTTGGACATTTGGCAAATATGTTGGAGCCAATGATTGCAAAGTTTGATAAATATTGGTTTGAGTGCAACATGGTTTTAGCCATAGCATGTGTCCTAGACCCTAGGTACAAAATGCAAATGGTTAGGTTTGCATTTAAGAATGTTTATGAGAGTCCAAGTGAGATAAGGGAAGAAGTCGATAAGGTTCATAAGACTTTGTTTGAAATATTTGCACTTTATGAGGAAAAAATGAGAAGTAAACATGTGGATGAAACTGAAGACTTGACAACTGTGCAAAATTTCTCTTTTGCAAGTGTACATGGTATTACTCATAAATTATACTGGTTCCTCTTTTTTCCTTTCTTGGCGATTTGTACATTGAGTGATTTATTAATGTCTTCATTAATCATTTGCTTTTCTTTGTTTTCATGGTTTCATGGATGAAGTAAAACTGCAATTACTCAATTATTGATATTTTTACCAGTATGTATGTTGTGTACAGCTCCACCATTGAGGATACTTGCATTGACAAAGAGAATGTATGCAGATGAATAAAACTTGACATTTCTTGCACAGATTAGTCAAGCGTGAGACTTTTAATGTTCCTTTTTTGGGTAAGTTAAAGTGTTTAATGTTATGTGCTAAACTAATATTGCATGATATCCATCACACAGACTGTTGGACGATGGAGGCACTATGTTTACTTTTGATAAAGCCAACAAGAAAAATTGTTTCAAATCTGTTTTAAGAATCCACCATCCTGGTTAACTTCACTATGATCTGGTTAGCTTCACATGTACTTAGACATATTAGAATTCTAACTCATGATTTTTTACGAGATCTTTTCAGTTCTCCATCTTCATCATATAGTGTTTTCACCAGAAAAGTTAGCCCTTCTTAAATGGTATGTCATTGTCACTATTCATTAGTTATTTTTTTGCTGTATGTATGCTGTATATATGGTTTATGTGCTGGCCTAACTAGATAACGGTTTTTTATATGTTAGGTTTTGAAGACTGGGGAGCATTTTCACTTTTCAAATTTCTCAGACAGTTATCCATATGTGTATCTCTGCTCAGAGATGCTATTTATTCTTTTCTATTTTTAGTTTCTGCACTTCCTCTGCTCCTTTTGAAAAAATGTAACCATTATGTGCAGTATCTCTTTCTAAAAGTAGTGTATATGGTGCTCTGTGTTGTTTGTTCAAAATAAGTCGTATGATCAATACTGGTTTCTTAACTCACATGTTTTCTTATCATTTTTTTCAATGATCAGGTACGGGAATTTGTTCAAATCACATATTCTGGGGTGTCCGACAATTGTATCCATGGACCCAGAGCTGAACAGATACATCCTCATGAATGAAGGCAAAGGCCTTCTTCCAGGATATCCCCAGTCCATGCTTGACATCTTGGGCAAATGCAACATTGCAGCTGTGACTCGGGCTCTCCATAAGACCATGAGAGGTGCTCTCCTCAATCTCATCAGCCCTTCCAATGTCAGAGAACAGATTCTCCCCAAAATTGATGAGTTCATGAGTGTACATCTTAGCAACTGGAGTAACGAATTAATTGATGTACAAGAAAAGACCAAAGAAGTGAGTTAGACTAATTAAGCTTCTGTTTATTTTGGTCTTGTACATGATTACACTTAAAAAATACTTGTTTAGTTCTCATGTTCTTGATTAAATACAGATGGCCCTTCTGTCGTCACTTAAACAGACTGCTGGGATTGAAACTGGACCAATATTAGAAGAGTTCAAATTTGAGTTCTTTAAGTTAGTACTGGGAACTCTCTCCCTGCCCATTGGCTTGCCGGGAACAAATTATCAGAAAGGGTTTCAGGTAAACTATATTCTCTATGTTAATTATTATAATTTTTGTTTGCTTATTTTACTAATTATGTTTTTTCTTGTGTTTACGAGTAGGGAAGGCAGCAGATTGTGTACATTTTGAGACAATTAATTGAAGAAAGAAGAGCTTCTGGAAGTAGGCAGAGTGACATGCTTGATAGCTTGCTAACCAATGATGCAGATTCAAGACTTCATCTAAGTGATGAGCAAATTATTGATCTGATAATTACTATAGTGTATTCGGGTTATGAAACTGTTTCAACTACTTCTATGATGGTAGTCAACATCAATGGTTAGCAAGCTATCTCTTGTTTTTCTTGTTAATTTTCTAAACTCTCTTGTTTTGGTGTTTAGAATGAGCATTTGGCAATTCGAAAAGGAAAGACGTCAACAGAAGCGATTAACTGGAATGACTACAGATCCATGGGATTCACACGGGCTGTAAGTGATCTGAGATCATAAACTTAATCTGAAGGTAAAGCTCGTAAAAACCTTAAGGATATGTTCAGTTACATATGTAACTGTCATATTGTTTATACACTCTTGTTCACCATGAAAAGAAGAACTTAGAGCTGGCAAATTCTTTTCTCAGACTGACCCAGGGATTCCAATTGTATATGCTGGATTTGGTTCTTTGATGCTCACAACCTGCATTAGTTACTTGTCGCACTCGCAGGTATTTATAATTGCCAACTGGTTCTCTTAGCATTCCTTATATATCTCAGATTTGCAGGAATGTTCGTTCTCGAGTCGAGTTCGAGCTCGAGCTCGAGCCGACTTTAGGTATGGCATAGTTGAGCTCGAACTCGAGTCGAGTTTAAGAATTAAAGCTCGAGCCGAGCTCGAGTTGTAATTCTAAGGCTCGACTCGAGCCGAGCTCGAGCTCGAGCCACATTTCTAAAAATCGAGCTCGAGTCGAGCTGAGTCTAAACTCGACTCGACTTGGCTCGTGAGCACCCCTAGTGGCAAGGACCGTACAGAAGGTGGAAGAATGAGGATGGATGTGGGACGGTAGACATGGATGGGATTGTCTGCGCCTCATGGCCTGCATTCAGCTGGACAGGTCCAATAGACAGCCACAAACAAATCCTTACAAGTCCTAATTTTTAATTTTAAGTTCCAAAACAGAACCCTTTCTTGTAAACATCCAAACAGAGAGATCATTATAACAAGATAGATGGCAACTCGACCTCCAAGAAACGCATACACTTAGGGGGCCATTCGGTGCGTGAAAAATCAGTTTCATCCGCATTGAAAAATCACCTGGTTAATGAAAAATACCTCATGGTTAGTGGATTGTCCCAAAAACCTTTAACCAGCTGAATTTTTTCAGCTGGATGGAGCTGATTTTTTACGCCCCTTAGTTTCGTATCCTGTCATTACCCTGTTTAGCATATCAGGTTATTGTTGTCAGTGTAAACATGGGAGCACTTGCCAATCTGGCATTAGTTGTGTTGGTTGGCTCTCTCCCAATTGTGAGAGATGTCCATTCTTGTAGTTCATAATTATGGGTGCGTGTGTCATACCAATCCAAAAAAAAAAAAGAAATCACACAAAATGGAGTTTAATGTTTTATAAGTCATGCACACTGGAAAAGATATTTCCAGTTGCCTCAATCAAATTACAAGTAGTATTCATAGATGATGATAAATTGCCAGTAACAGTTCTCCATTCACCCGAAGAACAGAAATAAAAGTTCGACATCGAAACTTGTGGAAACGATTAACTAGGTCCGAAACAACACCTTCTTCACTTCAGATAAAATATATCATATATATTACTGAGAACCAAAAGCATGATTTACAGCCACCCCCTTGAGTGTATCAAATTCCACGGCTCCTAAGGATTCATTTCACCGCGGATGCCCCACTCAAAATATTATTTAGAACCTACATGGCACTATGACCACATACATAAAATTTCACAAAATTACTAGGCCCCAATAATATGCCCATTCCTTCCAAGTCCACCCTTACCTCCTTGGTATACAGGGGACCTGTCCATTGCAACCTTTCTATTCAGCATGTTATATGTATATTGACTGAACCATGGAAATAAGAGTTCTACGAGACTGAGTGCTTGTAAACTAAGAATATGCAGAATACAGCATGAAGCCACATCTGCAGCAAAAATCAAAGCTCAACTTTCATGTGCCCTGGAGGAAGTGATCCTGGACAAAAAACGGGGGTCTAAATTCAGAGAAATTCTTTTTGAAGTACCACGGTTCTTTACAAGACTTCTAACTCCAATTCTTACCGCCAGACTCTTGCACAAATGGCATGTTATTGCCGAAGCTCATCTGAAGAACATTATGAAGCTCATCATCCCACACATTTGGCATCTGTATATCAATTTTATCGAAAACCGTTAAAGAGAATGCCACTTTATGTGTTCAGAGAATTATGTAACAGTAGCATTGATCACGAAAGAAACCTGAGCAGCTTCTTTGAATTCATTGACAGCAGTAATTGGAGGATTTGTAGTTCTCCTAATACTAGATGATGGGTTCCTGATCCCCGGAATTCCTGTTGGTACGAAACCCTGTTGTGATAGGTGAAGCTGAGGATGTAATAGGGTCATATCCGGTGAAAATCCAATAGCAGATGAAGTAGCGCCCCTTGTTTGAAGAATCTACTCAAACATACATAACCAAGATGAATAACTGCAATCATACACAAAAAGATGTTTTTTTCACATGATATCTTAACAATTTGCTTACATCTTTTGAGAGAAGTGCTTCAAGGTTAAAATCCAGGCGCGGATTGACAGTTGCAAGCTTCATGGATAAGAACTGAACAAAAGGGAAGACAACCAGCAAGTTAGAGTAAGTTCTTAGTTTGAAATTTTAACTATAAAAAGACAAAATTCCTATTTTGAAATGTTGCATCCAGTTTTGTTTACTTGATACATGAACCAAGGTGAAACAATACAAATACTAAATTAAGCACAGACATTTATAAAAGACAATAGGACAGATGATCTCAACATCCAGATTTCACCTTTGGCTGATAGCATGAATTTTACTCTCCTAAACCTCAGAAAATGAAAATATTTACATGTTATTCAGACCATACCTCAACCTGTCTTTGCAATGATTGGACATAGTTGATGATTTCATCTAGCATTACTGCTTTTCCTGTCACCTGCAACCAAAATATTTCAAGTACAATTAGATTAAGGAAATTCACACCTAGCAAAATTCAGTAGCCATTTGCAGCACATACCTTGCTACAGCTAGGTACAAGGTCCTGTAGAAATTTCATACGTTCACTTATCTTCTCTCTTCTTACCTGTAATTTAGACCTCATTTTTAGATAATGAACTTTTAGATTGGTAATTTAATTAAGATTTAGAGCAACTGAAAGCTTACTCTTTCTGCTAGACTGTGGCTGTTTGTGGCCTGACCTCGTCTGGCTCTAATATGAATGTAATCTTCTCTTTGTGCTTCAGAGCTCTTAGAGCCATCTTTAACAGATTTCCCGTAAAGCTTCGGGGTAGTTGAAGGGGGAGCATCCTCATTTTTCTGTTTAATATCCATATTCTGCTTTGCAGCAACAGCGGTTAACTGGTGGTCCCCATTCACCTGGTCATCTTCAGCATCCTACAGTTAAGAACTTATTACATTACAATTTTCTGTAACATAATAAAGCAATTTACACTTGATTAGAAATAGCAGATGTACCTGACTACTTCTTTTCCTCTTTTTAGCACCAAATTCCTTGTCATATGGCTCCTCCCTGGAATTCTCCAAGTTAGCTGGATCCACTTGACCATCATCACTAAACTCAGCTTCACCAGACTCACAAGATTTTGTCTCAATTCTGTGGCTTTCCTCGTTAGAGGGCTTTAGTAAAGTTTTTGTATCTCTGTTATCCCTCAATGAACTCCCATCAGTTGCCCCATGATCAATCGGCATAGAGACAACCAGCGGAGCCTCACTGTTCTCATTCTGAGCCTCCGATGCTATTTTCACATTCTTAGGCGATACAACCTCAGCGTTATGGATTCCTCCACTCGCTGAAAAAGGATTAAGAGGCTCTAAACTGTGAAAGGGATTCACCATATCACCAAAAATTCCACTGCTGAAGCATGACAATCGAGCAGCTCGATCAATGAATCCGGAATCAGCAGGAAACTGGGATAAATTCTGGGGAAGGATCCTAGCCCCCGTTTGCAAGAAAACAGCTTCCTTTGGTAATGAAATTGAAGGATTCCAACCATAATCAAGAGGTTTGTCCAGGCCTGGCCTTGAAGAAGAACAGGGAGCCAACATCCTGGCTGGTACCAAATACGAATTGCTCGAGCTTGTTTGAATATTATTTTCACCACAAGCCAGGTTCCTCGAATGTGGGTGGTCCCATAAAGTGGGGCAAAATGAATCTACCATGGAAGCAGAGGCACTGGAAGAAGAAACAGTCAGAGAATTCTCAGCATGAAATGGGTTTTGAATGTTTGTACCGAATCGCCAATCCGCCGCGAGATTAGCTGGATGGAAATTAGAATCCTCCCCATTTCGCTTCTCTGAGTCGATTTTCTCTTTATCACTCAAGTCCATTCTCCTCCCTATCAGAACTCAAATTCCTCCGGTAGAACAAAAATCTTTGAACTACTCCCCCAGTAATTTTAAATATATTCGCACTTGTGATCGATCCGCCTCCTCGTTTACCCTTTTCCTTCTGTTGATTGAGCTTCAAATGCTTAAGAAAATTGGAAAATTATCAGCTAATCAATATCCAAAAATATCATTAAAATTTAAAAGGCAACAAATGCACTCGTTACACTCTTCCTAGCTGCAACAAAAATTTGTAAATAAAGCAAAAGAAAAAAATAAAAAGTTTCAATGGAGCAACTCATAGAACACTGAAATCCTCCATGGAACTTCAAAACTGACATTCCCACTGCATCTGATTTACATTAAAGAACGAACATAAACCAGAAAAGCAAAGCCAAAGCAGGTAACTTGGAAACTAAGCACCTAATTTTTTTGTTCAAAAGTAAAAGTTTAACATAAACTGCCAAATAATGAACAAATTAGCAAACCAAATGGCAAAATCAACTAAAAACAGTGACCGCCCAAATTCACAAAGTAGCTATTGCATTTTTCCTAAAACAGCTAATGATAACCAAAACCCAAATTTTCAACAGACACAAGTACTACGAGCCCAAAACAGTACATTTACACAAACATTCAAAACCCAGAAGTGCTTGAACTCCCCCTTTCTTTAGCCAGAAACTGAAACTGATGCACTCTCTGAACAAAAAAAAGTAGGAAAAGAAAGGTGAAGAAAACAAGAGGAAAGCAAAAATCAAATACCAACTAAAAGAGGAAAAGAAAAGGTACCGAGTTCAGAGTGTATTCTGCTTTTAGTATCCAGTACCCTGATCCACCTTCAGTGTGAAGCTTTACAGAAACTTCTTTGAATTGGGTTTGTATCCAAACTGTCCTGGTTTTGCTCAGCAGTGGCTTTATACTGCTGCCATCTCCATTCAGGCCCAGAGCAGCAGAAACCAGACAGAGGAGAGAGAGAGTAGGAAGACTGAGATGCAAGGGAAGAGAGAGTGCAAGAGAAGAAAGGTGGTGCATTTATACCCACGCCTACATCAGAAGTTGAGCCATTGAATGATTAACACCGCCACTGTTGCTCTAAACAAAGCTTTCTCAACCCCAAGAAGCTTTTTATCACTTTTTTTTGGTAGTTCTTGTATGGTGACTTTCATGTTCCTCCTTCCATGAGGTTTCACAATGGCAATTGCACCCCTATTGCTAATTCTGTTCACCAAACTGTATGCAAATGACACTATTGGTTTTACAATCCTTGTAATCATGGTCTAGATCTTGGACAAAAGTAAAAAATATGGTCTATATCAAGGTTGTTTAGATAAAAAGATAGAATGCGCTGTTGCTCATGCTCGTCGGTGTGCAGTGTGCACCGCCGTGCGTTAATAGAGGGGGTTGAGATTATGATTCAAACCTGCTAATCATCTATTACTGTGCAACACCAGATCAAAATCTGAAGGCCCGCAATGCCTCATTATAAGCTCGTACATCTAATATTACTCATTACTTGGAAAATCAATTATGAAGAAGCAAACGAATAAGATTTCTCATAGATCAACCTACTAATGTAACTATACATCCAAAAAAACTACTACCTCCGAGCAGAGACCCTAGGTAGGTTGAGGTGGAGAGGCCTCCTAATGAAAGGTGACGGGCTTGCTTTTCATCAGGCTTACTTGAAAAGCCTAGGATTTTACTGTAGACCCGTATCTAAATAAAATTAATCAATTATATTATAATATTAATTAAAAATATCACGAGGGAGTACTAATTAACTATTAACTAACAGTAAAAGTGCAAAGAAACATTAAGGAGGCAACATATGCCAGCTATAAAAGCTAGAGGCAGGCTTTGCCTGAAGAAAACTACATAAAGGGGTAGAAGTGTAAGTTCATGTTTCGTTACTGATGATGTTACAAGCTGAAGCACTTGGAGGGCTTACTTTTGCAACATCAAACAATTGTAAGAAGTCTACTAGTAATGTTTGAACAATTGAAAAACAATTTGTCACTGTAATTTCAGAACTTTGTGTAAGCCTTGATCAGAAAATATAATAGTTTTACTCTTCCTTGCATATCATGTACACATTGGAAACTATTTTTCCACTTGTATTTGTATTTATGTGATAATATTGTATTAAAGTTAGGGTTTCTTTAATGCCTTTGGGTTTGCTTAATTAATTATTCTTGCTATTAATGGCCTGTAATTTAATGCTGTTGCTATTATTATTAGCTGCATCCAGGCTTGAGCAACTGACACTGCCAACCATCAAAGATTCTATTTTAATCTGTTCCATGCCCATTATCAATAATTTAATCCCTTAAAAGGGGTTCTCTGAAATCTTTAAAGTCTGCAAGGGCTGGTTTTGGTCAAGAATCTCATCAATCTCTGACCCAAAAGCTGGACTCTTTTCTCACTTTTTTCTCGCGAAATGATACATTCACCTATTCTTACGCTATTTTCACAATAATTTGGTTCGGGTTTGGGTAAAACATTCCGGTCCAGGTCGGACCCGGGCGGGTTTGGCAGGTAGGTGGTCCCAAAAGTTGGGAAGTTTGAGAATGTCATGCTTGCTAAAAAGGGATTAGCTGCCATTAATTATGGCATTAGCAAAGTGATTTAGCATGCGTATGAGCCTCTTCTTTATCGTACTCCCACTGCCCCGAATTAGTAGTTACATTTGGTTAGCCAAAATGAACTAGGAAAACTAATTGTATCTACTAATTCAAGACAGAGGGAGTATATACTATATATTGTGGTGCAAAGTTAAAGTTTATACAGGGCCACAGTAGAGGTCCTATTCAAGTATTATGGATCAAATGGGAAGTACAATGGAGATGGTCCCATTGATGTGTGGCCACTTTCAATATCCATAATGTGGTGAGGTTCATCATTTCTATCAAATAACATGAAATTAGTACATGAAATGGAAGCTGGCTTGGCTGGAAAGCATAATAAGTTTTCCCAGGTTTACAGGGAAGCTAATGTGGTTGCCCACGAGCCGGAAAGATTTTCTTTCACGGAAGAGCCTTGTTTTCTTTGGTGTGAGGCTGCACCTCTGTTTATTTCGAGTGCTATGTTGAGATATTTCAAAGAAGAAAAGAAAAAAAAATCCTAATGCTACTCCCTTGTCCCATGATTGTTAAAGCGTAAAATCAACTATTAAATAGGACATGGAAGTACTGCTAAAAGGCACTATGTTAGCTGCCCATAGGGGAATTTCAAGACTTACCTGATGCGAATGTTGTGTGGGCTGTGCACGTGCCTGATTGAGGGAGGATTGATTCAGCTAGTTGCGTTGCCCCTTCGACTTTAGGACCTAACGACTCGGACACCCCTCGTTGTAAAAAATGCACTTTGATATAAAACTATTTCTATTGTAAATTCAATACTATTTATAAGCATTAGTCTGCCCTCTTCTTAATTGCCGCCTCAAAGATCTAATCCAATGCCAAGTGCCATAAACAGGAGTAAAACTTATAATCTTGTCTAACATGAGTAAAAGCAATTGAGCATTTGAGCTCAATATCACCCAAAAATATATATGCCATTATCATAGTAACCAAAGGCAAACATGGGCAATTTGTTTGCTAATCTACCATGGGATAAAGTGTAAATTAAAAAAGGATAAGTAGTTCACCACCCCGTGGTTTAACCTGCCCATCCCGCTTATATAGGTACGGTGGACACAACGTCCGAAAATATACACATAGTGTAACACCCGAAAAATTCGGTAAGTTTACCAAAATTACTATTTTAGGAAACTGTTCTAAAATAGGAAATTTTTGCTGCCTGTTTATTTTTTTTTATGAAATCTTATAATCTGGTGTGTTGCATTATTATTGTGATGCTTATGAAAGTGTGGAACCATTAAACCAGATTAGGCAATTTACCAGGGCACGAGGACTTGCCCTGGCACTAGGCCCAACCTGGCGCTGAGGCTAGCCTGGCACCAGGGTCTGCGTGCACTTGACACTAGGGGTGAGGGCCAGGCGTCAGGGTGCATGTACGAAGTGTTGAGGCTTGTTCGAATTATTTTGATGCTGTAAGTTGGACCTTCGTAGCTTGAGAATTTATTTTTGGTAAGTTTTGCACATGCACCAGAAGTCGAGGAACCTTCGGTCGCCAGATGTGTTGGGCTCCAGGGATCTCTGGGCGCCAGTGCATTACAGGGTCCCAAAACCACGTGGGCACGTGCCTGCGGGCATATGCACATGTGTGATGTGATGTGATTTGGTTAATTATGGCAAGGAGAGCAAATCGTGGAGCATAGCAATGGAGATCCCTAATTTCAAATCGGTTTAAATTGAATTATTTTTTGGAATTCCTAATTAGGGAAAACTATAGCAATTAGTGAGATGATTATGGGACATTAATTAAGGATGGAATTAGGATAGTTAATCCAATTAATGACATGGCATGGCAAGAATGGAGATCTTGTCAAATTAGGAATTCAATTGGGAGGTTACTTGGTTAATTTTGGAAACTACTTAATTGATTTAAAATCCCTACCAAAGAGGATGTGTAACTGAAATTGGTAAAGAGATGAGCACATCTCTGGCTGAGATCGTGCTCTGATTTGTGTTAAACCGTGGCCTTTGGATGATGACTTGATCTACGATGGAGATTTGACCATGTAATTAGACCTATCCTATATAAACATACCAATGGAGAAGCCAGCATTCCTTTGGAGCTTTGGGAGTCATGCAAATCAGTAGGGGTCTCATTCATTCTCCTATCAGCCAGCAGCAATCGAGGTAGTAGTGCAAACCATGGTTCGTGGGATTTCGAAGAAGCCAAGGAGAGGTGCGATTGTGGTCGAGTCACTCGCATATAGAGTTACAGGAAATTCGTAAGAGGTAGGTGCTCTTTTTCCTACAAATTCATGGTACTATGTTTGATGTCTCATAAGGAATATGTTATGTGAATATGCACTGATTGAGATATCATTGACAATCTGTGATTTTTGGCATTATCCAATTTGATGAAACACACTTTTTATATTCGGTTCATGTCGATTGTTGAACCCGATCTTAATAGTTTAAACGCTTCTCATGCATGGTTCGATTGAGATATTCCAGAGTGTTATTGCTGTCCAAAGAGACTTGTCATGTTTCGTTCATGCTTCATATGGTTCTGGACATATAAAGTTGTCCACTTTCTCTCATAATATTGTCCGATTTTGCGATTAACCATGATTAGTCTCAATGTAACCCTAATGGTCATCATACGTGGAGTTCTAACCCTAAAGTAACGAACTTTATAGATCATACTTGCTGGTATTTCATGAGTTTCAGTATTCCAAGTCAGCTTTGGGTCATCAGAGGTCATGTCTTAAAAAAATTGTCTCATTTAAGTCATATTAGTCGAAAAGGGAGTAATTAAATGAAAACTGTTTTGTCTAAGAGTTACATACTGGAAGATAATGACATAAAGTAATAATCTTTATGGGAGAAGGTTATTGGAGTTTGAGGATCTGTACGTTTGGAGTTTGGAAATGTTAGTCTATTTCTTGACCGTTGAGGGTCTTTGATGATGATTATTATCCAGGTAAGTAAACTCTGTATTTGCTCATCCTGATCTTGTTAAACGTGCCTTCATTTATTTATACCATATTGTTAGTATTCCTATTGCTATTGGTTTGTGGGTTTTTCTTGGCTCCTACTAGGTATTTTGTTCGAAATACTCATGCATCTCTTAATGCAGGAATCAAAGTGGAAAAGATCTGACAAGGTACGTTCGATGGAGCTGATGGTGGATAGTTGATGGAAGTGAATTTTACTTTATTATGTTTTATTGTCTTGTTCATGGAGAACTAATCAGCATGTATGCTGAATTAAATTTGATGCTTGCTTAAATTGTTTAGACTGGATTATTGTAATAACTTAGTTAAACTCGAAATTTTATTATTTAAGATTTTTGTTAGCGGATATTTGTTTAACATTCTGGATCCTATGTGTATCCCATATTATGACAATGGGAGTGAAGATTGATCAAGTATTCGGTCTCATCCCGGATTCTAGACCTCTTGATCATTATTGGGAATAGTGCTTCCACGCTCTAAATAGTGGACATCCTCCTAATGTATTAAGGGGTAGACCAAGGAATTCCATATCGGCGAAATTTCCCCACCAGATAAAACGAAATCACAAAATATTGTTTTTCAAAAATTTTACAATATCGGCAAAATTTCAGTTTCGGACCAAAATATCGCTATTTTAAAAAAAAAATTGGGAAAAAAACAACTTTCCCATTTGTTTCCTATCCTAATATGCATTTTTATGCATATTATGAAATCTATGTGTTGTCTAAATTAGCATAACTCATTTTAGAAGATAGATTGTGAAAATATATGGTAAAAATTATTTTTCAACTACCGATATTTTTTTACAAATATCTCCGATATATCTCCGAAATTTTGTCTCTTAGGCCGATCGATATTTTACAGAAATCCGATACCGAATTCACTGGGGTAGACTGGCTAAAATCTGAAGTGGTGAACTAGTGATTGTTTAAAGAGTGCGGCTATTTGGACCCCAATAAACGCTCACTTACCAGGCAGGTGGCAATCAACACTAAGGGTTAAGTCATCCTAGTCTCCTTCTTCCCTCACCTAGGCTAGATTTCTTCAAATATACTGTAGTACCATGGACAAATTGATTTCTCGTTATAGCCTACGTAGTGGCCTTGGCATAGAGACACTATTCCAATTGAATACATTGTTTAGACTTTAGCACAAGTGGCCTACAGAAGCATATAGGGAAAAGTTTAAATGAGATCGCTCTCATATTGCTTATATGAGGCCACTTTGAATCGTAGCCATTGGATCTTGATCTGATAGCTATAAATATCCATAATGATCTCACCCACTCCTTGATGTGACACAGTCACCTACCTACTGATTTGATATCCACCCTCCGATCAGAATCTAACAGCAATAAAGATTAGCCTCATGCTCCTTATATGAGAACGATCTCATGTAAACTCATCCCATATATATATGCGTACATTCCTATTTTTTTTGTAAAGCGCTGTAGGGGCAAGCAGGATTATTTCTGTTTTGCAAAGTAAAACAAGATTTTTATGGCCTTCATTCGAACCAAAGTTCTTATGTCACCTCACTAACACTATAAACATATTTTCCATTCATAGTGATGCATAAACATATATATTCCATGTGCCCCATATTAGGCATCCGATTTGTTTTTTCAAAATCAACTTGTTAGTTCTTTAATTTGGAAAACCAAATAAGACATACAATATGGGACGGAGGGGTATCCTTTAAAGAGAGAAACTGAAGCTCCATTATATACAAATAAGACACTAAGTAGAGTATTATGTGGCTCCATTATACACACTTTGCTCTTTTGTCTTATTACATATATTGGCATTTAATAATTTGTGTTAACTTTATTTACTGATCTAATTGTTGAGTTAGGATACTATACGACAACATTTATATCAAGCAAAATCCAATGATGCAATATCTCTCGAATTGTGTTGAATTTCCATGGTGAATTGAAGTGGTTGCTACTGTTTAAGCAAAATCCAGCCAGCACTTTGATGAAAATATGTTTCTTCAAGGGCCGTTTGGGGCGTGAAAAATCAGCTCCATCCAGCTGAAAAAATCCTGCGGGTTATGGATTTTTGGGATAATCTACAATGAGGTGTTTCAGCTGGTTAGTGGATTATCCCAAAAATCCATAACCTGCTGGATTTTTTCAGCTGGATGGAGCTGATTTTTCACGCCCCAAATGGCCGTTTATATCACTTTTATTTGGGATGAAAGAAATAAACATTTATTTCAGGACAAACGCAGCTCGCAGGGAAAAGTCGAGCAATCAATTATCAACCAAAGCCTGAGTTGTTGCTGAAGCTTTTGACATTGTTTCGGTGATATGCCAGAATTGTAGCTTCCTAAGGAATTTTTTCTTGATTTTGGAGCTGGTTCAGTTTCCGGTCTTCATATTCTTCTTGTGTGTGCATTGGCTTCAGGTGCTGTGTTTTCTTATTTCTGCCTACGGGGTTATTTTCTTCGCTCCTTTCTAGCTCCTGGGTTGTAGGATGCAAGGGTGCTTTGTGTTGTTTTTGCTGCGCTTGCAGCTCCTGTTTTATGACCTCTGCTCAGTTTTTGTTTCATGAAATTCAATTATACAAAAAAAGACTACATTATATCTCTCTGCTCTACTAATCTCAATTTTAAGTATAACATTTTTGTGTTTTGGTGCATAGGAAGGAGCCATCATTTTCGATCTGGCTGTGGTTGGCCAATCTGACACTCTTCTTGGTACAAATTGATAAAGTGTTATGTTTTTACGCCTGCCGACTGGAGTGTGTGTGTATATATATATATATATATAAAACTCACGTACCCCCTAATGTGACACACCCACTTATCTACTGATTTGATATCTACCTTTGAATCGGAATCCAATGGCCCAAAAGATTAGCCTCATGCACCTTATATAAGAACGATGTCATAAAAACCGTCCTCTATATATAGGCCCAAAAGATTGGCCCCATGCTCCTTATATGAGAATAATCTCATGTAAACCGTCGTCATACATATATATATATGTATGACGACGGTTTACATGAGATTGCACTCATATAAGGAGCATGAGGCCAATCTTTTGGGCCATTGGATTCTGATCCGAGGGTGGATATCAAATTAGTGAGTAGGTTAATGTGTCACTTCAGGGGGATAATGAGTTCCATGTAGCTATTTGTAGCCGTCAGATCAAGATCCAACGGCTACGAATAGAATTGGCCTCATATAAGCTATATGAGAGCATCTCATTTAAACTTTTCCCTATATATATTTTCAATTGACTTTATAAGTTTTGACATTGGTCAAAATATAGTTTTCACTTTTTAAGTAGTGGGAGTGGCACATCCAATTTTCAGGCTAGATATGGATGCTTATCCTCCCATAAATTGCAGTTATTGCTGGTTCAAGTTAGAGTACTGGAAGCCTTTAATAGGAAAAGACAAATTATGTGAGGAACACAAATCCAATGCTCATTAGACTTCTGCATGGCAATTTGACCTAATATCCAAATAATTACCTGCCACAGCTTTAAGTTTGTTTTTTTTCCATGGTACGCCTTGAGAGGTGTTAGCCACGGCTCAAAGCAAATGAGATCGTGAACCTCATGCATGCCACCGGGCTGTGAATCACTCTCATGATAATCGAGGCAAGGTGTGATGCTTCTTCCAATCTTTTTCATGTCTCTCTTAAATCTTTGGCTACTTTAACTGTTAATAGTTATCAGTTAACAGAAGCTGATAACTATGCACCAAAACTCTACACCAAACCCATACACTCGTGTTTTTATTGGACAATAGATTTGAGCTTTACATGTCCCACTTCTCACTGTCCGACATAGAAATAGAAGTATGGTTTCGTGTACAGATTCAATGTAGCATTATCATTGTAATATTAGTGTTCTTTAGGTAGTTACATTTCTATTGAATGTGTTCTGATGTTTCTTTATGATACTTGCATTATCCTTATTTTTATGCGTTATGATTAATGTACATGGGCCTTAGTTACCTTACCTTTTTAATTTTGAGCCTTTTACGTAAGAGAATTGCTCCTTGCATCTTTACAAAAAATACAATAATCAAAGGGCAGTGATAACCCTACAGCAGATTCCTACACATTTCCATACACATCAGCTGTGTGTGGAAAATGTGTAGAATCTGCTGTACAAATATCATTTCCTATAATGAAACGGGTAAAACTATTCTATATTTTATGTACTAATCTCAATTATCTGCAAACTGTCTATTGACTTAATTTCAGTTATTTGCTTTCGTACTTCTAGCTCTTGTTACAAGAGAAATGGCAATCAAAAGGGAAATAAGAAGCTAAGATGGCTTTTTTCACCTTTATAAATATATAAACTAAATCTAATAACAATACTATCTCAAATTCTATCCATGCATGCTTGAAATCATGGCAAGACAAGGTACTGAAATGACACAATTGAACATTGAATCTGCCACCCACCGTTACGAGAGAAATTAGTTACCAGAAACTGGAAAGTATTGTTGTTAACAACCAGCCCGTGGAACTCTATGGCATTGAAGTATGAGTGATGGGTGGACATTAAAGAAGGCTAGTTTTAGCTGAGAAAGATTAATACATTACTAAATTCAATTCATGTTGCTTTAATAACTAGGAAAATGTATGCCCCTCGATGCAAATATGAAGTCAACTTTCGTCTTTTAATTGTTCTGTGATATGACGGTCTTTGAGTATTTCCTTAATCCTACATCTAAGTTGATAATTTCACTATGCTTAAGGTCCTTTTTAAGATGCGCAATTCCCAAGAGACCAAACTTGTGAACTTCTTATGATACTTCCACTCTTCTCTCTCATCTTCTCACGATTCTCTTTATCTCACTATACCTCCCTCCTTCCCCTAGCCCTCTCTTTCATGGTCATTATTAGTTGGATCTCGGGACTTGCCCTCACTAAGAACCAAGCTTCATAAAATATGAATACTCTCTTAAACTTTGCTTTAGAATATATAAATCCCCTCTTAGGTCTAAGACTTTATTAAAATGCCCGTCTAAGAGTAGAAATGATTTGCATTGATTGGGTGGGATTCACCAGAGGGTATAATTAAAGTTGCCCCCCTTCTAGTAATCACCCCTTTTCTTCCTTTCCTAATATTCTCTCCCTTAATTAGGATTTTTCTTGGCAGTCATTTTATGGGTCCTAAAAATTTGTTACATAAGCCACAAGATACCCTAACAAGAAACTATGAAAAGAAAGAAGAAACTATGAAACCAAATCTAAAAAAAACTTCGAAGGCGTAGCAACATACATAATTGTATTTTATTAGACATGATAGGATATTAGGAGTGTTAATCAAGCCATGTTCAAGCTGGGTTCTCATCCATTAAAAATTCGGACACTTGTCGAGGAGGAACTGAATAGTCAGAAGGGATTAGATTATGTCCACATAATATTTAAAGAATTAGTAATTTAGTAGGGGAAGGGGAAGGGGAAGGGGAAGGGGAAGGTGGGTGCTTTACTGGATTTGGTGGCCTGGAGTGAATATAGAATTGGCTGGTGTTTGCATGAGTTTGGTTGGCATTTGGCTCTTCTTTTGGGAAAGCTAAAACTAAGCAAAAACCAAATCCGTCCCCAAGCAACAACAACATGGGATGGGAGTTGGGGATTCAAGACATCTTCCAGGCTTTGTTTGCATTTAACTAGTTGGATTAAAGTCTTCTACATCATCGACATTTAAATCACTCACCTTCCTCTCCCTCATATTCAACCTCTTCCCTAATAATCATATTGCTGTAGGAAGAAGCATGGTGTCATAACCAATGGGGTGTTGGTGGGGGGGCCAAGACACATTTCCTGAAGAGAAGTCATGAATTCAAGCCTCTAGTCCATCAGACACCAACTTAGGATTATATCTCGATTTACCTTGTTTATATGATGGGTAAGCCTTGTATTTACTCTGCCCAAGGGGGATTGACGGAAAAATATGATGTTCTAAGAGACCGGTTACCCTGCCCCTTGTAGTCGGGTCCTAAAGATTCAAACATCTCTCGTTATTACAAGAAGAAAATTAATTGGTGTTATGATTTTATGACATATGGTATATAAATGAAGACTATTTCATTGTGGGGTCTAGCCCTTGGTTTTGAAAGTTGGTATTGGATGGTCCACAATCCACATCCATGAAAATGATGGATAGATGAGTTTCAATGTGCGTTTGGTGTCACTGCCTGCTAAAGCCTAAACAGTTGGGTCAGGTTTGGATGACGTCTGGGCCATGACGCCCACTTGACCTTGACAATGCTCCAGTTCCTGTCATTCGAAATTTTTGGGATCAATTATACTTGAACTGTGTCACATTTAACAAGATATTTGATCAAGAGATTAAGGCTAAACAAGAGATGTTACACTTATGTTTAGTTTTTAGGAGTACTAAGCAAAATTCTTTGAATCAACAAACTTATATAGGAATGGATCGATCATGCAAATCAATCGCCGACCAATAAGCATTGATTTCAGCATAATTAGCATGGTTTAAGTTTGTCATTTGCTCCTATGGGACGACATTGTGGTGCTTTCTAGTGGACTTGATTTGGTAGCTACCCACCTATCTTCTTCAATATCTGTTATCAGTGGGGCAAGACACAAATTGACATGACCATCTACCCAATTCAACCTTCCCTGTTGTACTCCTACAGGACCACCAGCTAATGCTTAGCCAGCTGAGGTGAACATCAATCCTTTGGAATTGGGTGTCATCTACTCCTAATCTTAACATTTTGTCCAATCTTGAACAGAACACTAATGATAGGATCTGAGTTGCTTAGCACAGGTTTCTTATTGAATTCATTCATAGTAAGTGATGTCCGTATACATAAATGTTCTTACAATGGTAGATCATTGATGGAGGGGATCAGCCTTGCCTTTACAAAAAGAAAAGAACCATGATCCCCTTCTAGGGTTTTCTGTCCTTCAGCAGAATTTCATGGAAGCATCACTCCTCTGATCAACATGATGGGATGGGATTTGCATGATTGCACCCATTCTTTTGTTAACATCTTTCTAGTCGCTTTCTCAGAAGACTTCTCATGCCCACTTTATCATAAAAGGATGTATGCTTTCTTGAAAATGTAAGGATCTGCTGCCACTTCTTTGATTGTTGCTGCTATCTCCCTGGGCCCAAAAGGAAGTCATGTCCTTGTGAAGTTGTTGAATAGACTTATAAGGTCCCCACTCCAGCTGCAAGGGCAGAAAATGCCTTCCATATGAAGTATGGCCTAATGAGGTAAAAGAAAATGCCTTCATTACAGCTGCAATCATGGAATGTCGTATTGGATATCGGTTGATCAAAGAGATAAAATATCGGAGATATTGTATAAAAAAATATCGGTAGTCTAAAACTAGTTTTTATCATATATTTTTTACAATATAACTTCTAAAATGAGTGATACTCATTTACACAAGCATAAATTTTAAAATATGTATTAAAATATGTATATAATTCAAAATACATATTTGCATTTAAAACCCGTATCCTACCATTTGGCATAGGATGGGAAACAAACGGGAAAGTTGATTTTTTAATTTTTTTCAAAATTTATTTTTTTAACGTTTTTGTTTTTAAAAACACCGATATATCGATTATCGGCGATATTTTAAAAAAAATTCAAAATCGATATTACAGTGTATCGTTTTACTGGTTGAAGGCCGATATTGATATATCAATATTCCATGGGTGCAACGACAGAAAATGGCATGAAATAGTTGCTAGTGGTAAAAAAATAAAAAGTCACATCGTTAAGGTCAAGTACGTACGTTTGTTTTTAAGGAAGCTTGTGGTAATAAATACTCCATCCTTTCGGAATTATTATAATTAGAACAATTTTCATAATGAACTAAAATTAATTTATTTTAGAAAACCTTACGGTGATAATAATTCCCAACGGAAGGAGATGAAGCTATTAACCTGCACCAGAATGGAAGCTTGAAATAACTAGTCTTATTCCTCTGTATAAATTAAGCAAATGACCATTAATCATAGAAAAAAAGAGAGGTGTTAGCATGCTGAGCTAACTTGACTTAACTCGCACAAAGCTTGAACATGGGCTCCTCAAGTCTAGTTTGAATTTGGCCTAGATCAGATCAGTTTCGCTGACTACTTGGAGGCTCAATATTTTTAGTAGTGTACAAGTTTTCTAAATAATGTATACATTTATATATATATATGTAGGAAAAATATTACATGAGACACAGGACATGAAAATTTGCATACACACAGTGTGTGTGACCGGTTTAGATCGTTCTCATATAGGGGCCTGAGAATAGTCTTTTCGATCATTGGATTCTGATCCAACAATGTAGGTGAGTGTAAACCATCATCGAATGGCTATGACATTAACTGGCCTTATATAAGCTATATGAGAGTGATCTCACTTAAACTTTTCCCTATACACACTCACCTACCCACTGATTTGATCCGATCCAACGAGCCAAAAAATTGACCTCATGCTCCTTACCTTATATATATATATATATATGGGAAAAGTTTAAATGAGATCGCTCTCATATAGCTTATATGAGGCCACTTTAAATCGTAGCCCTTGGATCTTGATCTAACGGCTATAAATAGTCATAATGATCTCACCCACTCCCTGATGTGACACACTCACCCACCCACTGATTTAATATCCGTCCTCTGATCGGAATTCGACGGCTATAAAGATTGGCCTCCTGCTCCTTATATGAGAACGATCTCATGTAAACCCTTATATATATATATATATATATATATATATATATATATATATATATATATATATATAGAGATAAGTTTACATAAGGAGCATGAGGCCAATATTTATTGCCGTTAGATTCCGATCGGAGGGTGAATATCAAATCAGTGGGTAGGTGAGTGTGTCACATCAAAGAGTGGGTGAGATCATTATGGATATTTGTAGCCGTCAGATCAAGATCTAACGGCTACGATTCAAAGTGGCCTCATATAAGCAATATGAGAGCGATCTCATTTAAACTTTTCCCATATATATATATATATATATATATATATATATATATACATATATACAGATGCCTCTCGTGATATGTATATATGTAATATATACATATCACGAGAGGCATCTGAATCCTCAGGACCAGACTAGAAGATATAGAGCATTTGGACTCTTAGACTCTGGGATATGATCTCTACAGGTTGTCAATGTAGTTGGGGTTCAACATGACCTTGGCTCCAAGGCATGGTCCTGACCATCTCACCAGCATGCTTTGAAAAACCAAATTTAACACTTGATGTGGGACGGAGGAAGTATATATAATGTCTTGTCAGAGCGATAATTCAATAGGAAATTATGGATGTACTTAACATTATAAATGAAACATGAAAAACTACAAAAAAAGGGTGTAGCAAGTCCTGCTAGGCAGTTCAGCAAAAAAATAAATAAAATCTTGCTAGCTTAGCCACTCAGCTGACTAAACAAGAAAACAGATCAAACCTCCTCCATGCAGATGCTGGATGGTACATGTCTTTAAGAAACTTCTTTTAGATTGCTTGCCTCTTCGAAAGATTTGGCACTTGTATAAGCTTGGATAATGGTTACAACTCAGAAACCATTCTTGTTCCACTATCAAATATGGGAATTGTTGAATGCGCAACTAGGAAATGAGACTAGGCTTTGAGAGAAATAATAGACATTTCTGATTCATAGATCATTATATTGCCTTTCTTGTGAGGCTTGAACACTTCCAGCAATATGACCGACAAGTTGTACAGGCTTCCCACAATCCATCTTATCAGGTCTTGCACAAGACCATTAGCAAGGCAACAGAGATGACAAGTTTCGGAAGATGCCTTTAATTACGGATAAAATATTGTACTCCTCTATCCAACATTAATAGTCCCATTTTTATTTTCAGAACGAGCTATTTCTATTCATGTGAAAAAGTAAATCAGCCTATTATAGTTGGACGGTGGGGTATTTGAAAATACTGCACTTTTCAATAATGCGAGGATATAGACTGCAAGGGAAAACTAGATTTCCTTTTAAAGGTTTTTTAGTCGATCCTAAGGACTAGGACACCCCTCGTTATTAAAAAAGATAACGTTATTTTCTGTATTTGCTATTTGTAATTTTGGATGATAAAATACAGCTTTTCAAACAACATTGACAAACATTGTGATTAAGCTGAAGGTTTCACATTTTACATATGGAGGATATGAGCCACTATCTATTATTATTGCCTGCCTTTTCTTCTCACTGTCCATGATATGGGACCTTCGGTTGAGGCCTTATCTATATTGGAGGAATGATTCTTTGGTACCTAGGAAGTAAAGTAGACAACGACATCCTTGAGTCAGCTCAGCTCTAGAACATTACTGAAGAAAGAGGACTAGGGAGGAATCTCACCAGCTTTCAGGATGGGCACAAAGCCCTTCCCATACTTTCCATTATGAAAGCAAGGTTCCCTTCTCTGAACAGAAAAATTGAGGCTCACTTTAACCATCTTCGCATCTTTTCCGCACGTTTTCCATACCTTAGTTCATGCTTCAACTCTTTGATGGAGTTTGTGGACTTAATGGATGGGGTTCCTTGTCTTGATGCGGATACTTTCCTAAGTTATATCTGGGCAAGATTAAGAGGCCTTTACCAAAACCCTAAATTACATCCAACAAGCCCAACCATAGGATTTAATGTATTTTGCTACATGGGGCATTGTGTTGCTACACTTGCAATCTTGGATTATGAGCCCACAAGAGAATAGCTAACCTTAAGTCATTATCAGCTGGTTGAAAATCAACAAACTTCTGTTGGTTGACACTTTCAAGTTGTACTATTTAGATGGAAGAGAAGATGATCTGACCAATGATCAAGGCCCTAATTTTGTTGCCGTAATCGTATGTTGGATATGTCCAAATCACAAACTTTTCCTTTAGGAAGCTTTAATGCATCTATTGAAAACTACATCTGAAAGACTGAAACTCATTTAGGCAAACCACTAAGTCATGTTAGTTAAGTTTGGTACCTTTCAATATAGATTGACAATAATTGAGACGAAAACATATGAATAACACTCCAATCGGACTTGACTGGGACATTTGCTCTTAGAAGCTATCTCCTATAGTTACTTCCATTTCGGTACAGATGGGGTAAAACATAGGGCCCTTGTGATTGGAGCTCTGTGCAAGTCATGGTCCAATGAGAAACCTATTTTAAACGGAAACTTACCCAGGCGTGAGAAACAGTTATATTTTTAAACTATAAAGAGTTAAAACCTCGTAGATGAATTTTAAGCAATGTAGATGAGTGGCTTTCATCTCGTATTCAGCTGACACTATGTGGAGTGCCAATCAATAAGCTATTCTCTAAACCTCCATTGCCTCAATCCACATTAGAGGAAAAGATTCATAGAGTTTGTCATTTAAGTAGGTTCAGCTTTTTCTTATCGATTATGAGGCATAAAGTAGAAGCTTTTCTTCGTTTCAGCTGTTAAAACTAAAGGGCATATGCATTCAAATGCTGAAATTGGAGGCTAAATATTACATTATCCGAACGTCTTAGTGAGATCATTCACTGGGGTATGACTTCCCTACCACATTCATATGAAGCCCATGTGATCGAAAAGCCCACTAAAGGAGAAAACTGGTGTCACAAAATCACAATAGTAGTAGTAAAAGATGAACAGTGGTCGATTCATTTCTAACAATTTCAATTCTCACTTAAAATCACAGTGAAGCCTTGGGAATATATCATCCTCTTGGAATCATACACATCTCAATAATCCCATTGAGATATAAAAAAATACTAATAATTGTGAATTGAGAAGAAAACAAGAAGGAGAAGAAGGAACAAAGAAGGGAGGCTAGGGTTTCAATTATGATTACTTAAATGTCAAAATATAACAAAGAGAGATATATATAGTCTTACACATAATAAGTAAAAGATGGATTCACCCTTACATCTAATAATAACTCTAGATGCGATTACAAGAAGTATCGAGAGTTTGCCAACCAAAAAATGAAAATGCAGAACCGTATGTGACTTTGAAAAAACTTTGCAATCTACATGAACTAGGAAACAAATAGCAAGGTGATAGTACCATGCTGCAGATGATGACGGGTGAGGTGATAGTCAATCTTGATATGCTTGATCTTTTCATAAAAGACGGAGTTGTGAGCAACCTGAATAGTACTCTTGTTCTCACAATACATAGGAGTGGGATGAGAAAGAGCAACACCCAAATCCGCACGTAACCAAACGATCTCAATGGTAGTGGAAGGCATAACATGATACTCAGCTTCTGTGGAAGATCTAGATATGACAACCTACTTCTTACTCTTCCACGAAATAAGAGAATCACCCAAAAAGATACAGAATCTAGTGATAGATTTATGATCGACAGAATCACTGGCCCAATCAGCATTAGAGTATGCCTGCAACTCCAAAGATGAGGTAGATGGAAATAAAAGACTCTAAAATATAGTGCCCCGAAGATACGTAAGAATACGAAGAACAATAGCGCAATGAATAGTAGTAAGAGAAGCAACAAATTGACTAACAATGTGAACAACATACGCAATATCTAGACGTGTAATAGTGAGATAAACGAAACTACCAACAATAGTCCGATATAAAGTAGGATCTGGCAAATGAGTACCATCAGAAGGAGAATACCGAACATTAAGTTCAAGAGGAGTATCAACAGTCCTAAAATCAGTAAGATGAGCACGCTAAAGGATATCAGTTGTGTACTTGGACCGCGAGAGAAGGTAACCCTTAGGAGAGAGGACTACTTCAATACCCAAAAAGTAACGAAGAGATCCCAAATCCTTCATATCAAAACGACGTGCTAATTCTGATTTAACACTGAAATCTCATCAACATCATCACCAGTAATAATCATATCATCAACATATAAAGAAAGGAGAATATGACCAGTAGCGGTGCACTTCAAAAAGAGAGTAGAATCATGATGACTGAGGTGAAAGCCAAGAGAAGTGATGACAGAGGAAAACTTTTGAAACTAGGTTGGAGGTGCTTGTTTGAGACCATATAACGCTTTCTTAAGCTTGCAAACTTCACCATGGTTATGAGAAACACCAGGAGAGGATACCAAGTAAATTTCTTCTTGAAGATCGTCATTCAAGAAGGCATTTTTAACATCCATCTAAGATATATGCCACTGACAAACAGAGGCAACAACAATAAGAGTGCGAACCGTAGTCATTTTTGCAACAGGAGTAAAAGTTTCATCATAATCCATACCATACTGCTGAGAAAATCCTTTTACAACCAGACTAGCCTTGTAACGCTCAACTAACCCATCAGACTTGGTTTTTATTTTATAGATCCAATGCAAACCAACTGTACTCTTAACAGGTGGTAAAGGTACCAAATCCCAAGTATTTATCTTATACAAAGCAGAAAGTTCCTCAATCATAGCCTGTTGCCAAAGAGCATCAAGAACTGCTTCTCTATAAGATTGATGCTCAGAAAGTTTGTGAATAGAGATAAAAAAATAAAGCAAAAGAACCAGAATAATAGAAATAAGCAAAATCTAGTAATCGAGTGGACTTACGAATGCGTTGAAGATAGCGAGGAGGGGGATCCACAATCTCAAACGGGGTAGCCACAAAATGAGAAAGTAGTAGGAGCATCAAAATCATTAGAAACCAAAGTGTCAGTACCTGCATAACTAGCTAGTAGGAACGAGAGAATGAGGACCATGAGGTGAAACAATAGCTAAACTATTTTTAGACTTAGAGAAAGGATCAAGGTGAATAACATCAAACTTAGTTAGGTTATGAGAACTAGCAGGAATAGAAAAAAATGGTATATACTCAAGAAACACAACATGACGAGTGACATATAATTTATGCGTAACTGGATCAAAACAATGATATCCCTTTTGACTCTCACCATAACCTAGAAAAACACAAATAACAAAACGGGAAGATAATTTGCTATGCTCTACATGAGATCGAAGAATAAAACAAGTATAACCAAACACTCTTAATAAAGAATAATCAAGAGCATGCCCATACAACTTTTTAAAGGTGTCAGACCTGAGGTGTAAGATGAAGGAATCTTATTGATTGAGTGGACAATGATAAGAATTGCTGCTCCCCAAAATTCACGAGGACCATGGGCGGACAATAAGAGAGAATGGGCATTTTCAACAATATGTCTATGTTTTCTCTCAGCAACACCATTCTGCTCTAGAGTGTCAGTACATGAGGTTTGAGGAAGTGTTTAAGCAAAAGCAAGCAATTCACAAAATTTAATAGAGGTATACTCACCACCCAAATCACATGTAAAACATTTAATAATAGCATAATATTGACAAACTTGAAGAATTAGGAGATGACAAACCTTTAGGAGTAGAGACAGACATAGCATGTGGCTTGTGTGGCAAGAAACTTCTAAATTGTTCAACACAGCCGACACTGTGGGATTAGAAGATGATGTGGCTCCAAATTCAGATGGGTCTGATGGTGGTACAACTGCTGTTATATTAGGTTGTGGAGGCCTGTATGGTCGCTGTTGGAATTGGTTTTGATTCCCGAATTTCTAAGGAGTCTGTTGTTGGCCCGTAAACTGTTGGTGCTGCTGCATTAGGACATTGATTCTTCCATTATCACTTCTGCTTATAGAAATGATATTCATCATTACGAGGCTTCGAAGGGAGCTTGTTCTGATAGTTGGCAGAAAGTCTTGGATGTACTGCTAAAACAGATGGATTAGGACATTGGATAACTCCTCTTTCTGCATGGGACTTAGACGAGTTTCCTTAGCCAACAACTCACTAACCACCGAGTCAATAGGGGGAAGTGGACTACGATGTAGGATTGTCCCATGAAGTCCCTCAAAATCATCATGAAGAGCAATAAAAATTGAATCAACCATTGTTCCTCTCTATGGGCAATATATGGTGCAAACACACTTAATTTTGCTGATTCAGTGAGAGCCAACTGATCCTAAATTTCAGTCATGGCTGAATAGAATTCTTGGATACTCATATTTTTCTGTTGAGTCCATTTCCAACTAAAATTGTTTCACAAAATTAGACTGTGTGAACAATCTTGCCAAATGATCCCAAATCTCCTTAGTTGTTTCATATTTTGCCAACTGAGTACCTATCTGTGATTCAACAGAATTGTTTATCCAAGTAATAATTTTTGAATAGTTGGATTCTCAAATATCTAACTATTCATATTTTGCAGAACTTTGATTTATTGGTTTACCCAAGGTCCCAATAACATAACCCCACATCTTTTTGCCCTTTAAAAAATTCTTCATAAGAGAACTCCAATACGAATAATTTTTTCCATTCAATCTTACACTAATAGATTGAAGTGAATCATCTCTTTCACTAGCCATTTTGAAAACTAACAGAGACAATAAGCAATCACAAAGAGGAGAAGAACAAATTACTATATTCAAAAGATGAGAAAGAGAGGGCTCCAAATTACTGCGACTCCAAATTATTCTAGACCACTACGACTCCAAATATTGAGATTTCTTGATCTTCGACTCCAGATTACAATGACTCCAAATTATACGATACCAGTTGGATCGGCGAAAATCATAGAAGAGATCAAACTTCCTTCCATAAGATCAAAGATTAAAACTTCCATTGCTCCGATACCATGTGAATTGAGAAGAAAACAAGAAGGAGAAGAATGAACAAAGAGGGAGGCTAGAGTTTCAATTATGATAACTTAAATGTCAAAATACAACAAAGAGTGATATGTATAGTCTTACACATAATAAATAAAAGATAAATTTACCCTTATATCTAATAATAACTCTAATAATAATAAGTTTAGCTATTTCATCTGACAACAATATTTGTGAGATGCTTAGGTAAATAGAACCTGCTGACAGTAACGAATATTCTTATATTGATAAGTGATATAACCGGTTCTAACAAAGTGGTAGATGATTTCCAAACTACTTCAATGGGGTTTTCCAGTCTCAGAAGATTCATACTGCATATTACCACCATAAACAAGAAAAGAAACTCTGAAGACATGTAATAATTCTAAGCTCAATAATATCAGTTTTATTCTACCACTTTTATCCTTGCTTCTAACTCCCATCGCCTTCATCACCATCAGCAAAAAGAAGTATAATTGGCACATAACCAAACAGCCTCATCTCTTGAATCAATTCCCTTTGTCTCTCATATGTGTGATTTTACATTTGCTTGTTAAGAAGCTATCACCTCAAAATTAGTGTTCTTAGTCATATGGAGGAACTTTCTTTTGGTTGGATGTATATTTACTTATGGTTAGGAGCATCCCCAACTAAGGGGTTGTAGATGCTGAAATTTGCTCAATGTAGTTTATGAACTATATCATCATGTAAAGAATCCTAGACGTAAGCAACTCCAAAAATTTCTGCACAAGTATAGTAAGGATCTATGAGTGTTGAATAGCGAGGCTGTTTATGGAAGCTACTAGTCAGACATTCATCTTATTAATGACAATAAACTACACAATAGGAGCAATAGTCTTTTCACATCACTTATTGTCAAGTGCAAATTATTAAAAGATAAGGATAAAAATGAAGTTAAAGATAGGGATAAGGTTTCAATTCAGATAGTAATTAGATATTCCTGTGGTTTCATTCATGAAGGAAGGATGCAAGATGTTGTGAACGTCATACACCTAAGGCGCCTAATCTATCATAGGCAGTATTTTATTATTAGGATTAGTTTCCCTTTTTAAAATCCATTAGTGATTGTAATAAATGCCTGATTAGATGTAACGGGCTGTAATCATGGGTTGTAATTATGTCGTCATATGTTGTCATCATGTTATTATTATGTCGTCATTGTGACAACTAGGAGTCCTCTTTATAAGGGGGTCTCCTTCTACCTGGAGGGTAATGCAATAAGAATTTACCTTTCTTCTTCTTCCTAGCCGTCAAGGCGTTGTGACCCTGCTGGGTCATAACATTGGTATCAGAGCAATTCGATCAGCCATGCCGCCTCGCAAACAGGCCATGGCCTCTGAGGTGCCGCCAGAGCCAGAGGCCGCGAGAGAGTCCTCCAGCCCGCAAGGCAATGCTGATCCTACTCAGACTACTCTGTTATCTCTGATGACTGCGATCCATGAACAACTCAAGGAACTCCAACTTGAGAGGGCTCAAGAGCAGGCCATGCGATCTGCCACCAGAATCACGCCGTCGCTGCCACCACCAGGAGGATCTGGAGCTTTTCCCCATCTTGGGAGTCTTCATATGCTTGGCGGCTCAGCCCAAGTCCATTATGCAACCCACTCTGCTCTTCGTGGAGTCCAAGTTGGGTCCATTAATCTGGACGCAAAGGGTGGCCGCCCTGGCCTTGATGCAAGAGGCATGCTGGGTGCTCGTGGCAATACCTCCATGGCTAATCATGCACGACACATCTAGCAAGAACTCGATGAAGACTGGGACGAACCCCAAGGGTCTCGCGGAGGCCAGAGGGGCAGCGCTGAGCCCAGGTTGGCTTAGTTGCAATTCCCAAGGTACAATGGCGATGAGGATTCCGTCGAATGGCTGTACAAGGCAGATAAATTCTTTTCGTATCAGGGAACTTATTCTGATGCAGAGCGTCTGCGGGTGGCGGCCTTTCACCTTGATGGAGACACTTCGATCTGGTTTCAGTCCTACGAGAAGGAGACGCGCTTCCCCACTTGGGCATCCTTCTCAGATGAGTTGTGTGTCCAATTCGAACCAAGCGAGTTTCAAGACTTTAATGAGATGCTGTCTACTATGAGGCAAACTACTACGGTAAGAGGCTACTACTCCGAGTTCATGAAAATTGCTAACCGCTTGCCAGATTGGCCGA
Source organism: Houttuynia cordata (assembly GCA_039654745.1). Classification (NCBI taxonomy): domain Eukaryota; kingdom Viridiplantae; phylum Streptophyta; class Magnoliopsida; order Piperales; family Saururaceae; genus Houttuynia; species Houttuynia cordata. The sequence continues at coordinate 36,931,726 of CM077502.1, forward strand.
TGGCTGCCCTTGTTGGCACCTTCAAGCGTGGTCTGAAGTCCGAGATTGCTGACAAGATGAGCCATTTCCCATGCCACACCATGCGTGATGTGGTGCTCCATGCCCGGATTGAGGAGGAAAAAATGACTCGTCAGCGACGAGGGGGTCGTGGGGGGCTGGCTCTGCGCCCTTACACCAGCCAACCACCTATTGTGACCCCATCGCCTGGCCCAGGCCCTAGTCGGCTAGTCTTGCCAGGGACTACACCCCCTCCTGTCCGTCGCCTGACGCCAGCCCAAATGGAGGAACGATGTACCAAGGGACTATGTTATAAATGTGATGAGAAGTTCGTTCCCGGACACCGCTGCTCCATCCAGGGCAGCTTGCTCATTGAGGAAGTTGAGGAGGAAGCCATTGCTGAACCAGAAGAGGCGACCGGCCTCTATGATCATGTGCAGCCCGAGATATCAGTCCATGCATTCTCCGGCACCTTCACCCCCAGGACCATGCGTGTCCAAGGCCAGCTAAAGCGCCAACAAGTCGCAATACTTATTGATAGTGGGTCGACCCACAACTTTATTAATGATAAGGTGGCGCACTATTTGGGGTGTCACGTCTCTAACTCCAAACCCTTTGACGTGCTGATTGGGGATGACAAACATCTTAGAAGTATGGGTGTCTGCTCACAGGTCGAGCTGGCAATTCAGGGGCATTCCTTCATCATAGACTTATTTCTCTTGCCCACGAAGGGGGCTGATGTGGTTGTTGGCGTCCAGTGGCTGCAAGACCTGGGTGATGTAGTATGGAACTTCCGGGATCTAATTATGGACTTCGAGGTAGCCGGCCAGCACATTCCTCTACATGGATTGCAGCCGGGTACCTTGCATTCGGCACAGGAGGTGAGTTCTTTTTTTCGGTTCACACCTCATGGTCTATTCTTACAACAACGTGCTATAGTGGATGTGCACCAACCTGATTTATCGGCCGATATGATTGAACTTCTTGCTGAGCACGCCGACATATTTGCTGAGCCATCTGGACTTCCACCAGCCCGGAGCCATGACCATTCCATTCCTATCATGCTAGGAGCTCCACCCGCCAATGTGCGACCCTACCGGTATCCTCATGTGAAGAAGGTGGAAATTGAAAGATTGGTCCAGGAGATGTTGCACTCTGGTATCATCCGCTCAAGTACCAGTTCCTTCTCCTCTCCCGTCCTTCTGGTTCACAAAAAGGATGGATCATGGCGTTTCTATGTGGATTACCGTGTGCATAATGTGATAAGGGTGAAGGATAAGTACCCAATCCCGGTGATAGAAGAGCTCCTGGACGAGTTGGCAGGGGCGACTGTGTTAAGCAAACTTGACTTACACTCAGGATATCACCAGATCCGTATGCAGCCCTAGGACACACAGAAGACGGCCTTTCGGACTCATGATGGCCATTATGAGTTCCTCGTCATGACTTTTGGACTGACCAATGCTCCGACAACCTTCCAGAGTTTGATGAATGATCTGTTTCGCCCATATCTCCGTCGGTTTGTGCTCGTCTTCTTTGATGACATATTGATATATAGTTCATCTTGGGCGGACCATCTTGACCACCTCAGGTCAGTCTTTACTATCTTACGGGCTAACACCTTGTTCTTGAAGCATTTGAAGTGCTCTTTTGGTAGCGTGCAAGTCGACTATTTGGGCCACATCATTTCATCTGAGGGGGTGGCTACTGATCCATCTAAGGTGGAGACCATGCTTTCGTGGCCCCGGCCCACTTATGTGAAGTCTCTCCGCGGCTTCTTGGGCCTCACAGTATATTATTGTCGATTTATTGGGCGGTATGGGCTCATTGCTGGCCCACTCACATTCTTGCTCAAGAAGGGTGCTTTCGTATGGTCTGACGAAGCCCAAGCCACCTTTGACAGTTTGAAACAGGCGATGGCCCAGGCCCCGGTGTTGGTTCTTCCAGACTTCTCGCTGCCATTTGTGGTTGAGACGGATGCTTCCGATATGGGTCTAGGTGCAGTCCTACTCCAAAAAGAGCGCCTGATCGCATTCTATAGCAAAGCCCTATCGGGCGAGTCCTTATCCTTGTCTGCATACGAGAAGGAGATGTTGGCTATTGTGCACGCCATCTCCAAGTGGCGGCCTTATCTGTTGGGCCGACGATTTCTTATCCAGACCGATCATCAACCTCTCAAGTACTTCCTGGACCAGCGGGTATCTACACCTTCTCAACAGCACTGGGTGAGTAAGTTATTGGGCTATGACTATGAAGTGGTCTACAAGAAGGGCGTCGACAACACGGTGGCTGATGCTTTATCACGTCGGCCCATGGAGGGAACCTGCTTCGCATTCTCTGTCCCTTGTTGTCCTTTTATTCCGGAGTTGAAGCAGGCTTATGTGGCGGACCCGCCTACCATGGAGCTGATTGATAGACTTCAAACTGACCCGCATGCTGAGCCCCCTTTTGTGTGGCGCGACCACCTATTGTTCTGGAAGGACCGGTTGTGGGTGCCAGCTATCCCAGATTTGCGTCGATGGGTTATAGCCCACTTTCATGATACTCCAGTGGCTGGCCAGTCAGAGTTTCCTGTGGGCCGGTATTCAGAAAGAGGTGCATGCATATGTGGCCGCATGTGATATATGCTAAGGGCTAAGGCATCGGCTACATCACTTGCGGGTCTTCTACATCCCCTTCCCATTCCGGACAAGGTGTGGGAAGACGTGTCAATGGATTTTATTGAGGCTTTGCCGGTGGCTAGTGGTAAGATGGTTATTATGGTGGTGGTTGACCGTCTCTCTAAGTACGCCCACTTCTGTGCTCTGAGTCATCCATATTCTGCCCGCACGGTTGCCGAGCTCAATGTGAAGGATGTCGCTGAGTTACATGGTATGCCACGGACTATCGTCTCTGACCGAGATCAGGTTTTCATTTCCTAGTTCTGGCGAGAATTCTTTAAGTTACAGGGGACGGAGCTTCATATGAGTACGGCGTATCACCCCCATACGGACGGCCAAATGATCGTTTAAAATTAAACCCTTGCAAGTGCACAAGGCAATTGTACTACGGCGAGTATTAAAGGGTTGTCGAGCCTCAGGGACGGTGAATATTTTACCAAATTCAAGAGAAGTAAAAGATGTAATTTAATTAATATTAAAGAAAGCAATGGACTTTATCTAATCTAACTGAGATTTAATCAATATGGAGAAATATCAAGGCAGAGAATCTACCACTAGACATACAATTACTACTCTCAATTATTATTACGCTCAAATTGACATGATATGGTAATTTGTGTTCATGGTCAGACACACAAATCACAATGAATTCACTCACGTTCTTGGTCGGACACGAGAGTTCATCCACTAAAAATTAATGTAGATAATTCTATCCTTGGTCGGGCATAGAATTAACACCAGCTTACTTTTAGCATAGCGCAAGAATTGAAAAGATCTAATTTCATGCAAATCAATCAAGTCTATGGTCAAGCACTCAAAAGAAACTCATGAAATCGCATTAAGCATAAATCATAATCAACTGTATAAAATTAAACTATCAAGAGTAGCAATACACATCTAGGGCTTCATCAAGCCTTGAATAAAAATTTAGTTACACATAGAAAGGGAGAAAAGAAAAACCTGTTTATGTAGATCCATCGTCATGAATCCTTCTTCTTCTTTGCTCCAAAAGACTCCTTCTCTTGCTCCTCTCTAGCCTCTAATAAAGCTCTGGTTCTCCAAGGTTGAATTCCCAAAACGTTCTCCCATAAGGCCTATTTATAAGAATGAAGAGAAACCACGAAATTCCCTTCCAAATCCGAGTCGAAATAGGTCAAAATCGCGTTTTCCGTATACGGCGATCGATCGCTAGTGTTGACGATCGTTCGCTGGCCGATCGATCGTAATTCCTTCGTTATTTTCCTCCGATCGATCGCCTTGCCGATCGACGCCGTTTGATACCGATCGATCGTAGTGACTGTCTTGCGCGGATAAAAAATTCCAGTAGATACGATCGACCGTTTTGAGGTCCGATCGATCGTTTCCTTTAATACACTACTTTTACGTCTCTGGCGATCGATCGCATTGATATCCGATCGATCGTAGTTACTGTTCATAAACTTCAAATGGCTATAACTTTCTGTCCCGAACTCCGAATTGAGCGTGGTTGGTGGCGTTGGAAAGCTGACTTCTTGAATTTTAACATGAAAGTTGAATCAATCAAATCCGACATCTGTACACGAAGTTATAATGATTTAACCATTCAAGTTACTTTTCACCTTATTTCTGTGTATTACCCTTGTTTCCTACAAAAACCAAAAATTATATTAAAGTAGTAGTTATTCTAATCAAACACTACATAATCATAAGCTTAGGAGATAATAAAATGCATATTTCATGTGTAGATCACACCCCCAAACCTAGATTTTGCTAGTCCCTAGCAAAACAAAACAAAATAAAATCAAACAATCAACTAAAGGAACTAATGTATAAAAGTAAACACCACTTTCGTAGGGAACACGATTGCATTGAGCGTATGCAACAAGCCATTAAACCTCTAGGTGTCCCTAGTAGGACGAGTGTTGTCTCGTGAGGGTTTGCAGCCATGCTACCCACAAACATGTATTTATGAAACTAATTAACCTAAGTGCAAAAACAAAGCAAAAATTAAAACATTACAAAACAAGCAAACCTATTATCCCAACAAATGTAAAATACAATACTTAAGAGAATTAACCACATGTACTTGGTTCATAATCAACAGGAATATAGAAGCCCTCAAGTAAGTGGTTTTATTCCACACTTTCATCTTGGAAATTTTTGCTCAATATAATATAGCGAGATAATGTAAATAGTAGAAAATGTAGAACATTGTAGCAATACATTCTAAATTTCTGTTTATACAGATCCAGTGTTACCCATTAACCAAAGAACATCAGAATCTACATAGTCATCGTAATCTTTAGGTTCATGATAGCACAGATTTGCGCGCCTCCTTCGGGTCCAACATTCTAGATTTGAGAGGATAATACACCATAGACTTTTTTTTTTCTTTTTTTTTTCGCTAGGACTGTGTAAGGCCTGACTTCAAGATGCTTAGGTTTTGCAATGACTCAGGCCAATGACTCCTAGCCAGTTGGCTTAGGGCATTAGGTTTTAAGAGACCGCTTCGGGCCCGAGCATCAGCCTAAGTTAATCCTATAAAGTCAAGCAGCCCCTTTTTTCTTTCATTTTGTTTTCATTTTTTCACTTTCACATTTTTTTTCAGCATTCCTTTTTTTTTTCAGCACATCTTTATTTTGTCCAGGTTGTATTATACTCTCAACTTATTTCCGGTTCCAATCCCTTGCCATAGCTAAGTAAATGGTCTATCATGATCTTTTAAGCTCAACAGACAACTACACATCATCCAATGACTATGACTAAAGACATCCCACTGTAGATTAGCATTCAACAAATCTCTAGATGGTATTACTTTATGTACTAGTGTGTGTAAGTGAATTTTCTTAGTTCAAGCACTTATTCCAAGAGGACTGTAACAGAAAGATATTCTCAGTTAAGTGTATCTATCCTCCAATATACTTACTCACACTTCCAATGCAAATTAATCTCCTAAGAATTGTAACATGCATTATTACGGGATAAACTATCAAAACCTAAGAAAAAGTACTAACAAACAACCTAAAAACTAATCAAATTTTTATGATTTTTTTCAATTTTGTATTTTTTTTATTATTATTATTTTATACAAGTAATATTCCCTCCCCCAAACCTATTATGAACATTGTCCTCAATGTGAACAAAATATAGCATGACAATGAGCATATAACAAAGAAAATCAGAGAAAGGAGAGAATACACCTGAATACGTGGGTTGCCTCCCACCAAGCGCTAAGTTTAACGTCGTCAGCCAGACTGAGCCACGGTCTTGTGCGGGGTTCGGATCCTCAAGAATTCAACCTGGATCAATTAAATGATTGCCCCACACACTCCTATCCTTGTTGCCTATGTATGGAGCACATCGTGGAATAAAAGGATGGAATGGTAGGTGGGGAAGCTTTGGATAGAAGGGTCCCTGCATTAACCATGAAGAAGGGTCAATAGAAAAATTTAGAATAAAGGGCTCCTCCTCCAAATTAACCATTTTGGCCTTAGGGGCCTCTTCTAGTAACCCAATTGGGAAAACTTCATTAATTAGTGAATCAACTAAACTATCTATGAAACAATCTAAGTTATGTTCATTAAACAAAGAGTTAGATTGATCTAGACAAGATCTGAATGATGTTTTAGGAATAGAAGGTGCTGTTAATAGTGTTGTAGACTGCAACTCCTCATATATAGAAGAAGGTTGAAAATTTGGTTCGATCAACACATTCACTTCTTCTTTAATTTCTACACCCTCTTGATCATTATGTAAAACCCACTCAAGCTCATTGTCAAACCTTTGGGCATTATGAAGGGATGTAACATCATAATCAGGGGAAAAATAGATCCCTTCATCAGAAAATTGGCCCATCGGATAATGGGGTTGGACAGGTGGGATGTACTCTTCTCTCATTTCCTTATATCCAGTTGACAACTTAGTTAAGGCTGTGAGGATGGCAGATTGGTTGGCTATTATCTGGTTCATTTTATCTTCTAAGGTAGATTGACCAAACTGAGGAGTAGAGGCTGGTTGGTACGGCAGTTGTTGGCTTAGAAAATCTTGTCTAGGGGCCTCATGAAGAGTGGGCCTAGGGTTGGGTTGCTCCTAAGGAAAAATAGGATGATCCTCCCACCTATGAAGACCTTGGGCCTCATTCACATATTTTCTTATAAAATCAGGGTACTCATGGGCCAAAGGGCACTCCACTGGGGTGTGAATGGGACTTAAACAGAGGGCACATGGTTCCGACATATAAGGAGTTGTATATTGTAGGGAAGATGTGCCACTCCAAAAATTAGAGTGATTATCCCACCCACGGATGTAAGTATCAGCATATAAGGGTCGTGGGTAAGGGTGCTCACGAGCCAAGTCAGCTCGCGAGTTTTTCCGGCTCGACTCGAATTTTAGCTCGACTCGAGCCCAGCTCAACTCGAGCTCGACTCGACTCGACTTTGCTCGAGCTCGAGCTCGAGCCACCCCGTAACTCGATTCGGCTCGACTCGAGAAAACTCGACTTGATCAACTCGAGAATCAGCTCGAAAAACAGCTCGAGCTCGACTCGAGACTCAGCTCGAAAAATAAAACAAAAGCATAAATTTTCCATACCACAAATCGTCGCCGTCGATCTCGCCTCGCCTCGCCGTGAGCTCGAGCCCATGGCCGCCATCGCCTCGCCTCGCCGTTAGCTCGAGCCCATGGTTGCTGTCAGCCTCGCCGCGCCCGTCGCCGCCTCCGATCGTGAGCTCGAGCCCCTGCGATCGCCTGTCAGCCTCGCCCGTCGCCGCCTCCGTCAGCTCGAGCCCATGGCCGCCGTCGCCGTCGCCTCGCCTCGCCGTGAGCTCGAGCCCCGACGATCGTGAGCCCGGATCCCGGAGCCCGTCGCCTCGCTGACCGAGTCTAGTCGAGCCCCGCCGTAATCATCGCCGTGTTCTGATCCTCGCTGATCGAGTCAAGCCGAGTCGTCACCGTGGTCGTCGAGCCCCGCCATCAGTCGCCGCCTGTCGCCGTGGTCATCGAGCCCTGCCATCGCCGTGGTCGTCGAGCCCCGCCATCGCCGTGGTCGTCGAGCCCCGCCATCGGTCGCCGCCTATCGCCTCGCCGTCGCCAGTCGACTCCAGAAGCTTCTGGCCTCTGGCTGTCGCCGTCGCCTCTCGCCTCGCCGACGCCGTGGTCGTCGAGCCTCTGGGTAAAACACCCGAGCCGAAAAGCTCGGGTTTTGTTTTCTGTTTTTGTTTTGTTTTTTTGTTTTTTGTTTTTTTTATTGGGTTAAGAGTTAAGACCCGTTGTATCAACTTCATCCGCCAGATCTAATCTGAACGACTCTTCATTTAAAATAAAAACCCATGGTCTTCTGGGATGTAAATCAGCGACTTAAATCTTTTTAGCACGTGATCTTAATATTTTAAATAAATTAGGCTCTTTAAAACCTGTCAGTGTATTCAAATGAGTTATTAGATTTTCCCTTGTGTATTTTTTCTATATTTTTTATTATTATATTATGTTGTAAGGAAAATGTTTAGGTGACCGATTTTCAATACCAGATTAAATGACCTCAGACCACGTGGGTTTGGGACCTACCAATTTAGCCCAGTTATTTAATTTGGTATTGAAAATTGGTCACGTTAGACGAGCTCATGTTGTAAATGCAAAGGTCCCTGGGAACTGGATTGACTCGGGGTTTAATATTATGAGGCAACATTAGTGGAGTTAATCAACAGGGTGTTTGTGTGATTAATAGAACACGTTTCCCTTGAGCGGAGGTTGCCCAATTGCTGGGCCCCATGCCCACGTGGGCCAAAGTCATTTAATCTGGTATTGGAAATCAGTCACATTAGACAAACTCATGTTGTAAATGTGGAGATCCCCGAGAACTGGTTTCACTCGGGGTTTGATATTAAGTGGCAACATTAGTAAAGTTGATCAATGAGGTGTTTGTGTGATGAATAGAACATGTTTCCTTTGAGCGGAGGTTGCCCAATTGCTGGGCCCCATGCCCACGTGGGTTGAGGTCATTTAATATGGTATTGGAAATCGGTCACATTAGACGAGCTCATGTTGTAAATGTTGAGGTCCCCGATAACTTATTTGACCTGGGGTTTGATATTAAGAGGCGATATTAGTGAAGTTGATCAATGGGGTGTTTGTGTGATGAATAGAACACGCTTCCTGATTTACCCAATGCATATGATGGGTGAGCCTTATATGCACCCAAGGAGATTGGCGGCAGGATATAGTGCTCTAAGAGATCAATTTATTTGCCCCTTCTAGTCGGGTCCTATTTGATACCCGTCGTTATAAAAAAAAACTATCAAGGAAGCCCACTTCGAATATGTAATAAAGATTTGTTTTGTACTAAAGAAGTATAAAAAAATTATAGCTCAAATGGTTAAAGCGTAGGTTGTAGTGCTTTATGTTTGGGTTCGAATCACACCAATGGCAAAAAAATTGTTTTTGCCACTCGAGCTCGAGCTCAAGTTCTGGCTCGAGCTCCGGCTCGCGAGCTCGAGCCGAGCCCGAGCTCGAGCTGTCAAACTCGAGAACGAGCTCGAGTCGAGCTGCCGAATCTTGGGCTCGACTCGAGCCGAGCCGAGCTCGAGCCCGAATTCTAAATATCGAGCTCGAGTCGAGCTAAGCCAAAACTCGACTCGGCTCGTGAGCAGCCCTGGTCATGGGTGGTAGGGCACTTCATAGGGAGGGGGATTAGGTGTGTGTGAAGAACAATAATCATTAAAGCTCCTATATGGGTTCTCATGGCTAAATCCATAGAAAGGTGAAGACATTTCTTCACCATGCATTCATCAACCGAACCAAAATATCACACATCCACAAATCAGAAATTCAACCCTAGATATCCACAACTAGCAATCATCAGTCCTAGATATCAACAACTAGCAGTCCTAATAGCCACAACTAGCACAACATGCAGTCACATAAAGAAAAGAAAAACACCAAACACACAAATTAATCTAAAAAGGGAAGGATAAGAGAATGCAAACTAGGGGAAGGGATGGCCCTTCTACGTTGGCGAGAATTCCACGTCTTCTCTTAACCTTGCAAAAAGAAAGAAAAACACAAATTAAGCTACTGACAAATAATCTAAGTTAAGACTCACTAATTACTCTAAAACTAAGCTAAGCTAAGAATTTGGTAAATTATTGGCTTCCGTCCCCGGCAACGGCGCCAAAAACTTGATCGTTTAAAATTAAACCCTTGCAAGTGCACAAGGTAATTGTACTACGGCGAGTATTAAAGGGTTGTCGAACCTCAGGGACGGTGAATATTTTACCAAATTCAAGAGAAGTAAAAGATGTAATTTAATTAATATTAAAGAAAGCAATGGACTTTATCTAATCTAACTGAGATTTAATCAATATGGAGAAATATCAAGGCAGAGAATCTACCACTAGACATGCAATTACTACTCTCAATTATTATTACGCTCAAATTGACATGATATGGTAATTTGTGTTCATGGTCAGACACACAAATCACAATGAATTCACTCACGTTCTTGGTCGGACACGAGAGTTCATCCACTAAAAATTAATGTAGATAATTCTATCCTTGGTCGGGCATAGAATTAACAACAGCTTACTTTTAACACGGCGCAAGAATTGAAAAGATCTAATTTCATGCAAATCAATCAAGTCTATGGTCAAGCACTCAAAAGAAACTCATGAAATCGCATTAAGCATAAATCATAATCAACTGTATAAAATTAAACTATCAAGAGTAGCAATATATATCTAGGGCTTCATCAAGCCTTGAATAAAAGTTTAGTTACACATAGAAAGGGAGAAAAGAAAAGCCTGTTTATGTAGATATATCGTCATGAATCCTTCTTCTTCTTTGCTCCAAAAGACTCCTTCTCTTGCTCCTCTCTAGCCTCTAATAAAGCTCTGGTTCTCCACGGTTGAATTCTCAAAATGTTCTCCCATAAGGCCTATTTATAAGAATGAAGAGAAACCACGAAATTCCCTTCCAAATCCGAGTCAAAATAGGTCAAAATCGCGTTTTCCGTATACGGCGATCGTTCGCTGGCCAATCGATCGCAATTCCTTCGTTATTTTCCTCCGATCGATCGCCTTGCCGATCGACGCCGTATGATACCGATCGATCGTAGTTACTGTCTTGCGTGGATCAAAAATTCCAGTAGATACGATCGATCGTTTCCTCTAATACACTGCTTTTACATCTCTGGCGATCGATCGCATTGATATCCGATCGATCGTAGTTATTGTTCATAAATTTCAAATGGCTATAACTTTCTGTCCCGAACTCTGAATTGAGCGTGGTTGGTGGCGTTGGAAAGCCGACTTCTTGAATTTTAACATGAGACTTGAATAGGTCTAATCCAACATCTGTACACGAAGTTATGTTGATTTAACCATTCGAGTTACTTTTCACCTTATTTCTGTGTATTACTCTTGTTTCCTACAAAAACCAAAAACTATATTAAAGTAGTAGTTATTCTAATCAAACACTAGCATAATCATAAGCTTAGGAGATAATAAAATTCATATTTCATGTGTAGATCACCAAACTGAAGTAGTGAACAGGTGTCTAGAGCAGTACTTACGCTGCTTTGTGGGGGATCAGCCCCGCCGTTGGCTTCCCTTGCTTCCTTGGGCGGAATGGTCGTACAACACAGCATATCACACACGTGCTGGATTTACGCCGTTCGAGATTGTCTATGGCTGTCCTCCTCCGTCCGTTCTGTCTTATGTGCCCCATCGTTCCTCCATTGCCGATGTGGATTACTTGCTGCAGACACATGATGAGGTCCTTTGTCAACTTAAAGCCAACTTGGCTTCAGCGCAGAACAGGATGAAACAATTCTCTGATAAGCGCCACTATGATAGGGAATTCTAGGTTGGCGACCACGTTTATGTGTCAGTCATGCCCCAGCGCCAGACCACTTTGTTTCGGGCTGATCAGAAGCTGGCCGCTCGCTTTCATGGGCCTTACGCAGTTGTGGAGTGAGTGGGGCCGGTAGCGTATCGTCTCTCCCTGCCTTCAGGGTCCCTGGTGCACCCAGTATTCCATGTGTCCCGTCTACGTTGTTTTGTGGGGGATTCTCGGTTGATTGCTGATAGTGCACCTCCGCCTCTCATGGGCCTTGCGGAAGCTGATGACCCCGTTCCGGCTTCTCTTCTCGATAAACGGAGGGTGCGACGTACTGGGCGTATTGTGACAGAAGTGCTTGTGGATTGGAAGGGAAAGCCTTTACAAGATGCTGAATGGATCCTAGAGGATGATTTTTTGGCACGTTTTCCATCGTGGTTGCCTTGAGGACAAGGCGTTAGCGGAAGCGTGGTGGAGTGTTGTGAATGTCACACCCCTAAGGCTCCGAATCTATCATAGGCAGTATTTTATTATTAAGATTAGTTTCCCTTTTTAAAATCCATTAGTGATTGTAATAAATGCCTGATTAGATGTAACGGGCTGTAATCATTGGTTGTAATTATGTCGTCATATGTTGTCATGATGTCGTGTCATTATTATGTCGTCATTGTGACAACTAGGAGTCCTCTTTATAAGGGGGTCTCCTTCCTCTGGAGGGTTATGCAATAAGAATTTACCTTTCCTCTACTCTCTTTCTTTCTTCTTCTTCCTAGCAGTCAAGGCGTACCTTGTGACCCTACACAAGACAAAAAAAATAAGCCAGCAACGATTTCATCAATGCAATCACTACTTAGTCACAATTCTAAAAATTCATCATATGCCCACACAACATGCTCAAGGCCATGTTTCCCATAATTTCTTCACTTCCAAAGGGATGTTTGAAAAATGACAACACAGAATGTTAAAAATATATTTCACATGCTTCCATATTCTTTCTGAAATGTCCATGTATCACAATGAGCTGGCAAACTATAAATGCTAATTGCATCCAAAAACTTCTAAGTGCTAATAATGGCTAACTGTAATACATGGACTACCACGAAATAAGTTACATAATTCTACTATTTTTATTTTTAATAAACCTTTCCATTCAGCTAGCTTGCCCTCCATTTTCCCCCTCTGCAATTCCAAAGAAAAAAGATTGAAAATAAGGTTAGAATCTGACCAATTGATGTTGGCATTCATCTTGAAAGGGGAAATGAACTTGTAGGCTGTTAACATTGCCGCTACATATCTTATGTATTACTCCTACTATAATACTGGTGAAAATATATGCTAAGAAAAGAAGTCCTTCACAAACCAGTCAAAGAACCCAAAACATTTGCCATGAAAAAATTCTTTAGAACAGTCATTCTGTATATTTAGGATTGCCAAGGTTGGTGTAATGTCAACATCTGACCCAAATAGGAGAGTATCAACAGTCATAAAAATCAAATGGCTCTTCCATCGATTCAGTAACTAGTATAATATGGCATAATATATGCATTTGGTCAGGGAAGACCAGGTTCTAGCATTCATGGAAGAATGCTTATTTGGAAACAAAACTTTCCATCTCTTCCTTTCATTATAAAAAAATTAGGAGACTAAATGCAGATTACACTACTGGGAACCATATTTTTTGTTGAAAGCAAACATGAGAAATTATGTACTGAGATAATAACTTTTTCCTAATCTGATCTACTGAAAACAGGGGCTAGTGGATTCCCTAAATAGCATTTTAGGCATAATTTGCATAACTTTTACCGCTAAAATTGAGATGCAAATGGGACTATCCTCTGTTTGATTGAGAGAACTTTAGCACGTTCATTCTTAGCTGCAATGGTACTCCTAGGTCACATGAAGATATATCCAAGCCCATTAAAAAATGAAATATCTCTCGAATTGTATTGGATTTCCATGGTGAATTGAACTGGCTGCTGCTGTTTATCAAGCAAAATCCAGCAGCCAGCACTTTGATGAAAATACGTTTCTCAGTTTATATCACTTTTATTCGGGCTGAAAGAAATAAGCGTTTGTTTGAGGACAAACGCAGCTCGCAGGGAAAAGTTGCGCAAGCCATTATCAACCAAAGCCGAGTTGTTGCTGAAGCTTTTGACATTGTTTCGGTGATATGCTAGAATTGTAGCTTCCTAAGGAATTTTTTTTCTTGATTTTGTAGCTGGTTCGGTTTCCGGTCTTCATCTTCTTCTTGTGTGTGTATTGGCTTCAGGTGCTGTGTTTTTTTATTTCTGTCCACAGGCTTATTTTCTTTGCTCTTCTCTAGCGCCTGGGTTGTAGGATGCAGAGGGTGTTTTGTTTTGTTTTGGTTGCGCATGCAGCCCCTGTTTTTTGAGCTCTGCTCAACTTTTGCTTATTGAAATTCAATTATCCAAAAGAAGACTACATTTATATCTCTCCGTTCTACTAATCCGAATTTTAAGTAAAGCATTTTGTGTTTTGGTGCATAGCAAGAGCCATAATTTTCAATCTGGCTGTGGTTGGCCATCCGACACTCTTCTTGGTACAAATTGTGACAAGTGTTTTATTTTTTTGCCCGTCAACTAGAATATATAAATATATATATAGAGAGAAAAGTTTAAATGAGATAGCTCTCATATAAGTGAGTTTTATGTAGTTGTTTGTAGCCGTCAGATCAAGATCCAACGGCTACGAATAAAATTGGCCTCATATAAGCTATATGAGAGCGATCTCATTTAAACTTTTCTCTATTTGCTTTCGAGAAATGACACTCAAAAGGGAAATAAGAAGCTAAGATGGTTTTTTTCAACTTTATAAAATATAAAATAAACCTAATAAAAATATTATATCAAATTCTGTCCATGCATGCTTGAAATCATGGCAAGACAAGGTACTGAAATGACACAATTGAACATTGAATCTGCCACCCACCGTTATGAGAGAAATTGGTTACCGGAAACTGGAAAGTATTGCTATTAACAACCAGCCCGTGGAAATCTATATCATTGAAGTATGAGTAATGGATGGACATTGAAGAAGGCTAGTTTTAGCTGAAAAAGGTTAATACATTACTAAATTCAACTCATGTTGATTTAACAACTAGGAAAATGCATGCCCCTCGATGCAATTGTGAAGTCAACTTTGGTCTTTTAATTATTCTTTGATATAATGGTCTTTGAGTATTTCCCTAATCCTACAACTGAGTTGATAAGTTCACTATGCTTAAGGTAATTTTGAAGATGTGTTTTGGCAATTCCCAAGAGACCAAACTTGTGAACTTCTCATGATACTTTCACTCTTCTCCCTCATCTTCTCACAATTATCACGTTTTTTTGCTAGATTCTCACAATTATCACTTGATCTCACTATACCTCCCTCCTTCCCCTAGCCCCCTCTTTCATGGTCACTAGTAGTTGGATCTCGGGAGTTGCACTCACTAAGAACCAAGCTTCATAAAATAAGAATCCTCTCTTAAACTTTGCTTTACAATAATTAAATCCCCTTTCGGTCAAAGGCTTTATTAAAATGCCTGTCTAAGAGGAAAATTGCCTAAATGAGTTGCAGATGTAGTTTTCAATAGATGCATTAAAGCTTCCTAAAGGAAAGGTTTGTGATTTGGACATATCCAACTTACGATTACGGCAACGAAATTAGGGCCTTGATCATTGGTCAGATCATCTTCTCTTCCATCTAAAGAGTACGTCTTGAAAGTGTCAACCAACAGAAGTTTGTTGATTTTCAACCAGCTGATAATGACTTAAGGTTAGCTATTCTCTTGTGGGCTCATAATCCAAGATTGCAAGTGTAGGAACACAATGCCCCATGTAGCGAAGTACATTAAATCCTATGGTTGGGCTTGTTGGATGTAATTTAGATTTTTGGTAAAGGCCTCTCAATCTTGCCCAGATATAACCTAGGAAAGTATCAGCATCAAGACAAGGACTCCCATGCATTAAGTCCACAAACTCCATCAAAGGGCTGAAGCTTGAACAAAGGTATGGAAAACGTGCAGAAAAGATGCGAAGATGGTTAAGGGGAGCCTCTATTTTTCTGTTAAGAGAAAGGAACCTTGCTTTCATTATGGAAAGTATGGGAAGGGCTTTCCTTAACATAGGATTGGAAAATATATGTGCCCATCCTGAAAGCTGGATAGATTCCTCCCAAGTCCTCTTATGACATTTTCTTCAGTAAGGTAATAGAGCTGAGCTGACTCAAGGATATCACTGTCTACTTTACTTCCTAGGTACCATGGAATCATTCCTCCAATATAGATAAAGCCTCAACCGAAGGTCCCATATCATGGAAAGCGAGAACAAAGGCAGGCAATAATAATAGATAGTGGCTCATATCTTACATATGTAAAATGTGAAACCTTCAGTTTATAGACTATGTTTGTCAATGTTATTTGGAAAGCTGTATCATCCAAAATTACAAATAGCAATTACAGAAAATATCGTTTATTTTTTTAATAGCGAGGGGTGTCCTAGTCCTTAGGATCGAATAAAAAAAACTTTAAAAGGAAATCTAGTATTCCCTTCTATATATCCTTGCATTATTGAAAAGTGAAGGGTAATTGAGCCGCAACGGAAGCGAATTTAGGATTTGAATCCGGTTGATGTGGGTTCTCAAATTTGGGGGTTTTCCTTAAATCAACAATTGAAACTCAAAGATTATGAAATTAGAAACACCAACCTTCGGCCTTTGTGCCTACGAATCACTCCACGGATTTGATTATGTCCGAGAACACCAAATCCTTCACCGATCGAGTGTAGAACAATGTGAAAAGCTATATTCCTCGAATTAGCTTTTTCACCCAACCAATCAAGGTCACCAAAATCCTTCTTTTTGTAACCAAAAGTCGCCCTTTCGAATGGCATGGAGGGCGTCCCCTCTATATCCTTTAATAAGGCATAAATCCGTTACAAATCATGCCAATTTCGGTTTCCCGAAATTGCTCAACAGAATTTCCAAGATGGTGACTCATATTTGACAATTCCGTTTTGGTCGTACAAAAACGGCTAATTCCAAATAAGTGATTTCCGGATCGGTGATGATTACAGTGTCTCTTCCAATTTAGTGTGGACCGGGCCCACAGAAGCCTAACTACTCCACATGCCTACACACGCACGAGAGAGCCGACTCCTCTCAATCAAGACAAGTAAAATGGGACAAGAACCCATATTTACTTACATCCCCCACTATGGGTTCTTTGTTCATATTTGCGATCCACAGTGACTCGTGCACTAGTCCTGTCGTAATCCAATACTATGAACATGTTTTACAAATAGATCCGTCGTTAAGGCCTTCGTTAACGGATCAGCTAACATCTCAACCGTAGGAAGATGACTCACTGTCAACTTTCCCCGTTGTAGCATGTCAAACACATAAAAGTAATGCACCTCTATGTGCTTAGCTCTTGAACTGATCTCCCCATTACGGAGTGTCGACACAGTTGCCAAATTATCACAATAAATTTGGACAGGAGCATCAGTCCACTGTTCTAGCTGTAACCCAGCTAGAAACTCTTTAATCCAAACTGCCTCGGAAGCTGCTAAACTGCATGCAACAAACTCAGCTTCCATCGTGGACTTAGTAACGCATTTCTGCTTCTTACTAGCCCATGCCACGGCGCCGCCACCAAGCATAAAAACATAACCGGCAGTGGATTTCCTGTCATCCTTACACCCGGCATAGTCTGAATCACTATAGCCTTCCAATGACAGGTTCTCAGCCTGATATGTGAGTTTCATATCCTTGGTACCCAGCAAGTATCTGAACACCCGCTTTATAGCTTGCCAGTGTTGCATACCTGGGTTAGCCTGATATCGACTCACAAGGCTTACTACAAAAGCCAAATCAGGTCGAGTGCAGTTCATGGCATACATCAAGCTGCCAATAGCCTGCGCATATGGCACAGATTGCATCTTCAGACGTTCTTCGTCTGATGCAGGTGCCATTCTTTCGGACAAAAATGTCCCTTTATAAATGGGTGAATCTATGGTCTTCCAACCAATCACGTCAAAGCGTTTCAATACACTCTCAATGTATGATTCTTGAGATATACTTAGCCTCCTCGCTTTTCTATCTCTCTCAATCTTCATCCCGAGGATGTAAGATGCTTCACCCATATCTTTCATTTCAAATTGGGTCTTGAGCCATTCTTTAAGACTGAGAATCATACTAGTGTCATTCCCCATTAATAATATGTCATCTACATATAGTGACAATATCATAAATCTACTCCCATCTCTAAAGGAGTATACACAATGGTCATAGTCATTGGCCACAAAGCCATATTCACTTATCACCTTGTGAAAAGTGAAATACCATTGTCTTGGCGATTGTTTCAGTCCATACAATGATTTAATAAGCTTGCACACTTTAGTTTCCTCTCCGGAAACAACAAACCCCTCGGGTTGTTCCATGTAAATCTCCTCCTCTAAATCACCATTTAGGAAGGCAGTCTTTACATCCATCTGGTGCAACTCTAAATCTAAGTATGACACAATTGCCAACAAACATCGGATCGAGATGAACCTGGACACTGGAGAATAAGTCTCCTTGAAGTCTATGCCCTCTACTTGTGTGAAACCTTTCGCCACAAGTCTAGCTTTGTACTTTTCTATTGATCCATCAGCTTTGAGCTTCTTCTTGAAGATCCATTTACACCCAATGGGTTTCCGTTCATCTGGTAAGTCAACAATCTCCCAGACTTTGTTCTTCAAGATTGAATCCATTTCCTCTTGAACAGCCTTCTGCCATTCCTTGGAATCTGGACTACACATCGCTTGCTCAAATGTGACTGGATCACTAAGTACAGGTTCATCTATCGATATCTCATCTTCACCAAGCATGGCATAGTAATCCTTCAACAAAATTGAAGGTCTACGCTCTCTTGATGCTCGAATTTCAACATCCTCATTGGATGTGTTACCTATCACTTGTTCATTACTAGTGACAGTAACTTTCTCTTTCTCAATTTCAAAGAGTTCCACTTTCTGACTAGGAGTTTGTAGGTCTATATCTTCCTCAAGAAAATAAGCATCTCTAGACTCTATAACCCCCACTGTCCCATCATCATGGTGTACTACAAATCGATACCCTTTCGAATGGTCACAATAACCTATAAAATTACATTTTATGGTCTTGGGATCCAACTTAGTTCTTAGTTGATCAGGTACCCTTACATGGGCCTTTGACCCCCACACTTTCAAGTTCGAAAAGTTTGGACGTCTTCCCGTCCATAACTCATATGGGGTCAATTTGATCGACTTAGAAGGTATCCGATTTAGTACATAAACAGCGGTGTCCAGTGCTTCACCCCAAAACTGCGTTCCTAGTTCAGAGTGGTTTAACATGGACCTTACCATGTCCATCAATGTCCTATTACGTCTTTCAGCGACTCCATTCTGCTGAGGGGTATACGGTAAAGTATACTGATGCACTATTCCTTGGTTTGTACAATAGTCCTTGAACAAATCAGATGTGTACTCACCACCTCTGTCTGTTCTCAGAACTTTAATCTTCCGTCCTAATTGGTTCTCAACCTCAGCCTTAAATTCCTTGAATTTTTCTAAGGCATCGGACTTTCTCGATAACAAGTACACATAACCATATCTTGAATAGTCATCTATAAATGTAATAAAATACATCATACCCCTTTGAGTCTTGACGTTTATAGGCCCACAAATATCTGAGTGAATGACCTCTAAAAGGTCAATTGCTCGTTGTCCTTTCGGAAAGGGTAGCCTAGTCATTTTGCCAGATAGGCAATCCTCACACGTGCGCAAATTATCACTTATTCTAGGTAGTAACCCACTACCCGACATTCGGTGTAATTTTGTCGCATTCACATGACAAAGGCGTAAATGCCACAACAATGCATTATCAACAGCAACACAAGCAACATACTCAGAATCAATCATTTCATTATTAGCAAAATCATTGGATACATCAAGTTTGAATAAACCATCAACTAAAGAAGCAGTAAATAAAATATTATTCTTCTGCCCCACAGTTCCCTTGCCACCCTTGAACCTGACTTCAAATCCCTTTTGAGTCAGAAGAGGGATTGAAATCAGATTCCTACGAATAGTAGGTGCATACAAGACATCTGTGAGGACCAGGGTGTTTCCTCCTAAGAGAGGAACACGAACAGAGCCAATCCCCAGCACGTCACAATAGGTGTTATTCCCCATGTAGATCTTGTGCTCTCCGGGACTAATCTCTTTCATCTCAGCAAAAGACTCCTTTGTCATTGCCACATGACGGGTCGCAGCCGAGTCAAGCCACCAACCTCTAGTGTTAGTGTTCACAATCAGTGCCTCAGAAATCATACAAACTATGTCCTTTCCTCCACCCTGCTGTTTCTTTTTCTCGTTGCCCTGGGAGCCATTAGGACAGTTCCTGCTAAAGTGACCCATCTGGCCACAAGTAAAGCAGGCTCCCTTCTTCTTGTTCTTCGCCTTGTCTCCACCCTGGAATTGAGGCTTCTTTCCTTTCCTCTTGAAGTTCTTCTTTGAAGTGCCAGCATAGGACCCACCTTTCTTAGAGCCAGCATGGTGAGCAAGGTTGGCAGATGCATTAGAGGCCCTCATATGCTCTCTCCTTTCCTGCTCCAAGCCCAGCTTGGCAGTAAGGTCATCGAGAGTGAGTTTCTTGTCACTCAGGTTCAATGCCACCACAACTGCTTCCCATGATGGAGGGAGGCTAGTGAGTATCGTAGACACTTGGACCCCCAATGAAATTGGATCTCCAAGCATCTCCAACTCACTAGCAATAATAGTCATGGCATTTATGTGCTCAAGCACATTCTTGCCCTCCTCCATCCTCATGTTGGTATAGCGAGTGTGGAGCAACCTGATATGTGCCTCAGTATGCTCTCCATACCTCCTCTCAATGGCCTGATACATTTCTTTGGCCGATTTGTGCTTCTCAAAAAGCAACTCCATAGAAGGCTCCATAAAGGTAAGCATCGTGGTCCTTGCTCGTGCATCCTCCTTCCTGAACTTCTCGTACTCTCTCTTTTGAGCAGGAGTACTACTTTCACCCGAAGGTTCAATAACTTGGTCTAGTACATGACCCAAGTCGTCAAGGAATAGAATGTGACGGATGCGCCTCTTCCAGGTAACAAAATTGGTGGCATTCAACTTCTCAGTCTTTGCCAACTCACTGGAGACCATACGGGAAGCCATTGCAACTTTTATGAAATCAGCAAATGTTTCAATCAAATTGAAGATAAAAAACTTCAATCAATGGAACAGGACAATCAGTGTAAAAAAATAGCACAGTTTGAATCACTAATTAATATCAACAATTATATAATCAAGTGGCACAAATACTGCTTCAATATTAATTAGTTTTTCAAATTTTATCCCGCCGATCGATCGTGTCAAATACCCGATCGATCGCAGCTTTCCGCTGTCAATTCAGTTCAACTTCCAGTAGATACGATCGATCGCAATTCGTTCCGATCGATCGTTTCCCTTTTTCAAAGCAAATCAATGATCGACGCCGATCGATGCCGAACGATGGCGATCGATGCCGATCGATGCCGAACGATGGCGATCGATGCCGATCGATGCCGAACGATGGCGATCGATGCCGATCGAAGCCGAACGATGGCGATCGAAGCCGATCGAAGCCGAACGATGGCGATCGATGCCGATCGAAGCCGATCGATCGTTTTCCCTTTTCAAGAGACTTAACGATCGATGCCGAACGATGCCTGTCGATCGTGACCAGTCGTCTTCTCCGATTTTACCTTAGCGCGATCGATCGCTCTTGACGCCGATCGATCGCGACTGTAAAAAACGAGATTTTCAGTCGGCAAAAACCGCGAGGAAAATTCCCACAAATTTCTTGGAACCCTCACACCACCACGGAATCAAGGCTCCGATACCACTGAAGGGTAATTGAGCCGCAACGGAAGCGAATTTAGGATTTGAATCCGGTTGATGTGGGTTCTCAAATTTGGGGGTTTTCCTTAAATCAACAATTGAAACTCAAAGATTATGAAATTAGAAACACCAACCTTCGGCCTTTGTGCCTACGAATCACTCCACGGATTTGATTATGTCCGAGAACACCAAATCCTTCACCGATCGAGTGTAGAACAATGTGAAAAGCTATATTCCTCGAATTAGCTTTTTCACCCAACCAATCAAGGTCACCAAAATCCTTCTTTTTGTAACCAAAAGTCGCCCTTTCGAATGGCATGGAGGGCGTCCCCTCTATATCCTTTAATAAGGCATAAATCCGTTACAAATCATGCCAATTTCGGTTTCCCGAAATTGCTCAACAGAATTTCCAAGATGGTGACTCATATTTGACAATTCCGTTTTGGTCGTACCAAAACGGCTAATTCCAAATAAGTGATTTCCGGATCGGTGATGATTACAGTGTCTCTTCCAATTTAGTGTGGACCGGGCCCACGGAAGCCTAACTACTCCACATGCCTACACACGCACGAGAGAGCCGACTCCTCTCAATCAAGACAAGTAAAATGGGACAAGAACCCATATTTACTTACAAAAAGTGCAGTATTTTCAAATACTCCGTCGTCCCACTTTAATAAGCTGATTTGGTTTTTCACATGAATAGAAGTAGTTCGTTCTGATAGAGGGAGTACAATTTATCCGTAATTAAAGGCATCGTCCGAAACTGGTCATCTGTTTGTTGCCTTGCGGATGGTGTTATGCCAGGCCTGATGAGATGGATTGTGGGAAACCTGTACAACTTGTCGGCCATATTGCTGGAAGTGTTCAAGCCTCACAAGAATGGCAATGTAATAATCTATTAATCAGAAATGACTATTATTTCTCTCAAAGCCTAGTCTCATTTCCTATTAGCACATTCAACAATTCCCATATTTGATAGTGGAACCAGAATGGTTTCTGAGTTGTGGCCATTATCCAAGCTTATGCAAGTGCCAAATCTTTCGAAGAATCAAGCAAATTAAAAGAAGTTTCTTACAGACATGTACCATCCAGCATCTGCATGGAGGAGGTTTGATCTGTTTTCTTGTTTAGTCAGCTGAGTAGCTAAGCCTCGCAAGACTTTTTTCTTACCCATGAAGCCTAGCAAGACTTGCTACACCCTGTATTTGTAGTTTTTCTTATTTCTGTTTATAATGTTAAGTACACCAATAATTTCCTATTGAATTATTGCTAGGACAAAACATTATATATACTTCTTCTGTCCCACATCAAGTGTTCTATTTGGTTTTCCAAAGCGTATTGGTGAGATGGTCAGGACCATGCCTTAGAAGCCAAGGTCCGGTTGAACCCCAACTACGTACATTGACCGCCAGTAGAGATTATATCCCAGAGTCTAAATAATCTACATCTTCTAGTCTGGTCCTGAGGATTCGGATACCTCTCATGATATATATATATATATATATATATATATATATATATATATATATATATATATATATATATACATACACACACGGTTTACATGAGATCGTTTTCATATAAAGAGCATGAAGCCAATCTTTTGGGTCGTTAGATTCCAATCTGAGTATAGGTATCAGTGGATAGGTGAGTTCCTTGTAGCTGTTACATTACCATTCTTGTGAGGCTTGAATTGAATTAGCCTCACATAAGCTATATATATAAATGTCAAATCAGATAAAGATCCAATAGCTACGAATTGAATTGACCTCATATAAGCTATATGAGAACGGTCTCATTTAAACTTTTTTCATATATATATATATATATATATATAGAAAACTTGTACACTACTAAAATTATCGAGCCTCCGAGTAGTCAGCAAAACTGGTCTGATCTAGGCCAAAATCAAACTAGACTTGAGGAGCCCATGTTCGAGCTTTGAGCGAGTTAAGTCAAGCTAGCTCAGCAGGCTAACACCTCTTTTTTTTCTTCTCCCTCCGTTGGGAATTATTATCACAATAAGATTTTCCAAAATCAACTAATTTTAGTTCATTCTGAAAATCCTTATGGTGATAATAATTCTGAATGGAAAGAGTATTTATTAATTACCACAAGCTTCCTCATAAACAAATGTACGTACTTGACCTTAACAATGTGATTTTTTTTTTACTACCAGCAACTATTTCATGCCATTTTCTGCCATTGCAGCTGTAATGAAGGCATTTTCTTTTACCTCATCAGGATATACTTCATATGGAAGGCATTTTCTGCCCTTGCAGCTTGAGTGGGGACCTTATAAGTCTATTCAACAACTTCACAAGGACATGACATCCTTTTGGGCCCAGAAAGATAGCAGCAACAATCAAAGAAGTGGGGCATCAGATCCTTACATTTTCAAGAAAGCATACATCTTTTTATGATAAAGCGGGCATGAGAGTTAGGCTTCTGAGAAAGCGACTAGAAAGATGTTAACAAAAGAATGGGTGCGGTCAGGCAAATCCCATCCCATCATGTTGATCAGAGGAGTGATGCTTCTATGAAATTCTGCTAAAGGAAAGAAAACCCTCGAAGGGGATCATGGTTCTTTTCTTTTTGTAAAGGCAATACATCTATGATCTACCATTGTAAGAACATTTATGTATAAGGAGATCTCTTACTACGCATGCATTCAATAAGAAACCTGTGCTAAGCAACTCAGATCCCATCAGTGTTCTGTCTAAGGTTGGACAAAATGTTAAGATTATTTGTGGATGACACCCAATTGCAAAGGATTGATGTTCACGTCAGCCAGCTAAACATTAGCTGGTGGTCCTGTAGGATTACAACTGGGAATGTTGAATTGGGTAGATGGTCATGTCAATTTGTATCAATTTGTGTCTTCCCCCACTAATAACAAATATTGGTCAATTACATCATATTAATGTGAAGAAGATAGGTGGGCAGCTACCAAATCAAGTCCACTAGAAAGTACCACAATGTTGTCCCACAGGAGCAAATGACAAGCTTAAACCATGCTAATTATGGGGAAATCAATGCTTATTGGTCGGCGATTGATTTGCATGGTCGATTTATTCTTATATAAGTTTGTTGATTCAAAGAATTTTGCTTAGTACACCTAAAAGATAAACATAAGTGTAACATCTCTTGTTTAGCCTTAATCTCTTGATCAAATATCTTGCTAAATGTGACACAGTTCAAGGTATAATTGATCCCAAGAATTTCGAATGCAGGAACTGGACCATTGTCAAGGTCAAATGACTGGGCCTCATGGCCTAGACGTCATCCAAACCTGACCCAACTGTTTAGGCTTTAGCAGGCAATGACACCAAACGCATCTATCCATCATTTTCATGGATGTGGATTGTCGACCGTCCAATACCAACCTTCAAAACAGAGAGCTGGACCCCACAATGAAATAATCCTCATTTATACACCATATGCCATAAAATCATAACACCAATTTAATTTCTTGTTGTAATAACAAGGGATGTTGGAGTCCTTAGGACCCGACTAAAAGGGGCTGGGTAACCAGTCTCTTAGAGCATCGTATCTTGCCGTCAATACCTCTTGGGCAGGGCAAATACAAGGCGCACCCATAATATGAACCGGGTAAATCGAGATATAATCCTGGGTTGGTGGTCAATGGACTATAGGGTTGCATTTCGGGACAGGTTGTCTCTAGTATAGCAGAACCCGACCCTACTCAAGATAGAACCCACAATACCTGATATAGGAACCGAGATTTCAATAAAATAATTAATATAATTACAAAAATTATTAATAAAATTATTGATATAATTATAATAATAAAAAATAACAAACATAGAGTTATTTTAGTTTGTATTTATTAGAAAATTAGATGTTTAAATGGTATATCTCAGGCAGGGTCGTATCTTGGGTATTTTAAAGCCAAACCTGACCCTACCCAAGATAGAAGTAGGTTTTTATATATTGGAACTGACCCTACCCGAGATAGGACCCGACCCGACCGGACCCAGGTCAATATTGGGTCGGTTCCATTTGGGTTGGGTCGGATCGGTTTTTTTTGGTGCAGCCTTAATGGACTAGAGGCTTGAATTCATGACCTCCTCTTGAGGAAGAGTGTCTTGGCTTTCCCACCAACACCCCCATTGGTTATGACACCATGCTTCTTCCTACAGTAATATGCTATTTATGGAAGAGGATGAATACGAGGGAGAGGGAGGAGAGTGATTAAAATGTCAATGATGTAGAAGACTTTAATCAAAGTAGTTAAACAAAGCCCGGAAGATGTCTCGAATCCCCAACTCCCATCCCATGTTGTTGTTGCTTGGAGACGGATTTGGTTTTTGATTAGTTTTAGATTTCCCAAAAGAAGAGCCAAATGCCAACCAAACTCATGCAAACACCAGTCAATTCTATATTCAATCCAGGCCACCAAATCCAGTAAAGCACCTCACCTCCCCCTTCGCCCACTAAATTACTAATTCTTTAAATATTATGTGGACATAATCTAATCCCTTCTGACCATTCAGTTCCTCCTCGTCATGTGGCGAGTTTTTATTGGATGAGAACCCAGCTTGAACATGGTTTGATTAAAAATAATTATCGTAATTGGCTAGGTGGGTTATTGGGGATTCTCTTTGCCCCTTTTCTTTGGGAGTATGCTGGTTGTCCAAAATGAGTGATTTAATTGTTGAATATAATATATACTTACTAAAGGTATGTCACATCCTAAATATCCTATCCTGTCTAATAAAATACAACTAGGTATTTGCTACCCCTTTGAAGTTTTTTTGAGATTTTGTTTCATGATTTCTTCTTTCTTCTCATAGTTTCTTGTTAGGATATCTTGTGGCTTATGTAACAAATTTTTAGGACCCATAAAGTGACAACCAAGAGCAATCCTAATTAAGGGGGAAAACATTAGGAAAGGACCATTAAGTCATGTTAGTTAAGTTTGGTACCTTTCAATATAGATTGACAATAATTGCGACGAAATGATATGAATAACACTCCAATGAGTTTTTTTCATATTACCTAGTGCCAACTTTCAGATTTCCATATTACCTGATTTTTACCGTGAAATCTGATATGACCTGGAATCAGCACCTAGAGTACTGAAAATGCCCTTCTTTTACGTTTTTCATGCCTTTTGTATCCGAAATGCTTCATTCTTCCCAAAATTATCGATTTACGGGAGCATCAAGTTGGGGAAGAAGACATTCCAACAAAGGTTCATCTATCATCACGGTTAAAATCACCACCAGCATCGTCCAACCCGGAAAAAATAAAATTTCATGCCGAAAAACAGCGGCAAAGACGAGAAAAAAAGTTATGATGAAGGGATTTTGAAGTAACAGCAGCAAGCAAGCCCGCCCAACTACAAAAATTAAAATCAACATGTAAAGAAATATATATAAAGGTCACTCACTAGTGTTCGACCGCTCCTGGACATGAAATAAAAGGATAAAAATGGGCAAAAATGTGAAATACTCATTGGCGAGTGACAAGTTCAATTTATATATGTTTTTGTGATCCTAATGAAGTGGAAGATGGGGAAAAAAAAGGAAGAATGCAAAAAAATGGGCAAAATGGATAAAAAACGAGCGAGCTATGACATTTTAAAAATTGACGTAAAATCATGTCGTCGACATTCAAGTCGTGTCGTCGACGACACGATTTTACTACAATCTTCAAAATATCATAACTCGCTCATTTTTTATCCGTTTTTGTAAATTTTTTTGCATTCTTACTTATTTTTCCTCCTCTTACACCTCATGAAGATATATTAGGATGAAAAAAGAAGAAAAAAAAGAAAAAAAAAAGAAAGTGGAAGTTTTTTCGACTTCCGAAGCTTTGCCATAAAGCTTTCATTTGTTCTTTCTTCTTATTTTTTCTTCTTTTTTCATCCTAATATATCTTCATGAGGTGGAAGATGAGGAAAAATAAAGAAGAACGCAAAAAAGGGCAAAAATGGATTAAAAAAAGAGTGAGTTATGACATTTTGAAAATTGAAGTAAAATCATGTTGTCGAAGACACGACTTGAATTCTTCGAATACATGATGATACACCACTTGATTCAAGTCGTGTTGTCAAATAATGACACTTAAATCAATGTTCAACAAATCTCAGATAAAGGCAATAACCAAGGTTGAAAAGGCTGCACTGAGTGTGATCCAAGCAGAGAGCTTGTAGTAAGAAGATCCACTCTTCCCTAGTGGAGATGTCTCGGCTGATCCTCTAGCAGTTGGTGCCACTCCTAGATTAGAAAAATGTATTCGGTGAAAACATGAAAGAAATAACATGTTCTCACTATTCAATTCAAAACTTTCTAAGGTGAGAAAAAAAAACCTAGAGTAGTAGGAGTTCCTGCCCCTCCGGTTGTTGCTCCACTTCCTGTGATCACACATAAAAGAAGGAACAAATTGCTTGACAAACCTTCCAAATATTCCAGTTAGTCTGTCTCTTTATGGGTGGTAAGAAGTGAGAAATCAATATAAGGAACTCTATGGTAAGATAACATGCTTGGTAATGCTTAAAGTTGAGAGAACTTGTATCCAAAAAAAAAAAGAACTTACCCATTGGTGTTCGACCGCTCCTGGACATGAAATAAGAGGATAAAAATGGATAAAAATGTAAAATACTTGTCGGTAAACGACAAATTCAATTTATATATCTTTCTGTAATCCTCGTGAAATTGAAGAGGAGGAAAAATAAGGAAGAACGCAAAAAATCAAGTCGTGTATTTGAAGACATGACTTGAATTCAAGTCGTGTCTTCGACGACACGATTTTACTGTAATTTTTAAAATGTCATAACTCGTTAATTTTTTATCCATTTTGTCCTTTTTTTTCATTCTTCTTTATTTTTCCTCCTCTTCCACCTCATGAAGATATATTAGGATGAAAAAATAAAAAAAATAAGAAGAAATAACAAATGAAAGCTTTCTGGCGAAGCTCCGGACGTCGGAAAGCTTCCACTTTCTTCTTTTTTATCCTTTTTTCATCCTAATATATCTTCATGAGGTGGAAGATGAGGAAAAATAAGAAGAACGCAAAAGAATGGACAAAATAGATAAAAAACGAGCGAGTTATGACATTTTGAAGATTGTAGTAAAATCGTGTCGTTGATGCAATACACGACTTAATTTAAAATACACGACTCTATTCAAGTTATGTATTGTTTGACACGACTTGAATCAAGTCGTGTCGTCGACGACACGATTTTATGACAATTTTCAAAATATAATAAATCCCTCATTTTTTATCCATTTTGCCCTTTTTTTTACGTTGTTCCTTAGTTTTCCTTCTCTTCTATTTCATTAGGATCACAGAAAGATATATAAATTGAACTTGTTGCACGCCGATGAGTATTTCACGTTTTTACTCCTTTTTATCTTCTTATTTCATGTCCAAGAGCGGTCGAACACCAATGGGTGACCTTTATATGTATTTCTTTATTTGTAGATCTTAATTTTTGTAGTTGGGCGGGCTTCTCCGTTGCTCTTACATCAAAATCCCTTCATCATAGTTTTTTTTCTCATCTTTACCGATGAAATTTTATTTTTTTCTAGGTTGGACGGCGCCGGCGGTGATTTTAACCACGATGATTGACAGACCTTCGCCGGAATGTCTTCTTCCCCAACTAGATGCTCCAGTAAATCGCTAATTTTAGGAAGAAGGAAAACTTGAGTTACATTTGAGGGAAGAAGTGAGCTTTTTCCATATTAACTGGCGCCCATTTTCCCATAAGGGTATTTTCGGTAGTTTTTAAGTCATATGGAAGAAAAGAAAAGATTCGGGGTAATATGAGAAAACGGAAGTTGGCGCCCGATAATATGTAAAGAGCTCCACTCCAATCGGACTTGTCTGGGACATTTGCTCTTAGAAGCTATCTCCTATAGTTGCTTCCATTTCAGCACAGTAGGGAATGCCCACTTCTTTGGGGTAAAACTTAGGACCCTTGTGATTGGAGCTCAGTGGAAGTCATGGTTCAATGAGAAACCTATTTAAAACGGAAACTTACTCAAATGAGAAGGCGTGAGAAACAGTTAAATTCTTAAACGTTAAAGAGTTAAAATCTCAGCATATCATGGACGATTGAATTTTAAGCAATGTAGATGAGTGGCTTTCATCTCGTATTCAGCTGACACTATGCGGAGTGCCAATCAATAAGCTATTCTCTAAGTCTCCATTGCCTCAATCCACATTAGAGGAAAAGATTCATAGAGTTTGCCATTTAAGTAGTTCTCATCGATTATGGGGCATAAAGTAGAAGCTTTGCTTCGTTTCACTTTCGGCTGTTAAAATTAATGGGCATATGCATTCAAATGCTGAAATTGGAGGCTTAATAGTACAAGATCCGAACGTCCTAGTAAGATCATTCAGTAGGGTATGACTTCCCTACCGCATTCATACGAAGCTCATGTGATCGTAACGCCCACTAAAGGAGAAAACTGGTGTGTCACAAACACACAATAGTAGCAGTAAAAGAAGAACAGTGGTAGATTCATTTCCCTAATAATTTCAATTGTCACTGAAAATCATAGTGAAACCTTGGGAATATAGCATCCTCTAGGAGTTTTTTTACTTTAGAGCTACAAGTATGAAAAAAGAACTCTCTAAGATCCATCTGTTAGTGAAATAAATGATTGTTCATTGTAATTTTCATACGATTTCAATTCATAGGTCATTGAGAAAGGTGAGATCTAAGATGTAGAGGATAAAAGTAATGCACTAATGAACCTAGTTCTTACCCTTTCACAGCCATTTTTTTTCACTCATCGCTCCCCCTACCCACTAACCATGGAATTGCCCACTTCATATCCTCGACAAGGCTCATGTAATTGGTCAATCAAAGATTCACATGTACTAGAAGCATTGGTTTTCCTGTATTAAAGCATCTCATCAACCAATGCTTTACATACATCGAACCTGTGATTAACCACTCACATGTAAGGGCCTCACACGGGATCTCAACCGGAAATTGCCTTACCCATGTGGATGAACTATTTAAAAAACCATATTTATGTCTCACTAATAACCTCGTCAAGCCCTTAACATTTGAGTTGTGTCCCGTGAACAAAATCATCTTTGTATTTATTTTAATATCAAGCAGAAATCTATTGAAAGAGTACATGAGCGAGATGGTTACTCATAATATAATGTTATTCAAGTTCTCAAGGATGAATTTAATTTGTAATTCATCTAAATCCAAAGCTAGACATTGAAAAGGGTAATTTGGGCAAGAGCCAAACCAACACATATATGCTAGAGTGTCACTTAAACTTTAAATATGGATGTGAACAAAATAATACATTCTGTAGAGGATAATAAGGATTTATCAAAGTTACATAGCTTACTATATTAGACACTTGAAAAGAACTTTTTTTTGAACACAAGGCCATCTAGGCATATCATGTTTAAAATTATTTTCTTAGAACTATGTCACCATAATTAAGCACATGTTAAATTAATAATTAACCATAAAAAAAATATAAAACTTCCTAATAGTATAACCTCGTCAAATAAGGTGAAAAATATACAGGTACATAAGATCCAAAGCTCATACAAATCCAAATTCCAAATATTTTATAGCACTTAGAGCATTTATTTTTAAAACAATTAATATAAATCTAAACTCTTAAAAACAATAAGACTGTAAAGTGTTATTTTCTTGTTTCTACTTGGTACCATGAATATTCACTACAAGTTTTTTTTTATTTTCAATGACTTCAATAAACATGGAATTTTTTTTCAATGAATAACTATAAGAGAGTTCAAAGATATAAAGCTAGAGGAAAAATAAATAGCTAGGTTAAATGTTTAGAGAGTTGGAAAACAAAGGTATTGCCTAGTGTGAAGCATAAATCATTCACAAGTTAAAATAAGTCTATTACAAAACCATAAAGATGTTTTTTTAATGCTTATTAAATTATGTACCTAGTAACACTAAAGCAAGTAGCTAGTTATAACGTCAAAGATTAATATTGCGACTAATAATTCACTAAATATATATGATCTCAAAGCTGAGAATAAAACCTAAATTACAATGAAGACGGTTTACATGAGATCGCTCTCATATAAGGAGCATGAGGCCAATCTTTTGGGCCATTAGATTCTGATCTAAGGGTGGATATCAAATAAGTGGGTAAGTGAGTGTGTCACGTCAGGGGGTCGGTGAGTTCTATGTAGCTGTTTGTAGCCGTCAGATTAAGATCCAATGGTTACGAATGGAATTAGCCTCATATAAGCCAAATGAGAGCGATCTCATTTAAACTTTTCCCAATTATAATATATCAACAAACATTGAAGATGTGTTATCTTTTAAAGTAATTCTTTCTAACTCTATCTTCACGTCAATCACCGTACCTTAAACATTGAAGAGATGTCATCCTTTAAAGTATAAGGGCGTTCATAAGTAATTTATTTTTATATAAGGATTTAATATAAATATATAAAAAACTTAAAGACAAGGAGTAAAAGTTGTTTTAACTCGAGTTTTCACAAACTTAAATAAAAATAATGGAGCTTAAAGTATGTAACATTTTTTAGTTATTTTTAAAAAAATTATTTTATACTTCATATTATCATGTCCCTATCCTCTGAAATTATAATAAAATTAGTAGAAAAATTAAAGAAGTTAAGAATTCTTAGCCTTGATTTGATAGAAGAGGACAGTAAATTATTAGAGATCAGTTATCAATCTTTTAGAAATCTTGAACTTGACCTACATAATGTAAAAGAAGAAAGATATGACATTTTGAAATAAAGAAATAAAGCTATTAGAAAAAAATATGGAAGCTAAAAATTCTCAGACTTAGCATAAACAATGTAAGAGGAAAAGGAAATGATAATTGAAGTTCTAAGAAAAAAATGAAACAAGGTGTATCAATAGATGATTAGAAATCAATTTTAAAGTTTTTTTATTTAAAAAAAATTATAATTTACAAAACTAAATAAACTAAAAATTCTTGAACTTTATATTAATGATGTAAGAGAACAAGAGTATTATAATAGTCCTGGTATAGAAGGAAAACATTGAGAGTTTATATAATTGACTATTACAAATCAATCTTAGTGTATTTTAACTATCATGTAGTGTTGATACTCTTAATTAAGAAGGCATTATTTATAAAAGGTAAAAAATTTGATAATATTAATGATGTTGGAGCTCATGAATATGATAGTGCATTTAGCTTATGAGATATTAGCTTTTAATCTCATTATTTAAATGCAAATTATTTCTTGGGGTGATGCAACTTTTAGCATGGACATATAGCTTTTCAATCTGATTTTTTTCTAAATTGTTAATATTTATTTTCTTATTTATCTAGTCATATTGTTGAGGTCTTTTAAGTCTTATTTAAAAACAATTGTTGTGGATTTTATATAAAAATTGACAATGGTTTCTAGTATATTATTATTATATTAAAAACACATTTATCTATGCTTTTGCTTTTATATTAGATATTAAAGTAGTTCTTTGTGAAGTTTATTTGTTTAAGATTAATAGGCCAGTGAAAATATTGAACATTGAAAGTTTTAGTGGAGGTCGACTTTAAAAAATAATGTGTTTATTGATGATGCTCTATATCATCCACCGAGTCCTCCCCCGTCTTAATTCTCTGCTCAATCTTGCTCTTTAAATCAAAGATATCTATCATATAAGGCCTTATCTGAATCCATGTATATATTCTTTGTAAAGTCTTGTCTATTTCAGTTGTAGTATATTTCTCAATCATGTATGTATACGAATTTGTTTTTACTTAATTTTGGAAAGAATTTATCTCTCTTTGCTTGTAACACCCCAAAAATCGGTGTGATTTGCTAAACTGCTATTTTAGGAAACTGGTCTAAATTAAATATGAAAGTTGGTTACCTAAATTAATTTTTGGTTTATGATTGTGTGATTTGGCATGTGGAGTGGATGTTATATTGCATGATGAATTGCTTGGTCAATCGACCATATTAGGCAGAACACCAGGGTGTGAGGACTAGTCGTGGCGCTGGGCTCAACCTGGCGCTGAGGCTGGCTTGGCGCCAGGGGTTGAGTACACCTGACGCCAAGAGTGGGGCCAGGCGCCATGGTACAAGTACAGAGTGTCTAGACTCGTTTGAGCATCATGAGTTATTAAGATGGAATATGGTAATGTGAGATGCTATGTTTGGTAAGTTAATTGTACGTCGAACAGCAGTCGGAGGAAGCAGGCGCCAGACGCACTGGACACCAGGTGCACCTGGGTGCCAGAGAGGGGACCTGGGTGCTCATGAAGGGTCATGTGTGCGTGTGATGAGTTGGTTAAGACGTATGGTTTGTGGTCTACGCGAGTTAGAGTAGCATGACATGTACACGGGACATCATAGAGGTGCAATTGTGGGACACGTGCCAAGGTGCAGAGGTACTAGATGTCAAGACCACGTGGGCACATGTCAGGGAAGTCATGACCATGTGAGTGATGTGGCACGTGATGGTTATCAGTTGGTTAGGAAGGATCTGGGTGAAAAAAATTGGATCCGATCTCCCCACGGTAATTAAGAGGTAACCTGTAGTAAATCAGGAAACTAACCTAATCGGTTGGTGAGAATATTATGAGAAAATCTTAGAAGAGGAAAGAATATTCTAGAGATCATCATCAGCCAATCAAAAGAAGGAATTCAAATTGGTATGGGACGTCCAAGTGAATAAAGATAAAGACTAGGCAATTTCCTAATTGAATCAATTAAGAGATTTGGCCTAGATATGATACCAAATCCAAACTGATTTGGGATTCTATATGGGAGAACGTCCTTGGCATATTTTGGGGTGTGTTTTGATCAATGGCTGGGATTAGAAGATAGGTGGATCAAGGGAGGAAAGTAAGGACAACTTGGATTAGGAAATCACTTGTATTTAAACCTAAATTTGGAGGACCCCTGCACTTGACTGACCTCCCCTATTTGAGCGAGTTAGGGTTTCTTCTCCTTCTTCTCCTCTCCTTCCCACCAAAGGCAGCACTTTCTTCTCTTCTTTCTCATCCAAAGAGTCGTTCGATTTGAGTGTTAAGGGCGGTGTTACAAAGAAGAAGCAAGGGCATTCGCGAGGAAGCGATTAGAGACTAATTTTGATTCGGGTAGGATGCTTTTACCACTATTCTTTGTGATTTAGTTCAATCATATGAATGTTTTATAATTCAAGTTATGATGTCAAATATATGACCTTGTTTGAGAATGAATATATGTGGTATTTCTATTCATGAGTTGATTATGATCATGCTCTTATATGAAAAGATGTATGGGTCAATTGATATATGCTATGATTGTATACTTGTTGGATCTTTGGGCTACACATGTGGATTCTAGATAAGAAGTTGCTTGAGTGTCATGACAACTTTAATCAATTACTGGTACGTTCTAGAGTGTCCAGGAATTATTGTCTAATTATATATGGAGTCTAATTCAAGGGTAATAACAATACTTTAAGGGTTGTGATAGAAGTAACCAAATTTCAATTAAGATTTCTAAATTTGGATGAACAAAGTGCTGTAATAATGAATTGATATACTGTTATTAAGTATATGGAATCACTAATTGTTAAAGAATTAAACATGGTAGATGAATAATTAAGTTTACTAATCAAATTAGAATCAAACAATGTTCCCGGCCAGGACTGTTCCTGCATCAATGATCTATACTAAAACATGTATAACTAAATGTAGAAAAATCCTAAAAATATGCCGTTTATTGGGTTGAAAACTAGACTCATAGGACTATCACAAGTAAAAATTTTATAGTTAAATTCAATTTGTACTGACACTGGAAAGCGTTGGAATCCAACTATTATGCAAAGACATAATGTTGTAATCAGGGTAAAAAATGGGAAAACTTTGGTAAAGCATTACTCTATGCTAGAGTAAGTATACTAAGACTTTAATATGTATTATATAAGACCTTCAAGAAAGAATTACAGTAGAATGAACTAAGTATAATAATTTAATATCTATAATAATTTAATATCATGAGCTAATGGTGGCGGCTTAGCGTTCAACAAGCCTTAAGTGTTTCACCAATTGATATTGACTTGATTCATGTTGACCCAAAGTCTTAATCTTGAAGTCTGAACCGATAAATGTTATGATTAATTGGAGCATTGGATTTACTCCATTCGGGGTAAAGTATTGTGTAACACTCTTGATTATTGAGACTTTATTTTGATACTCCTATGGTGAGTTGTGTGATGATAGAGATAACATAATCTCATTAATACTCCATGAGTGGGTTAGATGTTAAAAGAGGTATGGGTATCTCCATGGTACTCATTAGGGAGTCATAGACTGGGAAAAGGTGGTGAGACCTTTGTAGTACTCCTTTGGTGAGTCAGTTATAAGAGAGAATGTGATCTCCAAAGAGGATTTATGATTATGTCTCTGTCTTTGAGTAATGAATTACTTCCCTAAGTTCTTTATAAGAACTTTGTGCGATTTCGCCCAAGAGAGGTAAATTAGTTTCTCAGGATGAGAGATGGGTAGTCTCAATAGTACCTGAGTGAAGACATTCATAGTATGCTGATAAAAGCCACAATAGACTCCGTCCAATTGAGAGTTGTAGAATACTCAAAAGCACTTGGATTAGGAGAGACTCCGTCTAGTTGAGAGTGGTATGATACTCAAAAGATACTGCCAGGGTGAGAGTTGATAAGACTCAAAAGCCCCTAAGTTGAGAGATTCAGCTAGGATGAGAGTTAATAATACTCAAAAGCCCCTAAGTTAAGAAATTCAGCTAGGGAGAGAGTTAATAACACTCAAAAGCCCCTGAGTTAAGAGACCATGCCAGGAAGAGAGTTAATAAGACTCAAAAGTCCATGTGTTAAGATAGTATATCTTTAGACCCTTGTGAGATTTCGCTCCAAAGAGAGACATTCCATAAGTACTGATAGAGCCAGTATTCTAAACATGACAGAGAGATCCAAGGGGAGAACCTCTAGGATAGTCTGGCAAGAGACCACGTGGGTGGGGTGATAGCTGAGAGTAGAAATTTTAGCTCCATACACTTGTGATAGTTGGAGTCTTGATGAATGATGTTCTTCCTACACACTTAAGATGTTTGGATTATTGATTGAATGATATTTTCTCCATACATTACAACTATGTTGGAGTCTTCATGATGGATGAGGTTTTATAGTAAAGCAATCCTTATATATTCAGTACGAATGTTGCAGATTTATCAGTTGTGGTTTAAATCTGAGTTATTGTTACATATAATATATTTCTTATGCTTGTATGGGTTTTGCATCCTACTGGGTATTTCTTCAATATACTCATCCATCCTGTGATGCAGGCTTGGATAAAGAATAGATTTGGAGAATGTTGTAGTAGAAGGAAAAGTTCGAGGATTGCAGTCAGA
Organism: Houttuynia cordata; assembly: GCA_039654745.1. NCBI lineage: Eukaryota > Viridiplantae > Streptophyta > Magnoliopsida > Piperales > Saururaceae > Houttuynia > Houttuynia cordata. Next base: position 36,968,474 of record CM077502.1, read on the forward strand.
AAGTTATGAAGTTTATGTTTCCCTTAAATTTAATTAGCTATGACAGTATTGGCTTATGTGCCAAGAAATTTTAGTGATTTTGTAAGAGATTTTATTGAATTTTATTTTGGGATAATTTGAGATTATGAATTTTTATTTTATATTATTTAATGATGTTGATTCATAAGACTGAGTAGTTTCAATTACGCATCCTTTCGAGATGTTGTAGTTGATTGGTGATTGGGTATTCAGTTGCGTGCCCGAATTTCGGCTTCAAGAATTTCTCACTTAAGGGTCCACTCCGCACTCTGAAGAGGCCTGAAATTTCGGGGCGTGACATTGCTAGATATGTTAATTCTCATATACAGTGAAGAAAGACACCATCATTCATGTGGATTTTGGTAGTATATTTACTTATTATGTGGACTAATTCTAAGCATAGGTTCTATCTCCATTTCAAAGCCATCCAAGCTTCTTTTTTTTTTGCTACATGACACAACAAGGAGATTACTTTTTCACAACAAAAGATTTGATACTTCTAACATTGTTATCCATGAATTAATAGTGGTAGTGGGAACCTATAAGGGTTGCAGTTATGGTTTGATTAAGACTTCTTCAATAACCATAATTATTTGAAAAATTATTGACCATAACCATTCCTTCACCCAAATGGTTGAGCCTGTTCCATAACCTTTCGATTAGTTGTTACCAATCCAGTTAACCGGATAGCCGATAGCTATTTAGTCAATTGTTAATTGGTATTCTAGCTTCTATTCACCTAACTATGATTGAAAATTTTATTTGGACAATAGTAATCATAATCTTCAACCAGGTGTTTCTATGTTATTCTCCTGTTTTCCTAACAACGACTTCCTTTGCAATAAAAATTAGCCACAGGCTTTGGAAAGAGACCCGTGAACTAGTTGGAAAAAAGATACATATGCGGTTACAAAGAGACTTGGAGTAACAAAAGAGGTGCACAAATTTTGAAGCAGAGTGTGTAGTAAACTATAATTGTGCCATCTTAGATTTAGAGATTAATAGTTAGTCACAAAGTCGAGTAAAATGAAATTTAAATCTAAGCCTTGGAACACGCATAACTATATTAATAACCTCTTGTTTCAATCATCTTACACTATATAAGCATAATATCTCCCGTTATGCATTGCTTTTGAATATGTATATTGTCATTGTTATCTTTTGCTACTTCATTTTCGTGTAATTCAGTTAGAATGGGTTGTTCAAGTACCAGATGTTCGCTTATTGTTATTTCTTGTTTATTACTTGCATTTAATTTATTAAGAGCTTCTTTTTTAGATTGAATTCGTTAATCTACTCTTCTTTTTTTTTCAAGTTTTTCCATGTTGAGATACATGTATCCTACCAAATGTATGAAGTACTTGAATCATGTGCAAATGAAGCAATGACCTTGATAATGAAAGATTATGCTAGTAAACAAGAATACGAACAAAGAATATATGGGCTCACCTTGGGGGATGGCGAGGATTGTAAAATGCGAAAGTTGGAGAGAGGTGGGAGAACATCTTATCTTGAGGAAGGGCTATAGTTTTGGCGGACAAGGAGAGAGTTGCAATGTGGGAGACATGGATTTTGCCATGAGATGGGAAAGAGTTGTATTTAACAATATATCTAAAGTTCTTGATAGAGAAAGCCAAGGTCTGAAGACATGTAATAATTCTCAGCCCAGTAATATCAGTTTTATTCAACCACTTTTATCCTTGCTTCTAACTCCCATCGTCTTCATCACCATCAGCAAAAAGAAGTATATTTAACCTATAACCAACCCGCCTCATCTCTTGGATCAATTCCCTTAGTCTCTCATATAGCTACTCACATTTGGGGTGAGCCTTTTCACGTACAAGGAATGTATGCACCTAATTCTGTACATCAATGCAGCTACATCCAGGCTCTTTTTTCAACCTATGGTGCCTCATCATCTTCCTCATCTCTGAAACAGCCTCCCAGTTTCCTCTTTCAGCATAAAGATTAGATAAAAGAACATATACAGAAGAGTTTTGTGGGTCCAATTCTAATAAAGCTGTTGCAGCCTGTTCTGCCATATCAACATTCCCCTGCAATTCACACACACTAAGCAGTGTTCTCCATATTATAGCGTCTGCTTCAAATGGCATGTCAAAAATAAGTTGCAAAGCTTCACGCATTCTCCCAGATCGGCCAACTATGTCTACCATACATGAATAATGCTCCAATTGAGGTTCCAACCCATACTTACACACCATTGTGTGAAAGTATTTGGATCCTTAATCAAACAAGCCCACATAGCCAGAGGCTCGAAGCACTGGTATAAATGTGGCATGGTTAGGTTTTACATTCTCCAATTCCATCCTTTTAAACATTTGAATTGCTTCTACAGCGAGATCATGCTGAGAATAGCAAGAGATCATGGCATTCCATGTTACGAGATCCCTTTCTACCCATTTTTCAAATATAAGCAATGAATCTTGCATTGCACCACATTTCGAGTACATATCCACGAGTGTACTTGATATGAATACATCTGTTTGCAACTCTTTCTTTATGATCTGTGCATGCATTTGCTTCCCCAGTCCTACAGTTGCCAAATTTGCACGTGTATCAAGAATTGTAGCATAGGTGAAATTATCAGGTTTTAAACCCATTTCTAACATGCTAGATAAGAAGTTTAGAGCTTTCTCACTCTGTTTCTGGGTTGAATATCCAGATATAATCGCATTTCAAGACACTAGAGAGTATTTCTCTATTCTACAATGAAGTTTCCTGGCATCTTCCACGTTACCACATTTATAATACATATCAATTATAGCACTCCCAATAAAAGTATCCAAACCTAATCCACACTTAATTACTCGATCACGAATCTCCATCCCGTGGTTCAGGTTTTGCAAAGCTGCACAAGCTTTGAGGATACTTCCATAAGTAAATTCATCTGGCTCCATACCTGATCTCAACATTTGATTATAATGTTATAGTGTTCCCTCATTCTGCTCATAAGCCGCTATTATAGCATTCCAGGAGACTGCATCTCTTGTGCCCATTTCATAGAAAACTCTGCAAGATTCCATGAGGGCCCCCGCATTTTCCATACATATCCAGAATTGCATTCCCTACACAAATGTTTGAGTCAAAACTGAGCTTTAGTACCAGTCCATGCACTTGAACGCCTTCAGTATAGCCTTCTAATCCTGCACAAGCACTGAAGAGGCCAGATAATGTGATCTCATCTGCACGAACACCAGAGTTTTGCATAAGCTGGAAAAGTCTAAAAGCTTCATTGTTTATATCCCTACGAGCATATCCTACAATGATCACATTCCAGGACTGCAAATTATGTTTTGGCAACGACCTTCCAAGCATCTTCCAAATTGTCACATTTGGAATACATATCCAAGATACATGTGCCCACAATAGCATCGAAACCAAAATTGGTTTTTAGAGCATGCCCATGAATTTGCTGACCCATCTCGAATGACGCCATCCCAGCACATGACCTGAACACACTTGCTTAAGTAGACTGACGAACATTGACTCCCCTTTGCTGCATTTCCTTTAAAGTTTTCAGACTCTCCATTGGCTTGTGATTTTGAACATCACCTGAGATCACCACTCCTACAATCATCGCATTCCAGGACTGCAAATTATGTTTCGGCAACGACCTAAAAACTTTCCAAGCATCTTCCAAATTGTCGCATTTGGAATACATATCCAAGATACCTGTGCCCACAATAGCATCGAAACCAAAATTGGTTTTTAGAGCATGCCCATGAATTTGCTGACCCATCTCGAATGACGCCATCCCCGCACATGAACTGAACACACTTGAATAAGTAGACTGACTAACATCGACTCCCCATTGCTGCATTTCCTTAAAAACTTTCGAACTCTCCATTGGCTAGTCATTTTGAACATAACCTGCAATCACCGCACTCCAGGAAACTCAATTTCTCACAGGCAATTCATCAAAGACTTGACAGGAATCCTCCAAGCTCTAACACTTAGCATATATGTCCACCAAAGCACTCCCTGTCACAACATCAGCATCCAATCCCACGCGAATCACAAGGCAATGGATCTAAATTCCCAACTCATAGTCCTCCAGCGCCGAACAAGCCTTCGGCAAGTAATTCGATCTGGCCACATTCCCATTTGTAACATGATGACAAAGAGATCAATTGACCTCCCAAAACACCCATCTTGCAAGTACCCAGAAATCAACGAGTTCCACGATATCACATCTCTTTCCGGCATTGCATCAAACAGGGCCCTCGCATGTGCCATCGACGCACAACTCGTCCAACAAAAGATCATCGCATTCCAAGACACCGTATCCCGGATAGGCATTTGATCGAACACCCTCTGAGCATATCCAATATGGTCGCATTTGACATACATGTGGATCAAACAATTCGTAACGAAAACCGTCTGGCTGAAACCCGATATGAGGCATTTTATCAAACACCCCAAGAACATGAAGTTTGAAACCGGGGTAAGGGGCCGTTTGGGGCGTGGGATGTTTTGCTACACTGTAGCAACTGGATATTTTATATATCCAGCTGAAACACCTCAGGGGGATGGAGGTGTTTCAGCTGGATGTAAAAATCCACATGAATGCTACAGTATATATCCAATATCCAGTCTGGATATTTTGCAATAATCACGCCCCAAACGGCCCCTAAATCGCATTGGGCCGTTTGGGGAGTCATTAATGCAAAACATCCAGAGTGGATTTTGGACCTATACTGTAGCATCCATGTTTCAGCTGGATATAAAAAAAAGATGGATGCTACAGTGTAGCAAAACATCCCATCTGATATATAAAATATATAGATATTTTATATATCGAGGTGTTTCAGCTAGATGTAAAAATCTACATGGATGCTACAGTATATATCCAATATCCAGTCTGGATATTTTTGCAATAATCACACCCCGAACGGCCCATTAATCACGCCCCAAACGGCTAAAATTGCTTGTTTGCAATAGATACGTTGGAGTTGAGACACCGTGGGGCAACGGTCTCAAGCAGGGATGGTATTGGACCAGACGGACCTCGGACATTGGCTGTCCTTGTCCGTTAAAAAATGTATGCCATATTACTGGCCGTGTTCGTGTATGTCTGTCTGATAGATACGGACACGAACAACTACCCCTCCCTCTCCCTCCCCTCGGCTCTCCCTTAGGAAGTATGGATACGAATATGGCGACACGAAATTTTTTCAAAAAGTAGGATATGGCATAGTTAATAAAAAACTATTTATATAAATTTTAAATATATTTTTAGTATTATTTTACCACAATTTTTCCTCCTAAACCTTGTAAAAATTACAATTATAAACTTAAAATTATTTTTTTCATTATTTCTAGTAGGCAAAATACCATAGAAAAATAATATTACATTTGCCTGGACTCGAACCCACTATTATTGCTTAAAACAGCATTACCTTAACTATTAGACTACAGACGCATTCATATTAATTCAAATGCGCAAAAAAATATATATCTTATTTCAGATATGGCAGGACACGCATGCAGTCGTGTCGCTCCCATATCTGTGTTCGATATGTATCGGATATGGATATGGCAGCGATTTTGCCGTATTCGTGCTTCATAGGCTCTCCCCCTCCTCCCCCTCATGGCCTTCCCTCTGCCTCTCCAGCCCCGCCTCCCAGCTCCCCTTCGCCGCATCGTCGTCGTTCGGAGAATCGGCGACTCTCTGAAATATGGGATACAAGTGTGGCAGAAAGAGAGGAAGAGAGTGAAACATATCTCCCAAACTCCTACCATACCATTTCTTTGTCTTTGAGAAGAGCTCCGCCTTTTGTTCCAGATGGGGTGGGGAGAAGAGAGGTTGGTGTGAATTGAGAGCATAATGCAAACGGAGGAGCCGGTGGGGGATGGTGGTGGAGGGAGGAGGAGGTCAAAGGCTTCTCACTTCGGTGACGGTGGCATCTGCACAAGTACCAGCAGCAGCAACACCAGCAGGCATTTCTATGAGGTTTTGAAAACTTGATGCTAATTCTATTCACTATATTACAGTTTATAAAGGTTTATACAAAAGAGACAAAATGAATTAAATAAGACAAATTGTCAATGTTAGTGTGGGTGGCGCCGAATACTGCACCACCTAAGCGGGTGCCACCAACTATTATTTTTACATTATGTCACTCTCATACCCCCCCCCCCCCCCCCCCCCCCCCTCCTCTTCTTAAGAGGATGTAGTTCCCGAAGATTGAGTTTGCCTTGATGTTGGAGAAAACGAGGGCTAGGAAAGGACTTGGTGAGAATATCGGCAAGGTGTTTAGCTCCAGGAATATGAGCAATTGGTAGCATCTCATTAACATGTTCACGAATGAAATGGATATCAATGTCAACATGTTTAGTCCTGCTGGATTTCAAGACATATGTATGACACTGACATTATTACAATAAAGTGTCGGAGCTTATGATAGAGAAACTTGTAGATGCCTAAGAAGGTATATGTACTACAAAACGTCATCAGTAGTGGTTGCTAAAGCACGGTACTCTACTTCAAGGGTCGATCGGGAAACTGTGGAAACTGTGGACCCCAAGAGAGAATGTTAGGGCCAACATAAACAACATAGCATGTGGTGGAGTGACGACCGTCAGGGCAACTGGCCCAATCTACATCTAAAAATGCACCGAGAGAAAGATCACGGGACTACCAGAAGAGAAGGCCAAGAGAGTGTTCCTTTGACATAATAGAAAATCCTTTTGACAGCCTTAAGATGATCAACACAAAGCTTTTGCATGAGCTGACATGCATGGTTAACACAAAGGATAGATCAGGATGACTCATAGTAAGGTACTATAGATGGCCCACCATCTGATAATATAAAGATGAGTCAAAGAGCGGAGCCAAGTCATGGCTGATAATTGAGTCTGATTAGCAAGTGAGCTTTTAGCAAGTCAAACACCAGCCAAATCAATCTTATCCAATAGCTGGATGACATATTGAGTTTGGGAAAGCATCAAAGACGTTGGTGAGTGACATACTTGCATGCTTAAAAAGAAATGAAGAGGGCCAATATCCTTCATATCAAATTGCTAGTAAAGAAGACATATGAGGCATTGAATAAGTGTAACATCAGTACCTGTGAGGATGAGATCATCCACATATATAAGAAGAAAAATAGCCTGAGATTTATGGTGATATAAAGAAAAGGAGGTGTCGTAGGGACAACCTAGAAGCCCATGGCGAAGAAGGTAACTAGTAAACTTAGTGTACCATGCCCGAGGGGCCTGTTTGAGACCATACAATGCCTTGTGGAGTTTACAAACATGGCTGGGACTCTCGACATCAATGAAGCAAGGAGGTTGTTAGAGATAGACCTCCTCCTTGAGGTCTCCATAGAGGAAGGCATTCTTCACGTCAAGTTGTTGAAGAGGCTAGATGAAAGAGATGAAAAGGGAAAGAATAAGTCTCACTGTTACAACAGGGTTGAATGATTCTTCAAAATCAAAACCAAGGACTTGGTTGTAACCTTTGGCCACTAAGTGAGCTTTATATCTTTCGATATACCCATTAGCACGATGCTTTAGGCGGTACACTAGATTGATGGAAAGGAACTAAAGACCAATTACCATTGCACTCAAGGGCCATAATTTCCTCATTCATAGCCTTACCCAGTGAGGGTTAGTAGATGCCATTTTGTAGGTTTAGGCGGATGGCAGCAACAAGTCCATGGGGAATGGGATGCTTAGTGGAGAGAAGAGCCTTTAGTCTACGTGTTCCTTCCTGAGAATGGGTGGTTGTGATGGCGGAGGTGCTGGTGAATGAGGGGTTGTCTGCTTGGTGGAGACATGATGCAGAGGCAACAAAGAGGCATGAGAGGAGGCAGACAGAGAATCTGACACGGAGGTAGGCTCCAATGTATCATTTGCAGAGGCAGCATGGGCTACTGGTGGCAATGGGACAACGTGGGCCACTGTCAAATTTGGCATAGAGGTAGATGCCAATGTGTCTTTTACAGGGTTAGCAGGGGCTATTTGTGGTAATGGGGCAGCAGGGGCTGTTGGAGGCAATGAGTTAGTAGGTGTTGCTTGCGACATTGGTGGCAATGTGGCAACAGAGGCTGCTAGTAGGAGAAGCACCTTTAAGGTGGTTGTAGGGAACTTTCGTACTTTGAACTGTCTTAGCTAAGGATGAAGGAGGCTTAGAATCAATATACATGAAGTTGTCCTCATGAAAAAATACATGACGTGATATGTATATATGACTAGTTGATGGATATAGACATCAGTAACCCTTGTGTTGGCCACTATACCCAATAAATATACATTGGACATATTTGAAGTCAAATTTTCCACGTCCAAATGGTTAAAGATATGGATAACAAGCACACCTAAAAATTCGAAAATATGAATAAGAAGGCTGAGAGCCCATAAGAGTCTCAAATGGCATTCACCCATTTAAGGGTTTTGATGGTAGTCAATTTATTAAATATGTGGTAGTGGTGAATGCATAGTTTCCGAATTCTTGTGGGAGATGACTATGAGCTAATAAAGAAAGTGTAGTTTCAACTATACGGTGATGCTTACGCTCTGCCAAGCCATTCTGCTTTGGAATGCCGGGACATGACATGATACGAGACATCCCAGAGGCTTTAAATAATGACAGATTGAGCCTTCCATATATTCTCCACCACTGTCGGATTGAACAACTTTAACATGGGCATTAAACTAATTTTTTATATAAGTGATAAATTCCATGAAAATTTAACTAACATCATATTTATGTTGCAAGGTAAAGTACCATGTGAAGCAAGAACATTCATCCACAATTATAAGATAATAGCAAAAACCATCTATTGAGCAAACCGCGGCAAGCCCCCATATATCACTATGCAAATATGTAAAGCAAACGATAGAATAAGACATTCACCTATCAAATGGTAATTTAGATGTCTTACCCAATTTACAGCTTGCACAAGGAGATTTAGAAGGCCAAATTTGAAGATCTAAAATAAGATATAAGTCCTTTATTGTGTGATGAAATGGATGGCCGAGTCATGCGTTCGCTTTGTGGGAAATTAGTCCAGTAAGAGAACCGCCACTGTTGTGAATGGGATAGAGTCTGCTTTTCTTAGGTGCACTTAGCAACGTTCTCTCAATCTACAAATCCTTAATAACAAAGCCCCAAGGATAAAAGATGAAACAACATTGATTGTCGTTAGTAAATTGGGAAACACTTAATAAATTTTTCTTCAACTGAGGTACAAGGAGTCATGCTTAAGTCAAAAAGAAGGTGATATATTAATGCGCCCAGTATGCGAATGGGTAATCTAGACCCATTACCAAGATAAATTTTAGCATTGCCATGATAAGGAATAATACCTTCAGCTTGAGATGCATCAACTGTCATATGGTTTGTGGCACCTGTATCTAGATAGCACACAGTGTTATGCTGGTCAACAAGAGACATGGTAGCAAAGAAGTTGACAACATTGGCAGTGTCAGCGGTCGAAGCTTTGCAATTATTTGTTGTGTGGTTGGGGTAATCACATTTATAGCAGTAGAGGGACAAATCGTCCCCAATAATAGGAGTTGCACGGGGTGGCCTCAAGAGTAGGGTTTTTCACGGACAGCCATGCCTGCTAAGCCGTCTATGTCTGAGGTGTCTGTGGCCGTGTCCGAGCCGTTTATAATTGTCTGTAAATATTGGACACGGGCACGGTCAAGGGTCCTCGGACAGCCGTATGTCCGAGGTCCAGTAAGACCTAACTAAAACCCTAAATTTCTCTATGATATGATCTTCTGTCTTCACTTCCCCCATCTGGCCATCACAATCGGCCGACCCCCATCTCCTCTCGCCCATCTTTTCCCCTCCCTCCAAGCATCCCCATTCTCCCCCTCACCTTCGCCTCGTCGTCGGCATCTCCCTCTCAGCCCACTTGCTCCAGATCTCCGTCCATCTCCTTCTCTAACTTCCCCCATCATCTGCTCCAACTCCCACCGTTGCCTGGTCTGCCTCTCGTCGCCTGCTCCACCACCTGCCGTCGATTGTTCTTAGTGTCCAAGATAGAGTAACTTTCTCCACTTCTTTTCTTCTATCCTCTCCCAACTCTCTTGCTGTTGGTATGTTTGTTTAGTTTGAATCATGCATGGTATCTGTTTGATGAAAGACTATTGTAATTTCTATTTCTTGTAGTTGATTTTCGTATATTCTTTAGTGGAAGCTCTGTGTTTAAGAAAACATAGCTGAATGAAGTACAATTTCATGTCTCTGAGAAGCAAAGAGTTGTTGTATCATCTTTTTGTGTCTGTTTTCCATAGTTTCAACAAAAATATGAAGGTTGTTAATTTTGTATTTGAAGATGCAATCATATTCTCTTGAGTTGCTCCATAAGCTGAAATTTTTAGAGTTTTAGTTCAATTAATATGCTTTTCTGTGTTCTACTGTGCATTTCCTCTCTTATGGTTGATTTGTTCATTTTTCTCCACATGTTTTTGTGCATTTTAGAAGATGAAGCCGATGCAGTAGATTTTTGGTTTCTTATAAGGGAAGAACTAGCTGTATTTTGTCGATTATATGTTTGTAAGCTAGAAAAAACTACAACATGTCCTATGTTCTATCTTGTGGTTGATTTATGGCTGCATCCTATGCTTGAAATATATGTGTTCATTCTTTGTTTGCAAATGTGATTGGATTTTGTTGAGTGCTCCAGAAGTTGAATTACTGTGTTGTTTTCTTGATCTTCTATATGCGGTCTGATTTCTATTTTTCAGTAATCAGTAATCACATGTTATTATAGTTGTTTTACAATTTTTTTAGCAGATGATGGCTGAGTCTGTTATTAAACGTATGGAAAGCTTAAATAGTGAATCGGAAGTTATTAGTAGCACCAGCAAAATGCTAGAAAAAATGCTAAAAAGAATACTGAGAAAAATGTAATTGTTGATGTTTAGGAGGGAGATGTTAGGAACATAGCTCTAATTAACAAAAAGTGAAGGTTAAAATTTGTTGTTTGGAATCACTTTGACAGAATCAATGTGCCTAACCGGGGAAAAGGTAAATGTCATTACTGTGTGGTTACGCTGGATGCAAGTGGTTCTTATGGGACTAATAAATTGTGGAGACATGTTCAGCGAAAGTACCCAAAGTTTAGACTAGATAAAGGAGGTGACATTTAATTAGCAAATCTTGAAAATGGGTAAAAACAAGGATGGAAGTGCATTTGTAGAAACATTCAAATTTAATCAAGAGAAGAGTATGAGGGATTTAGTTGAAGCAATTATCCTTCATGAATACCCTTTTTCAATTGTGGAACATGCGGGTTTCAAGAAATTTGTGAAGAATTTACAGCCTTCATTTGTTATGATCAAGAGAAAAGCAATTACCAACGATTGCATGATATATACCAAGATTTGAGGGGAAAGGTTCAAGATATGTTGGACACAAATGAAGGTAGGATTACAATCACTAGTGATATGTGGAAATCACTTCAGAACTTCTACTATATAAGTATAATCTCTCATTTTATTGATCATAATTGGGTGTTACAAAAAGAAATTAAATTTAGTCAAGTTGATGGGTCACACACTAAAGTTGATATTTATTCCATCATTTACAAGAAGTTGCTTGAATGGAAAATTAACGAAAAAATATTTAGTGTTGTGTTGGACAATGCAAGAGCAAAGATTGCTGCGGCAAGAGATCTTAGATCTATCTTTCAAGCAAGCGGTGAAATTCCGGCAAATGGAGATTTCTTACATGTGAGGTGTTGTGCTCATATTCTGAACCTTATAGTGCAAGATGGCTAAATGCAGTGAAATGAGCATTGTTTAAAATTCGGGAAAGTGTAAAGTATGTGAAAAATTCAGTACAAAGGGAAGCCACCTACAAAAAAATTGCTAGCACAAATCCATCTACATCAAATATCTCTTTACTTTTAGATGTTACAACTAGGTGGAATTCAACCTATAACATGTTTGATTTTGCCTTAAGATTTAGAGATGTATTTATGCGCTTTGCTAGACTTGATAAAGACTTTAAAACTTTGCCAAATTCTAGAGAGTGGGATGATGTAAAAATTGTTCATCAATGTTTGGCTCCTTTCTTAGAATTAACTGAGTTGTTGTCTGGGACAAAATATTTAACATCAAATCTTTTTTTTAACATGGTGTGTGAGCTAAAAATAAGTTTAAAGGAATGACTTTCTAGTGATAACATTTTACAATCTTCTTTAGCTGTTAACATGATGGAGAAATATGACAAATATTGGTACGAGACCTACACTATTTTGGCAGTGGCATCGATTATGGATCCTAGGATTAAGTTACTATCGATGGAATATTATTTTCCAAGGTTGTTTGATAATGGAATGAGAAAGATTGACGAGGTCAAGACTAGTTTGTTTGGTTTGTATGATGAATATAAAAAGGGTTGTAAGCATAAGACTTTTAATGATGGTTCATCCTCTAGCACCATTATGAATGGGTCTTGCTCTCTAGTTTCTACTTCTAGTGGAAAAATACTAGGCTTAAAAGTCTTAGCAAGTTTATTGCAAAATGTTCTTCAAGTCAGCCTACCAAAATTGAGTTGGAACTAGATTTGGAGGAAGTGGTTGTACCATTTAGTGAGGACGTGGCAGAAGAGTTTGATATTTTGTCTTGGTGGATAGTAAATGCAACTAAGTATCCTGTTTTAGCAAAAATGGCTCCCGACATATTAGTCGTTCCTATTTCTATTGTTCCATCTGAGGAGGCATTTAGCATAGGAGGGCTACTAATTGACAAACATAGAAACAGTTTGAAAACTGAGACTGTGGAAGCCCTGATTTGTGCACAAAATTGGCTTCGCAATGAATATGAAAGTAGTTCTCTAAATGTTTTATAGTCTTTTGTATTATTGCTAATTACTAATTGGTTCTAAAAGATCATGTTATTGTAGCCCAAGGCAAATTTGATTCAAACTCTCTCACAACTGTTTACTCTGCGAAGGATTTGGATGACAAATTTTGTAATTGTAACTCTCTCATTTCCTTCTTCCTTTTTTTACAATTTTTGTCGTTTTTGTATTTAATCAAAGCATTTTGTCTTTTCATTGCACTCCATAATTTAGTCCATTTTATTGGCAAGTTGGGAAATTTCATATCTTTGATACTCAGATATTGGATTTTATGAAGTTGGAAGGTGCTCACTTTTTGTGTTTTTGTTGTTAGTCTTTTAGTGCAAGTCACTGATGTTATGGCGTAAAAGGGCATATTGTCAATTCTCACATTGGCCATGCGTGCACATTAGGATTTTTCTTATGTGATTTCTGTCATGCACTTGATATGAGAAGCACCAATGCTGTTTTCTGAAAGATGCAACAAGAATATGATTATGGTTTTTCACATATAGTAGGTTATATATTTTGTTTTTAAAATACTTAATTGGATCTTGATCACATGAGAAATTGGAAAGAACTTGAGAAAATAATGGCAAGAACAAGATCATATCTATGCTGTGTGTGTAAAGAGAGATGTTCTTGGCTATTTGGTACATTTAACCTCATTCGTGATGTCGCAGTTATCACTTCCTGGCTCAAAATTGTGTGATTAATTTTGGCTCGGATTTGCTAAGGAAATTTCCAGTTGATAATCATGTGCTAATCATGATTTTGGATGTTATCACAATTTTAACGTGCTAATCAGGTGCATGTGCAAGAAACATAGGATGACATGTTTGGTTTGTGGGCTGTCTTATTATCACACTAAGATGTGGCAGTCTTATTTGAAGATGACAACTCTTGATTTTCTCAGCAAATTTCTTTTCTTAATTATCCTTTCTTGTTCATCACAGATAGTGACGAAAAGCAATTGGAGCTTGACCCTCACTCTTTGTAACAGAGATGGGCAGAGTAACGAGAGCAAAATGGGGACACACTAACTATTTGTGCAGAAGAGATAGTGACTTCAAAAACAGTTGTTGAATTCACATTGCATTGCACTAATTTTATGTTGTCTTTCAATTTGTCACATTAAAGAATTTGTACGAAAGTATTGTGACAACATTTTACATGTGATATTATTCAAACTCCAAATGAGGGAATATAGATGTGATGGTGCGGAAATTGGGTGCTCTAAGGCATGGTTTCAAGAAGTTTAGTGAAAATACAAAAAGGCCCTAACCTAACTTGAAAACAAATAGCAAGTCTTCATTGAAAGTAAAATGAGATGCATGTTTTTTACAGTAAAAAAAAGAGCTGCATTATGTCCATGTCCGTGTCCATCGGATAGCCGAACATGGACACGACTAGCATAGTGGTGGACAGCTTTTTGATGGATACGAACAACCTCTATCCGAAATTTGTCCGGTCCGAGAGCAGCCCCACTCGAGAGGACTGCCACTTGCCACGAGGGGGCAGAGCTATGAGCGAAGGCACTGCGTCCTGTTGAAAATGTCCCACACCCACAAGAATGATGACTGGTATGGCGAGAATTGTTAGAGGAGCCACGACCTTGAGATTTTGTAGACACCATAGCAACAAAAACATGAGGGGTGGAAGGAGTACCTTCAAGAAGAAGTTCAAAATCCATGAGCAGGGAGACCACTTCCTCAATAGAGCAATGATGGTGAGATACATCCAAAGCAACACATAAGAGATTGTATTCATAACCCAATCCTTTGAGAAGCCACATGATGAAATCATCATCAGCAATGGGTTTGCCACCATTTGCAAAAACATGAGCAATGCCTCTAGCTTTGTTGATGTAATCGCCATACGAAGGGAATCCTTGGAAATAGATTGGAGCTCAAGTTTTAACTATTGTACCTAAGGCCGAGTAACTGATCGTTTAAAATTAAACCATTGCAAGTGCAGAAGCCAATTGTGTACTACAACGAGTATTAAAGGGTTGTCGAACCTCAAGGATGGTTAAATAATTTACCAAATTTAAGACAAAAGTGCAGTTTTTAATTTAATCTAAGAAAGAAATAAACTTTAACTAAACTAGTTGAGATTAATCAATATATAAAAAGACCAATGTTTCGAATCCACCACAATAAACTAGTGTATCATATCTCTCTCTCTCTCTCTTTTCAATAAAGATTTCCAATTGGCTAGCATATTCCTCTCGGACATACACTTGCCAATTCAGATTATAGTGCTCTTCTCTCGGATGTAACACATAAATCAATTAAGTACATGGAAATGTGATTTATCTCTCTCGAGTATAAACCAATGAATCCTTATTAATATATAACACCTTAGACCACTCATGTTCCTCTCGGACACGCAAGTGCTCTTTCATATTGAAATCCAATTAATTCACTCTTGTCTTTCTCGAGTACAAAGAACAAACTTCAATTAATTAAGTTTAATTGCATAATAAAGAGTCATACACCAACTAGAGTAAACATAATATGAGAGAAAAAAAACTATACAACCAGTCTATTGGGCTTCATCTACGCCTTGGAAAGGAGTTTAGCCTTGCATTAGAAGAGAATCTATCATCATGTTCTTCATCTTCTTCTTCTTCTTCTCTCATTTTCTCTAGCCTCTAAGTTCTCCAAAAGAACTCAAAAGTCTATTCTCTAATGCCCAATACTCTTCAGGCCTATTTATAAGGTTGAAAAGAAACCATGAATTCCTCTTCCAAATCCAAGTCAAAATAGGTCAAAATCGCATTTTCCGTATATGGTGATCGATCGATAATGTTCAATGATCGATCAGTTACTGTTCATGAAAACATTTCAGTAGATACGATCAATCGAACAGTGACGATCGATCACGAAAATTTTGATTTTTTTCTCAGGCGATCGATTGCCTCATTTAGCCGATCGATCGGTTACTATTCAAGTTCTGCAGCACAATATTCCAATGGTCATAACTTTTTGTTCCTAACTCCGACTTGTGCATGGTTGGTGGAGTTGGAAAGATGACTTCTTTAACTTCAACATGAGACTTGACTCAGTCCAATCAGAGATATACACATGAGGTTATGAAGATTCAAACATTAGAGTCATGTTTCGCCATGTTTTTGCATCTTTCTCTAATTTTTCTACAAAAACCAAAAATTATATTAAAGTATCACTAAATCTAATCAAACACTAACATAAATATAAGTTTGGGAGATAATTATATACATAATTCATGTGTAGATCAGTAACCGTGCCATATAGTAATTCAAGAACATGTCAAATTTCCATTGCAGATTCACAATAGATAACTTGAGGAAGTATAGCTTCAGAAAGGGAGCTAGCAATCCAAGCAAGGACTATTTGGTCCATGCGTAGCCACAGAGAAATAGAGGCTGATGTATCATCATCAACAGGTCATGGAAAAGTGTCAAGAACCAGGCCAAAAAGTCCATGACAGTGCAAGATAGGAACAACTTGCATCTTCCATAGAAGAGAGTTGGAGAATATCAATTTGACAGAGGCATCCAGGGTAATCGCCTTAACAACCGACAACCCATCAGCAGGGTCTATGGAAGGGGAAGCAGTCTCAGACACCACCACAGACACCTAGGACATAGATGGCTTAGCGGACATGACTGTATGTGATCATCCCTAGTTGCAAGTGATCGCTCTATTTATATTGGATGAATAGTTTACCACTTCCATCCCTTTACACGGTCGATGGTTTTCCATCGTCTGTTTATGTATTTTCATGTGGGGTGGCTAAAGCGTGGGTGGTAAGCTCTTCATCCATTGATATTCTATACTTAGTTTGGGTTAAGCTCTAGAAGAGGATGGGCACTGGGCAGTTGGCACATCCTGTAATTAACTGGTCAGTATGGACATTAATAAGTTTCATCAGTCATCCCAGGGTCAGTCACATACATGTTAAGAGGTACCGGAGCAAGGATTCACCTTCGATGGTCGACAAAGAAGCAGAGCGTGTAAACCTTATTGACGATGGTCGTGGGGTCGGTGCCCTATGAGAGGCGTTTGAGAGACAAAAATAACAGTTGGATGAGATACATCAACTTCTTGTTAGAATGAATCTCAATGCCAACAACAAGTCACCAACGATTGACTAGAATCGGGCTAAGGGAGTGGCCCGAGGCCGACTAGTGAACCAAATTCAGATGCACACTAGAGAAGTTGCTTGGAGACAACATGATAATGAGGAGTTAGAACCCGAGATGAACGATTATGTTGATGGTCAACTAAGGGACCCGTGACAATACATCAATGATTGTCGTCCAAAGGTAAAAATTCCCCAATTCAATAGAAATTTACATGCTGTAAAGTTCATTGATTGGCTATCTGATGTTGAGCAATTCTTCGAGATGATGGAGCTTCCTGAAACCAAAATAGTGAATATGGTTCCAGACAAACTAAACGGTGGATATGCAGTTCGGTGGAATCAATTGTAGAAGAATGGACAACATCAAGGTAACACACCAATCCGAACTCGGCATCGAATGAAACACCCTCTTTTGGATAGGTTTCTACGACTAGATTATGAGCAATATACACTCCCATTATATCAAAGTTGTTCACAAGGATCAAACCCTTGTTTGACTACACAACCGAATTTTTCCAACCATCCCAACTTGGGATGTAAGGTCTACAAACAGTGGAAGAAGCAACTCAATCCCAGGCAATAAAGGAAGAGCACTGTGAGCCGCAACTCAGTTTGAGCTTCTAAACCAGTTTGAGGAAGTAGTGCTAGTCCCAGAATCATTCAGAGGAGGTTGTAGCAAAGAAACAAGATCCAACCTCTACAAATTCATTAGAAGCATTGCACAAAGCAGAGGAGGAATTCGTACATCCAATATCTTGCCAATGACCTTGGTAGATGGAGAGATTTTCTTCCCAAAAATCCTCCAACAAAGAGTAGAAGTAAGCCAACATCATTTTTGAGACTGATGAAGGTAAGTCCTTGCAACCAGTCAATGCAATGGCCACTCATTTTCTTATAGTTCACTTTGGCAACCCTTTTAGTCTAAATATTAATGCTTTTTAAGCGGTAGTGCATCTTTGGTCACTCATTTTGTCTGTTATGCCTACAAAACACACACTACTTTCATGCTAGTGTCATCAATACCTTATTTTCTTCCCTACCACTAAGGAAAGCCCACTTCCACCACCCTTTTCTCCATCGCTGCCAAAACCCTCACCTATCTTTTCCTTCAAAACTACTCCTACCTTCTCATATGTTGTAGATGTTTGCCACATCATCTTCTCTAGCTATGTCCAAGAATCAGGGGGATCAAAGACATTCACTTTAGAGTCTGTTTGGTTAGAGAGAAAAAGAAAGAAAAAACAAAAAGTCAAATGAGAAAAAGAAGAAAAAGAAAAGAAAATAAAATGAGGGGAAACAAGACTGTTCTCGCGTTTTCTTTCTATTTGAGAAAGAAAAAGACAACGGAAGTTTTTGTGTGGTCCCCATGTGAGAGAAAAGAGATATTTTGCGGTAGCCAAACACACCTTTAACCCTCACTTCTCCAACCTCCGGTTGATTGTCTTCCCCTTAGCTGCTGATCTTTGACCTCCACTAGCAACCCTACTAGTTGAAGATCCTAGTCTTGTCTTCTATAAACTCGTACTCATGTTTCTCTTGCCAGTTGGGTCAAGAATATTCGCTAAGAAGTCAGCCTTTTTTGAAACCAAAGCTCATTTTGATTTCAATGCAAATCTATGCCAACTTTGCTTAACCCACCTACCCATCATTGAACTAAACACACCCTTTAGCATGTCCATTCTTATTGGAATGGTACTCCTAGGTCACATTCAGATCTATCCAAGCCCATTCAAGCTGGTGTATGCCACTACAATGGGTGCCTCTTTAATGGGTTTGGACCGTCCTTCGGAACCTTGTTGGTCTATTCATTTGGTGACCTAATCCACTTCTCTGTGGGCCAAGCGAGATGCAATTCAGTGGTAGACCTTTCAAATATGTCATCCCAACTTGTCCTTCTGGCAGGAAAGATGAAATGCATATCTCAAAAGTTCTTCAGCATTACATTCGCTTTCGAGTTTCATACGCAAGAGCCTCTCAGTATAGAACTCGAGGTTATCCCAGGGCACCAACCCCACCATCAGTGTCAGTAGGGTTTACACGCTTTGTTTCGTTGTGGTCCATATGCATGGACTGTGTTCAGGAATGGGTGCTAACATGTGTGCTACTGATCTTAGTGATCAGAGGGCTTGTGAAACTTCATCAGCGGCCACAGGGGTTACCTCAGATTCATATTTTAGCCATCTTGCAAGGAGTTCAGGTTTGTGCTGCTAAAAGCACGATCAGACACTTGACAGATTATTCTCTTCCTTCCCCTTCCCCTTGGGCATGCCGCTCGAAAACTTCCATTTGACGGGCCATGGGTGCTTAATACTGCTTGTACCTCCTCATCCTCCCCAGATACCTCAGCCTTCACCTCCGTTTCCATGGCAGCCCCTCAACACAAAAGGCCACATTAAATTGTAGCTCTGTTTAGAAATGTACATAATCACGCCGAATGGGCATAAATGTGCATAATCTAATTGGCCATATGCTAATACTTCCTCCGTCCAGAATTATAATCAACCTAAGGTTTTTCCAAATGAACTTGAAAAATCTGATGAAGTGTTTCAGCTAATTAGTGGATTATTCTATTTATCCACTTTTTAGGTGAATTTTTCCAAATTTATCCAGGTAGATAAAGCTGATTTTTCACGTCCCAAACGGGCCCTTAATAATAATTCCAGACGGAAGGAGTATTTACTTCGAAATTTTGGTACACGGCTTGTTCTTTCACAGACTTTATTGAAAAGATGAGTGTGAAAAACCTTCGCTGTGCTGTTCTCTGATGCATCACTTTTCATCAGACCTCGAGAAGCCAAGTAGATTTACAAAAAGTAAGCCAAATAGATTTACAAAAAGTAAAAAAGCCAAATAGATTTACAAAAAGTCACATTTGTTCTTAATACAGTTGCCAACTCTGCTGCACCTGCTTGCAAAGATTCATTTCTAAACCCAGATTATTATTTCATCCAGCATCAGTCAAGATTTATTATGAAAACCACATCAGAGCAGTCAAAAGTTCCCATAAGCTTTTCTTTGTTCATGAATTAGAGAGAGTCGCACATCCTATATCAAGCAGACCACAGCTTCTATCCAAGTTTCTTCCAGAAGTCCAGGAATAATGCAATGCTACCTCCATGTTTACGTCCATTTAGGACTCTTTTGCAGGCTGCCATGGCTGGTATCTGGTCCAGTTCCTCTGCCCAGGGTTAAGAGTATGGCCCTTTGAGTGGTAGATGTATTCCTCACCCTCTCCTGAAAAGTTTTCCTTGTGCTCCACTCCATATCTCTTCGGTTTTAGCATCAGCAACTACACACACAGAGTAAACCATCAACTGTAAGTATCGTCCGCACCAAACAGAAACATGAACCATAAACAATAATCAAACAAGCAGCACCACATCAACCACTTTAATGCAGTTCTCACCTTTTGATCTAAAACAATTGTCTTCACAGAAAGAGAGAGATAAGGACCGCCCTAATTTCTTCACACCACATTACCAAAGTTCTGAGGGCCAATACTTGTCACTTCCAAAATGATATGATTGATCAATTAGCTTCCCACTCAGAATAAACTGTTGCATACATATTAGCTTAAACAGAAACGAACGGCATTGTAGAAGATCAAGCAAGCATAAAGGTGATGTGAAGATGAGTGCCATGCTCCCAAAAGCAGACTGGTTTTCATTGTTACCAGTTTTGTAACGGTAGATGGCTATATTAATATTTTATGTGCAACCATCATGTCATGAAGCCAACCCACATATTTAGAAAGGTGTATGATGAATATGATGACGTTGAATCTTCTTATCATCATCTCCTCTTCAGAGGGTTGCGTCAGGAAGGGCATTTAGCGTAAAAACTTTCCACTACGTTTCTTTGTATAGATTTTGTACCATTTTTATTCCGATAAGAGTCAAACATGGTATATAATCTATGCCGCCGAACCCAGATAACTGGGATAAGGTATATGATGATGATGATGAAGCAAGCATAAAGCCATATTGTAAGAGGTTTTTGTTTTGATTTCTTTTTGAAGCGTATGCGATGCCCAAGCCTTCCGCTTGCATTCTTTGACTGTTTAATCTATAGCAAAAAAGATGCTGCAACTCATTATTGCTACATTCCATTAAAGACCAAAAAACTGTGCGCCATAAGATGTTCAATACAGGTAAACAAAGTTCACCAAATTCATCTCAATAAAATGCAGGCATCATGGAAGCCAGACACATGAAATTAGCTTACTATTGCACAGAGGCATTACACGAATTTCTCAGACAAGCAACTTACTTCATCGCCTGTGTGGTCAGTAATGTAATGCAGCCAACCATGCCACTCAGGCGGCACTTGAGAAGCATTATAGCGATCCTTCTTTGCATACTCCACCCACCTGTGTCTTCCTGCACATCACTGTCACATATTTTTATTAATCAAGTTACATAACCCTGGATGTATTAAAAAAAGTTATCTAATCCCTGAAAATATACGACTTCCAAAAAATTAAAATAAAGGAAAAAAATTCATCAGAGTGAATATAACAAAGCATACTTTGTTAACTGATAAGAACCATGCTTTAAAAGTTGTTCCAACAGATAACAACTGGAAATATTCTACCAACTGTAATATGTATCATGATGAGGCATACATTCACTGGAAACAACTTATCACTGATCTCTTTTACTTCCTAAAGAACATTCTTTTTCTAAAGCAAAAATAAGCTAACAGACCAGATAGAGATGAATACCACATGATGTTTTATAACTGTTATATAAAACGGTGTGCTGCTTAACCATAAGGCTTGGCACCAAAATAAAAAGCTCCTTGGATTTGTCACCAATCGTATTAAGTAGCATTACGCTGATGAGTGTGGAAGTGAACAAATTTGGCAATCTGAAATTGGTATATAAAAGAATTGGTACTAACCATATTGCACGCCTTCGAGTTTCTCATAATATTTATCTCCAAATTGGTCGACACCAACAAGTGTTGCTCCTATGTCATGAATTTTCATTTGCCTGAATAGAAAAAATAAGATGTAAAGCACTTGTTCAAAGAGAGTTGTCGATTAATTAAGCACACAATGTCCTTTAGACAAGCATATGTATAAAGTATAAATCCGTAGACAATATATCATCAAAATATGTAATGTGACTCTGAAGGCCGTTCTTTGACTGAAAGAATAAGTACTAATATACAGAAGTTTAGTATACGGTCACACCGATTCCTTTTGCAAATTACATGGGTCAACAGCATTAGTGCTTCTCAGCAGCTCCACCATTTTTAATAAATAGCACTTATTTTAAGTTGTGGATGCACCTTAATGTGTTTACGTCTTTGAAAATTGAAAGTTATTATATGATAATCCATTTATAAGTAACATTATCATTCTTAATAGGACAAACATATGGCACGTTGAGTGGCTCCCCATATTATGCATTCTCAACGAATACAGTAATTGATAATCATTCAAGTTAATAGTTTCTATCCAATAATATTGTCATTCTTAATGGTAGAAAAAGCATAGCACGTTCAGGTGCTCCCATATATGCATTCTACACCACATAGCAATCGATAATGAACAAAGCCTCATTCACTCACATGGGCAGCACTATGCATATGATAGTTTAAATCTTAGTGTAAATTTACATGCATTGGATTTGCCTGCATATAAACTCCACTTTGATTCAGTATACAATGCTTCAGCCAACCCTCACAAATGGTGCCTCATAATGATGTTTTTAGAAAGACCACCTCTCAATATTTGTAGACGCTAGGTCGAAGGAGAATCGAAAAAGAACCGTACAAAATAGGGCCCACATATTTTAAGCACATTTGGAAATGTGCACCCCCTTCATTGCGTTGACCTTTAAATCAACATCCAAAATAATTTGGGTTCATAGAGGTGTAAGATAAGCAGAGCAATCATTGGCATTTATAGATCTTCTTTGATGATGAAACAAACTTCAGGCTCATTTTAATGGGTCAAGCTTTGCGATGTTGACCAGGCTTGATAAGTCATCTCAATGGGTCAAGCTTCATAAAGGCCCAACCCTGTGATTTTCCACTCATCCCCATGGTCCCATTCCCCTCTTTGATGGAAGTCTCACAAAAATGAGCCCTTTATAAGATCCCACCTGAGAATCTTTTTCTCAGGTTGAGCTCAGGCTACTGCCTCCCAATTTTAAATTTTCTACATCAAACAAAGTCTAATAAGTTATAAATATTTTACGACAAACACAATGATAATGCTTTAATTGAAGTTTATTATACACAACTGCTTTAGGCTTAATGGATGAACTAATAAGTCCTTTTTTTTGTACAACTAACAAGTCAGAGTCAAATATAAAGTTTTCGGTGCATAATTTTTGCTGATAGATAGTGTAATAATTAATTTGTCTTTGAAATTAGTGAATAAAATGTCTAAAAAATTAAGGGAAGTTGCAGTTTAGAGGTTTTAAGATTAGTATAGCTAAAACCAAATATATGGAATGCCAAGTTCTTGCTAATGGTAATAATGGAAGTTTGAATGTATGGGCTGTTCTTATTTACCTGTGAATCTTACTGAATTAGACATCGATTCACATATCTTAATTCAGTAAATAATGCAAATGAACAATTTAGGGGTTGGTGGTTGGAGTGGAAAACAATTCAAGGGTACTTTGTGATAAGCTGATACATAAAATCATCATCATCATCATACGCCTTATCTCATACGCCTTATCCCAACTATCTGGGTCGGTGGCATGGATTGTATACCACGTTTGACTCTTATAGGAATCAAAATGGTACAAAATCTATACAAAGAAATATATTAGGTAAATACTAAAAAAAAATAGCAGTCATATATTAGGTAAATACTAAAAAACAGAAGTGAAATTGGAATGTTATATTGTGAAGAATGTTGGGCAACAAAGAGAACTCATATATGTCTAGATAAGTTCTACAGATACGCGAGAATGTTATGATGGCCGAGTGGAAAAACTATTAGGAATCAAATTAAAAATTGGCATATTAAGGGAGCTTAGAGGAGTCCCAATTAGTAATATATTGAGAGTAAGCCAATTAAGATGGTATGGCCATGTTCAAACCACAAAAACCCCAATAAAATAGATCTAAGGGCTTTTTACATATTACCTGGTGCCAACTATGATATTCTCATATTACCTGGCTTTTCTCGTGACTTCTCATATGACCTGGAATCGGCACCTAGAGTACCGAAAATGCCATTCTCTTACGTTTTCTATGCATTTTGTACCCGAAATGCTTCATTCTTCCCAAAATTAGCGATTTACAAGATCATCAAGTTTTGCCCATTTTTATCGTTTTATTTCATGTCCAGGAACGGTCGAACACTAATGGATGATCTTTATTTGTGTTTCTTTACATGTAGATCTTATTTTTGTAGTTGGGAAGGCTTTTCCGCTGCGCTTACATCAAAATCCCTTCATCACAGATTTTTTTCATCTTTCCCGCTGTTTTTACAGTTTTTCGGCATGAAATTTTTTTTTTCGGGTTGGACGACGCCGGCGATGGTTTGAACCTCGACTATGGATGGATCTTTGACGAAATGTCTTCTTTTCCAACTTGATGATCTTGTAAATCGCTAATTTTGGGAAGAATGAAGCATTTCAGGTACAAAATGTATAGAAAACGTAAGAGAAGGGCATTTTTGGTACTCTAGGTGCCGATTCCAGATCATATGAGAAGTCACGAGAAAAACCAGGTAATATGAGAATATCATAGTTGGTGCCAGGTAATATGTAAAAAGCCCTAGATCTAACCAATCGCTTATACAGGGTTGTACAATAAAAAGAAGCCAACCCAAGATGACTGGGAAAAATGAGTGAGAAAAGATTTTTTTATTGAAAGTTAAAAAGATTTGGAATGTGTGACTAGGATATAGAACTGGCATAGGATAGGCATGTAGAGCAGAATTTGTGTGCCTGACTCCATACAACTAGGTAAAGGTGCCTCCGAAAATTATAAATTAAACTTTCTGCTACATCACAACGAAAAGATAACTGCTTGACTGATATGAAAACTATTGCTTCAAGCTTAATTACAGAGTCATTATCCACATTAATACCAAAATTAAGTTAGCTACTTGCATATCTATGAAATCAGTAAAATAACTTCTAATATGTAAACATGGATACTTATGGTCCTCAACTTACAATAGATTTCCATCGGTAAGGCAATTCCTGTAGAAGATAGAAAAAACTAAGATATGTAAGTTTTCTTGACTATGTAAGAGAAAAATAAACAAGTTCTTTATCACTGTTGAAAGCAGAAAACTACAAACTAGTGAGATAAAAAATTGCAAATCTGGCTCCAGATAAAAATTAAACTGCCCAAGATAAAAGATCAACCAAAATTGGAAACTCACAAGTTGAGAATTTGCTCAGCTAAAATAATCAAACAAGTGTTATGATTTCCTAATTAGAATAGGATTAGAATACTTTTCTAATTTAGTTAATCCTAGTTGGAGTAGGATTAGTTATTATTTTTCTAGTTTTATTATTTTCCCATCCATAGTAGAATTAAGTAATTGTAAGGCTACATGCCTAATACTATAAATAAGGCTTTAGCCCTACTGCTACAGTACATGAATAGTGACATGAACAGTACTGAGAAATAGATTACAGTTTTCCCTTTATCTCTTCCCTCTCCTCTTCATCTAATTATTCTCCCCTTTCACTCTATACTTCTCCCCTTTCATCTAACCTTCTCTACTTAATCTATTGTAGATCCTTAAGCATATTAAGGAGATACAACATTGGTATTGGAGCCTATCGATCCTAGGGACTTACAATGACAAAATTTAGCGGAGTTTCAACTGAGAAACCCCCTGAATTAAGTGCTTCCAAGGATCATCAGATTGAAGGGCAAGTTCAGGGCCCTACTATGGCGCAGCTCGAGGGGAAATACTGTGAGATTCAGACAGTGGTTCAGTCCTTGTCTCATTCGACGAATCAGCGATTCCAATCCCTGGAAGCCAAGGTTGATCAATTGCAAATCAACATGGCTGAGTCCCTGGCCAAACTCTTTCATTGGCTTGATCAGCCGCAGCTGAACCAATCTGGCACTTCTTTCGCCTCCATACCAGCAACTTCTTTGGCAATTTCTGCCCCTATTTTAGGCACCTCAATTTTAGCCACTTTGCAATCAGCTGCCCCTAATTCGACTACCATGGGTGTTTCACAGGTTCAAGTTGGCACTTATGCGCATATTCACATGACTACACGACCGATTGACTCGTCTTCTGTGGACAGGAATGGCATACTTCCAATACCATCTCAGCCAATGGTAGTTCCTGCATCGTTACAACATTGAGTTCAACAACAGGGAGCCCATGAATCTAATTCAACAGGTTCAGACCATGCTAATGCATTACAAAACCAATAACCACACTTCATGACTAATCCCCTGTTTGTGGCATCACTTGCTAATCCTGCGGCACCCGTGGGCAATAATCTAAGACATACTCAGTTTTATCCACCCGACGTCCCTGGGCATCAACAATTGCAGCATCAAGAGGAATTGGGTTATGAAGATTTGCAGGGACATCTTGACCATGATGCAGCCTATGCTGATTTTGACCGAGAACGCCGACAACAAGATCGACATGATGCTAGTCACTTCTCTGGCTGGGGTGGTCGCCCTCCAGAACGAGGTGGCCGCTATTGGCAACATGGTCGAGGTGATAGAGGCCGAACCAACCAAGGTCATTATGATGACCGTCAGGGTACTGATTTCGGATTCCAAGCAAGCGTTAAGCGCTTGGAATTTCCAAAATATCATGGTGAAGACCCAACTGACTGGATTTTTCAAGCTGAACAATATTTTGATTTTCAGAATACACCTGATGAGAAAAAGGTATGAATGGCTTCATTACATTTTTGAGGTGATCCACTGCGATGGGTTAGGTGGCTTTTACGGCGTCATCAGGGTATCTCTTGAGAAGAATTCACGTATGAGTTATGTGTTCGTTTTGGTCCTATCGAGTATGATGATTTTCACTCTCTTATGCCTCGAGTGATCCAGAGGGGAACTATCCAGGAATACCAAGCTGAGTTTGAGCGCCTTACCGATCGCGTTCCTCAATGGCCAGAGTATGCACTTGAGGGGGTCTTTCTATCAGGTCTTTGTGAGCCTATCCAATCTGAGGTTCGTTATTCTCGCCCCCGGACCTTGCGTGAGTCCATTCAGCTTGCACGCATAGCTGAGGCAAAGCTCCGACATTCAGGTGCCCCTACTCAGTTTTCTCAGCTACCCCCTACTTGTCGTCCACTACTGCCTTCTACTAGTTAGCCCATTCGCAGCGGACCCCCTCCAGGTAACTCGTCGTGTGCTGCTCTTCCATGTTTATCTCCAGCTGAATTAGAGGATAGACGGTCTACAAGTCTTTGCTATTATTGTGATGAGAAATTTACTTGAGGACACCGCTTAAGTCTTTTCATGCTTTTGAGGGAGATGATAATGAGTACCTCGAGGATTATATGCCTGATGATTATCAAGATGACCAAGCTGATTATGATGCTATAGTTGTGCCTAGAGGTGATGGTGTGGAGATTTCTATGCAGGCCTTTTTTGGTACTTATCACCCTAGGACTTTTTGTGTTCAGGGTTTTATTAAAAAGCAACGAGTGTCAATATTGATTGATAGTGGTAGCACCCACAACTTCATTAATGACAAAGTTGCTTGTCGCTTGGGATGTACTATCCGGAATTCCGCTACATTCAATGTGATTATTGGAGATGGCAAGCGCCTACAAAGTAAGGGTATCTGCCCTAAAGTGAATCTGCTTATCCAGGGCCATACATTCCCACTAGACCTATATTTGCTTCCTACTCAAGGCGCTGAGGTAGTGCTTGACGTCTAATGGTTGCAGGAACTTGGTGCGGTTGCTTGGGATTTCAAAGACATGACTATGCAGTTTACTTATAAGGGGTAGCCTGTGCGACTTTCTTCTCAACCCCCTGGGAAGTTGCAATCAGCTGAATCTGAAGAGACTTTGGGCAAGTCAAATTGCCAAGGATACTTGATGCAGTTATGGCCCTTAAATGTTATTCCCCAACCTGAGCTTCCTAGTGATTTATCTGCTCTTTTGGACGAACATGCCTATCTCTTTGAGGAACCATATGGCTTACCTCCACCGCGAGCACTAGACCATCGGATTCCGCTTCAGCCGGTTGCTGCCCCGGCTAATGTTCGACCATACCGCTACCCACAGATTCATAAAAATGAGATTGAGAGACTTGTTCGTTAGATGCTTAACACAGGTATGATTCGTCCTTCTCGTCTTTTTCTTCTTCTGTTTTATTAGTGCGAAAGAAAGATGGCACTTGGTGATTTTGTGTGAACTATCGGGCTCTCAACACTATTACTCTGAAGGATAAGTTCCCTACTCCTGTGATTGAAGAGCCGCTTGATGAGCTTGCGGGTGGCACATTTTTCTCCAAGTTGGATTTACGCTCCGGCTATCACCAGATTCGGATGCACCCTGATGACGTGCATAAGACAGCTTTTAGAACCCATGATGGACATTATGAATTTCTTGTTATGCCTTTTGGGTTGACCAATGCTCCTGCCACCTTCCAGCATTTGATGAATGACGTCTTCCGGGATTTTCTGCGGCGGTTTGTATTAGTCTTCTTTGATGACATCCTGATTTATAGTCCTTCCTGGGAGTCTCACTTGGCGCATTTAAGGTCTGCTTTTTCTCTCTTACAACAACATCAACTTTACCTCAAACGTTCCAAGTGTTCTTTTGGCTACAAGTGATCTACACATGAAATATGAATTTTATTATCTTCTAAACTTATATTTATGCTAGTGTTTGATTAGAATTATCGCTACTTTAATATAGTTTTTGGTTTTGTAGGAAAATGAGAGCAAAGATGCAAAAATATGGTGAAACATAACTTCAATGGTTAAACCTTCATAAATTCGTGTGTATATTTCTTATTGGACTGATTCAAATTTCATGTTAAATTTCAAGAAGTCAGCTTTCCAACGCCACCAACCACGCATAATTCGGAGTTCGGAGCAAAAAGTTATGACCATTGGAAAATTGTGCTGCAGGATGAATAGTAACCGATCGATCGGCTAAATGAGGCGATCGATCGCCTGAGGAAAAAATCGAAATTTTCGCGATCGATCGTCGCCGTTTGATCGATCGTATCTACTGGAAATTTGTCATGAACAGTACCGATCGATCGGTGAATAGTGCCGATCGATCGCCGTATACGGAAAACGCGATTTTGGCCTATTTCAACTCGGATTTGGAAGGGGACTTCGTGGTTTTCCTTCACTATTATAAATAGGCCTTATGAAAGAACGTTTTGGGCATTAGAAAGTAGACTAGAGGCCAACCCTTGGAGAGTTTTGAGCATACTTTGGAGGCTAGAGAGGAAGAAGAGAAGAGGTCTTTTGGAGCAAAGAAGAAGACGGATTCATGACGATGGATCTACATAAACAGGCTTTTCTTTTCTCTCTTTCTATGTGTAACTAAATTCCTTGTCAAGGCTTGATGAAGCCCTAGATGTGTATTGCTACTCTTGATAGTTTAATTCTATAAAGTTGATTATGATTAATACTTAATGCGATTTCATGAGTTTCTTTTGAGTGCTTGATCATAGACTTGATTGATTATGAATGAAATTAGATATTGTGATTGATTTTATGCCCGATCAAGGATAAGATTAATTGCATTATAATAGAGTTGTGATTGATTCTATGCCCGATCAAGGATAGGATTGATTACACAATAGTGGATGAACTTTCGTGTCCGATCAAGAACATTAATAAATTCATTAGTAATTCGTGTGTCCGATCAAGAACACGAATTACCATATCATGTTAACTTATGCTTAATAATAATTGAGAGTAGTAATTGCATGTCTAGTGGTGGATTTTCTGCATTGATATTTCTCCATATTGATTAAATCTCAGCTTAGTAGTTAAAGTTCATATAGCTTTATTTAGATTAAACAAAGACTGCAACTTTCTTCTCTTGAATTTGGTAAAAGATTAATCCGTCCCTGAGGTTCGACAACCCTTTGATACTCGCCGTAGTACAATTGCCTTGTGCACTTGCAAGGGTTTTAATTTTAAACGATCAGCAAGCATGTGGAGTATCTTGGCCATATTATTTCTGCCTCGAGTGTATCAACTAATCCTTCCAAGATTGTTGCCATGAGCGATTGGCCTACGCCAAAAACTGCTAAAGCACTTCGTGGTTCTCTAGGTTTGATGGGCTACTACTGGAGATTCATTCTTGGCTATGGCATTCTAGCTGCCCCACTTACCGCCCTCCTAAAGAAGGGGGCTTTTGCTTGGTCAGATGAGGCTCAACGAGCATTTGATAGGCTCAAGGAGGCAATGACATCAGCCCCTGTCTTGGTACTTCTAGATTTCACCAAGACCTTTGTGGTGGATAGTGATGCTTCGGATGTCGGATTGGGTGTCGTACTTATGCAGGATGACCGTCCCATTGCTTTCTTCAGCAAGACTTTATCGGGTCGCTCCCTCCTACTTTCGGCCGATGAGCGCGAGATGCTAGCCATTGTTCATTCGGTGACAAAATGACGTCCCTATTTACTTGGCTGACACTTTATCATTCGGACTGATCATAATCCTCTTAAATATATGATGGATCAGCATATTTCTACTCCGGCACAACAATAATGGATCACGAAGCTGCTAGGGTATGATTATGAGATTGTTTATAAGAAAGGCACTGACATCCGAGCAGCGGATGCTTTATCTAGACAGTTTGAGGGCTCTTCCCTATTAAGTGCCCCCACTTTCCCCTTCCTTGATGATCTCCGTAAGGACCCAAATGCTTCTGATCTTATTGAACGCCTTCAAGCAGATCCTTTATGCTTATCAGGTTATGTTTTGCAGGATAATTTTCTATTATACCAAGGATGCTTGTGGGTACCCAAGGATGACCAGTTGCGATATGATATTCTTCATCATTTTCATTGCACACCTATTGCTGGTCATGAGGGTATTTTTCGCACTTATAAGAGGGTGTCGCAAAGCTTTGCCTAGCGAGGTATTAAGCGTGATGTGCAGCTCTTTGTAGCTCAGTGTGATGTGTGTCAGCGAGCAAAGGCGGATACTACTACACCCTTGGGCTTACTTCAGCCACTTCCTATTCCTGAGCATATTTAGGAGGACATTTCTATGGATTTTATTGAGGCATTACCATTGGTGCAAGGAAAGTCAGTTGTCCTTGTGGTTGTCGATTGACTTTCCAAATATACCCACTTCTCTGCTCTCGCTCATCCTTATACAGCTTGATCAGTTGCTGAAGTTTTTGTGCGCGATATTGCTCGCCTCCATGGGATGCCACGCACCATTGTTTGTGATTGGGATAAGGACTTCTTATCGAAGTTTTGACAGGAGTGTTTCAAATTACAAAACACTAGCTTTCGTATGAGCACTACATATCATCCACAAACTGATGGTCAGACCGAGGTGGTCAATCGGTGTTTAGAGCAGTATTTACGTTGTTTTGCTGGGGATCGACCTAAGACATGGCTGTCATTTTTGCATTAGGCAGAGTGGTCCTATAACACTGCTTATCACACTGCCGCTGGTTTTACACCATTTCAGATTGTGTATGGTCGGCCTCCTCCCACCATCACGAGTTATGTTCCATTGCGGTCTCCTGTTAGCGAAGTCGACAATGCTTTGCGGACTCGAGATGAGGTTCTCCGCCAGCTTCGCCACCATCTAGTGGCTGCCCAAAATCGTATGAAGCAAGTTTATGATCGCAGCCATTGAGACCTGGAATTTCAAATTGGCGACTTGGTCTATCTTCGCCACCAGCCGTTCCGCCAGTCGTCCATTTATCAGCCAGGATACGCAAAGCTTTCCCATCACTTTTACGGCCCATATCCTATCATTGAGCGGATTGGGGATGCTACTTATCGATTGTAATTGCCTGCCTCCAAGGTCCCAAATTCATTCTGTCTTCCACATTTCTCCACTCCAGAAGTATGTTGGTGACCCATCCGCCGTAACTCCTGCGATGTCACTGCCATTACAGAGACGACGCATGGTTGCATCAGCTACCAAAGGATGCTACTTGGGTGATTGAAGATGACTTTTATGCTCAGTTTCCTGATTGGTTGCCTTGAAGGCAAGGCGTAAGCGGAGCGTGGTGGGATGGTATGATTCCTAATTAGAGTAGGATTAATACTTTCCTAATTTAGTTAATCCTAGTTGGAGTAGGATTAGTTATTATTTTTCTAGTTTTATTATTTTCCTATCCATAGTAGAATTAAGTAATTGTAAGGCTACATGCCTAATACTATAAATAGGGCTTTAACCCTACTGCTACAGTACATGAATAATGACGTGAACAGTATTGAAAAATAGATTACAGTTTTTCCTTTATCTCTTCTCTCTCCTCATCATCTAATCGTTCTCCCCTTTCACTCTATACTTCTCCCCTTTCATCCAACCTTCTTTACTTAATCTATTGTAGATCCTTAAGCATATTAAGGAGATACAACAACAAGCTTCACAAAAATTCTGCATAACTAGCAAAATATCACACACCATGAAGAAAGAAGGAGAAAAAGCTCCAATTAGTCAGATGACGATGGTTCTAGTTGTTTTTTGCTTATAGCGGTTTCTATTTTGTAATAACTATAAGGGTTAGGCCTTTTGTCCCCCCATTGTATCTTTGCCTATTTAATAAACAGGTAGGGCCTAACCCCCCACCCCTCTGGTGGTTTTTTGAAAGAAAAAAAAAGGAGAATATGTTACAAGAACCAATCATTCTTACATGACCATCAAATAGTAGAAAACAGAGTAACATAAAAAGGAAAACAATAAATCAGAAATAATATGGCAATCTTGAATTCATCTAAATAGTATAACAGCGGAGAGTAAAATTGTAAAGAGAACATTTTATGGTAACCTCGCATTTCAACTAATTTTTTCACGTTGTTTAAATAATGTAACAAGAAGAAACAGAAGTAAAGCAGGCAATAATTTCAAGTGAATCTTGTATTCACTTTCACAATGCTTAAATAGAGCAACATAAAAACAGGAAACCATAGATATATGTTTTATAGAATCTCTCATGTCAAAGAGGTGGATCGATTTCAAATATCATGGACAGGAAAAAAAAAGAGATCAAAGTCACGAGGTCCAACTTAAATTAGTAAAAAAAGCTTAATGACTTCAGATTAGTAAAATAAAGCTTAATTAACAGCATGTGACGTGGCTTCTTCTCACGTTGGGTTGCAAAAGAATAGAAGGGGTCAACAATCGTGGAAATTAGAAAATCGAATAACAGAGAAAACAAAAGATCAAATTCCAGTTTGACCAATCTATGAAAAGCCTACGTGATTTCTAACTAAGCATATGATTATTAAATGCCCAGAAATAGAATCTGCACTTAGCATATCAATTATCCACAGTATTTATCAGCTCAAAAACCACTTTAAGCCTGCAGAACAAAACAATTTTCTACTAAGGTTTACACTGGGTTTTCTCTAAAGTTGGTTGATTGAAGTCAGTAGAGACATTTTCTTCTTTTCTTTTTCTTTTCTTTTGCTAACTCAGTAGAGACGGATTGAAACATATAATTGCGGTAGAGACGGATTGAAACACATAATTGCGGCGACCACAGAGATGTTACTTCTTATCTTATCTGCAAACCCTGCCTACAGTAGCCGACCTCGGTCATCATAACTGATATTATGCGTATATTCATTCTGCATGGAGATACAATACTAAGACTATAATTATTTCTTCACAATCTTATCATGTCAGACCTACGCCATTCAGAGTCAAATTTAGTTTTTTGTGCAATACACCCTCGGTCAAATGAAGCTAGTCGTTAATTGCAAAAAGACAGGTCCGACATTCTATGGCTGGGTTTGCTCTATCAAGAGACAGCCAAAACCTACCGTTGTATATATCATATACCAAACATGCAAAATTAGCCATGAATGGTGAACTCTAAATCCCTAATAACCAAAACTAAGTCCTAGAACAATGCGAACAGCCAAGAACAAGTCAAAACGCGAATTACCAATCTCACATCGTTAATTGCAGAAACTCCGCCCTCTTGAAATGAACTTCCAAACTCAATTGGCATGTCAAAAATCCAAAGACTAGAAGAAATCCCTCCACAAATTCCCACAGATTCTTGGATTCCTCCCCTTACCAGTGATGTTATCATCCACAAACAAAACAGCCCAAAGAGAAAGGCAAAACAAGAAGAATGAGTTGAATAATAAGCATATACAACAACATTTGATCAAAACTGCAAATCAAACCCTTATAAAAAACAAACTTCAAATCAAACACAAGGAGTAGCGAAAGTGGACACACACGAATCCTCCTTCTTTGAGTTCTCTGACGACATTTCCCAAACCTTTCTCCCTAATCG
This sequence comes from Houttuynia cordata, assembly GCA_039654745.1. NCBI lineage: Eukaryota > Viridiplantae > Streptophyta > Magnoliopsida > Piperales > Saururaceae > Houttuynia > Houttuynia cordata. Next base: position 37,002,851 of record CM077502.1, read on the forward strand.
CCTTGAACGCACTGTTCACCAGCAACGCCATTTCTCCCGGAGGTGGGCGGTTGCCGGCTAAGGATGATCGGGAATTAGGGTCTGTTTGGTTCCGGGGAAAGTAGAGGAAACCGGGTTAAAGGAAAGAGGAATCCCTAGCATTCGACAAATGAACCAAACAGAGAGAAAGTGGGTGGGGGAAAAGATGAAGAAAGAAGGGGGGATTTGGGTGGAAAGTGGGGCCTGAAATTTTCCGCCCTCAGATAGGGGGGATTGTGGGGGAAAGGGGAAAATCGTCGGGCTCGATTTGTTTTAACTCGCCCTTGACCTCCCTTCGTGCCCTAGCCCTTCTCTCCCCTTTCACTCCTCTCGGCGGCCTGCGACCTTTCCCTTGTCGTCTCCGCTGGCAGTTCTTCCTACTCCGCATCCCCTCCTCGGCGGTAGCCTGCCCTTGTCCGCCCTCGACTCCTCAAGTGCACACCTCGGCGGGGTTTCATCCTCTTATCTTCTTCGTGGAGATTTCTTCTCTCGCCGAGCTTCGGTTTCGTGTTCAGTCTTTGGTAACGCCTCCGACTTCTTCGCTCTGGTTTTGCTCTGTTTTTGCTATGTTTTTTTTTCGTATGGGTTGCAGGTTGCACAATGAATGGTCAGTTGTAACTTTAGCTCTTTTTTTTGGTGCCGTTTCCCGTCTCTCCCTTGCATTTTGAATCTAGAGGCAATCTTTTATGTGCATGCTGATTGAATAAATATTTATTGTACCTTTTACTCATTCTACCCGTTTGTCCACCACCTTTGATATATTTGATCATATATCCTCTCCATCAACTCTATCTGCTGAGATGGATGGCAATGGGCAATCATGCAAAATGTTGTGTAGATAGATTACATTATTTGGCATATATTTGTATTTGCCCTTCTGGAAAAAAAAAGTTTATGGTTTTATTTAAAGTTGGTATTGCATATCTGCACTGCATAGGAATGAAAAAAATTCTTATCACTGTTATTTTACAAAGTGATTCAGGCAATAATTCCATCCTTTACATATAAGTGTGGAATGGTTTGATTGCTTTTTTTATGCCGGACCTTGCATCTCTCACCACACACAATGTGACCACTTAAATTGGCCATCATAATTTGACCAGTAGCTGCTGCATATAAAAGCCATGAGACACATGTAAGTAATCCAAATGTACTCAAATTTAAAAAAATGCAAGAGTGAAAAATTCCAATTAACTCTTCTTTTTTTTTCGGTAATTCTAATTCACTCTTCTTAAATCATTGCAAAGTGATCAAATGTATGACACCTGAATTTACTAATTGATTCTCAGTCATGCACAATTTTGTTTTTGGATTGAGATAATATATCAAAATATGTGAAAATACCATGACCTGCATACTTCTATCAGAAATCAAAGAATCAAAATTTGCAGTCTTCACTTTTTTTTGAACTAAACATTGCTACCTTCAGTTGCCCTGCTCTGGAAGAAATATTAACTATATTGGCTGAATCAGATAGCTTGAGAAGTAATCATTCCTATTGTAGATGTCTTAACTCTGTTTCATCTTACAAATTGAAATTGTATTTTTCTGACCCATTGAGGGATATATTTGCAGTTATCCTGGTTTGAGAATTGCCCAAACTTCTACCATTCACCTTCATGTGAGAAACTTAAAGCCTTTATCCGGGGCCCAACATTTGGATTCATAATAGCTTTTGTTCAACTGAGCTGAACTGTTTCCACTGTTTTTCAGCAGTGGAAACAGTGGGTGGGGGAAAGAGAAACACGAGGATAAGTGGTTTCTCTTATCCACTGCTTTCCGGATTCCCGGTTTCCACTGTTTTTCAGCTGAGCTGAACTGTGTTACTTTGATGTTTCCAAACGTGATATTGCTCTCATCCTATGGGGAAATATACTGCTCTCATGTCAGGCCATGTTTAAAATTATATGGTTCTACACTTGAAAGTTAGAAAGCATAGCGTCAATAGTTTGTTTACTAATTGTTGGACAACAATGGTACTGCATGTTTGCAAAAGTTGTATCTTGGTATTTCACATCCTCATGATTAAAGGTTTTTAGTTTTTTTTTTGTTGCAGAACTGCTCTTGGAGCCTCTTCTACTCTTGTGGTGAACAAAATTTAGAGGTATGAGCTCTTTTCTATATTTGTATATGACAGTTAACCAAGAAAATAAAATGTCTCACTCGTATTCTTTATCTCTACTTCTCTCTCTTCTCGAAATGCTACATATTTCTCCAAATTCTTCAATAATTGCTCCGAATGACAAATACAAGGAGTCAAAATGTCATAAAATTTTAATGGCAAAACATAAGGAATGGCTACAAAGCATTATGAATGCATTTCTACCTTGTCATACATGAAAGCCATGCCTCTTTCTACCTCCCAAACTTTAACCTTTTCAATCAGATTCTCAACATGAAAGCCATGCCTCTTTCTACCTAAAGGTTTGTATGAGTTATTCCTTCGAATGTGTGATGAGTTTTTTTATATTGTTGTGGGTTTGGTTGTATATGCTTTTTGTACGAGGCAATCTCCTTTGCTAGTGTGTTCTTTGATTTAATTTTTGTTTAAGCTTTTATACTTAAGCTTGTGATTATGGGGATTATCATGTTCAATATATGCTTTCTTTTAATTTAGTTTATCATTGCTTATTTATATTTATAGTTGTAAAGATGGCACAAAACCTTGTTTGGTCATCTTCGATGGACAAATGTTTGACGGAGACATTAAAAGAACAAATGTCGCGAGGGCAAAAGATAAATAGAAGCTTCACTACTTGTGTATATGCTGCCGTTGTGAAAGCTTTGAAGGACCAACATGGAATTGATTGTAATGTGAAGCAAGTCAAACATCGGATGAAGACAATGAGAAAGCATTTTGCAATACTTCAAACACTTCAAAAACAAAGTGGATTTGGCTTCGATGATGCCACTAAAACATTTAAAGCTGACAAGCATGTTTGGGATGATTACATAAAGGTAAAACATCTATTTTCAGAAGTGTAGCTTTATCTTATGTTGTACTGTTTAAAACAACAGTAAGATTATTTACTGGTTGGTTTTTTTGTCTATGAATAGGATCATGCAGAGGCAAAGCAATTTCGAGACAAGCCTATCCACAATTGGAAAGCTTTATGTATGCTTATTGGAAATGATCGAGCTCAAGGTGATGGTGCTCAAACTGCTAAAGATTAGCGCACTTAATGCTCAGATTGGTGAAGTCGCTGGGGCACTACGATGTGGTGTTGCATCATACAAAGCAAAAGATATACATGCTGAGATTAAGAAAATTGAGGGATTTGATGTGATTGACCAAATGAAAGCATATGTTTTCATTACTGCAAAAGCAAGTAGGTGGGAAGCTTTCATGGAATGTCCGCCCGATCATCGCAAATTATGGTTGGACATGACGATGGGTGAGTCTACATAGGGATGCTGGCTTTATTTGTGGTGTTCAATGGACAACTTTAAACTAAGATATGTGATTTGTGTCATAGTTTGTCATGTTTTGGACTATCGTTTTTATTTTAGTCGCACATCATAGTAATACGTGACTTAAATTGTATTTTGTGGATTATAGATGATCTATGATGTTATCTGTTTGAATGATTATAGGCAGATGAGTGCCACTTTATTTTAACTTGGTGAGTTATTATGGTGTTAAGAAATGGACTTGATCATTTACCAAGCGCATTCCTAGATCGTATGGTTTTTAGTAGAGTTTGATTGCATGGTTGGAATATGGTCAAGTCAATGATCAAGCAAATCTCAAGCCTCTACAGTGATTATTTCGGCAAGAAAGATGAGTTTCATTTTTCTTTCATTGAAGGGAACAAAATGATGGTCCCACACTAAAGTAGAAGCGTCTCCCTTCTTTGTATCTGCACCTTCTTTGAGCTGATTGTCAAACTAGTAGTTTCAATGATATTGCAAAAATTTGATCAAACGAAAATACATTGAGGTATTTGTTTTAGCATTACTACATTTCGGGAAAGGACCACGCTAAACTAAGTGCAGGCATGACGTTTTGGGAAGGACTGTGCTAAATCACATGCCACCATGCCTAATATATGCAAAGAGAGATCTGATCGTGGAGCACACTTTTCTCATTTTTTTGAGAGCTTATATCCGTAAAAAAACAAAAGAACTTTGAGAACCTCGCTTGCATAGGGAGTGAGTGTGTTGTGTGTGGGGCGACAGGGTGAGGCGACCCACCTGAGCTCAAAGATCTCACCTTTGGGGGGGGGACTCGACGTGGGCACAACAACGGCAATGGTGGCGGGGGCGGGGTGACGACGGCGGCAGAGGGGGGTGGGGTGACCCACCTAAGCTTAAATATCTCATCGGGGGGTCGACGGGGGCATGGCGACGTGGGCGGGGCGACAACGACGACGACGCAGGGTGAAGTGGCAAAGGGGGGGAAGATATTCCACTTTCCTTTCAAAGCCAAACCAAACAGAGAGATTCCATTTTCCTTGTATTGGATTCCACTTTCTCAAGGTGCAACCAAACAAAGGGAAAATTTTTGTTTCTTCATGTTTCTCTTTCCCCCGGATTCTAATTTCCCTTTCCCTTTCTCTTTTCCCTACTTTCCTGGGAACCAAACAGACCCTTAAGAGGATTGAAAAGCCCCATGTGGCCGCAGGACAACTATTTGAATGTACCCGACAGACCATGTGGGATTTACTCCTGCGTTGTCATTAACCCTCGATCGTGTAAATCGACGGTGCATATGGAGCAAAAGTTCGCTTCCGCTGTTCGCACCTGCACAGTTGAGCGCACATGAGATTGGGGATCGGAGAAATTATTGGGCACAACCGGCACAATCCTCCATGGCACTAGGAAGCCGTCAATCTCTAAGATCGGAAAAATTAACGGCCCCTGTAAAATGGTATAAAACATGGTATAAAAGGTGGCGTGAACTGCCCGTTGTACCTAATATACCCTTTATTAGATGGCTCTAAGCGTAGAGAAATTCTTAGGTGCAAGTTCTTGACCATGTGAGCTTTATGCAACGGTCATAGGGAGCCGTCAGTCTCTAGAATAAATGGTGCACATGCTTTATGTGTGTGCACATAACTATTTGGTACCAAAATAGCTAAGCGCATGCATAAGGCAGTATTGTGTACTAAAATAACTATTCCAACACTCCAATCTTGGAGATCAATGGTTCCCTGGCGCCCTAGAGTATTGTACCAGGACAACAAAGAATAAGAAAATTCTCATTTTTATTGGACCATGTGACCCACAAGGAAGTCACGTCACTTCCTCTCCCTGACATCCCCTCCACTCGTCGTTTGCTCGCTCACTAGCCAATCTCAAAATCCAAGTCTCCTCAAATTTCCACTCACCTCCTTTCCTCCCCCCCCCCTCATCCCCATTGCTCTTCTGCTACCGGTCACCCACATTCCCACACCCTGCCACTCCCTCCACTGCTCCGAATCTCCTGGCTAAAGAAGCAGCACCACAAGACGTCGACAAGCTTTGGTGGACACAGATTGCCAGAGAACATAAAAGGAGGAAATCAGCCTGCAATTGGATCTTGATTAGGGAAATTTGGGATATGGGGGATTTTGATTTTGATGTCGCAGCTGAAGAAATGATGGACCTCAATGGCGATCTTGGGCACGTAGGCCCGAGGATGAGTGAGAAGGCAGAGAAGAGGACCACGAATGACACGACGAAGTAGACAGCGTAGAACTGGGGGTCAACCCGCCATTGCTGCACTACACCCTTTCATGTCCTTGGGCCGTACCCTCTGCCAGGCGCCGTTGCTAGAGGAGTCGTGGTGCTTGAGCAAGGTAGAAAAGTGGGTGGTCGTGTAATCGATTACACAATAGCTTTTTAATAGGACAAACTATTGTGTACGTCAGCACAACTCATGAGCGTGGTCTATTTTAGGCAGTATTTAATTATTAGGATTAATTTCCTTTCATGAATTGTTGTAATAAGCCATGATTGGCATTAAGGGTGATTTTATTTGATTGTAATGGAGCAGATCAGTTGATGGCTAGGAGACATGGCCCAATTGCTGGCACGTCTCTAGCCAATCAGCGGCACGCCCCACGCTTGGTGCCCTCTTTATAAGGAGGTAGTCTCTTTGTTTTAGGGTTTATGGAATGACAAAGCTATCTTCTTCCTCTTGTTCTTCTTCTCCTTCTTCTTCTCTTTCGCACACATGATGTTTGGTCTTGTTCGTGTTCCCTCCTGGGACACAACACAAACTTCAACGATGTGTTTCTTACTCATTTCTGATCCGTTTTGGCCCATTTTTCATGTTTCATCATTGTTAGTGCTCTTTCTTATAATTATGATATCATAAAGATGTTGAACTACCACGTACTATTTATTATGGATTTTGTGGTATTTTTTTATAGGATATCAAGGTCATTAGGATATCATTATGAAGAGAAAGAGCATAAAAATAAGGAAGAACAAAAAAAAAAGCCTAAAACGGACAAAAAATGAGGGAGATATGAACGGTTGATGTTTGTCCCATTTTAATGAGGGATTACACTATACAGTGTGCTATCGTGTAATCGATTACACGATAGCTCACTGTCAATTACACGATAGCACACTGTCGATTACACGATAGCTCACTGTCGATTGTATGATAACACATTATATCATGTAATCAATTACACTATAGCTCCCTGTATCATGTAATTGATTCCACGATAGCCGAGCTATCGTGTAATCCAACACAAGATAGCCTATCATGTAATCCAACGCACGATAGCCTAGTTATCGTGTGTTAGATTACACGATAGCTGAGCTATCGTGTAATCGAGTATACGATAGCACTGCTTATCGTGTAGTCAATGTCCAAAAATTAACTAACAATGAGGGAGATATGATAGAGGGGGGAGGCTGCTCCCTCAGCTCAACAACGTGGCGGCGAAGGCATCAAGATGTAGGCAAATACCGGGGTGAGGGGGGGCTCTGGTCGACCCGAGTTGTTGCCCGGGAGGGGGGGCCACGGGCTCCCTCGGCTCAACGGGGCGGTGGCAACGTCGAGGTGGGGGGCTCAACAAGGCGGCGGCGATGGTGGGGGGGCAGGGGCTCTCTCGGCTCAACGTGGCAGCGTCGGGGTGGGGTGCTCCTCGGCTATGACATGTGAACACCGGGAGGGACGAACCTTGCCTCATGATTTGGGAGAGAGAGCTAATTTTTTTTCGTTGAAGAGGTGCGACAACTGATTCATCAGCCTAATTTTCACAGAAGTGAGAATCAGTTTTTCAAGGATAAAAGGTGAAAATTTTCACCTATCACCGTTACCGACCACTTTCAGCATTTTCAGCTTCCAAACATTTTTCGGCCTTATAGCTTTTTTTTAAGCCTAAAAGGTGATATTTTTCAGCTTTCAAACGCACCCATATAGTCTGCCAGTCCATGCACAAGCCAACTACTGTGGATCTCATTGCAGCAAAAAGAATTTTGTGGTATATTAAAGTCACAATTGATCATGGTATTATCATTACGCCATCAGTCACACTGAATCTTACAGATTTTTTATATTCAAACTGGTTCGGCGATCCATCTGATTGTCCCACATCTACTGGGTCATGCATTCTATTCGGTACAGATCTTATAACATAGCTAGCAAAGAAACAACCAACTATTTCTCGTTCAAGCGCAGAGACTGAATACAGAGCTCTTCCCACCACAACAGCAGAATTAATTTGGGTTGAATATATTTGAAGAGAGATTTGTTTCTTACTCCTTCAATTCTTGTCCTACATTGTGATAATATGAATGCAATATATCTCGCCAAGAATCCAGTTTTCCATTCATGATCCAAACATTTTGACCTGAATCACCATTTTTGTTCAGAAGTGTCTTCAGTAAAATCAGCTTCAACTACAATATTTACTGACACAATCCCTATTGGTATAATCATATCAGCTGCCCGCCACTTTCATCTGAAAATCAAGCTTCAGTTGCACCAAGTCCTTGAAGAATTAGCCCAATTTATAATTTTTACATAACATAAGATTGGTTAAATTTTCCCATCTAATCATGAACAAGAACATTTGGGTGCGTTTGGTAACCTTAATTCAGATTTAAAGGGCCGATTCAGCAAACTGTGCCTGCCTAGACGGGCACTTATTGTCACGGCCCAAAATCCTAGACCTCGATTAGAGCGCGGAAGCAACCAATTATAATAATGTCAGGAGGTCAGAACTCGGGGAGTGACCGAATACTCGATCGATTTCAATCCAAAAATATAAATTTGGAATGCACCAGATCAAAATGACTGAACAATATCAAAATATCCAATCTTAACATAACATTAAAAGCAATTACTTAAATTATTACAGCTGATCAAAATTCAGTCATAACAATATAGAATCCTGGCACACAGGCCGACAAGTTTAACAAAGACAACCAGAAAAGAAATAATAGAGAAACTTAGTCTCTAAGCTTCAACAATCCAAAGCAACTCCAGCAATAATACCTGCTCAGCTTCTCTCCTTCTAGATTCCTGCCTCAGATGATGCATGAGTATTTCAGAGGAAATACCCAGTAGGATACCCAAGAAAAACCCCACAAATAGAAGGAATATAATAGATACTAACTGTAACACCCAGAAAATTGGTACGTTAACTAAAGGTTTCTATTTTAGGAAACTGGTCTAAAATAGGAAAGTTTTTTTTCCTGATTTGATTTCTGGTTGTACGATGTGCTTTGATGTATTACTTGACTTTTATAATGTGGTATAATTTGTTAATCGCATGACTAATTGTGACGGAACTCCAGGACGCGAGGGTTGGTCCTGGCGCTGGGCAAAACCTGGCGCGGAGGCCAGCCAGGCGCCAGGGTCTGAGAACAGCTGAGGCCAGAAGTGGGGTCAGGCGCTAGGGCATGTGTTCAGTGGATCATCCTTAATTAGTAAATTGAATTTGGTTTTGATGTGTGGTTCGTAGCGTACGTAAGTTTGTGTAACGAGTAGTGCAACTGCGGGACATCGGAAGCATGTGCGCGTAGGACTCAAGCCAAGACGCAGGACCTAAACGCAGAGCCACATGGCACTGGCTTAGAGGTGTCATGTGAACATGGGAGACATGGTTTAAGGTGATCTTCAGATGGTTGGAGTGATCTCGAATTGGTTGGAGTGAATCTTGGAGCAAATCTTCGGTTTGACCTAATCGCGGTGGATAAGGTAAGTACTGCGGTAATCGAAAAGTTATCTTTTCAACTGAGATAATTATGGAGATAAATATTAATTAAAAGAAAGTGATTAGAGCATCTTTTATCATCCAATAGGAAGGGGGAGTCATGTGCAAGGGGGCGTCCAATTGGTTGGCTTAGATTTGGTAGTTTCCTAGTTGTAGTAGGAGTGGTCTTGATAAGGTAATATCTTAACTAAAAAGATTGGAATCCTAATAAATTGGGAGATCTCTATTGCTGGACGTCTTGACCTATTTGTAGAAGTTTTTTCATTGGTAAGTTGGGATTTGGGATTAGGAAGGATCTAATTAGGAGATATCCTAGTTGAAGGAGGCATTGGCTATATAAGCCATAGAGGAGGCCGGCCATGCCTATTGCACGTCAAGCTCTTGGATGTCTTGTGCAAACCCTAGCCTTTTCTTCTTCTTTCCCATCCATTCCAGCAGCCTTCCATCTCTTCTTTCACCCATATCTCACGTTGGAACAAAGGAGTAAAGGCATCGTCATGGAGAAGAGCGAAGGAGCTACGCGTGAAGGTGTATTTCGCATACATCTAAGTGGTATGATAGTTTTTCTTAACCAATCTGATTTGAATCCTTTTGCTTCATTCTTAGTATGATTATTTGATGATCCTATTGATGTTATCTCAGTGATAATGTTGTGTTAATATTTGATTCATGAGAGATTCCTTGTTGTTTATCAAGTAAGAGTATTCTTGTTGAGATATCTTGTTTAATGCTTCATATTCGTGCATACATGCTTACCTTTATAGTCATGTCTCTTGAATGTGGGAAGTCTTAAAGTTCTCTCCTTTATTCTGTAGTGATTTGTTTTAATCATCCAATATGGTTAAGGGATGTATTAATGATATTAAAAGCTTCATTAGAGTAAGGGTTGTGCCTTAAGTCTAGCTTAAGGTTTTAATAGCAACTAAAATCATTAAATTCCAGAACTTACTAGAGTCTAGAATCACTCTAGGAGGGGAGTAATTAAGGGTATTAAGGTCATATTATCATAATTAATGAGTATTAATACGAGATTACTTATTATAAGCAAGTAATGACTTCTCGGCTAGGGCTGTTCCTGCGCCAACAGTGTGCTATATAAAAATCATAACTAAATGTACACAAATCATAAAAATACACCATCAGTGGGGTTATAAATTAGACTCATAGGACTATCTTTTGTAAAAATTTCAGAGTCAGGATCCTTTTGTGTTGACGGTGGGTCAGTCGTAACTGGGCTGTATAGTATAAGACAGTTTACTGGAATTAGGGTTTTAAAGCACTAACAAGTACTAATACTTATGATATGATGTAATCTGATCTAAATAATACTAATACAATATGGTAAGACCTCTTAAGGACTACTGTAGTAAGTAAAGGAGTCCAAAATTTTAATACTTTGGGACGAGTCAGTGTACTTTTGAGTCAAAATGATTATTGCTTCCTTTGTACAGCGTGGAGTCAGTTTGAGTATCTAATTGGAGATCAAACCTTCCTAAAAGCTATCTCAATATTAAAAATAATACAACTCTAGACCTAGAGATGTTCTTATCAAAGGTAAAGCTATGATGCATGATGTGTGATTGATGAGTGAAATTCATACTCCTACAATGAGTTATCCATCGGCCTAACTTTGAAACTTAAATTGTGTTCTTATGATGAACTTTATGCTACTGAGAGTGATTACATATTATACTCCAGAGAGTGAGCCATTTATTGTCGAGAGACCTTGATGTTCTATTCATACTCTATTAGTGAGTCATTGGGGTAAGAGTTACTCTATTCTCAGAAAGTTGAGACCTCTGCTTTTGTTGAATCATTGTCTAGTTTGACATCGACCTATTTCTCCACTAGAGACCTTGCGAGGATCTCTCCGAGGTGGAATCATAGTATGCTCACGAGCCATTACTAGATCTTGCGAGATCTCCGATATTTATGGAGTTGCGATTCCTTACTACCCGAAAGGAGACACATACATACGTTTTAGACTGGTTGACATTATAAAAGGTCTTCAGTCTCCGCTCATCGTGTCCATAAACACAGACGGGGCCAGCATGCCTAGACGCGTGGCCAGGTTCCAAAAAGAGAACCTCTAGGATGTTCTGGTATATATTTTACCTTTTACGATCGATAAATTCAGCGAGCAGAAATTGTAACTCTTTGCACTATGGATGCCTGGACCGTTTGGTATTACGACCATTATCTCCTTACACCGATATTTATTTAGAGTCTTATTGAGATTATCCTTCCCTACATTGTGTTTTGGGACTGTTATTATTTGACCTTTCTGTTTAGGTAATGTAAACCTTTGATTGGTCTTTCAGCGAGTGCATATTCCTATTTATCTGAGTGACATATCCTTCATATCCTATTTTGTCTTCCTGGTGGGTTTTTACATCCTACTGGGTATTTCTATGAAATACTCATGCATCCTCTTATGCAAGCTTTAAGGATTAGTAAGTAAGGACTTTGCAACTGGAAAAGGTGGAGCGGATTCGCAGAGGACGTTCTGATGAATTGGTTTTATTTATTTTATTTCTTATGCTAGAACTTTATTAGTGTTGGTCAGTGTGTGCCTGGATTTGATGCTTGATTTATTTGAGAGTTCTTAATTAATCTGCTGTAATAATTTAAGTAGGAATCAATTGCTATATTAACAATGTTATTTGAAATTGGATGAAGAATTTCTTAGTTCTTAATTTCTGAGTTTTGTTATGAGTTCCTGGTGATGTCGATTACACGTTCTTTTGTGACGTTGTAATTGACCCGAGTGATCGAGTATTCGGTCGCATCCCAAAGTTCCTTTCTCGGCTTTACTTAAAGGTTTCCGCACTCCGATCGAGGTCATGAATTTTGGGGCATGACACTAACATCACATTATAGAGAAGAAAACCAAAGTTCAACAGAATCAGAAGTTGCAAATACCGAGTTTTCTTCACCTGAATACAGATCATACACAAGACAATAGTAGTTCAAGGTATGGATAGAATAATCATTCAAGACTCTAAACATCTAAAGTGTAGGAGATGTCAATTTCTGCTCTCAGATCAGTCCACTTCCCCTATGGACTTCTACACCAGAACATCCTAGAGGTTCTTCAGAGGAACCCGACCATGCGCTAGGGATGCTGGCCCCATCGGTGCTTACGGGCACAATGGGCTGAGACTACAAGACCTTCCGTAATATCTTGTAATCTAAGTACATACATATGCTTTCATCGGCTGAACTACAGAGGTTCAATAATAATCCGAGATCACTAAGGATCTAGCAATGGCTCATGAGCATAATATGATTCCACCTCGGAGAGATCTCTATCAGAACTCTTAGTGGAGAAGCAGTTTACATAGAACTGAATCAACTTATAAACAACATGAGCTATCTCATCTAGAGACTCACTCAACGATCTTTCTTTAGTTGACTCACATAGGAGTACAATGGAGATTTCATTATCTCAATCAGGATAGACTCACATAGGAGTAATAAAAGAAGTTTATTGTTTCAAACATCGGATAACTCATGACTGTGAACTCATCAGACAATTGACACACTGAGCACCTTCACTGTGCATAGCCCTAATTAAGACCATCCCCGAATTAAACAACATCAAGATTTTTATATCACAAAATGACAAGATAACAGGGTTTAAAAAGTCGAACCCTAACTGAGAATTTAATGTTCATAAATGGTTTTACAAAACTCAAGACATGTAGTGCACCGCACCATCAAGGAAGAACTCGATTCATAGTCACCTTTTTCTTGAATTACCATAACTGTAGTCATTACTAATCTAGTTCTACAGTACTTTTATAAGGTTATTATTTCTCATAAATAATCATATCTTATAATCTTAGTACGCATTAGTATTTTAATCTCTAACACAGGGTACTGTTGTATGCGCAACAGCCCACCCACTTCGCGTGCTTACTACGATCTGTACCGAACTTATTATGTTCCAAAATTTTTACAGCAAACAACCCAGTATCTCTAGTTTCTAATCATTTTGACGGTATAATTTTTCAAATTTTTCTGTAATTAGTTATTAATTTTCTATTACAGCTCGTCGGCGCAAAAACAATTCTGGTCAAGAGAGCCAAACTTAACATAGTCTAATTAATAACTTATAAACACTTAATTTAATACCTATTACTACCTCCTTGACATTGTATCTCACCTTCTTAAGTGTTTTACAGATCTCCATTACATCTGTGATTAGGTATTTTACTTCATGTAACCCTCTATGCAAAGCAGTCTACATATAGGTTTATCTTTTTAAGGCCATTCTACTCAACAGAGATAATTAATTAAGGACACGATGACTGATCATCTACGAACTGACTTGATTAATGAAGACTCCTTGAAACACCAGCAAGCTCTGACCCATAAAGCTACTTACTTTTGAATCGATTCACCACATACACACAAGGTTAGAAATATTGGTATGAAATAAGATAATCATCACTAAGATTCAAGCAATTGAATTAGGAAAGCCAACAACTTTATATGGACAAAATGTCACACGATATGAAACAATATGAAACAAGTCCATTCGGACATCAATCCTTATAGGGTGTCTTTGTAGGACTAAGCACGTGAAGTTTCCAAGTACGTTGATCAAATACAACAAGTAGTCACTTACCAGACATAATGATTGGTGTTTCGTCCAATTGAAAAACACCATAATCAAATAAATCAGCCTCTTTACCAACCATTACCAGTATTAATCACATGACATGATCATCATGAAATACAAAATTTATCATCAGAGATTTGTAGGGAAAAGAAATATAAATCATCCTACCTCTATACGATAAACCGAACTAGTCTTCGCGTGTTTCAAACTCTACCTTGCACGACCTCCTCCGCTTTGCTGATCCACTACGAAACACGGCGAGGACTAGAATAGGGTGGTCGCTGGTTGGAATGAGTAGAAGAAGGAAGAACGCACCAGCACCCACGCACAACTCAATTTGCCAAAAAGGGGATGCCGGCACTCCACAATTCAAACTTAAATAGGTAGTTTCTTTTCTAATTCAAACAACTCTCCACCGTTGATCTTTTCCACATCCAGCAGTCACAAATCAGTCCAGAAAAGAGGATCTCTTCAACCAAGATGTGATCCCCTAATCTCTCTCTCTATTTCAGTTAGGATTTCACAAAAAGTAGGAATTTAAATTCCTTCAATCGATTACCATAACTACTATGGTAATTACCTTCTTTAATTCCAATTTGGACGTCCCCTCCTTGACAAGTAACGCCCCTAATTGGTTAAAGAGAAGTCATGCCAATCTTCTCATTAAATCCTAATTGAATTCTACTAAATTTACCATAACCACTTTAGGTAAATTTCCTTCTTTAAATGCAATCGGTTTTAATTAGGAATATAATCTCAATTTTCACCCATGACTTGATCCCTCAAACAAGGAAAATAAGTTAAGCTCCCACGTGACCCCTAATCCCAATTAAAAAGGATTTCAAAATTACCAAAACTGCAACTGCCCGAAACGGTGCGATCGATCGTGTCTTCTCTAGCGATCGATCGGCACACACAAAAATGTGATTCACAATTGATACGATTGATCATTCATGAGGTGATCGACGCGAGAACATAACTCAAAAATCACAGTAGATACGATCAATCGTCTCATCACTGATCGATCGCACTAGACTTTAGCTCGGTCACAAAAATTGACCTGATCGATCGTGTCTCTCACGCGTCCAAAAATTTTCTAAAATTAATAATATTTTTAATTAATTCCAAAACTCACAAATTTACGGCAAAAGAAAGCTTACCTTGAGCAATTTAAACAATATTTCCCGCCATCACACCAATCAAAACACCCGCTTAAGAATTTAAATTTTCTAGGTATTACACTTATTATGCCATGTCTGCGTCCATTCGCCAATGTCTAGGACGGACATGGACGGACATGGACATTTAAATGGATGAGGGTTTTATATGCATATATTTTTTTTACAAGAGGTGTCTGAGTCCTTAGGACCCGACTAGAAAGGGTAGGGCAACCGACCTCTTAGAGCACCGTATGCCTCCACCAATCCCCTCGGGTGCATACAAGGCCCACCCATTATATGCGCAGGGCAAATCGGGATATAATCCCGGGTGGGTGGCCAATGGAGTGGGGTTTCAAACTCAGGAAGTCCACTTCATAGAAGTTTGCCCTGGCCATCACACCAACACTCCGTTGGTTTTTTTTTCTATGTGGATATTTACTCTCTACAATGATGAAATATGTAATTTTTATGATATACTCCCTCCCACCAAGATTAACCACAGTTCATTTTGGTTTTCTAATGGATATAAGCACTTTTGGATGGAGGGAGCTGAATTACAAAAGATATCAAATGTAGTGCCTATGAATATTGGAAACATAGTCTCAAGTAAGTTGTAGTCCCCACTCTTAGTAAGATATTTAATATAATTGGAACATAAATAACTTAGTTCATTTTGGTTTTCTAATGTAGACACTCAAAAGATATTACGTACTCAAAAGATATTAAATGTAGTGCCTATGAATATTGGAAACATAGTCTCAAGTAAGTTGTAGTCCCCACTCTAACTAAGATATTTAATAAAATTGGCACATAAATAACATCTAAACTTAATAATCTACTATGTTCCCACATAAAATAACATGACAATGCCAAAAACTACATTTAAAGTTAATTGCACCTTAATTAGTGAAGTTATAACAAATAAAAATCTTCCACAAATCTAGCTTCTCAACAATTGAAGTTACATTGAATGGCTAAGTGGTGAAATGATTGGGGTGGGTAGATGGTTAGCATGGGCGGACATGGACTTTCATAGACGAGGACAACCTATTAGGTTGGACAAAAATGGTGTGTCTGTGTCCACATTCATGTCCGCCACAAACTAAGAAAAACTGTCCCCCCGCATGTGGATGCAGACAAACTAACGAATGATGGATGTCCATGAACATCCTTGATTACATACTCTCTCTCCCGCTCTGACCCATATTAGTTGTCTGCATCAAAGAGCCAAAATTAAATACTCGTAGCTTGTGAAAGCACTTTTTATCTACCTCCATGCTATCCGCCAGGATTTCCACCATCACTTGGGAGTTGTCGATCATAAGAATCAACAATGCAAATGGATCAATTCTGAGCTCAAGCAGAAAGCACCTTTTTGCTAGAGCGCATGATTAATATGTTCGTGCATTGATCCAAGCGATACTAATGATCGATGGATCGTATTGACGGAAGATAAGCTGGAAGACAGCATGAAGATGGATAAAAAATGCTTTATGCATTTTTAGATGAGTGAAATCTATTAAACTCTAAGGGCGATACAAAAAGATAAAAGAGTCTCCCTTCTCCGTATCTTTGGTCGTGATGGAGAAAAATCAGCCGTATAATGATGAACCCATCTTTTTCAAATGCACATAGGGATCACTTGACGGAGAGAGTAAATTAAGTTCATTTTGGTTTTCTCATACAAACAAGTAATACAGGACAGAGGAAGTAGAAGATATCTATGTACTACATTATATCTTATGTGCTAATGTGGGATATATACCTTTGCAGTTTGGTCAGGGTATTATGGTCACGGTTGTTGGTCAGGATTAGATGCACCCACGGGGTGAGGGTATACAGATGACATGGGAACTGATTATACATTTACAACCATAAATTTTGAAATCTACATTGGTAAATGCCGGGTCGCTAAGGCTGCTTGCTCTACTTTTTTGTTTTTTCTCAAATGCCTAATATATTACAAAAACGAAAATACAAGAAGACAATACAAGCACTAGAAGTAGGGTAAGCTTAGAGATTCAAACATGAAACGCTTTTGAAGCTTGAGGCACAAATACACTGTCATTCATACCAATACAATGAAAAATATAAAATAATAAACAGATAGGATAGACTATTTATATTACAGAAGTTTCAAAATAAACTTAAAGTTTAGAATTTTAAGCAATGAACTTTCTCGATGCGCCCCACTCTAATATGCAATCATTTATTCATTATAGATGCCAAGCTAATATCATGCAACAATTGATTAGGGTTTTGGAAATCTAACTGCAATTGTGAAGTACTATTGCTACAAATCATATCATAAGTTTATATAATAATTCAAAGATACATCAACATAGTCGGACAATTATATGTGATAGTAATATGTACTTTATGTTGGCTGAGACGACGCAACAACTAGGCAAAGGGTTTGGTCAATTCCAAAGCAATTAACTGAAGATTTGTGATTCTTGCAGTTATACAATATAATATCTTCATAAATTAGATCATCAAATACCAAACAACAAGATTGTCTCAATGGAAAACTGTAGCAAAGAATTTTAGGGTTGGCGACATGGATCTTACGCCTCCATTCAGGCCTATTTTGTGCCAACTCTTTTGTAAGATATTGTAAAGTCATATATATTTTTTATTAACTCCAAGTTCCCTTAGGTCTCCCTCTCCCTCTTTTGGTATTATTTACATCTCTTCTATTCTTCTCAAAGAGGTATCTATTAGTTTTTTTTGCATGTGCCTACCGCTGTGTCCTCTCCGCGCTGCTACCGCATCGTCAGTCGACTGGCGCCACAGTTCGGCCAGCACTGGCGCCGTCGTTGCCTCCATCGGCGAAAAATAAATTAAAATATAAATAAATCACAAAATCGATGAAACGGATACGAGATCCAACCTTTGACACGTATGGAGTCGATCCTCACTCCTTGCCGACATGTCCTTCTCCTTTTTCTTTTACCTTTTTTCCTTCCTTATACGTATGAATTATTTAATATGTGTGTCTGAGAGAAAAAACTTGATTTCTATTTATAGGAATAGCATGTGGACCAGAATGCAACGTGCCAGGATACATGTCAATCTTAGTGAGAGGAGTGTCGACTAAGAGGGACACATGTTAGCAGAGTAAGACATGTGTCGTCTAAGAGGGACATGTGTCGATAAAGTAGGACATGTGTCAACATAGTGGGATACGTGTTCGAATGGGAGACGTGTTATCTAAAGTTCTGAATCGGGTTCAACATTATGAACCAACTCAAGTTTTGAAAAATGTGAGTTGTTACATAAATGTTGGACCCATACCTTTAATCCCCTCCAAACCGTACAGAAAAATGCAACTTTTTAACCCTCAAAATCTGAACTTTTAGATTGGGCAATAATAACTGCAAAGATTTCAGCATTCATTCCACAATCCTTGAAATACAAAACTATACTATAATTAAGTTTCAAATCAAATTGGTACGGTCTACTATATCTTTATCAACCTGTGCAATACATATTTAGGCCATACTATAAATATCACCTATCAGAAAGTTATTGACATAATTGATAGACTTAAGGCAAACAAATCATCAATATGCAAATCACAAAGTGAAATTCCGTCATATTGAAGCTGTGAGAGGGTTCTCACCTTGTCTTCACCCAGGAATTTCCATAGCAGCAAGACTCCTTTAATCCCCTCCAAACCGTACAGAAAAATGCAACTTTTTAACCCTCAAAAATCAAAATCTGATCTTTTAAGATTGGGCAATAATAACTGGAAAGAAATCTACTTTGTGGGTGATAAGCAGTCCATAATCTCGCTTGCGACAGCCAAGAACACCAAAACGGATTTTACCTTGCTTAGGATGCAAACTCTAGCCCAAATTCGTCGTTCACTGGGGTGCAGACCACCGAGATCAAAGGGAAGATGGAGGAGGAAGGATCGGCGGTCAGCACGCTGAGAGAGAGCAGCGGCGTCTGCGTTTCAGCAGCACATTGGGAAGAAGCTGCTTCCCAAAGGAGAAGCACTTGACTGCCCAATGTTCTCCACTCTCCTGAGTTTCAGGAGGTAAATTCTCAGATTGGTTTTGAGTTTCAGGAGGTACTAACTAAAAGACTCACTTGACTCAAGCCCAAAGACCCACTGTCTTTCCCTTTTTTAAAAAAATTAATTCTATAAGGTAAATTTAACGAGTGTGGAAAAATGCAATTCTTACCACTGTTAGAGTATATGGAGCTGTTTCTCCATGGCCGCCATCGCAAACAGCCGCCAAAGCTTCCGACAAATGTCTCCTCCTTGGCTGCCATGGTCGATAGGGAGGATGATGCAGTCATCAAATAGAATATTATTAATTTTAAAAAAAAATTTAGTTTAATTATGAATTTTATATAGTAGTTATTTTTATAGAGAATTCTAATTAAAATAAAATTTTATTTCCATTATTTATTTTAGGCAAATTTTAAGTCAATTTTATATTTCCTTCTTGAAGTAAAACTCTCTTTGTAATGGCCTTAACATAAAAAAAAAATAGAGGATGATGATTTTAATGATTTGGAGAAAAAATTCTTCATATTTCTCTGTTGATTGAGACTTTTTGTTCGGTGATGACGCTGAACAACATGGTGCTGATGCCATGGTTCATCGTCCGGTGTTGATTCCAACAATAATCTCTGGTGGTGATTCCAGAAAAATTTATCCTTTGTATCCCTATTTTTCTCCTCCTTCATGCGTTGTCTGCTAGAAGAGGATCTACGGACTTCCACAACTACAGTGGGTGTTGAGGTACTACAAGAAGGGGAAGAACTGGTCGACAGCCTTTTTGTTGTCAGATCTCAGCTAAGCGCAGAGCCAGCAACTGCACCGTCGATTTGAAGATTACGAGGAGGATCAGCTGACATGCTGGTTTGGTGATATGGGCCTTGGCCAAGGTCATATGCATAAGCACAAGGAAAGAAAGGGTTGCAGGGAGAAGCATGAAGAAAAAAGATATCTAAAATGTGTGTGCTATTGATCTTGAAGATTGACGGCTCCTTGACGTATACCAAATAATTTCTCGCTCAATACTTCATTTTGTAGATAGGGGTTTCATTGATTATGTTATAAGCCTGGACAGGTAGCTGGGGAGGTGTCATGGGGTAGAACCGTAGAACTTCGTCCGCAACGGCCTAGTTACAGCCTGTAACTACATAAGATGAAAAGTAACACACACAATTTGGGAAAATAGGCCCCTGCCCAAAACCCTTTTCATTAAGCACTTGAGCAACACCAAATATATGGATTACAAAGCAAGAGCCACGACTCTGCCTCCAAAGTCTAAACCTATTCACGTCTCCCTCTCTTAGCTTCTAGCTTCTCCACCCAAAACCCCACTGCCTCCAAAAGTTCAATCCAACTATGAGTTTCCATGGACTTGGCCAATAGTTGGGGGTGTTACAGCCCTCCCCCACAACAAATCTTTGACGTCCTCGTAAATCTTTGACGTCCTCGTAAAAGTCCACCTAGCATACGACATGTCCAGTCAACCATCCCACATGCATGTCCTCCTCCAGGTCAAACAAAACACATGGATGCCGCCAAGTCAACCAATAATGGTCCTCCTTCCCGAACTCGCCGCCTTCCACACAAACGTTGCCACATGACCCTCATGCCACTAAACCTAATTGCACGCACCAGTCTCTGCTTTTGCATGCACCAACTTCGCACACTGCACACCACCAATGTGCCCCTTGGCTGCCTCGATCGGCCAAGATGTTGGGGAACCCTCTGAAGCAGTCTTCATCGTCAATAAGACTCAATTTCTGTACCTCTTCTTCGCTGCTCTCCACGGCAACCAACGCATTCAATGTCTCCTTTTTCGGACAATTACAAGCACGGTGCGGTCCTTGGCAAATGAAGCAACCATAAAATTCTTTCTTCGACTTCTTGTCGCTGGACTTCTCTTTCTCACTGTCCCCGTCCTTGTCCTCCTCTTTGGAAGAGTCCTTCCCTTTCTTGCTGCTTCCTTGCCCGCCGGAATTCTGTTTGAAGTTCGTCAAGCTGTCGGCCGCGACAATGGCAGCTTGAAGATCTTGGACCTCCTTTCTCCGTAATTCATTTTGGACCCATGTTTGCAAGCTCGCCATGAAGTAGAAGACCTTGTACATCCTCCGTCATATTTGTCACTCGTAACATAAGCAAATTGAACTCTTTCACATGAACTGCACCATGTGCTTTAGATTTCCCAACGACTCTTTCGCAATTCAAGCAACGTTTTGGGCAGAAATTGCTCTTGAAGTTCCTTCTTGAACTCATCCCAAGTTTCAACCTTGGGCTTTCCTGAAGCTTCGCCCGTCTCCAGTCGTGTTCTCCACCACGACTTTGCATCCCTACGTAGTTGCGACGGTGATCTTCTCCTCTGTTGGAGTTTGGACAAACTTGAAATAGCTCTCCATATCCCACAAATAATTTCCGACCTCCTTCGCACCTCGGATTGCGGATCGACAGCGCACACGCTATATGGATGCACTCCAACTCAGCGCACACATAAATCATGTACGTCGTCGATCCTAGAGATCGATGACTCCCGAATGTCCTGGCACAAACCCGATATGGTCAGCCTGATGATCCCACTAATTTCCGTGACTTCGTGAAGGGGTCATTGTTAAGTATGTTGGATGTAAGAGACCCAATATGGCCAGTAGGGGTGCAAACGGGTAAGGCTATTTGTTGGAAAATTCTACTGTATGTAGAAATCAAGAGGGATTGTACTTTACCCGTTCGTGTTGAATAATAATCAAATAGAACCTGAAATTGCAAATATAAATCCAATTGTCCGATGCACAGTGATGAACTGCTGACTTTGAAACAGATATTGCCACCCTCTTATGCACGGGTTTTCTTCTGGCAATCTATTCAAAGATACAACGAACCAGAATGACAGGATGTGCACTTCTCCTTGTCAAACTCGAACTCAGAGAATCAGAAAACTATTGCCTTTGGAAGAAGATCACTTTTTGGAAAAGAGAGAAATTCACAACCACTGGAAAAGAACCAGAATTTGTTCTTGGTTGTTCTCTAGTATAATCTTTGAGAGAAAAGATTATACTGAACCTTTGACTCAAAGGTTCTCTAGTAACCGCTCGTAGCGATCGATCGCTTCCATAGGCGATCGATCGCCTCGGGCGCAAAACACTATTTTCGTTTTTTCCAGTAGATACGATCGATCGTATTTGTATCCGATCGATCGCTTAACGATCAATCGCGTTAACAAACCGATCGATCGGCTCGTAATTTTCACAAAAATAATAGCCGTTTGATCAAAATCAAAGGCTCTAGATGCTAAGTGCTAAGTGCTAAGTGCTAAGTGCGCCTCTAAAGCGCCACAATGCGCCCATTCGCCCACGCCACGCGCGCGCGCGCGTGCGTGCGTGTGTGCACCTTTAGGTGCACCCATGAATGTGTGCACTATCAATTGGGGAGAGTCACCACACTAATAAGATGCATAAAGAGAAAGATTCTTTTCCCTTATATACCTTAACACACCCATGTGTGTTTCCTATGTGGGACTAAAAGAAAACCTCATTAAATAG
This sequence comes from Houttuynia cordata, assembly GCA_039654745.1. Classification (NCBI taxonomy): domain Eukaryota; kingdom Viridiplantae; phylum Streptophyta; class Magnoliopsida; order Piperales; family Saururaceae; genus Houttuynia; species Houttuynia cordata. Next base: position 37,025,362 of record CM077502.1, read on the forward strand.
GTTTTCTCTTTCTCTCCAAACTTAGCACATAACTAAACATTAATTTTAATTCAATCAATCTCAAAATGTGGGCTTAAGATAGGCCTACTACCCATACTCAAAACCCAACACTATTGTGGACCATAGGTAGGCCCTAGCTGTAGCCCTAAGCCAATTCCAAAAATCTAGTCCTACCCTCGCCCTAAGTGATAAAGTATGGGTACGGCAATAAAATGGCGAGGTAAGCGTACAGAACAAAACGGCAGAAAATAGAATATACAGGAAAATAACGTGAAAAAAAATGAAAAAATAATAAAAATAAAAAATTAATATAGTAGGTATAAATGTTAAAGAATAATATATTGCAAAGTTGCGCATTTAAAAAAGGAGTTGCTCTTTAAATAAAAAACGTGCTTTACGTGTTTAAATGCGTTTATTGGGATAAAACGCGTTTATATCGGGAAAAACACATTTTTCCGTTTTAAACGGGGAGTTTTACGGGTAAGTGGGTGAAACGCATAAAACGTATTTTATACGCGTTTTAAACGCAGTTCTGGTCACAGAGCCGTCACCCTAAGTGAGCTTAGGATCGGGCCACAGGCTTGTGGGTTTTTTATTTGGTATTATTTTTTTTATTACAATATATTTACTTTTATATCATTGTTAATTTTTTTATAAAGTACATCACTACCCCATTGGCAATAAACAAAAGTGCCAATTTCCAATTTCACAGCCCCATTGGCAGTTAACTATCACATCCATTCTTTTCAAAATTTAGAATAACCAAATAATTTCATTGTGTACAACAATTAATAGTATTTTTTATAATAAAAAACTACACATTCATGTACTAGAGATACAAAATCATATTAGGTAGAATTTTAATTCAGTTAATATCTAATATGTTTAAAAAATATAACAATAAACAATAAAATAAAAAGCTTCATTCCTATTGCTATGCGGGCGAGCATTTTTTGTCCTTGGCCCTTATCCGACTTAAAACGAGCGTGCTTGAAACTTGAGGCCCGATTTTCGGTCCCGTACCCGCAATTTTGCTGGCCGGGTACTGTCCGGCTTAAGGGTAGCCCGCAAAAGGCCCATCACAGTGTCAGTGTGTCACACTCCCTCCAAAATCAGGTTCGCCTCGGGCCTGTCCAGTCCTGCGATTTGGGTAATCTGTCGGGCAGCAACTTCTCTTCATGAATGTCTAACTGTGATTTGGTAAAGCATTCTTTCTTCTCTTTTTAATCACCGTTTTACATTCTATAGTCTGTAGTTGCTCCTCCTTTGAAATCTTCAAATTGCCGGATGTTCAATGATAAATCTTGTTATTATAGTTGCGTTGTAGCAGTATTATTCTTGTCTAAAACCGAGTTTGGTAATTGGTAGATTACAAGGTCTCTCGCTGTGGTGATTATTCACTCTGCTAGTAATTGTGCTTTTCTGTTTATTGAATCGTGAATTCACTAATCTCACCCCAAGCATGCGAGAATTTCAAATTTGAGCGCTGTATTTCTATTGAACCACCGACTTTCTCTTCTCTTAAACAGTGTGGTTTTTTGTCCAACAATCTTATTAGGCAAAATCTTTGCTTATTGCCTTCATGATAATTTTTTGCAACGAAATGTCTACAAAGTCATTTGTTTTAAAAAACAACCTACAAAATCATGAATAACGAGTTTTTGCACATTTGAAGTCATGAATTAACCTGTGTTTATGGTATGTGACATTGAATAAGTAATTCATACACGTTTTTTTAGACATTTTGCGGAAATAAGTTTGAACTTCAAGACTGTCGATATTGTAAGTGCTATCGAATGAGACATGGAAATACTATTTATAATGAGTATTAATTGAGAAATAGACATTTACATTCTCCTTCCAATGTTGGGCAAAATATGCAATTACTTTGGTATACTCATTGTGAGTATATTATCAACTCCTCCCTATGTAGAGTAATTTCCAGAGAATAATTAGAGTGTTTTCCCTCTGTTTTAGTTAAGTTGGTAAGCAAATAATGATCAGTCACCTTTAAGAAGTGGTGACATCAGATAGCTTATATATATTTCTGTAGAGGAATTACATTATGAAGTGAGGACGAGGTTTGAGATTCATGCAGAACACCTTATAGTTACTATCATAACAAAGAAATTTAACTATAGTAGAGAAAAAAAGAACAATTCATAGGGGGCATACAAAAGATGAGGAATTTAAACAAAAAAAATTGCAGCCTTCTTAAATTGTCTGGCAATTTTAAGGATTATGTGGTTTTTTTATTTATTTAAATATCTCACGCCAACAAGTTTTACGAGAACTCAATGTTCATAACTAATTGTTAAACATTCAAAACACTATACCAAGGCATATAAAATGGCTGTTCAACTCTCTAAGAATGTTGTACTGACAACGCTTTTAAACAATGCAAACATTTATTTGGGACATCCATTTGGAGACATTTTAGGATCTTATGTTATAGAAGAGTGGAATGCTGTCATTATTAGATGTCTATCTAAATATATCTTAAGTGAAGGCAGGTAAATTTTGCCCTCTATTTGTTGTTAAGTCTTTTGGCATATTAGGCTGTGTACTCGTGCCTGCGCCCTGCAGTATGCAATAAATCCTTGAATGAGGTGATTTTAGTCTTTAGCATATGTTTTTTCCCTTTATGTTTGGAATAAGATTCATTATTAGTTGCAGGCCAAACAGGGCATTTTGTTTCATCAATCCCAAAAGACCTGGCCTAGTTTTTAAAGTGTAAATTGAATGACATTCTAGTAAACAAAAATTGGAACTAAAAACCAAAGGACTTTCTTTCTATAAAGATTAAACCTTCATAAATAAAGTGTCGTGAGGATTTCATGTCGTAGGCCGAACCGAACATTTTGATTTTTCAATCCCAAAAAATCTGGGTAGTTTTTAAAGAGTAAACTGAATGACATTCTAGTAAATAGAAATTGGAACTAAAAATCCATGTCCATAGAAGATTTGCCAAATTAGAAAGAATATATACAGGTGTTAATGCTTCGAACTTTGATAACATTTGTTGTATATTGCTTATTAGAATTGATTTGGTGCCTACAACTTGATTGCCTGAATAGTGTGAACTTATTGTTGAAGTCAAGGTTTCCTGTTGTGGATATACATCTCATCTTGATGGCTGTAGAAGGAAGAGTCCATAAAGTGAATTTATAGCTATATTGGATCATGGACGTTAACTAGAAAAACTTTGTTATTAAGAGAAGTTTGCTATATGTTTACTGTTTTAGGTTTATTTAATATGTATTAGTAGCATATTGATGTAATATAATTTTAAGAGGATTATTTAGTCGGGGTGAATGCACTTGTCTGTTGACCTAGGGTGGCTCTCCACATTTTGTTGGGTTCTGTGTCCCATTGGCTTCTCTCTCCTCTTGTTGTGTTTGATGGTCATAATGTATTGTTAACATTTGGCTCTTGTTTATCTTGTTTCAACATTCATCACCAAAGCTGATTTAGTTGTCTAGTCATGGTCTATTATATCTCTAGATCAGTAGTAATTTAGTGTAAGTTATTTAGAGTTAGATCAGATAGAAGGCTGAGATGTGTTGTAGCTTTTTAGCTTTTGGGCCCACAATGGCAAGCATTATATGGATGGACTCCCCCCACCTCCAAACAATGTCTCATTAGTGAATAAACTATTTTGAATATTTAGCTTGTCCCTTCTATTGCCTCTTCTCCTCTAATTAAGTTTATCATAGAGATACGCTTATGGCACTCCAATACAATAGAGTCAACAGGGAAATACCATTATGGAGAGCTATATGGGTATGACTACAACATGCGGAGTGAAGAAGATCATACGGTGTATATACTCCACTTCTGACGGGATGTGTGTATAGGCCACAAATCTTCTTGTATATACCAGCCATGTCCTTCACGATTGTGATGACCTAGCCACTGTTCAGGATGATACTTCATATGGTTAGCCATCAGTTAGATAGCTATCTGGGTGAATACATATGTGTGTACTAGACCATGATGACTTGGGGAGCAATATTTTGCCCACTTCTTTTCTCTACATTCTCAGCCTTCTCTTGTGGGCAGGAAGATCTGCCACGTCACTTCAGCTACTATTGATGTTTATGTTCTGACTTCAAAGCTTCATTTAAATCTACCTCTTCATGTTTTGCACTTAATTAATGGCATTATCTACAAACTTACTGTTCTTAACATTAGTCATCATACTTTCTACTTAATCAAAAAAATATCTGTTATTACGAGTTCATTCTCATTGTGTTATGATGTTTGTGAATATTATTAGGCTTTCCAAATGTTAAATTGTTAATATATGCTTAGGTTGTCAAAATCTGTTTTGAGGTCTCTGAGATCTGTTTTCTCATTTTCTGATATCTCCAACATGTCTCCTCTGTGTATTCAATGTATTGTTCTTCAGGCGGAGGCGTGACCAATATCCTGTTGTGAACCTTGATAAAGATGTTATTGAGGAAATCATTATTGATTTGTTTTCTAAAATCATAAGTGGCAAATTAGACAGTTTATCACTAAGTGGAAAGGTTGTCCTGATTCTAACAGTTTGTCTACTACTGCTACTGTTTTTTTGTGCTTATATCCTGTTCAATATGATGCCTATTAAGTTGCTAACTTGTTGTAATCATAGAGACAAATTGTGCAGTACTTGGAAGATAGTTCTACAATAACAAATTAGGCTGTATCAGATTCAGATATTACTTGAGCAAAAAGTATTAGATTATTAATTTATTATTAGAAACACTCTACTAGTTTTCTGAGATTTTCCTTATGCTTAGCTGATCACCTATTAACGTAGTCTCAAAGAACAATAGACATTGGAGTTTTAGGAATAATTTTTTACTTTTCTCTTGATAGGCGTTGCCTCTAGCTGAATGATGTGGGTTTATATGATGAGTGGTGTTGTTGTGCACGTCCACACAACACGTCTGCAGCATCCGTCATTAGGATATTTCCTTTTATTAAGTATCAGATTGTAATCAGCCCGTTTAGGCTAATTGTTAGATGACGGGACTGATAGAGAATAATCATGCCCAATTTGAGGCCCATCAGCTTAGACAGAAGGCGTAGCCCCCTTGGGAGACGCGCCATCCTCTCCCTTTTATGGAGGTCGTCCTCCCCTTTTGAAGTTATGCAATTTTAACAACTCCAATTCCTCTCCTAGATCTTCTTCTTCTTCCCTTCTCGCTGATGCCAGTTCTTGTGGTCCTAACGGATCACAACATTGGTATCAGAGCATCGATCCACGAGCGCTCATGCCTCCTTGCAAGCAGCCCAACATGGTACCCGAAATTTTTCCAGAGGCCGAGGTCGCCAAGGAGACCTCTAGCCCCAAGGCTGACGCCGACTCCACTCAGACAACCATGCTGTCTCTCCTAGCCTCGATCAAGGACGAACTCCGGGAGATGAGGCTCGCACAGGCCCCCCAGCAGCCCCTCAAATCTGCCATTTTGACTCCGCCACTGCCCTCACGAGAGATGGGCGGCCCTAGCCGACAGGAAGGATCTCCGGCGCTAGGAGGCTCTCTGCTTGGCCAGGCCAGCGGTCAGCCCTTTCCTTACGGGATCCAACTGGGATCCGTCAACTTTGACGCAGACGGAGGACACCATGGCGCAGCAATGCGTGGCACACAAGGTGTTCGACGAAATGTCACAATGACCAACCGCACTCGTCCCCTACAGGATGAGATGGAGGATGTCTGGATCGAAGCCCAAGAGTCAGGGGGGGCCAGCGCAGTAGCGCAGAACCCAGACTAGCTCGCCTGCAGTTTTCCCGGTACAATGGAGAAGACGACCCTGTTGAATGGCTCTATAAAGCTGACAAATTTTTCTCGTACCAGGGCACCTACTCCGATGATGAGCGCTTACGGGTGGCCGCATTCCACTTGGATGGCGATGCCTCCATCTGGTTCCAGGCGTACGAAAAGGAGACCCGTTTCCCCACTTGGGTGTCCTTCTCCAATGAGTTGTGTATTCAATTTGGGCCGAACGAGTTTCAGGACTTCAATGAGATGTTGTCAACCTTGAAGCAAACAACTACGGTAAGGGCCTATTACTCTGACTTCATGAAAATTGCTAACCGACTGCCCGACTGGCCAGTCGTTGCATTAGTTGGCACATTCAAGCGTGGACTGAAGGCCGAGATAGCTGATGAAATGCACCACTTTCCCTGTCACACGATGCGCGAAGTGGTGCGTCATGCTAGAATTGAGGAGGAGAAACTAGCCCGTCAGAAAAGAGGTAGTCGTGGGGTATGGAACCCACGACCGTCTGGCTACCCCACACCTCCGACCGGACCGACACATGGCTCTAGTTCTAATCGTCCAGCATTGCCAGGGTCAAACCCCACTCCTATCCGTCGTCTCACCCAAGCTCAGATGGCAGACCGGAGGGCCAAGGGCCTATGTTTCAACTGTGACGAAAAGTATGTTCAGGGCCATCAATGCGTAGTTCGGGGAAGCTTACTCATTGTGGAGGTTGAGGACGATGAACCTCCCCAGGTTGAAGATTTCACCCCTGCTTATGATCATGTTCAGCCAGAGATATCGGTGCACGCCTATACAGGCACTTTTACCCCACGAACCATGAGAGTCCAAGGCCTGTTAAAGCGGCAGCAAGTGGCAATTCTGATTGACAGCGGCTCGACACATAACTTCATCAACGACAGGGTGGCCCAGTGGCTCGGTTGCTATGTTTCTGACGCCACCCCCATTTGATGTCCTTATTGGTGATGGCAAACACTTACGGAGCTCGGGTGTGTGTGCTCAAGCGTCCTTGACCATACAAGGGCACACATTTACCACGGATCTGTTCCTCCTACCTACAAAAGGAGCGGACGTGGTACTGGGCGTCCAATGGTTACAGGAGTTGGGCGACGTATTGTGGAATTTCCGTGACCTGATTATGGACTTTGAAGTCCAAGGGAAACTGGTGCGCTTACAAGGGACTCAACCCGGCACCCTGCATTCCGCTCAGGCAGTTGACTCCTTATGTCGATTTGCACCTCAAGGGATGTTTCTTCAACAGCGTGCAATCGGGGACGTGGTGCCGGGTGAACTTCCTCCGGACATGCGCCTACTCCTAGCGGACCATGCGGACATCTTCTCCTAGCCTACCGGCCTTCCTCCCCAGCGGGCCCATGACCATCACATTCCTCTTGTGCCAGGGGCCCAGCCAACTAACATCAGACCATACCGTTACCCCCACATTCAGAAAGCAGAGATTGAGCGTCTGGTGGGAGATATGCTGAACACAGGTATTATCCGACCCAGCAACAGTTCATTTTCCTCCCCTGTGTTGCTTATGCGCAAGGACGGCACATGGCGTTTTTGTGTGGATTATCGCGCCCTGAATGCGATTACCGTCAAAGAAAAAATATCCCATTCCTGTGATTGAAGAGTTGCTCGATGAATTAGCTGGAGCACAAGTCTTTAGCAAACTCGACTTGCGTTCTGGGTATCACCAAATCAGGATGCAGGCTTCGGATACGCATAAAACTGCGTTCCGGACCCACGATGGCCACTTCGAATTTTTAGTTATGCCATTTGGGCTGACCAACGCCCCCGCCACCTTCCAGAGCTTGATGAATGATATTTTTCGGCCACTTCTTCGCCAGTTTGTATTGGTCTTCTTCGACGACATTCTGATCTACAGTAACTCCTGGGAGGAGCATTTGGGGCATCTTAGGTCGGTCTTCTCGATCCTACGTGCCAATTCTTTATTTCTAAAACGTTCGAAATGTTCATTTGGCAGTTCACAGGTAGAATATCTGGGTCATATCATCTCGTGTGAAGGTGTCGCCACATATCCTTCCAAGGTTGCCACTATGTTATCCTGGCCGACACCCAAGTGCGTCAAAGCGTTGCGCGGTTTCTTGGGGCTGACGGGCTATTATCGCCGTTTTATCAGTCACTATGGAACTATTGCCGGGCCACTCACGGCCTTATTAAAAAAGGGCGCCTTCGACTGGACCAATGAGGCGCAGGGGGCCTTCGACAGACTTAAACAGGCCATGGCCCATGCGCTTGTCTTGGGGCTTCCGAACTTCGATCTTCCGTTTGTGGTGGAGACTGATGCTTCTGGTACTGGTCTCGGGGCCGTCCTCTTACAAAAGGACCGTCCGATCGCATTTCTGAGCAAAGCTTTGTCGGGTCGCACTCTCTTATTGTCGGCCTATGAACGAGAGATGATGGTCATCATTCATGCAGTGACTAAGTGGCGGCCGTATCTGTTGGGCAGGCGGTTCACCATACGGACCGATCATCAGCCGCTGAAGTATTTCTTGGAGCAAAGGGTGTCTACTCCGGCCCAACAGAGGTGGGTCTGCAAGCTGTTGGGTTATGATTACGAGATTACTTACAAGAAAGGCGCCGAGAACACTGTTGCAGATGCCCTGTCTCGTCGACCCATGACGGATTCTTGTATGATTTTATCCGGACCCACTTGCCCATTCATTCCAGACTTACAGCGATCATATGTGGAAGACCCGCCCACCAAGGAGTTGGTCCAGCGTATCTAGGCCCAACCAGCCTCTGCGCCCTTCTATGTGTGGCGGAATGACCTGTTATTTTGGAAAGATCGATTGTGGGTGCCCAATTATGTTGATTTGCGTCGCCGCATCCTTTCTCATTTCCACGACACACCCATTGCAGGCCATGAAGGTTCGTTTCGTACTTATAAGCGGGTGAGCCAGTGTTTCTTATGGGCTGGGCTTCGTCGTGCAGTGCAGGATTATGTTGCAGCTTGTGATAATTGCCAGCGGACCAAGTCCATGACCACGTCTCCGGCAGCCCTCCTCCAGCCGCTGGCCATTCCGGCTAACATTTGGGAGGATGTTTCAATGGACTTCATCGAGGCCTTACCTCTTGTCCAAGGGAAATCCGTCATATTGGTGGTTGTCGACAGGTTATCTAAGTACGCTCATTTTTGTGCATTGAGCCATCCCTTCAAGGCCCGGACGGTTGCGGAGGTCTATGTGCGCGAGGTCGCTAAGCTCCATGGCATGCCAAATTCCATCGTGTCGGATCGCGACCGCGTCTTTCTGTCGAACTTTAGGCGCGAATTCTTCGCTCTACAAGGTACGCAACTACATATGAGTACGGCCTACCACCCACAGACAGATGGACAAACAGAGGTGGTGAATCGCTGTTTAGAGCAATATTTGAGGTGTTTCGTGGGTGATCAACCCCGCCGTTGGCTTCAACTCCTACCATGGGCTGAATGGTCTTACAACACCGCCTACCACACTCGAGCGGGTTTTACTCCATTTGAGGTTGTGTACGGTCGCCCCCCACCTACGGTTCTTTCTTATTTTCCTCATCGCTCTGCTATTGCTGAAGTGGATTATATGCTTCAAACTTGCGATGAAGTGTTGCGACAACTTAAGCACAACTTACAGTCGGCTAAGAACCGTATGAAACAGGTTTATGATCGCGCCCGTACAGATCGTACCTTTCAGGTGGGCGCATTGGTTTATGTGTCTCTTCTGCCCTTGAGCCAGACTTCCTTAGCACCCACTGACAACTGCAAATTGGCACCGTTATCATGGGCCTTATGAGGTGGTTGAGCGCATTGGGCCGGTGGCGTATCGTCTGGCCTTACCGCCGGGTTCCTTGGTGCATCCGGTGTTTCATGTCTCACGTCTCCGCAAGTTGTGGGTGATCCTTCTACCGTGGCCCACAGTGCACGTTCCCTCCTTCTTGCGCCAGCGGCTACTACTTCTACGGCACCTTCGCCTGCTTCTATTATTGATTGCCGCCGGGTTCGTCGTACCGGTCGTATTGTCACGGAGGTGCTAGTTGCTTGGCAGGGTCAGCCGTTAGACGATGCAACCTGGCTCCTTGAGGATGACTTTCTGGCTCAATTCCCATCATGGTCGCCTTGAGGACAAGGCGGCAGCGGAGCTTGGTGGAATGTTGTGCACGTCCACACAACACGTCTGCAGCATCCGTCATTAAGATATTTTCTTTTATTAAGTATCAGATTGTAATCAGCCCGTTTAGGCTAATTGTTAGATGACGGGACTGATAGAGAATAATCAGGCCCAATTTGAGGCCCATCAGCTTAGACAGATGGTGCAGCCCCCTTGGGAGACGCGCCATCCTCTCCCTTTTATGGAGGTCGTCCTCCCCTTTTGAAGTTATGCAATTTTAACAACTCCAATTCCTCTCCTAGATATTCTTCTTCTTCCCTTCTCGTTGACGCCAGTTCTTGTGGTCCTAACGGATCACAACAGGTGTGCGATCCTCGTTCCTCGAATGGTGCTGAGGCGATTTAACTTCTTCCTCCTCCTATCTTCTCTAGTTTTCTTTTTGTTCACCTGCATTCTTCTGAGACTGCCACTCATACTGGTCAGATCTGGTCAGTGTGGGTTGTTGATTTCCTGCTTTGCAGAAGCTGAATGCTGTTTATGGAGTTACATTGTGAATGGCTATTGCTGTTTCTCCCGCCACTGGGACAGTTAATCTCTTGTATCTGATCAAATAATTCTACTCGAAGCTAATTATCGTAGCCCTTAAATTATCTAATTTAAAGAGCAGACAGAAATGGACCAATTTAATTTGAACTGACACACGAGCCTCAGTTTGCTTTCAATTGTGGTAATCAGATCCAAATGTATGACTTTCTGTTCTACTTTGAACTAAACTTCTACTAGTTTATGTTTTTTTTAATATTCTATTTGTGTAGTTTATCATTTTCTAAAGTAAGTTTAATTTGATGTTGAGTCTGTGATACCGGTTTTCATAATTCTGCTCTGTAGAAGTAAACTAGCATTTTTGTAGTTTTACCGTCATTTATATCTCATGGAGTTTGAAGAAATAAGCAAAATATTTCTATGGATTCTTTAGTCAATTAGTTTTGCTATTCAATAGGAGTAATTTAGAGGGTAATGCACAACTGTTTTAGCTTGCATTGAGCTTTAACTTTATTGAAATTTGTGTGTAGGCAAAGTCAACCACAAACTGTGAGGTATCAGCAGCTGCAGAGTATAGTCTCTTAGTGCTCTAATGGAGATAATTTTGGGATCTTCCTCAATGTCTCGTCGAAATATACTTGCTGAAATGGGATATGAATTCACTATCCTTACAGCTGACATTGATGAAAAATCTATTCGTATGGAAGTGCCAGATGACCTTGTAACTGCTCTAGCTGTTGCCAAGGCGGAAGCAATTATGGTGAAGCTCCAAGAAACTGATTACAAGAATAAGAGTATACCTACTCTCCTAATTACAGCCGACCAAGTGGTCATTCAGGATGGAAACATTAAGGAAAAACCAAGCAGCAAGGAAGAGGCTTGGAACTTTCTAACTGGCTATTCTGGAAAGATTGCTGCAACTGTGGGATCTGTACTCGTTACAAATCTGAAAACTGGCAAGAGAAGTGGAGCTGTTGACAAGGTTGTCATATATTTTCATGAAATGCCCGATGATGTCATAGAAAGTCTCATCGCAGAGGGAAGTGTTCTCAATGTCGCAGGTGGCTTAATTATAGAACATCCTTTGATACTACCGTATGTGAAAGCTGTAGATGGAACAACTGACAGCGTCATGGGACTTCCAAAATCTCTTACTGAGAAGCTAATTCAGGAGGCACTTGCTCCATAATATGGTTGCCAGATAGGGGAATGAGTCAATGGTTTTGGGTTTGATGTGGATAAAGGATGCAAATATCATATGGGATCCATGAATACTAAGGCCTAACAAGCTCAAGATAACTTGAAGGCTCAAGCTCAGGAAGAAATGATCAAGGAGCCAAGTTTGAATTTGAAATTCGTAATTAATCTAAGACATAGTTAGTTGGGTCAGTTGCTAGTATTTATGACTTCAAATTAAGTATTTTGACTTCTCATTTCCTTAAGTATGCTTTGGAACACTTGTTATCACATTTATTATATTTTTAATGCAGTTGGAATGCATTTATTTTTTAACTTTTCTTGTCAATTCCGAAAATAAATGGGCCTCTTATATAATGTAAAGATGATTGATTGATTTTAAAAATTAAACTTGTAGTTCTTGACTGTATGTCATTGAAACTATTATGTTTGTTGAAGGCGTATTATTCTAAATATTCTTTATCCTTGCTGATCTCTCCACTTTGAATGAGATAGTTTTATGTGGTCTTTTGCTTGTGAACATCATTCACTTGCATTAAGAGGCATGTTAGTTCCTAAGCTAAATTCCTTGAAGAAATTAGATTATGTTCGTGTTTCTCTCTTGTGGTTGTAGTGCTCGTCCATTATTTTTCATCGGAGTTGGTGGTTCCGATCTTGCCATCAGTTCGGCAAGCAACATGAATTATAACTATGAGTCTGTGTCAAGGATAAATTTAGCAGACGCTAACATGATGAGCACGGGGCAAACGGTAAGCCTATGTTTTAAGGTTTGTCAGATATTTTCATGAAATGCCCGATGATGTCATAGAAAGTCTTACTGCGGAGGGAAGCGCTCTCAATGGCGCAGGTGGCTTAATTATTGAACATCCTTCGATCCTACCGTATGTGAAAGCTGTAGATGGAATAACTGAGCGTCATGGGACTTCCAAAATCTCTTTCTGAGAAGCTAATTCAGGAGGCACTTGCTCTATAATATGGCTGACAGATATGGGAATGAGTCAATGCTTTCGGGTTGGTGGTTCTGATCTTGCCATCTGTTGGCAAGCAACATGAATTATAACTATGAGCGTGTGTCAAGGATAAATTTAGCAACTTACATGTTGAGCACAGGGTAAATGGTACGCCTATTTCGAACCCCCACTCCGTTGGCCAGCCATCGGGATTATATTCCCGATTTAATCGGTGCATATATTGAGTAGGCCGTGTGCGCACCCAAGGGGTTTGGCGGCGGGATATAATATTCTAAGAGGTCGGTTGTCTTGGTCCTTCTAGTTGGGTCCTAAGGACTCAGATAACCCCTGGCTACCAAAAAAAAATGGTAAGCCTATGTTTTAAGGGTCTTTCTAGATTTTATGATGTTTCCTCTTCTGATTTTCTCCCACCCTTCCACGTTGGTCCTATTTGGTTTTCCAAAATGAACAAAAATATCCTACAGTCCTGATTGATTTTCAAAATGAACTAATTTTAATTCATTTTGAAAAACAACATATGACACTTAATTCGGGACAGAGGGAGTATATTTCTTCGTATGAAATGGTATTTACACAGTTACCCTGTGCGCCACCCAGCTCCTCACCAATGACATAAGTGGGGCCTACGCATGGGGCCTGCACAACATGATCAGCATACAACATATATAACATTATGTTATGTTTGTGTCCTTGTATATTATGTTTGCGAACTCTTTCCACGTTACCTAGCGCCAACTATGGTTTTGGCGCCCGACTCGAAATCTCTTTTTTTTTTCCATATGACCCAAAAAACCCCTAGGAGCTCGGTATAAGCCATCCCACAGCCCACACTCTGTGTTTTTCCATATTACCCGGAATCTGAGGAGCGTTCAGGCAGAGAAGACGGCAGAGTGTGCCGGAGAAGTTTCGTTCGGCATTTCCGGCCATATCATCGCCGGCGCCGGTGCCGTCGGACTCAGGAAAGATCATCTTCGTGCCAAAAAGCGAGAAAATGAGCGGGAAAAACCGGGTACGCAAAAACAACTTCAACGGAGGCATCGTACATCAAAAAACGGTACGTCAAGTTCAAATACTACGATTTTTATAATGAAAGTTGGTTGCAGAGAAGAAAGTTGAAAACTTGCCAAGTTCTATTTCGGTATTTTAAGGGCAGGTACTGATGGAGAAGACACTTGTGTGCTTACACTACGATGGAGTTTTTACAAATTCTGATGCGTACGTGGGCGGAAATAGGAAGCTCATGCCTCTAGATACACGAGTAAAGTACCTGGAACTGTTGTAGCAAGTGGAAGAAAGATTACCGCTGAAGTTTGCAACTGGTACATTATCCGTGTCATATCGTGTTGATTCTGAATCCCCATACCTCCTTGAAGATGATAAAGACCTGGAGTCAATATTTCTCCTTCACAAGAGCAACCAAGGCACAAATGGACTACTCCACCTGTACTTGGAGTGGACTTCTACTAGCAATAACATGGAGACTTCCACTCTCAACAAGGAAATGAATTCTAGTGGAAATAAGGAGGAGAGGATACCAGAGGCAGAAGTAAGGCCGACCAGTAAGGCACCGCCGGAGAGGCCGTCCAGCCTGGGCAATAAGACACCCGCATCAACAGTTGAAGGAGGAAGAGATGAAGATTATTCATTTGAAGCTGAGAGGTAAGACTACTAAGGCGCGGATACAAGCAAGTCGTGTACTATTATAGTCGACTATAATAGCACACGACTAAAAATTTGGTCGTGTCTTATGCAACACAACTATATACATAGTCGTGTCATTTAGTACACGACTATATATGAAGTCGTGTTGCATAAGACACGACTTGACTACTTCGAGTCATATTCTCAAGTCCATTCATACAAATTTCTTCACGCAGATTGGGAGATGGGGAAGAAGGTGAAGATGAAGATTAAGACCAAGATGAAGATTCCAGTCCAGATGAAGAAGAATTCTTCGATGAAGATGAATTACCGTGGTCTACAGATGAGTGAGATGAGCCTCTAACACTACCAAATTTTTGCCATGCAGATCCCACGGGAAGAGACCACTCTGTGCCCAATATAGAACTCCAACATGCAGCAATAGCATCGACTTCTAGAGTTCCCACGGCATGAGACACATCTAAAGGGAAATTTGCCCATCAGAGCCGCAAGATTTAGAGGACGACGGTGATGGTGGTTGGGATTGGGGTACCTATTCACCACAGGCCGGTCCTTCAAAAAATTATGAGGAGGAGACAATGTTGACCGGCAGTTTGCAAGCAAACGACTATGAGGCACAACTTGCCTTTGGGGCTAGATTCGAAAGCGTGAAGCAGTTCAAGATGGTTCTTACTGATTTCGCAATCAAGAGGAAATTCATGTTCAAAGCTGTGGACGAGAACAAGGACACATTTGCTGCAAAATGTAAGATTAGAGGGTGCACGTGGTACATACGGGCTTCGAATCTACTTGAAGGAGTCATCGTGACAAGGAGGGAAGGAAGGCATGCATGCGACACTTTGATAAGTTCTAAAGATCATCCATTAGCCTCACACCTATAGATTGCACGGAAGTGTCATGGCCTCCACAAGGACTCAAACTCCATAAAAATGGCTAATATGCAACAGTACAATGAGAAATATTGCGGCATAAAAGTCAACTATAAAAGGGCATGAAGGGCGAAAGAGGAATTGATTCGATTAATCGATGGCAACCCGGAAGACGTATATCGGATTTTGCCACATTACGGGAAGGAATTAGAGCGGTCTAATCCAGGTACACATGTGGTGATAGAAAGATCTTCTGATATACCTGAAATTAAAATTGAACATGTCGGATACGACTTCAGACGTGTCTTTTGGATGTTCGGCCTGGTCGCAAGAGCATTCCGAAGATCACTGAGGTCGCTGCTCACTGTTGATGGAACATTCCTGAAAGGAAAGTACCCCGGAGTTTTATTGGTTGCAACAGCACTCGACGGGAACCAACAATTAATGTGCCTTGCATATGCAGTTGTCGAGAAAGAGACCATAAATACGTGGTACGTATACAAAGAAGACTGTATGAGTAGTCATGTCTTCGAGCACACGACTACTCATACAGTCGTGTTGTTTCATACACGACTGTCTACAACCAATCTCTTCTTTCTTTAATATGCTTTTACTCTGATTTCTGAGTTGCAGGAAGTGGTTCCTCAGCCTACTGAAAGCCACCCTGTTTACGGACCCCCTGGCCTCTCCGGATACAATTGTCTCGGATAGACAGAAAGGACTTCTGAGAGCAGTTTCTGATGTCTTTCCCGAGGCTCACCATGTGTCACGCCCCGGGCACCGCCCAATCCAAACCAAAAATGGTCCAAGAGTCGAACCGGCACACGGGGCGACGTTAAGAGATATAGCAGAAGACTTATGCCCCTCCTACGGGCGGTCTCACTAACAGAGTTACGCATAAACAGTTTTGAGCAAGAGTAAATAAGAGGAATAAATGTAGAGTCTAACTCAAAGTAGATCGACAAGTCATTAAACCCACAAAATACAAATTTGAGCCAACGTACCGGGCTCGAATCGCAAGGGTTTTAAAAAAGTAATTCCCCACAAGTCTCAACATACCAAATATAACAACTCCAAAAGATAAACTAATCAAGTCTAAGGCATCCACGCCCAATCCCGCTCTCTCTATGATCGCTCCTCAAATAGAGGATCCTATCCGTCTGCGTGTCGCACCACGCAGCCCCAAAACAAAACAAAGAAAGAGGGGTGAGTATAAAACTCAGTAATAGTTTTTATATAAGTGACAATAATCAGAAATCATAAGGCATCATAACATAGCTGAAAATCTCTAATCAACATGATTATCCCATTATCTAGTCATGCATGTAATACACATCATCTTGCATAACAGTATCACATTCACATGCTATCATATCGCGCATCCATCAGATAATCCTGCATAATGATATCTCATTCACATACTTTCATCTTGATCAGGCATTCATATCTCATACATTCACCCTACATAACCAAAGAAGCCCAGTTTGGCACATTTATGCTTTCACATTTCAAAATTTCACCCTGCATATCCAATGTAACCAACACATGGTATAATCATGCATTCATATCTCATAAATTCACCCTGCATATCCAAAGTAACCAACACATGGTATAATCATACATAACATTGCAATAAGCATGTATTATCACAATGGTGAATGCCTCCATCAAGGAGTAACACAATCTGCCATAAAGGCGGGACACAATCAAGGCCCGAAGGCGTATCATGGTCTGGTTCCTACACATGAACAAGGGGGTGGTCAATCCCAACGTGCTGCTCGCCCTAGACAATCCTGGCCAAAGATGCCCGAATCTCAAATAGAGAAACTAGAGCAGGTGTGTTCGCCCTGGGTAGTCTCCTGCGGTGGGGGAGAGCCCGAATCTCATCCTGAGAAACTAGAACACGTAGTAGCTGGTGCACAAGAGCCTACCACCCGGGTGCTCAGTGTCCGGTTTTTGACCTCTCAACTCCGCAAGGTGAGTCCATCCCTCGCCCCCACATATCTCAATCAAACTCAACCCGAGGAGTGAACCTGTTCCAGGAAGGAACGAAATCGAAAACATGTCCTTTCGGACCAACCAAGTTTTGATTAACCCATCGATCGATTAATCCGGCATACAATCTCACACATTGTATACAATCGATCAATTCCATTTAAACAACGATAAAACTTCATCCATGAAGTCCGATACATGATGCATGCTATCATGGTACATCCATGAGCAATCCTACATGAGTTCCAACACATGGAACGTGCTCCCAATCCATCCCCTTATGCTTCATAATCAAAGCATATATCAACTACAATATCATGATAAACTCCCAAATATGTGTGTGCTCATGCACATTCTAATCACATGGCAATATGCTTTGACATAAGCTCATAAGACATTAAATGCATTCTTAAATCCCATTTCAAATCAAAATTCTCAATAAAACCATACTTAACATAAAAGAGCACATCTCATAGTTCACAATAGCATAACTTTACCGGAAACATGCTTATTCACAAGGATTTCACCATGATATAATTTCAATATCAACATATGTCATTATCAACATGTGCAACAATATCACATACCCTATTTAGCTTAATCCATCCATGTAGAGTTGAAGGCTTATCCTACAAGCATGCTCTTTTACCATACAATAAACCATAACATGATCACCTCAATTACTCATAAGCCATATAATCTACACATGAATTATGCATTTTATAAGACATTTAATCAATGTTTATGTTGGTGTTTGATTTGAATTAGGGGTACTTTAATGTAGTTTTTGGTTTTTATAAGAAAACAAGAATAAGATACAATAATGGGGTAAAAAGTAACTCAAATATTTAAATCTTCATAACTTCGTGCACAGATATCATATTAGATTAATTCAAAGTTTATTTTAAAATTCATGAAGTCAGCTTTCCAACGCCACCAACCACGCTCAATTCCGAGTTCGGAGTAAAACGTTATACTAATTTGAAAATCGGGCTGTAAATCAAAACCGAGAAAATGATCGCGGGTCATCTCTCCCATTTTCAAAATTTCAAAAACCGAGACTCCATTAAGACATCTTGAAAGCTTAATACATGCCTCAAATATTAATAAAAACCCATCAAACATTCCAGAATATATCTACATATCATTCTAAGATGAAACCCTAAGAAATCATAGCAAAAGATTAGTATTTATTAAACCCACCATTAGAGCCGTAAACAAGAATACCCATTCAAGTAAAAACCATTAAAACAAGCCATTCACTACCCAAAAATGAGATTAAAGAACTCATTACTTTGATTTGATGAGAAAAACCTTGAACCACCTTGAACACCTTTCAAACAAAATGATTTTATATTAATACTCTATTAATCATTATTAAGCTTTGAAAAATAAATGCTAAACCTTAGATCTATGGCATTTTAAAAACATAGACATATGATTTTGAAGATTAGGCTTAGTAGATAAGTATAAAACAGTAATTTTTATGCTTTAAAAATGGATTAAAACATTGAATGAATCAAGATTAAGAAATGATTAAAATTTTTTTAAAGAAAATAACAAAGATTAGGCTAAATACCTTTAATCCCTTCCTCTTTAAGCAAGGGGAAAGAGGCTCCTAATTCTCCCAGCCAAGCCTTTTTCCCAAATTGGGAAAGGGCACAACACTTTCCTTTTATAAAAAAATTTGGGGTAGCCCTAATTAAAGTTTGGGGTAAAAATAAGGTTTTTAGCTAAAATTGGATAATTTAGCGATTTTAATCCGAAATTAAGTCCCGAAAATTCTGAAAATTTTTGTAATGACTTTTTGTAATGTCTGGGGCATTTTTGTCACAAAAACCTAATTTTTGACGGCGGGTCCCGTCAAACCCTAATTTTATGAAAATTAGTGAAAAATCTGAAAAATTCTAAAAATACAGGTTTGATCTAAAATCACTTGAAACTCATTATTGTGAAATCAGTTTTGATTAAAACCATTATAAATTCATTTATTTTTGAAAACAACCGAGTTAAATCAGAAATCACTTAAACCGCACAATTAACCAATGACTAATATTAAAATAAACCGGTTCAAAGGTTAGGGTCCTCACACCATGGGTTTTGCCTGAGGCATATGGCCGCTAATATGCTTCATCATGGTAATGATAAGTACCTGAAGGACGTGCTATTCCGAGCTGCAAAATGCTTCAGGAGACCAGACTTCGATGAAATCATGCAGAAGATGAAGGAACACAATGAGGAGGCTTGGAAATATGTTCAAAAGATAGATAAACGAAATTGGGCTAACGTGGAATATCCAGGTTAAAGATATGGCACTATCACTTCAAGCAGATCCGAAAGTGTAAATAATATGCTTTGGAAGGCTAAGTTTTGGCCAATAACTCGTTTGATCGAGAAAACCCATGAGACCACAACCTCCCATTTCGAGAGACACCGCATGGAAGCAGAAGGGCTAACGACATCATTAACAAAGTATGCACAGAATCATATCAACGAAATGAGGAATAAGTGTGCTGGAACAGTCAGAGTGCAACCGCTATCATTACAGTAGTTTGAAGTGACATATTTATACCATGTGGTAAGAATTTTTATACCGTTAAAACCGTCCTCCCGGAATAGTCGTGTCAGTGAGAGACACGACTACGGATATAGTCGTGTCTCTCGATGACAAGACTATTCAAATAATCGAGTATTGCACAACACGACTATTCATACAGTCGTGTTGCCAAAGACACGACTACTGATACTCTCCTTGTGTGCTGTTGTGATTTTTTTCCTCAGGATGTTGTTGACCTGACGAAGAGAACCTGCACATGTGGCTTCTTCCAGAGCATGGGACTTCCGTGCAAGCATGCCATTGCATGTATCGATGAGAGGAGTTTCGACCTGGTAGAATACTGTGAGAAGTGGTACTACGCAAGCCTGTACCGCACCACGTACGAAGAAGTAGCTTTCCCTACTTTAGACAGAAGTCGATGGGGGGATTATAGGGTTTTATTCAAATGTGAACCGCTCAGGCTTGAAGCTCCAAAGAAGGGGAGGCGACAGACAAAGAGAAGAGAGTCACAGCCCAACCCGCCAGAAAGGTCGAGGTTGAAATGTGGCAATTGTCAACAAGTTGGTCACAACTGTAAAAGGTGTTTTAACCTAACTGTTGTGAAAGAACCAAGGAAGCGCAGAAATCAATGACTCCCGCAACAAGGTAATCTGACTACTAACGAGTCAACGCAGAGACGCCGCTCCGGCTTACCTAAGCCCCCACCATTCTTCACTTAGATTGTAGTGAAATTCTTGTATAACAAATATTACCTTATACCGCAATGTATGCCTGTACAGAAAAAAAAATTAGTAATGCAAAAAAATCTTTCATGCATCATACGTGTATCTCCATTATATACGTGAATCTCAATTATAGTCGTCGTGTTGTCGATGACAGGTAAATATAAAAAGAAAACTCCGTAATAGTCGTGTCGTCGACTTAACACGACTATAATAGTCGAATATTATAGTACATGACTAAGTATATAGTCGTGTCTTATGCAACACGACTATATACGTAGTCGTGTCGTTTAGTACGCGACTATATCTAAAGTCGTGTTGCATGAGAGACAACTATATACGTAGTCGTGTGTTGTCGTGTTGCATGAGAGACGACTATATACGTAGTCGTGTGTTGAAGTCGTGTTGCATGAGTAGTCGTGTGTTGAAGTCGTGTTGCATGAAAAAAAATGTATTCAAATTTATTAAAAGCCTACTGTATGTACATCAAAGAATATTTGTACAACAAAAAAATGTGGGTAGAATTGAATACATGCAAAAAAAAAGTATGTAGAAGAAGAAGAATATATGTACAAAGAATATATGTGAGAAAAGAAATTTAGTCTTCATCCGACATCCGCAAAAAACCCACAACTATGACTTGCTATTTTTTGTCTCTAGTTGAATCGTCGTCAAACTCGCTGTCAATAACCCTGCGAATCATAGTTGCAGCAATGACTGGGCGCCACAAACGTGTAATTTTGGACTGATCAAACTCGGGTGGGTTGTCATTGGATGCCAACTGCGCGACATACATCATGATGAAGATGCCACAGTCTTTTGAGTTCTCTTGCCAGGGCGCTTTGGCGATCTGAGTCATCTTCCAGTCGAGCAAACCCATCCATGACAGTTTGTGTGCCATCACAACGCCATGAACTACGTGAATTTGTCAGCTGCTTTCCGGTGATGTGTATACAACTGGGATCTGCCAGACAGCGGGTTATAGAAGCGCCATACACAGTGCGGGAAGTGTACAAAGACGAGGCAGAAATGGGAGCCAGTGCGGATTGGAAAAAAGGCGTAGAACATGTTCTTGTTCAAGCCGTCGAGCATCCTCGCGAGCTTTTTTTATCAATTTCGCATTATTGCCTCCTTCTTTGTGTTCCTGAAAAACCGCAAGAGAGTCAGAAAATGATGCGGGGAACGTAAACTTATCGCTACTGATGCAGGGAACACTTACGCTATCGAATATCTCTTTGAATGCGTGGCATCCAAAAAAACACCACGGATACTTCATCTGCTCTCTCTCATTGTGCTATCTCAAGAAACTCAAAAACTCATCTATAACCTATAGAAAATAGCAACAGGAGTCAGAACAGTCGAAGTAAGGCAATATACCACTTTTAATTAGGTTGTCTACAAAAATACTCGACTTAATGAAAAGTCGAGTATTTTATATACAACTTTAATAATAGTCGTGTCTCTCGAAGCACGACTATATGTAAAGTCGTGTCTTCGAATACACGACTTTACGTAAAGTCGTGTATTTGAAAAAGGAAAAGAGGAAACATATGAGGAAAAGAGGAAAACATATGAGGAATACGAAAACATAATGTATACTTACATTGGTGTTTATTTCTGTGGTTTGCAGGAGGGATACATAGTCGCCATAGTGTTGGGATTGGATAAGCCTTCCTCGGATTGGCGAGCCATCCATCTATTGCCACTCTATCCCGCTCTAACAATACCTCCATGTCGAAGCATAACTCCAAACTGGCATAGTTTTCTGGGAGTGCAATTGTAGCCTTAGCCTTTTGAGGGGTTTGGAGGAGATCGACGTCAATAGGCTGGGATGAGGTTAAACCTGTGGTATCCTTCGCCTCCTCATCGTCCTTCACCTCCTCCTCGTCCTTCACCTCCTCCTCCTTCGCCTCCTCCTTGGCCTCCTTGGCCTCCTCTTCCTTCGCCTCCTCGTCGTCCTTCACCTCCTCGTCCTTCACCTCCTCCTCCTTAACCTCCTCCTTGGCTGTTTGGATATCCGACTGCTGTAAGGAAGATATCACCTCATCGATGATAGAGGTCATTTGTCGATCAGATACGGTTTCTTCGGAGTCGGCTTTCGGCTGACTTTCCTCCTTGCCTGCTCCACCGCCATTCTCCGTATGTGCTCATCTTCCCTAATCCTCTGCAATTCAATCACGGAGACACCCCTCCTTCTCTTCCTTGCCACTACACCAGGGGGGAATAGGTCCCGTATGTACGTCTAACGACCCTCGACTTCTGCACGCTCCATATCATCGTCGAATTATGGTTGGAGCTTCTTCAAAAACAACTTCGCAGAGGATCTCTTAGTAGCCCATTGAATCTTCTCTTCCTCATCCGTGCGTTTGATGGGAGCTAAAATGACAATTTACATATTTGTCTCAGTAGCAGCACGATAAAGAACATAGTCGAGTTGCATGTAACACGAAAAACTAAATAGTCGTGTAGAATGCAACACGAAAAAGTTAATAGTCGTGTACCATGTGACACGAAAAATTAAATAATCGTGTACAACTTACCTTTACCCCATTTCAATGAATCGGCGGCTGACTTGTGCGCCAGCTCCTTTCTCCGCAAACCCATCAGAGTTTTTTTCATATGCTCCTTCTCATCGGGCCGCTTCTTTGGATCCATGTGATGCACCGATGACTTCTTTATCCTCTCCTTCTCTGATTCCTTCGTCGGCTCTTCAGTCTTCTCCTCCTTGGGATGCTCAAAGATCTGACCCTCTAACAGCATTGATGCTGTGGCGGCAGATGCCTTCATAGAGTGAAGAACCTCTTGCAGAGGTCCGACACTCTTTCCCATCTCCTCCTACGAAGACATAGCTATCTCAATTAGTGACTGTATGCCCTGAAGGGAACCCTTCAATCGCCCCATTGCATTAGACTGAGCAGTCGTCCTCGAGGAAGAGGGTGAAGGTTGTTTGGGAGTCTTCTTCATTTTCGGCCTCTCCGTCTTCTGCCGTCGCGGAGGAGGGGCCACTGAGGGAGACGAAGCAATGAGAGATGCCTCTTCGGTCATGGGGATGATTACATCGACAACTTCGTCCCATACTTTGAGATTATGGAAGACTCCCTTCCAATAGTCGATCATACGGTGCTTCTTCTGTGCACCCTTCTTGACCTCTGTAATCAGGGCCCCACTTCTTGGCCACCTTTTCACCCTTGGACTGGTAGGGCCCACGATAGAATGGAAGATTGTCGTGTGCTCAAAAACCAAATCTACATAGTGAACAGATGAAAACATTATTAAAAGGCACAGATACAGGCAAGTCGTGTACTATTATAGTCGACTATAATAGTACACGACTAGAAATTTGGTCGTGTCTTATGCAACACGACTATAAATATAGTAGTGTTGCATAATACATGACTATAAATATAGTAGTGTTGCATAATACACGACTATAAATATAGTAGTGTTGCATAATACACGACTATAAATAAAGTCGTGTTGCATAAGACACGACACTTGGCGTCTATGTTTCGTGCCTTTCGAATACTCTGAAAACATAGAAAAGCTATATACCTGAAGGATATATGAGGCGCCGTTTAGGTATCCACCGCCCAGGTATCCAAGGCCCAGACTAGTCTGGTGTGGGTTATACCAGAAACCAACATATTATGCATAGCCCCAACCCAATTGTATGAGCTCAATCTTGGGAGGTCTTCAATGTACCGGTACAAACAGGGATGCAGCGCTCTAGTGCTGTGTGGAAACAGCACCGTGTAGAAGAGGAGGCAGATGATCATCCTCACCATGTCCTCCTCTGCCATCTTCATTTCGCCCTCGCTAAGCTTGTCAATGATTTGCTCAATGTGTGGAATATCCGGTCTCCTGACGGCAAAGTACTTTCTGAAGAATTGACCTTCCGGTCGGCGTGGCAAGGAGGGGACGACCTCAACTGTTTTGCCCTTTGCGGGCAATCCGGTGATAAGAGCAACTTCTTGCTCTGTGAAATATAGCGTCCTGCCCTTGATATTGAAGACCTTCGCTGACTCATCCCAGTACCTAACCAAATGGTCGAGGAGGTTCCGAGAAACAACTACGTCCTCACCTTCAAAAATGACAGCGAAACCAGCTTCTCTGATTAGTTGGCCACATATTTGGTGACGCCGTAGGAGGGCCGCAGACTTTTTCATCGTGCCCAGTTGACAAAATGTCCAAAGCGCCGGTCGTGCATAATAAGTTCTCTTTATTGATGGGTCCATCGGAGCCTTCCTCTTCATGCCCCTCTGTTTTCGCTGTTGAGGTGCCAACACAAAATCCTCATCCTCCTCCTCTTCCGATGGTATTTCCTCCATAGACTCATCTCTTTTTGTATCCATTTGCAAGGAGATAGGTAGAGTGGTCAGTAGAAAAGTCATGTCAGTGCAACACGAAAAGATAAAAGTTGGTCGTCGCGTACACGACTAAATATACAGTCGTATCTTTGAAAGACACGACTTTATAGTTCATAATAAAAATTAAAAATTCAAATTTCAGAGCTTATGAAACTAAAATCAGTAAGGATTGTTGTAACTTACCGCGGTTTAGTCGGGTGTATGTGTGTATTTCTTGGCAGGCGCCTTTCACATGCCTCTCACACTATTCATCGCCATAAACCGAAGCTCAATCAATCACTCCGCCGATTGCATGAACGCGCAGGGAACCGCGGGGGAAAATCAGCAACAGGAAGCTCCGAAATCCCCGGAGGTATACGCTTCAAATCGCCGCCTTTGCGCACTCTTCGTCAGTCGTGTCGTTGAAATCCAGCACGAGGCAGCTCCAAATCGAGCTGGGGGACGTGAATCGGATCGTCGAAATCCGCAAGGGTCGCCGGTGGAATCACTGCTCGAACTCGCCGATGGAGTCGCCGATGGAAATCGTCAGAGAAACACTTGTGTTTTTCGTGTTATATACAACACGCCTCTTCGCACAGTATTAGAACGAAACAGATAAAAGAAGGGCATTTTCGGTACTCCAAGTCCAGATTCCAGGCCATATGAGATTTCACGAGAAAAACTATGTAATATGGGAATATGAAAGTTGGCACCAGGTAATATGGAAAAAACTCCAACTAAACTTAAAGGAAATCACTGAATTTTTGTGAGCTTTTTCCATATTACCTGGCGCCAACTTTTGTTTTCTAATATTATCTAGATTCTCTTTGTTTCTTCTATATGACTCGAAAACTACCCAAAATACCCTTCTTCCCTAAATCTAACCTAAGTCTTCATTCCTCTTCCCAAAATTAGCGATTTACGAGAGCATCCAGTTGAGGAAGAAGATATTCCGGCAAAGGTCCGTCCATCATCGCAGTTCAAATCACCGCCGGCACCGTCCAACCCGAAAAAAATAAAATTTTATTCTGAAAAACATCAAAATCAGCGGGAAAGACGAGAAAAAATCTATGATGAAGGGATTTTGATGTAAGAGCAGCGGGGAAGCCCGCTCAACTACAAAAATTGAGATCTACATGTAAAAAAACACGTATAAAGGCCACCCATTGGTGCTCGACCCTTCGCGGACATCAAATAAGAGGATAAAAATGGGCAAAAGCAAGAAATACTCGTCAGTGGATGACAAGTTCAATTTATATATCTTTCTGTGATCCTAATGAAATGGAAGAGGAGGAAAAATAATGAAGAACGCAAAAAAATGGGTAAAAATGGATAAAAAATGAGCGAGTTATGACATTTTGAAAATTTCAGTAAAATGGTGTCGTCGAGTACAATCAAGTCGTGTATTTGAAGACACGACTTGAATCAAGTCATGTCGTCGACGATACGATTTTATGGCAATCTTCAAAATGTCATAACTCGCTCATTTTTTGTCCGTTTTTGTCCATTTTTTTGCGTTCTTCCTTATTTTTCTTCCTCTACCACCTCATGAAGATATATTAGGATGAAGAAAAAAGAAAGTGGAAGCTTTCCGTCAAAGCTCGGAACGTCGCGGCGATCCAGACCAAAGCCGACGACCGCCCACGCAAAAAAAAAAACCATGATCAAGAGATTTTAATGTGAGAGTAGCGGGGAAGCCGCCCAACTAAAAAAATTGAGATATACATGTAAAGAAACACATATAAAGACCACCCATTGGTGTTCGATTGCTCGTGGACATCAAATAAGAGGATAAAATGGACAAAAACGTGAAATACTCGTCAGCGGGCGAAAAATTCAATTTATATATCTTTCTGTGATCCTAATGAAATGGAAGAGGAGGAAAAATAATGAAGAACGCAAAAAAAAAATGGTAAAAAATGGATAAAAAATGAGTAAGTTATGACATTTTGAAAATTTCAGTAAAATCATGTTGTCGAGTACACGACTTGAATTCAAGACACGATTTGAATCAACTCGTATATTTGAAGAATAAAAAAAGCGAGCAAGTAATGACATTTTAAAAATTCCAGTAACATCGTGTTGTCAAGTGCACGACTTGAATTCAAGTTGTGTATTTAAAGACACGACTTGAATCAAGTTGTGTATTTAAAGAATCAACGTCAACGACACGATTTTATGGCAATCTTCAAAATGTAATAACTCGCTCATTTTTTATCCGTTTTTATTTTTTTTTACGTTTGTCCTTATTTTTCCTCATCTTTTACTTCATGAAAATATATTAGGATGAAAAAAAAGAAAAAAATAAGAAGAAAGAATAAAGTGGAAGCTTTCACGCAAAGCTGAGAACATCCCGGCGATCGAGACCAAAGCCGACATCCGGAGCTTCGCTAGAAAGCTTCCACTTTCTTTTTTTTTTCTTTTTTTTCATCGTAATATATCTTCACATCTAGTTGATGGAGTTGTGATACTCTTCTGCCATAAACTCCCTCCTGCTGGTTGTGGACCATAGTCGGAAATAAAATGGTCCAATATTGTTATCCGTTTAGGTTGAAAATGCGAGTCAACATTGTCTTCTTTGTTTTACACACTGTAGCTTGATGGGTGAGGATCCCGCTAAGGAACCCTCAATTTTGAGGGTCGAACACTGCTCGCTGTCCTACTGCAGGAAAGGGCTGATCAACTCCATAATGGGCTCCATCGCCATTGCCATCTCTAACAGGCTAACAGCTATGTCTCGCACCATGACGAGGTGATGCTGATGTGCCATAACAACAACCTTCTTCCTGTCACCTCTGTGGACCTTTTCCCCATCTCTGGTCGGCCTGCAGGTTCACTCGCCGCAAGACCCATAGTTGTAAGAGAGTCTCTACTTTGCATCTCCTCCGGCTCAATAAATCCGCCTAAGCCATCCCTTTCACTGCTGACAAGTCCCCATCAGCTCCAAAGTGGACTAGAGCAGCAACAGGGTGGGGGGACTGGGTATGACAGTGAGGGAGTGAGTCTCATGCTAACAATTTTACCATTTTGGGTTCGAGTTGAAAGGGGTAAAATTATCAAAAATTTATTTAATTCCATTTAAAAACAATCCGAAATGGACTTTCTACCAAAACCTTTATTGGGTCTCTTTGGATGTTACTTTCGAAAGAAAAAAAAAAGTCATTTTCGCTCATTTTCTTTTTGTTAAAAGA
The DNA here is from genome assembly GCA_039654745.1 of Houttuynia cordata. Taxonomy (NCBI): domain Eukaryota; kingdom Viridiplantae; phylum Streptophyta; class Magnoliopsida; order Piperales; family Saururaceae; genus Houttuynia; species Houttuynia cordata. The sequence continues at coordinate 37,053,291 of CM077502.1, forward strand.
ATTAAAATAAGACTTATGTTTGAGAAGTTATTTTTCCATCATTTATTTTTTTCTTTATATTAATGTATAAAAAAAAACTGAAATAGGTCTTATACAGAAATGTCCGTCTTACCCTCACCCATCATCTCTACCTTCTCTCCTCTTCCTTCTCCGTTGTGCCTCCCCAACCCCCTCCCTCGCCGGCACCCACGTCCTCCTCGAGTCCCCTCTCCCCGGATCCTCCCTCGACTCCCCCTTCCCCTCCTTCCACCTCTATGCCCTTGGCGCCTCCGACGACGCCTCTTCCTCCTCCTCTTCCACTCTTGCTGCCGCAGTCCAGCTCACCAAATGCCTATTCTGCTGCCTCCACCCGAAGAAAGTCGCGATCTTTGACTCGATCAAGTTGGAGACCTTTCGGGGGCAAGTTCCATTGGAGGAGATGGCGACATTGGCGTTTAAGCTGGAGACTTTGCAGCAGCATGGCTGCTTGGATGACTCGCCGGTGTCGGGAGTGGAGTACTTTCCTTCTGAGAGTGTGGCTGATGGGCTAGGGTCGTTGGGGCTGTGGCCAAGGATGACCATTGCGGCGAGGGGCAGGGGAGAAGTAGGTGAGTTTGTGGCTGGCAGCAAGAGGTTGTTGCTATGATGGTGGTGCACGCTACCAAGGAGAAAGAAGGCAGAGGAGAAGAGTTGAGGGGTAGCTGACGCCGTGGTCCGGCTCTCAGTCCCAATGTCCTGCCCCCACTCCGTTGCCAAATGCCTGATCCGCGGTCTCCACCCCGAGAAAGTCATGATTTTTTACTCAATCCAACACTCGAACCTCTGCGAGCAAGTCCCGTCGGAGGAGATGGACTCGGTGGTGTCAAGCTGGAGACTTCGGAGTGTGGCTACTCGGATGACTCACTCGTGCCAGGTGTGAAGTACTTTCCTTCCGGGAGCGTGGTGTAAGTATATATGGGTTTGTATCCCATATTACTTGTCTTATTTGAGAGAAGTCAGCCCTCCCTTGTGTGTGTGAACTCGAGGAGATGGTTAGGCTTCCATGGGCCTAGGTAGGCCCACACCTAGATGGAAGAGACAATTTTAATGTTTGTAACCATTTTGGAAGAAGAGTCTTGAAAAGGGAAAGTATCACCCGCATTGGAATTACTAAATTAGAAATAGCCAATTTGGAAATAACTAAATTGGAAACAGACATGATGAAGTTGTAACTCCCCAATTTGGGGGATCATGATGAGAGAATAAAGGGGAATGTTACTGTTCACGTTCCCCTACCCTTTGGGGTGTTCTCTCTCTCCCTTTGACTTGCTTCTTCTCCTTCTTCTCCATTGTGCTTTTAGTTTGGTGATTGATTGATCTTGGAGATCATATTAAAGCAAAGCTGTGGAGAATCGTAGGAGGTGATATCGCTATCTCGTGGAGAATAGCGAGTCACAGATTCACACATGAACCGTTGCAAAAGGGTGATCTCCGACATACTATTTCTATTTTTCTCTACGAAGAACGGAGTAACTTGGGCACAAAGGCCGCAGGCTAGTAGTTCACGTTCTTGGATTTATTTGATTGATGATGATATAAATTGCTTGTTTGTTTATATTGCTAAAAGCCTTGCATACTCTTGTATTTTTGTGTTTGTGAGTGCAAGATAATTCCTCGTGAAAACAGAATTTGAAGAATTCAACACCATAACGGACAAAAGATCCGTTTCCGCTGCGGCTCGATTACCCTTCAGTGGTATCGGAACCTCGGTTCGTTTATGGTGTTAGAATTCCTAAAAATCTGTGAGGAATTCTGAGCAATCGAAATAAAAAATTGTATTTTTCGATTTGGCGATCGATCGGCAAACCAGACGCGATCGATCGCTAAGGGTTTTTTAACGAAGAAGACGACTGGTAACGATCGATCGGCACCGTTCGCGATCGATCGTAGTTACTGGAAGCGTCGTTTCAAAGAGGGAAACGATCGATCGGCAGTATTTGCGATCGATCGTATCTACTGTTAAAAATCAAAATCGAAATTGCGTTAGAAACGATCAACCGGCACTAGTTGCGATCGATCGTATCTACTGGAAAAATTTTTATTTGTGCAGTGATCGACACGATCGATCGGCTTGTAAACGCGATCGATCGGGCGTACGATTGAACATATCATTACAAGTTGAGCGATCGATCGGCAAAGTACACGATCGATCGTATCTACTGTAAGTTTGTGCAAAGTTTGCATCGGCTGTTGCGATCGATCGACAATTTGGACGTGATCAATCGGCATAACGATCGATCGGGTATTTTGACACAATCGATTGGCGTGAAAAGATTTGAGAAACCAATTATTTTGAAGCAGTATTTTGTGACATATAATTATCTGATCATTGATAGTTATTTTGTGATTCAAACTGTGCTTTTTAACACTTTGTCCTATTTAACTGGTTGTAGATTTTTATCTTCACCTTGTTGCACCACTTGCTGATTTTTCACCAAAGTTGCAATGGCATCACGAATGGTCTCCAGTGAGTTGGCAAAGACTGAAAAGTTGAATGCCACGAACTTTATTACCTGGAAGAGGCACATCCGTCACATTCTGTTCCTTGATAACTTGGGTCATCTGTTGAACCAAGTTGTTGAACCTTCGGGTGATAATAGTATTGCTGCTCAAAAGAGAGAGTACGAGAAGTTCCGGATGGAAGATGCATGAGCAAGGACCACGATGCTTACCTTTATGGAGCCTACTATTGAGTTGCTTTTTGAGAAGCACAAAACGGCCAAAGAAATGTATGAGGCCATAGAGAGGAGGTATGGAGAGCATACTGAGGCACACATCAGGTTGCTCTACACTTGCTATACCAACGTGAGGATGGAGGAGGGCAAGAATGTGTTTGAACACATAAATGCCATGTCCATTATCGATTGTGAGCTGGAGATGCTTGGAGATCCAATTTCATTGGGGGTCCAAGTGTCTACGATACTCACTAGCCTCCCTCCATCATGGGAAGCAGTTATGGTGGCTTTAAACCTGAGTGATAAGAAGCTCACTCTCGATGATCTTACTGCCAAGCTGGGCTTGGAGCAGGAGAGGAGAGAGTATATGAAGGCCTCTAATGCATCTACCAACCTTGATCACCAGGTTGGCTCAAAGAAAGGTGGGTCCTATGCTGGCACCTCAAGGAAAAACTTCAAGAGGAAAGGAAAGAAGCCTCAGGTACCAGGTGGAGACAAGGCTAAGAACAAGAAGAAAGGAGCCTGCTTTACTTGTGGCCAGATGGGTCACTTTAGCAGGAACTGTCTTAATGGCTCCCAGGGCAACGAGAGAAAGAAACAGCAGGGTGGAGGAAAGGACATAGTGTGTATGATTTCTGAGGCACTGATTGTGAACACTAACACTAGAGGTTGGTGGCTTGACTCGGCTGCAACCCGTCATGTGGCTATGGCAAAGGAGTCTTTTGCTGAAATGAAAGAGATTAGTCCTGGAGAATACAAGATCTACATGGGGAACAACACCTATTGTGACATGCTGGGGATAGGCTCTATTCGTGTTCCTCTCTTAGGAGGAAACACACTGGTCCTCACAGATGTCTTGTTTGCACCTACTATTCGTAAGAATCTGATTTCAATTCCTTTGTTGACTCAAAAGGGATTTGAAGTCAGGTTCAAGGGTGGCAAGGGAACTGTGGGACAGAAGAATAATGTTTTATTTACAGCTTCACTTGTGGATGGTTTATTCAAACTTGATGTTTTCAATGACTTTGCTATGATTAATGAAATAGCTGATTCTGAGTATACTGTTGCTTGTTATGTGGATAATGCATTATTGTGGCATTTACGCCTGTGTCATGTGAATGCGACAAAATTACACTGAATGTCAGGTAATGGGTTACTACCTAGAATAGGTGATGATTTGCGCGTGTGTGAAGATTGCTTATCAGGCAAAATGACTAGGCTACCCTTTCCCAAAGGGCAACAAGCAATTGACCTTTTAGAGATAATTCACTCAGATATTTGTGGGCGTATAAACGTCAAGACTTAAAGGGGTATGATGTATTTTATTACGTTTATAGATGACTATTCGAGATATAGTTATGTGTACTTGTTATCGAGAAAGTCCGATGCCTTAGAAAAATTCAAGGAATTTAAGGCTGAGGTTGAGAATAAATTAGGATGGAAGATTAAAGTTCTAAGAACAGACAGAGGTGGTGAGTACACATCTGATTTGTTCAAGGACTATTGTACAAACAAAGGAATAGTACATCAATATACTTTACCATATACCCCTCAGCAGAATGGAGTCACTGAAAGACATAATAGGACTTTGTTGAACATGGTAAGGTCCATGTTAAACCACTCTAAACTAGGAACGCAGTTTTGGGGTGAAGCACTAGACACCGCTGTTTATGTACTAAATCGAATACCTTCTAAGTCAATCAAATTGACCCCATATGAGTTATGGACGGGAAGACGTCCAAACTTTTCGAACTTGAGAGTGTGGGGGTCAAAGGCCCATGTGAGGGTACCTGATCAACTAAGAACTAAGTTGGATCCCAAGACCATAAAATGTAATTTTATAGGTTATTGTGACCATTCGAAAGGGTATCGATTTGAGAGTGTGGGGGTTATAGAGTCTAGAGATGCTTATTTTCTTGAGGAAGATATAGACCTTAAAACTCCTAGTCAAAGAGTGGATCTCTTTGAAATTGAAAAAGAGAAAGTTACTGTCACTAGTAATGAACAAGTGATAGGTAACACATCCAATGAGGATGTTGAAACTCGGGCATCAAGATAGCGTAGACCTTCAGTTTTATTGAAGGATTACTATGCCATGCTTGGTGAAGATGAGATATCGGTAGATGAACCTGTACTTAGTAATCCAATCACGTTTGAGCAGGCTATGTGTAGTCCAGATTCCAAGGAATGGCGAAAGGCTGTTCAAGAGGAAATGAATTCAATCTTGAAGAACAAAGTCTGGGAGATTGTTGACTTACCAGATGAACGGAAACCCATTGGGTGTGAGTGGATCTTCAAGAAGAAGCTCAAAGCTGATGGATCAATAGAGAAGTACAAAGCTATACTTGTGGCAAAAGGTTTCACACAAGTAGAGGGCATAGACTATAATGAGACGTATTCTCCTGTGTCTAGGTTCATCTCGATCCGATATTTGTTGGCAATTGTATCATACTTAGATTTAGAGTTGCACCAGATGGATGTAAAGACTGCCTTCCTAAATGGTGATTTAGTGGAGGAGATTTTCATGGAACAACCCGAGGGGTTTGTTGTTTCTGGCGAGGAAACTAAGGTGTGCAAGCTTATTAAATTATTGTATGGACTGAAACAATCGCCAAGACAATGGTATTTCACTTTTCACAAGGTGATAAGTGAATATGGCTTTATGGCCAATGACTATAACCATTGTGTATACTCTTTTAGAGATGGGAGTAGATTTATGATATTGTCACTATATGTAGATGACATATTATTGATGGGGAATGACACTAGTATGATTCTCAGTCTTAAAGAATGGCTCAAGACCCAATTTGAAATGAAAGATATGGGTGAAGCATCTTACATCCTCGGGATGAAGATTGAGAGAGATAGAAAAGCGAGGAGGCTAAGTATATCTCAGGAATCATACATAGGGAGTGTATTGAAACGCTTTGGCGTGATTGGTTAGAAGACCATAGATTTGCCCATCTATAAAGGGACAGTTTTGTCTGAGAAAATGGCACCTGCATCAGACGAGGAACGTCTAAAGATGCAATCTGTGCCATATGCGCAGGCTATTGGCAGCTTGATGTATGCCATGAACTGCACTCGACTTGATTTGGCTTTTATAGTAAGCCTTGTGAGTCGATATCAGGCTAACCCAGGTATGCAACACTGGCAGGCTATTAAGCGGGTGTTTAGATACTTGTTGGGTACCAAGGATATGAAACTCACATATCAGGCCGAGAACCTGTCATTGGAAGGCTATAGTGATTCGGACTATGCCGGGTGTAAGGATGACAGGAAATCCACTGCTGGTTATGTATTTATGCTTGGTGGCGGCGCCGTAGCATGTGCTAGTAAGAAGCAGAAATGTGTTACTAAGTCCACGATGGAAGCTGAGTTTGTTGCATGCAGTTTGGCAGCTTCCGAGGCAGTATGGATTAAAGAGTTTCTAGCTGGGTTACAGCTAGAACAGTAGACTGATGCTCTTGTCCAAATTTATTGTGATAATTTGGCAATTGTGTCGACGAGATCAGTTCTAAAGTAAAGCATATTGAGGTGCATTACTTTTATATATTTGACATGCTACAATGGGGAAAGTTGACGGTGAGTCATCTTCCTTCGGTTGAGATGTTAGCTGATCCGTTAACGAAGGCCTTAACGACGGATCTATTTGTAAAATATGTTCATAGTTTTGGATTACGACCGGACTAGTGCACGAGTCACTGTTGGATCGCAAATATGAGCACAGAACCCATAGTGGGGGATGTAAGTATATATGGGTTTGTGTCCCATATTAATTGTCTTATTTGAGAGGAGTCGACCCTCCCTTGTGTGTGTGAACTTGAGGAGATGGTTAGGCTTCCGTGGGCCCACACCTAGATGGAAGAGACACTTTTAATGTTTGTAACCGTTTTGGAAGAAGAGTCTTGAAAAGGGAATAATTAGGAAAGTATCACCCGCATTGGAATTACCAAATTAGAAATAGCCAATTTGGAAATAACTAAATTAGAAACAGACGTGATGAAGTTGTAACTCCCAATTTGGGGGATCATGATGAGAGAATAAAGGGGAACGTTACTGTTCACGTTCCCCTACCCTTTGGGGTGTTCTCTCTCTCCCTTTGACTTGTTTCTTCTCCTTCTTCTCCATTGTGCTTTTAGTTTGGTGATTGATTGATCTTGGAGATCATATTAAAACAAAGCTTTGGAGAATCGCAGGAGGTGATATCGCTATCTCGTGGAGAAAGCGAGTCACAGATTCACACACGAACGGTTGCAAAAGGGTGATCTCTGACATACTATTCTATTTTTCTCTACGAAGAACGGAGTAACTTGGGTACAAAAGCCGCAAGTTAGTAGTTCACGTTCTTGGATTCATTTGATTGATGCTGATATAAATTGCTTGTTCATTTATATTGCTAAAAGCCTTGCATACTCTTGTATTTTTGTGTTTATGAGTGCAAGGTAATTCCTCGTGAAAACAGAATTTAAAGAATTCAACACCATATCGGACACAAGATCTGCTTCCGCTGCGGCTCGATTACCCTTCACGTGGCTGACCAACTAGGGTGGCTGAGGTCGTGGCTAGTCATTGCAGCAAGGTGAAGGGGAGAAGTGGGTGAGTTCGTGGATGGCAGCAAAAGGCGATGGCAGAGTTGCTGCCGTGGTGTGCAAGCTGCCAGCGAGAAAGAATGCAGAGGAGAAAGTTGAGGGGTAGTTGACACCACGGTCCAGCTCTCAGTCCCATCGTCCTTCGCCCATTCCGTAGAAAAATACCTGATCCGCGGCCTCTGCCCAAAGAAAGTCGTGATCTTTGACTTGATCAAGCGGGGAAGTCCCATCGGAGAAGACGGCGGTGGTGGCATTCAAGCTGGAGACTTTGTAGCAGTGTGGCTGCTCAGATGACTCGCTGGTGCCAGGTATAGAGTACTCTCCTTCTGGGAGCGTGGCTGACGGGCTAGGGTGGATGAGGCCATGGGCGGGGCTGGCCATTGCGGCGAGGTGAAGGAGAGAAGCAAATGAGTGGCTAGCAGCAAGAGGTGGTGGCGCATGCTGCGAGGGAGAAAGAAGGCGAAGAAGAAGAATTTAGGGGAAGGATTGTCCAAAAATAATTTACTTTCAGAAATAGTACTTTCTACAAGAACCTACCTTATAAACGGACATGAAGATAATTTTTTCTAGAAAATCATTTATGTGACAAAAGAAGTAAACAAACATATTTTTGGCAGCCCCTTCAAAGTTCATGTGCATCCATACAGCCCCCTTTTGAAGAGATTCAAGGTAGAAAGGAAAATGGATTTTAAAAGCTTTATGAGGAAAATTTTTTTACGAAAAAATAACTTTTTGCCCTTTAAAATTCCTTTTCTGCCTAGAAACAACAAGTGCATCCAAATAGCCCCAAAATGCCAAAAAATATAGGTTATGATCATACTCCGTCCTTAAATTATTATTACCTCAAGCTAAAATGGATCTTTTTAAGAAAAGTGGGTCCGCCACTTCCATATTTCACTTGTTTAGACAGGAAAAAAGGTTGAAAGAGACCAGGGGTGCGTTTGGATGACAAAACGTGAAAGGTGACAATTCTCGTCAGTCCAAAAATTAATCACTTCGGTTGGAGAGCTGACGATAATAGATGCTGAAAATAGGGTGAAGATTCTTAACACACTGATGCTCACTTCATTGAACATCAGTGTTTCAGGCCTAATAATCGACAATTTGGGATGAATGGTAAAAATTCTTTGTCAGCCCTGATTTGTCCACTTTCATCAAACAAACACTTTTCGGGCTGACGAGGGATTTTCAGCTTCATATTTGACAACTATCACTTTTCTAAACGCACCCCCAAAGATGCCGTCTTCCTATTCTTCCACATTAGCATGTTAGCAAATTCATCACGTGGGTTGGCGTTTAGACTCTCACCGGATGTATTAATTATTGTAAGATGCAAAATAGACACTCCTTGAAGCCATTGGGTGACACAATTTTCGGACAAGTAATTTTCTCTTAGGGTGATAATAAAACCGGACAGAGGGAGTATAAAGAAACTTTCAACCTTTTCAAGTTAATCTTCATGCGTGATCGATTGTTTACTCTTTTTTTTCTTATTTTGACAAATATTTTTGACACCCACTGAGAGTGTGACAGGGTGGGGTGGCGAACTAACCCCTCCCACACAGCCCACAACAACCAGGAAATAGCTGAACTAATTATGTTATCGTAGCCCATGGGTTAGTGACAAAAATTTGAGTACTTGGGGATAATTTGGGGGGTTGCGTGTCAACCGTGTCAACGATTTGTCCATAGGGCCCAAGTACTACGTCTACATGGTGAGTGTCATGCAACATCTTTGATGTGCAAAATGTGTGCTAAAATCCTACAAAGAAACACGTCAGTTCTTCCTGCACCTGTATGTTCAATTATTTCTTGCTTTTCGATTCATACTATTAGATAATATATAGTGGAAATTTTGGTTTCTTTTATATGGAGCCATATATTTAGTCAGGCCACCAGTTTGTTGCGTCTCTTCTTTGCCAGCCTATTTTGCGACACACAAATTTTGCGGGATCTGACACATGAGAAATAATAATATGTACCCGCCTGCCCCCGTATTATGGAAGATGCAAGATTTATGTAGTGCAGTCCAGAGTTGCTCGACAAATGATTGTAGGCATGCACCACTATGATACTTACAGGAGATTGTTTATATAGGGGTTGTCCTGTTGTTTGACCATTAGTTACATCTAGAAGTAGAAATTAATTCACTGAATTTAGGATATATCACGTTGATAGATATCTCTTGATTCGTTTCTTCATCTGAATCTAGGAGACACATCACTTCATTAGACGAGAAGAAATATGAGCTGGGAAAGGTATAAAAACCTTGAAAGTACACGACTAGTTTCAGCTTTTATCGCTTTTGTAGAAAACATCCAATAAATCAACTAAGTCTGCATAGCAGTTGTGGTATATTAATAGGTATGAATGGGATGAAAGTCCCCATAATCACTTAAACAAAAAGAAAAATCTCAGGTAATAGTAATAAATATACACCATCCATCCTGTTTTAGATGCCACATGTGTAAAATGACAGTTCTTTTTTAGATGCTCAATCTGGTTAATTTAAGTGGATTTTGGATCTCTTCTACCCCCGATTAGTTGGAGTCTCCACCATCCAATAAAAATCGACTTTTGCCAATGTAGCATCTAAAACAGGACAAAGGGAGAATGCAGGTGTGATTAAATGTTGCGCTTATGTGGAGGTGGAAATCTTGCTGGATCTTATTCTCTATCCGAAAGTGAATCCTTTCTTCACTGTAAGAACATGCCTAGTTGCAGTTTTTTAAATAATTTTTGAAGGACAATCGATAAATCTGTTGGAAGTATTGGTTTCAACCCATCTAGGAAATGTTCAATTTGATTGGACTTGTTGGGTTAAGGCCCATTGATGTTAAACTCGTGTTGAATTAAAAGAAGCCGAGCCCATTGAACTCAAAGCCCATATTAAAAAGCGAATGAACATTGGTAGAGGTGTAGGAATGACATAATTTAAACATTAATGTTGGTTTAAGGAACCGAGAGGTTATTCATGAATCTTCCAAGAGTCACACTTCTTGGGGACTTGTCTATGTCCATCAATCTATTCAGGTTATGTGCACACCTCCTTGGGTCTTGTAGAGTCCACATTCATTTATTTACTAATTGTGCATATATCCTTTTGTCCGTCTCTATTTTCTATAAATAGGGTGTCTCATATTGCATAAAACATGGGTTTTCATGAGTCTAACGGTCTCATATCTGTCTCAAGCATTGAGAGAGTAGTTGCATCAGTCTCGTTTGCCAGAACACTTAGATTGCAGTGCTTCTTCTTGTTCTGAGTGTTAGGGATCAAGTATCCTAATTAACAGACGTCCATATGTAGCTCCTAAGCATCAGTGGGAGGGACAAATTCTGTCTTATGGACAAAATATTGAACACTTGCCTTGGTCTAATTCGTCATCATTTCGCTCATCGAGTTGCATCTCATAGGTGATACAAAAGCAAGAATTATTGGTAAGAATTACCTACAGCCTTAAGACATAATTTTTTCTTTTCTTGCTGTTCCTCTGACCACCTTCAACCATGTTGGCCTTTGATTCAATGGAAAAAACACAACTTTTCTTTTTAGAATTGGGGTTATCCTCCTCAATCCTCAATCGAACAATCAAGTCCTCAAAATACATCTCCTTTCGTTTGTGCTTCAAATAGTTCTTAAAATTCTTCCAAGAAAGCGGCAACTTTTCAATCATTGCCGCAACCTAAAAAGAGTCGTACCTTCATATTTTCATTCATGTGGGGGATTGTAAGAAATATGGGTATGAGTCCATATAGGAAATGTTCAATTTGATTGGACTTGTTGGCTGAGCCCATTAAGTTTAAATCTCATATTAAAAAGTGTATGAACATTGGTAGAAGTGTAGGAATGGTATAATTGAAACATTAATGTTGGGTAAAGGAACCAAGGTCATTCATGAATCTTCTAAGAGTCACACCTCTTGGGGACTTGTCTGTTGCCATCCAATCATTCTAGTTAATTATGTGCACACCTCCTTGGGTCTTGTATAGCCTACATTCGATTATTTGAGGATTGTGCATGTACACCCATTCATCCATCTCCATTGTCTATAAATAGGATGTCTAATATTGAATCAAACACTGGTTTTTATGAGTCTAATGGTCTCATATGTGTCTCAAGCATTGAGAGAGAGTAGTAGCATCACTCTGGTTAGTTAGAACACTTAATTATAATGGTTGTTCTAAGTGTTGGAGATCAAGTTATCCTTTGAGGCAAACATTCTTACGAAGCTCCGAAGCAATAGTGTGAGGGACAAATTTTGTGTTAAGGACAAAGTGTTGAACACTTGTCTTGGTCTGGATTGTCATCATTTTATTCATCAAGTTGCATCTCGTAAGTGATACAAAAGCAAGAATTATTGGTTAGAATTTTACTAACAAAATCTTCTCAGTCAATGCACACGCAAGTGAGGTCTATTATGAGGTGTATGATATAAATTCTCCATGATCACTTAAAACAAGAATAGAAAAACTCAAGGAATATGTCTTTGAAAATAAATAAATATATATATATATATTTAAAAATTGGTATGAACAACGATGTTCTCAAGTTTATGTGCAGAAGATTTCTTTTGCGAGGAGACGTTCTAGACCCGCCTGATGGGTCGGGGTCTAGAACTCCCTGGTGGCACCATCAAGATGGCAAGATCAAATATAAATGAGCCAAACTAGTGCTAATTAACCCAGCAAAAACTAATCCTATTTGTTAGAACTAGGTTGAAGCAAGATTAGCTTGAATATAAAACCAATTAATCCAAGAAAAAACTTGAGATGTGTGAGCAAAACTAAATAAGATGATACAGAAAAAGTAACTTATAATTTTGAGCATGCTCTTCAAATTTTTTTGGTTAAACTTTGATAGAAATTATTAGATTTTATCTTTTTTATTTATAAAAATTGTACTCCATTTTCTCCCCCCTCCCCCTCGGGCGTCTACTTTCATTAGTTACGTTTGTCATACTGTGTCTTTTGTCCAACGTGCTTCTCACCATCCATGAAATCTTCACTGTTTGAAAAAAGCACGGAGGAAGCATTTTTTTTTAATCAAAATACTCGATAACATTATCTGAACTATCAATGCAGCTCGGAGTCAGTTTTGCATTGGCTCCCCAAGCTAGACGCACAAATTGACGAATTGAGTAGCGTACTTTGGGTGATATTGGTGGACGATGGAATGAACAGAAGATCCACCCCTTAATTATTCTCTTGGAGAGTGCTTCCACAACTAACTATCCACTTTGTAGACTCATTTTTACTTTGTGGACCAGAAATTTCATTTTTTTCTGATCCAAAGGCATTGATTGGACACCTTTGATTAAGCCGATCATTCATTTAATATTACCGAGTGCGTTTAAGCTGTCCTGGTCTTAATTTTTTTCGTTCTTTTGAATTTACCCCGTGATTCACACTTTGAACTTTTGAACCAGGTAGGAGTGCATTGGTTGCAATGTCAGATGAGCTATCATAGAGAAGTTATTAGGTACCTGCTGCGTACATGGAGGTTGTACTCTTCACCGATTAGTGATTAACACAATTTTCAATTTATAGGTCCCACATGGGCCCTCATGACCAGAAAGGGAGTCATGTCAATACTTTTTTGTGGTGAGCATGACTTTCCCCGGACGCGTCGCGTACCTAATAATCTCTCACAGCTATCATGCTCTTTGCTTGAGTTTGCCCCATTCCAAAATATTTCCGATAACTTTCCCAGTTAGTCATCTTGTCTATCAGTAGTAACTTTTTGGATGGTTCTCTTCCTACGCCATTATGCAATTGCACTCGTTGAAAGAAATGCATCTTTATTGAAATAATATTACCGGCCCCATTCCTGAATGTATTTGACAACTTTTACAGCTGACCATCTTTTTATTGCAAATGCCTCAAATGGTACAAAAATCTTTCAATAAACATCATAAACATAATATGTCAATAAAACAACCATCATAAACATACAAATGAATCTTGATACAAACAGAAAAATTGCCCCAAACATACATTTTGTACATTTGCTGCTGAAAAGAAGGTTCACGGTGGTGGCATAGAAGGAGAGCTCCACGGAAGATCACGCACTAGGCCGTTGAAGGCGTGTAGGTAATATCCTCATAACTAGTGAGAACTTTTGTGTGCAAGATTCCACAGTCCATACACTTCAAACTTATCCAGGGAGATAGCATATTATTCCCATTTTACAATAGGACGTCATTGGGCCGATTTAGTGTCTTCCAGGATGCAAAAACAAGATGACGACAGACAGCTTCCCCTTTTAATTCCGGGTCTTGCATATGCCAAAGGTCCAATGATCCTCCTCTTAATATATTGACATAGGGACCTTTCAAATTTAAGACTAGCTAGAAGACTTTTCTTCAAAGTGCATTTTACTTGTCTAGTCTTTGGTTGTTCACTTTAGATACATGCATAGAGTGAATAATTTGTCAACTATGAAAAAACCCATCAGGTAGACAAACAATCGAAGTGGATATCATAAAAATTACCATTTGGGTAGTATAGTGCCAAGACTCCACATTTTGTAGAATCAAATTTATGTCATTATAGAATCGGTTAAGGAGTATCATAAAGCACAAACTTAAAAATCAAGTAGCTACTGTATTTCTGAATATACGTCTGCAACCTACCTGATCACCAATTTGTTCAAAAAGGTCAAAAAAGGAAGAAGACAGTCATTAAGATTGTAAACGGCCATTTGACCCATTAGTAGCCAAAGTCTATGCCAATCCAAACCCATGAAAAAAAAAATTATGAAGCATCCGACTCTTATAAAAGCTGATCGTATACTTCAATAGCCAAGGCATTCAGTTTCCATAGGGACGATCCAGCAAGATTTCCCTTCAGCATGAGCACCATGAAGAGCAAGTGACTTGAATCTTCATTGTTCTTGCTACTTGTCTTCATTTCACTGCTACCTTTGGGCACTGAAAGGTGCATCGAATTAGAGAGGCAAGCCCTTCTTGAATTCCAAAAAGGCCATCAAAATATTGGAACCAAGTTCTATTCATGGGAGCTTCATGATAATTGTTGTATGTGGTTTGGTATTACTTGTCATAACATAACTGGCCGTGTCATCGAGCTCAATTTCACCAACCTCTCAGGTTGATGGGTGAGTTGTCTCCTTCTTTGCTCCACTTGAGCTATCTTACTCACTTGAACTTAAGTAATAACAACTTCTCCATGCCTATTCCAAAATTCATAGGCTCATTCCATCATTTGAAGTATCTTTATCTCGGAAATTCTCATTTTTCTGGACAGGTTCCTCGTGAACTTGGAAACATTACAAGTTTGCTTCGTCTTGATCTCAACTACATGAGCTGTATCCTGAAAACCTCAATTTGCTATCTCATCTGTCTCTGTTGAAACATCTTGATGTGACTGTGGTCAACTTAAGTAGGTCGCATGATTGGCTTTACTCTATTAACATGCTTAGTCATTTATCAATATTGCACTTGGAATCGTGTTCCATAAGCAGCATCCCACCTTCTCTTCCACTTACTAATTTATCATCACTTGTTACCTTGGATCTTTCTTGGAATGATATTAATTCATCACTACCGTCCTGGTTGTGGAATCTTACTGTTGTTACCGATGTGAATCTCCAATACAACCACTTCTATGGTTTTCCTGATTGTCTAGGTAACATGGCTTCAATTTCTAGTTTTCACTTGGCAGGGATTGGTCTTAAGATGCTTCCTGCCACGATCATGCATCTTTGTAAATTGCAGAGTTTGTATTTGTAAGACAATCATCTCATGAGAAGTAGTTTGGGGTTTCTTAGAAATTTCACTGGATGTCTTACTAAACGTTTGGAAATTTTGGATCTGAGCCTCAATGAGCTAAATGGTACCCTCCCTACGAGCTTTTGCAAATTCTTATCATTGGGACAACTGGATCTCAGCTATAACTTCTTTAGCAGCCCCATTCTAGAATGTCTTGCACAACTTCCCCAACTAGCCATCTTTGATTTTTTTCCTCTTAACTCCTTGAATGGTCCCTTTCCTTTACCAATTTGCCAAATGTAAGAATTGTATCTGGATTCCAATAACTTAAACGGTCTTGTTCCATTATGTGTTGGACAATTATCAAAGTTGGTGGCCTTTTCTATTTCATTCAACTCCTTCACTGGGGTGGTAACTGAAGCCCATCTTGCCAACCTATCCAGTTTGAAGTGTTTAGGAATGACCTCAAATTCCTTGTCTTTCCATGTTTCATCTGATTGGGTGCCCTGCTTCAGTCTCAACATTATCCTGCTAGGATCTTGCAAACAAGGGCCTAATTTTCCTGCATCGCTTAGAAAACACAACTTTACTCGACTAGACATTTCTAATTCAGAAATTGTCGGCGTAATTCCTTACTGGTTTTGAAAATTTTCATCTCAACTTCGATATCTGAACATGTCAAAAAACCTGATTCGGGGCATGATTCCAAGGGAAGCAATATTTACTTCCATTTCGGGTTTGGACTTGAGCTGAAACAACTTCGAAGGCCCACCGCCTCAGCTATCTAGTTATTTGGATATGTTAGACCTATCCCACAATTCTTTCTCCGGATCCCTCTCACCAATGTTAAGCAAATCCCAAGCTTTGATTTTATTTCTCTCTCATAACCTTCTGACTGGCAACATCCGCCAATCAAAAGTGAGAGAGATATGTTTTTGATCAACTTGTCCAACAATAAGTTGGGAAACTGCCTCAATGTTGGAATAGATTGAGCATCAGAGTAATTGATTTGGGAAACAATAATCTGACTGTAGAAATCCCCAGTTCAATGGGATCTCTATAACACCTTAGACACTTGCACTTGGATAATAATCACTTCACAGGAGTTCTCCCCCCTTCGTTTCAAAACCTGAAGAATCTAGCTGTTCTAGATATTAGTAACAACAAGCTCCAAGGAATAATCCCCTACTGTGTAGGAGAAAGTCTTTCCAACCTCATCTTACTTCGTATGAGTGGAAACATGTTTGATGGTGGAATTCCTCGAGAGCTAGCTCTTCTTATATTCCTCCGTGTATTGGACGTATCTTATAATCATTTATCAGGGCATATACCAAAGAAGTGGGGTGAATTTCCTACAATGATCTCTGGAAATAGTGTTCTTACAGATTTTGAAGTAAGTACGGGTATGGGGAGTGACAATCCAGTTACCGTTTTATGGATAATAGTAACCACACTGTCACACATCCATAAATCAGAGAAACGACCTTAGATATCCACAACTAGCATTCAGCAGTCCTAGATATCAACAACTAGCAGTCCTAATAGCCATAACTAGCACAACATGCTATCATAAAAAGAACGTAAAAACAATCAGCACTCAATCAAACAAAAAAGGTCAGGACAAGAGAATGCAAACAGTGGAAAGAGGTGGCCCTTCCACGTTGGTGAGAATTCCACGTCTTCTCTCGATCCTATACAAGAAAGCAAAATACAAATGAAGCTACTGAAATAAAATCTAAGTTAAGACTCACTAAACTATTCTAAAACTAAGCTATGCTAAGAATTTGGTAAACTATTGGCTTCCGTCCCCAGCAACGGTGCCAAAAAACTTGATCGTTTAAAATTAAACCATTGCAAGTGCACAAGGCAATTGTGTACTACAACGAGTATTGAAGGGTTGTTGACCTCAGGGACAGTTAAATACTTTACCAAATTCAAGAGAAAATTGCAATTTGTTTAATTAATCTAGAGAAAGCAATGAACTTTAACTACTTCTAAAGGATTTGAATCAATGTAGAGAATTATCAAGGCAATGAATCTACCACTAGATATGCAATTACTACTCTTGATTATTATTGCACGCAAATTGACATGATATGGTAATTCATGTTCTTGGTCGGACACATGAATCATTAATGAATTCACTAACATTCTTGGTCGGACATGAAAGTTCATCCACTATTGTGTAATCAATCCTATCCTTGGTCGGATATAGAATCAATCACAAACCTACTCTTGGTTAGACACAGGAATTAAAAAGATCTAATTTCATTCATATCAATTAAGTCTATAGTCAAACACTCAAAAGAATGCTCATGAAAGAGCATTAAGCACAAATCATATCAACTTTATTAAATGAAACTAAACAGTGTAGTAATATACATATCTAGGGCTTCATCTAGCCTTGACAAGCCTGCTAGACTCATTCCTATAACTACTAGGATGACTAAGCTTTTTGAAGAAATTGCAAAATTAAATATGAGACACACAAACATGAATACTCAACCAAATCAAGAAAAGAATAAGATAACATATATAGATCCACCAAATGGAAAGGCAAATATATATGGCAAGGAAAGCAAAGGAAAAATAATTACTTCTAGTTCTCCTAGGCATGATAAAAAGCTATCTAGTACCACTATGCAGATACCTAGAAACAAGGAAAAAGGTCTAGTTATCCATACAGCTCTTTTGGCAGGAAATTCCTCCAGATGGTACCTGGATAGTGGGTGCTCTAGGCATATGACTGGACAAAAGGCAAACTTCTCTAAGCTAAAGGAATTTGATGGGGGGCCGATCACTTTTGGAGATGATAGTACCGCAAAGATTGTTGGAAAAGAAACTTTAAATGTCCCAAAATTACCTTATCTAAAGGATGTTCTATTTGTAGAAGGGTTAAAACACAACCTTCTTAGTGTTTCCCAAATTTGAGATCAAGATCACTTTGTAAACTTGGGCAGTCATAGTTATGAGATTACCAATAAAAAGGGTAAAATCATCTTGAATGGTCTTCAAACCACTGACAACTGCTATGTGATTGAGGGAACATCCAAACCAAGTTCTTCTCTCTGTTATATGACAAAGATAAGTGAAACCGAATTATGACATCAACGTCTTGGTCATGTAAACTACAGAGACATGTCCCGGCTAAGCAAAGGAGGACATCTTAGGGGTTTACCTATGATTAGCTGAAAGGCTAAAAGTGAATGTGGCACATGTCAAATAGGTAAACAAGTTAGAACCACACATAAAAAGGTAAACACTATTAATACTTCTAGATCTCTTGAATTGCTTCATATGAATTTAGTATGACCAATGATGGATGATTTCTCAAGATTTACTTGGGTCACTTTCGTAAGAGAAAAGTCATATACTTTTCTTGAATTCAAGTAATAACTAGCTAAGCAAATCCAAAATGAGAAAGGTGAGTCCATTGTCAAGATTAGGAGCGATCATGGTGGAGAATTCAAAAATAATTCTTTTGATAAATTCTGTGATAAATATGGGATTCATCATGAATTCTCTGCACCAAAAACTCCTCAACAAAATGGTGTTGCTGAGAGAAAGAACAATGTCCTACAAGACATGGCCACTGTACTTTTAACTAGCAAAAATCTTCCAAAGAATTTGTTGTCTGAAGCAGTAAACACTGCCTGCTATATTATTAATCGAGTTTATGTTCGAGCAAGTATGAATCAAATAGTGTATGAGCTATGACATGGTAAACGCCTAGTGTTAAGTACTTTAAGGTCTTTAGAAACAAATGTTATATTTTAAAAGACCGTGAGAACCTAGGAAAACTTGATGCAAAAAGTGATGAAGGAATATTCTTTGGATATTCTTCAAACAGTCGAGCATATCGTGTTCTAAATTTAAGGACCAATACCATTCAAGAATCCATCAATGTGGTTGATCATGATGAGGAAATGGGTTAAGGTCCACAAACTTGAAGAAATTGGTAGTACTTGACCTTAATAACAACAAGCTCTGCAGGAAAATTCCCTCATGGATTGGAGTTTGGTCCTCCCAAACTTGTAATGCTGCAGATGATGGTGAAATTCCTCCAGAGCTAGCTCTTGTTGGACTGCTCCAAGTCTTGGATTTTTCTCATAATAATCTATCCGGAAAGATACCTAGTACTTGGGGTGAATTTCCTGCAATGATCCTTGAAAAAAATGCTACTTCGGATTATTATGCCAATTACTTCGAAGGTGGGTATGACAGGTACTTAACTTGTGGCAGATGCCATATACTCGTTATTGGGTAGACATCATTTTCGTCATCGAAGGAAGAGAACTTGGCTACAGTGGTAGAAGGTTGGGTTTTCTAGCTGGAATAGATGGTTCTAACAATAGTTTATTGGAGAGATCCCAGAAAGATATGCCAGAAGAGATATACAACAAAATCCATTTTTCGGGACCAGAAATTCATCCTTTTATGCCTATTGTTAGAAACATGCAAGTATAAATGAGCTAAACTAGTGGCAATTAACCCAGCAAAAACTACTCCTATTTGTTAGGCCTAGGTTGAACCAAGATTAGCTTCGAAATAAGCTCAATCAATTCAAGGGTATACTTGAGATGCGTGAGCAACACTACATAAGATGTTACAGAAGGAGTAACTTATAATTTTGATCTTTCACTTCAAAATTTTTTGGTTAAACTTTGATTGGAATCATTTTTATTTTACGTTTTTTTATTTATAAAAATTGTACTCCATGTTTTGGCCCCCCCCATCAATGAAATCCTGATTCCACCCCTGCGAACAGACCTCTACTTTCATTAACAGTTATGTTATAAAGCAACCGCCTGGATAGGCGGTTGGCAGGTTTTAATGGTAGGGCCACAATCAGGACCAATCAGAGCAATCGGGACCTGTGGGTCCAACCTAAAAACTGTTGAGCTGCTTGTCCATGTAACCGATACATACCTTTTTTCTTCATTTTTGTTATACGAGTGTCTTTTGTGGTTTAATGTGCTTCTCACCATTCATCAAATTTTCACTGTTTGCAAAAAAAGCACAGAGGAAGTATTTTTATTTGGTCAAAATACTCACATGACATCGGTCATTTTTTCTTTAGCATCCCCAAGCTAGATGCGCCATTTCACGAATTGAGTAGCATACTTTGGGTGATATTTGTGGACGATTAAATGAACGGAAGATTCACCCCTTAATCATTATCTTGGAGAGTGCTTCCACAACTAACTACCCCCCTCTGTAGACTCCTTTTTACTTTGTGCACCAGAAATTCCTTTGTTTTTTCCAATCCAAAGGCATTGATTCGATGACTTTGATTAGGTGGACGACTTTGATTACGCGGATCATTCATTTAATATTACCGAGTGCGTTTAAGCTGTCCTGGTCTTTAATTTATTTCATTCTTCTGCATTTACCCTGTGATCCACACTTCGAACTTTTGAAGCTAATAGGGAGGCTGTGGGAGGTCCTCGACATGTTGTAAAATGCTGCTAAAGTAGACATTTTCTTACGGCCAAGGAAACATTCAGATCTTCATTAGCAAGAGCGCCATGTTGAGCCGGTGCCTTGAATCACTTCTCTAGCTCTATGTCCTGATTTCGCTTCTACCCGTAGGCATTGAAAGCTGCATAGCAAGTGAGAGGGAAGCTCTTCTTGAATTCAGGCAAGGCCCTCAAGAAAATGGAAGCAGGCTGTCCTCATGGGATGGTGACAATTGTTGTGCATGGCTTGGCGTGACCTGTCATTACACGAGCGGCCACATCATCAAGCTTGACCTCTCCAGCTCAAGCAGGGATAATAAATTGGGAGGTGAGCTATCATCTTCTCTGCTCCACTTGAACAATCTCACTCACTTGGACTTAAGTGGTAGCAACTTCTCTATTAAAATTCCATGTTTCATAGGATCATTCCATCATTTGATCTACCTAAACCTTAGCTGTGCTTCTTTTTGGGGACAGTTGTTTCATGAACTTGGAAATTTGACACATTTGCTTTTTCTCGACTTAAGTCACAATCATCTAGACGTTTATACTGACAACCTTCACTGGCTGTCTTGCCTGTCTCTCTTGACACATTTTGATCTCAGCCATGTCAACCTAAGCAGGTCACATGACTGGTTTTACTTTGTCAACTTGCTTAATCATCTAACAGTGTTGCACTTATGTTTATGAAAACCTAAACACTATTTCACCTTCTCCATTTAGTAATCTAGCATCACTTGCTAGTTTGGATCTGAGTCTCAACGATATTAACTTATCAATTCCATCTTCGCTCTGTAATATAACTTCTCTTGTAGAACTATACCTTGACGCCTACTGGCTTAAGTGGCCCCATTCCAAAATGGCTTGGACAACTTCAAAAGTTACCCATCTTGTCACTTCCTCACAACTCCTTGACTGGTCCGTTTCCTACATCATCATGCCAATTATACTCGCTGAAAGAATTGAATCTTGGTTACAACAATTTGAACGGGCCCCTTCCACATGTCTCGGAAACTTGTCACAATTAGTTGTACTGTCCCTTGCATTCAACTCTTTCGATGGTGTGGTGTCCGAAGCCCATTTTATCAATCTATCCAGATTGAAGGGGCTGGCTCTGACTTCAAACCTTCTATCTTTCAAGGTCCCTTCCCATTGCGTGCCCCCATTCAATCTGGATTTCATCTTTTTGGGATCTTGCAAACAGGGGACTAATTTTCCTGCATGGCTAAAGACATAAAATTTTATCAGCCTCGACATCTCCAATTCAGGAATAGTGGATATTGTTCCTAATTGAATTTGGAACATTGCTTCTCAAATTGTTAATCTATACATATCAAACAACCAAATTAGGGGGAATTCCAAGTGAAACAAATTTTAGTTCTATCAAATTTTTGGATTTGAGCTCAAACAAATTTGAAGGCCAGCTAACAAGGCTACATTCTTCATGTGTGTTAGACCTATCCAGCAATTCATTTTCAGGATCCATCTCAGAACTGTTTAACACTTCAGGAGCAAATGATTGACCCTGTCCTAGTTCTCCAATTCACTAAGACAACCTTCTGAATTAAGGGGTGTAAACGCGTCCATATATTTATGTCCTTCCGTCCATCCATCTGCTTAATATTAAAATGGACAGTTGTTTATTGTCCACCATGGACATGGATGTGGCTACGGACATAACCGAGCCGTGTCCGCAGCCATCCGTGTCCGCCATCATATATAAATTAATTATTTTTCAATAAAAAATAACTAAGTTGATAATTTTTTTAAATAAAAAGTACGATCATTTAAAAAGAAAAGTTGGTATAACTATCATTTTTGTTTCGGGAATTGAGATATTCTTTATCTCATCTAAAACTTCTTCTTGTTTTCAAGAATAAAGCATAGTGTCTTTTTCTCTTGTGTCCGCGTCTGTGACGGACGGCTGCGGACATAAATAGATGGGTGTATGTAGTTAAACGAACGGCTGCGCACACGCCTTATCCTCGTCCGTCTGTTTACACCCCTATTCTAAATGGCAGCAACCCGTCATATATATGTCAGTTAAATTTTGATATAATCAATTTGTCCAACAAGCAGTTAATAGGGAAACTGCCTCACCGCTGGGCAAGGTTTTAAAAACCGGACCGGAATTTCTACTAGGTAGGTCCAACCGGGTTCAACCGAGGGTCAACCCGGTGATGACATCATCACAAAAAAGAAAGAAAGAAGTGGGGGGTCTCTCTGGCCACCGCCGGAGGGGGTCCCCGCCCCATCTCATCTCCAAGTAGAGCCCCATCTCGTCTCGAACATAGCCCGGTAGGGGGCTCTGCTTCAAGGTGGGGCCCCCCTCCGACCGGGGAGGAGAGGAGGGTCGTCGTGGGGAGGGGGCCGTCAGAAGAGAGGGGGGGGGGTAAAACTCGGACCGGACCAGTCGGCTGGGTTGCAATGACCCGGCCGGGTCTACCGACCCAGTCGACCCGGACCGAAAACAGGTCTGGCTCCAGTCGGACCAGCTGGTCCCGTCCGGTATTTAAAACCATGGTGCTGGGGTAGATTGAAATATACAGCCGCAATTGATTTGGGAAACAATAGTTTAACAATGGAAATTTCAATTTCTATTGCTTCTCTGAAAGATCTTGTATTCTTGAGCTTAAATACCAATTACCTCTCTGGATTTCTCCCGACTTCCTTTAAAAACCTGAAGAAATTGGCAATTCTAGACCTTAGTAACAATAGCCTTCATGGGAAACTCCACTCATGGATTGGACAAAGCCCTGCCTCCCTTGTAATACTCAGTATGAGTGGAAACATTCTTGATGGTGAAATTCCCAAAAAGCTAGCTCTTCTTAGCCGCATCCAAGTCTTGGACATTTCCCATAATAATCTATCGGGGAAAATACCTAAGAACTGGGGAGAGTTTCATGCAATAATCTTTCAAAAAAATGCCACAAGGGGAATATGACAGAGATAAAATGGATCATCAACTTCCATTTGCCCTTGGCACTGGAAAATTTAAAGGACCTTATAACTGTTAGAAAATATTAATAATGGTAGGGCTAGAGTACCACCAACCTGTTGACGAAACTCCACAAATACCACAAATTCTGGAGAAGAGATTGGATTCGAGGCGCGTTAAATGTTGTCCTTGAAACAGATACGCCGCCTTCCGTGCACAGGCTTTTATTGGCGATCTGCTCCCGAGATACAACGAACCACTCCGCTGGTCTAAAGTTGCACTTTAAGTTAAACCAACACGAACTCGATTAGAGGAGATGCTAATGCTCAATGATTGGAGAGATTTAGAGCGAGAGAGAGAGAGTTTCTGTGTATTTGTCATCGTGTTTTATTCTCTATTTATAAGGGATATCAAATATGTAATTTCTGGAAGAAAGGACGCAACTTTTGAAACCAAAATGGCAGTTTTTTGCCCGATAATCGTCAGTATGATTGATTGCTTCCAAAAGTGATCGATTGCACCTCATTTTAAGTAAATCACAGTACTTACAATCGATCGTTCTCATAGGCAATCGATCGCAGTTCCTTCTGCGATTGATCGCGATCACTAGGCGATCGATCGCATGAACCTGAGATTGTTAATTCAAGTCACCATTATCCAACAATCGCCACCATGACTTGATATTAAACCAGACAACATGAATTAGACATTGAGCTATATTTCTCTATGTTTTTGGCGATAGGTACCTTGCAGGTTTGAACCTACACCTAGTTTGGCATACCGCCACTCTCACAAGTTTGAAGTGAACAAAGTCTTGAACTTGAATCTTAGAGCAAGAGCTTTGACATATCCAACACATAAAGTAACTCCCTTTTCGAGATCATTCGGGGTAGCGCTTTACGGCCATGCACCTTGTATCTTTTCATGAGTTGCACATTAGAGAATAAGCCCAGGTTCTCCTTAACTGCGACCTTAGTGGCACTGACATAGGTGACAGTCTCTGAGGGTAATCTGCATAATAATACCCTGCCATATAGGCCTTGACCTTACTAAGACTTTTGTCAACTTGTTTCATATGCAGTAGAGCATTTTCATCATAACAAGGGAATGAGCATATAATATATTTAAATAGTGTTCTTCAAGTCACGCATTACCTTATTTTTACCCATTGAATCTTCGTTGTGGGATCTCCATGCAAAGAGATTGGGTTGCCACTAATGATGACTTAATCATAGGCTTTCAGCCCCATTCCCCTAGATGAGTTTTGGATTTGCCTTACTGACAATCCTTTGGTAAACGAATCAACCAAATTATCCACTGATCGTATGAAAGTTAAGGTAATGACCTCAGAGGTAGTTAACTTGCGCAAGATTTTATACCTTAGTTCAATATATCTGGAGGACCTCTTTGTTACGTCTCCTTAGTATTAGACTCTTTTGCTATTTTAATAAGGCTATTGTGGGCCGTTGTTAGGAATAGGTTAATTATTTGAATTAGTTGATTATGTGTTTTCAGCCCATCAGGTCCATCAGCACTAGGCCCAGTGCCACTATGTAAGGGGGCGTCTTGCCCTGTTTTGAGTAATAAGAAAGAACCCTAGTTTTTCTCATCTCCTTTTCTCTTCTCATCCTCTTCTTGCTTCCGGTCGTCGGCTATTGTGCATCCATCTAGGGACAACACTAGTATCGGAGCACTCGGATCCTTGATTTCGTCTTTCTGGCTCGAAAGAAAGCTACGGAGAACCAAGAGGGTCCCTCGACCCAGTCTGACGAGGAGGCGCCAGCGGCTCAGGCCCAGGCCGTCCCCTTCTCCACCATAGATTCAGCCCTGGTACAGGCCATTACGGACTTTACGGCGGAGATGCGATCCCTACACCTCGGTCAGTAGACTATCCTTGAGCATCTGCTAGCCCCTGCACTGCCGGCCTCCGACATGGATCATCAACACCCTTCAGCACTGCAGGGGCCTTTTTTCGCGGCATCGCAGGGCTCCCCTTTGCATCATCCAACGCTGCAGGGCCATTCCTCCACTACAACACATGGCTTTTGATCATTTAAATATAAACCCTTGCAAGTGCACAAGGTAATTGTACTATGGCGAGTATTGAAGGGTTGCCGAACCTCAGGGTTGGTTAAATATTTTACCAAACTCAAGAGAAGAAAAGATGTAGTTTAACTAATTCTAAAGAAATCAATAAACTTTAACTAATCTAACTAATTTAACCAATGAGGAGAAATATCAAGGCAATGAATCCACCACTAGACATGCAATTACTACTCTCAATTATTATTAGGCATAAGTTAATATGATATGGTAACTTATGTTCATGGTCAGACAAACAAATCACAATGAATTCACTCACGTTCTTGGTTGGACACGAAAGTTCATCCACTATCATGTAATTAATTCTATCCTTGGTCGAGCATAAAATCAATCAGAAACTTGTTCTTGGTCCGACACGGGGATTAAAAATATCTAATTCTATTCATAATCAATCAAGTTTATGGTCAAGCACTAAGAAGAAACTCATGAAATAGCATTAAACATGAATCATAATCAACTTTGTTAAATAAAACTATTAAGAGTAGCAATACACATCTAGGGCTTCATTTAGCCTTGATAAAGAATTTAGCTATACATAGAAGAAGAGAAAAGAAAAGCTTATTTTGATAGTTCCATTAGCATGGATTTCTTCTTCTTCCTTGGCTCCAAAAGACATTCTCATTTTCTTCCTCTTCTCTACCCTCCAATATAGGTCCAGATCCTCAAAACGTTCTCCCTTAAGGCTTATTTATATGTTTCAAGAGAAACTCCGAAGTCCCCTTCCAAATCCAAGTCGAAATAGGCTTGATTTAGGTTTTGCCGCTCAAACAGATCGATCGCTTGGTATAGCCGATCGATCGCTTACCGATCGATCACTTTTCTTCACAAATTCCTAAGTTGTCGCGCCAATCGTCCATTTCGTCTCGTCAGCCGATCGATCATTTCTATTCCCGATCGATCGTGCTTACTGTATTGCGCATATCCAAAAACTCCAGTAGATACAATCGATCGTTTTGAGTACCGATCAATCATTTCCTTCAATAACGCTGTTTCTCGGCTCTGGCGATCGATCGTGTATGAAATGCCAATCGATCGTAGTTAGTATTCATAACATTTAACTAGTTATAACTTTCTGTTCCAAACTCCGAATTATGCGCGGTCGGTGGCGTTGGAAAGCTGACTTCTTAAAATTCAACATGAAGCTTGAATCAGTCTAATCAGAGATATGCACAAGAAGTTATGATGATTTAACCATTGAAGTTACTTTTCACCTCATTTCTGTATCTTACTCTTGTTTCCTACAAAAACCAAAAATTGTATTAAAGTAGCACTAATTCTAATCAAATACTAACATAAACATAGGCTTAGGAGATAATAAAATGTATATTTCATGTGTAGATAAGCTTTCCTCAGTAGCAATCTCGCAGCTTTCCAGCCTCTGCGATGTTTGGGACTTTCGATCCTACAAATTTCCTACCACTTGGAGCCGCTGTCATTGATCGTTTAAAATTAAACCCTTGCAAGTGCACAAGGCAATTGTACTACAGTGAGTATTAAAGGGTTGTCGAACCTCAGGGACGGATTAATATTCTACCAAATTCAAGAGAAAAGTAGCAGTTTTTAATTAATCTAGAGAAAAGCAATGAACTTTAATTAAACTAAGCTGAGATTAATCAATAGGAGAAGTACCAAGGCTTTGAATCCACCACAATAGACTAGTGTATCGTCTCTCTCTCTCTTTTGAATTCAGATTTCCAGTTGGCTAGTGTATTCCTCTCGGACATACACTTGTCAATTCAAATTATAGTGCCCTCCTCTCGGATGTAACACATAAATCTATTAAAACATGGAACTGTGATCTATCTCTCTCGAGTATAAACCAATGAGACTTTATTAATATGTAACACTTCAGAGCCCTTACGTTCCTCTCGGACACGCAAGTGCTCTTTCAGATTGAAATCCACAAAGATCCACTCTTGTCTCTCTCGAGTACAAAGAATAAACTCTAATGAATTAACTTTTATTGCATAACAAAGATTCATACACCAACTAGAATAAAAACATAATATGAGAGAAAGAAACAATACAACCAATCAGTTGGGTTTCATCTACGCCTTGGAAGAGAGTCTAGCCAAGCATGGGAAGAGAATCCATCAACAAGTTCTTCATCTTCTTCTTCTTCTTCTTCTTCTTCCTTTGCTCTAGCCTCCAAGGACTCCAAAAGAACTCAAAACTCTATTCTTGCATACCCCATACGTTCTCCCTTAAGGCATATATATAGGGGTGAAGGAAAGCCCTCAAATCCCCTTCCAAATCCAAGTCAAAATAGGGTTAAATTGCGTTTTCCGTATGCACCGATCGATCGCCTTCATAGCACGATCGATCGTTTGACGAAAGTAGCCGAACGAAGCCGTTTTCCTTTGTTAATTGCTTCCGATCGATCGTATTGCGAACGATGCCGGACGAATCCGATCGATCGTTTTTACTGTCTTCGCAAGTCCAAAAATTCCAGTAGATACGATCGATCGTTTTGGTGTCCGATCGATCGTTTTCTCCAATGTAGTGTTTTCGCGGAAGACGCGATCGATCGCGTAAGGATGCGGTCGATCGTTTTTACTGTTCGGAATCTTCAAATGGCTATAACTTTTTGCTCCGAACTCCGAATTGCGCGTGGTTGGTGGCGTTGGAAAGCTGACATCTTGAACTTTAACATGAAGCTTGAATCAGTTCAATCCGATATTTGTACACGGAGTTATGATAATTTGACCATTGAAGTCCGTTTTCTCTTCATTTTTGTATCTTTGCTCTCATTTCCTACAAAACCAAAAACTATATTAAAGTAGTAGTAATTCTAATCAAACACTAGCATAAACATAAGTTTAGGAGATAATAAAATGTATATTTCATGTATAGATCACACCCCCAAACCTAGATTTTGCTAGTCCCTAGCAAAACAAAACAAAACAAAATCAAACAAACTAAGGAACTAATGCATAAAAGTAAACACCACTTTCGTAGGGAACACGATTGCATTGAGCGTATGCAACAAGCCGTTAAACCTCTAGGTGTCCCTAGTAGGACGAGTGTTGTCTCGTGAGGGTTTGCAGCCATGCTACCCACAAACATGTATTTATGAAACTAATTAACCTAAGTTCAAAACAAAGCAAAAATAAAAACATTGTAAAAACAAGCAAACCTATTATCCCGATAAATACATACTTCAATGCTTAAGAAAATCAACCACATGTACTTGGTTCATAATCAACAGGAATATAGAAGTCCTCAAGTAAGTGGTTTTATTCCACACTTTCATCTTGGAAATTTCTGCTCAAATATTATATAGCATGATAACATAAATAGTAGAAAGTGTAGAACATTGTAGCAATACAATCTAAATTTCTGTTTATACAGATCTAGTGTTACCCATTAACCAAAGAACATCAGAATCTACATAGTCATCGTAATCTTTAGGTTCATGATAGCACAGATCTGCGCGCCTCCTTCGGGTCCAACATTCTAGATTTGAGAGGATAATACACCACAGATTTTTTTTTTTTTCTTTTTTTTTTTTTCGCTAGGACTGTGTAAGGCCTGACTTCAAGATGCTTAGGTTTAGCAATGACTCAGGCCAATGACTCCCAGCCAATTTGGCTTAGGGCATTAGGTTTTAAGAGACCGCTTCGGGCCCGAGCACCAGCCTAAGTTAATCCTATAAAATCAAGCAGCCCCTTTTTCTTTCATTTTGTTTTCATTTTTTTCGCATTTTTTCATTTTCAGCACATATTTTCAGCACATCTTTATTTTGTCCAGGCTGTATTATACTCTCAACCTATTTTCGGTTCCAATCCCTTGCCATAGCCAAGTAAATGGTCTATCATGATCTTTTAAGCTCAACAGATAACTACACATCATCCAATGACTCTGACTAAAGACATCCCACTGTAGATTAGCATTCAACAAATCTCTAGATGGTATTACTTTATGTAACTAGTGTGTGTGAGTGAGTTTTCTTAGTTCAAGCACTTATTCCAAGAGGACTGTAATAGAAAGATATGCTCAGTTAAGTGTATCTATCCTCCAGTATACTTACTCACACTTCCAATGCAAATTAATCTCCTAAGAATTGTAACATGCATTATTACGGGATAAACTATCAAAACCTGAAAAAAAAAAATACTAACAAACAACCTAAAAACTAATCAAAATTTTTATGATTTTTTTTTTATTATTATTTTATTTAATTTTTAAATATTTTTTATACAAGTAATATTCCCTCCCCCAAACCTATTATGAACATTGTCCTCAATGTGAACAAAATATAGCATGACAATGAGCATATAACAAAGAAAATCAAATAAAGGAGAGAATACACCTGAATACGTGGGTTGCCTCCCACCAAGCGCTAAGTTTAACGTCTTCAGCCAGACGTAGCCACGATCCTCTGTAGGGTCCTGATTATCAAGTCATCAACCTGGATCAATTAAATGATTGCACCACACACTCCTATCCTTGTTGCCTAAATATGGAGCACATCGTGGAATAAAAGGATGGAGTGGTGGGTAGGGAAGCTTTGGAAAGAGGGGTCCCTGCATTGTCCATGGAAGAAGGTCATCAGAAAATTTTAATATAAAGGGAACCTCCTCTCCCACATCAACCATTTTGGCCTTATGGACCTCTTCTAGTAACCCAATTGGGAAAGCTTCCTCAATTAGTGAATCAACTAAACTATCTATGAAACAGTCCAAGTTATGTTTATTAAACAAAGAGTTAGATTGGTCCAGACATGGTATGAATGGTGTTTCAGGAATAGAAGGTTCTGGTGATAGTGCCGTAGACTGCAACTCCTCAGATATAGAAGAAGGTTGAAAATTTGGTTCTATCAACACACTCACTTCTTCTTTAATTTCTACATCCTCTTGATCATTATGTAAAGCCCACTCAAGCTCATTGTCAAACCTTTGGGCATTCTGAAGGGATGTAACATCATAATCAGGGGAAAAACAGATCCCTTCATCAGAAAATTGGCCCTTCGGATATTGGGGTTCGACAGGTAAAATGCATTCTTCGTTAATATTCATGGCTTCTGCCAATTGTTCTAACTGTGTTTCAATGTTGGCAAGAGCCTGTGTATGGGAATGGATAATCTGGGCCTGGGTACTCAACTCACCTGTCAACTCTCTATATTTGGTGTCTATCATAGTCTCCACCTTGGCTTCCATCGCACTGAAAGCTGAGAGGAGAGTGGATTGGGTGGTTAGCATTTGGCTCATTTGATCTTCTAGGGATGGTTTCTTATTGGTTTGGTCAAACTGAGGATTAGAGGCTGGTTGGTAAGGTAGTTGTTGGCTTAGGAAATCTTGTCTAAGGGCCTCATGAAGAGTGGGCCCAGGGTTGGGTTGCTCCCAAGGGTTATTAGGATGATCCTCCCACCTATGAAGACTTTGGGCCTCATTAACATATTTTTTTATAAAATCAGGGTACTCATGGGCCAAAGGGCACTCCACTGGGGTGTGAATGGGACTTAAACAGAGGGCACATGGTTCCGACATATGATGAGTTGTGTATTGTAGGGAAGATGTGCCACTCCCAAAATTAGAGTGATTATCCCACCCATGGTTGTAAGTATCAGCATATAAGAGATGTGGGTGGTAGGGCACTTCATAGGGAGGGGGATTAGGTATGTGTGAAGAACAATAATCATTAAAGCTCCTATATGGGTTCTCATGGCTAAATCCATAGAAAGGTGAAGACATTTCTTCACCATGCATTCATCAACTGAACCACAATATCACACATCCACAAATCAAATAAACAACCCTAGATATCCACAACTAGCAATCATCAGTCCTAGATATCGACAACTAACAGTCCTAATAGCCACAACTAGCACAACATGCAGTCACAGAAAGAAAAGAAAAACACCAAACACACAAGTTAATCTAAAAAGGGAAGAATAAGAGAATGCAAACTAGGGGAAGGGGTGGCCCTTCCACGTTGGCGAGAATTCCACGTCTTCTCTTAACCTTGCAAAAAAGAAAGAAAAAACACAAATTAAGCTACTGATAAATAATCTAAGTTAAGACTCACTAAACTACTCTAACACTAATTATGCTAAGAATCTGGTAAACTATTGTGCCGTCCCCAAACGGCCTGGGCCGATCAAACGACCTTAGAAACAAAAGTCCTCAATTTCTATCAAATGTGAGGCCTCTCCGGAAACAAGCTTGTCATTTTCAGAACTAGATGATCGGGCTTTGACAAATAGTATTGATTATGCTATTTTAATTACCATGAATATATTTTTTAATTAGCATG
Organism: Houttuynia cordata; assembly: GCA_039654745.1. Lineage (NCBI taxonomy): Eukaryota > Viridiplantae > Streptophyta > Magnoliopsida > Piperales > Saururaceae > Houttuynia > Houttuynia cordata. Next base: position 37,085,058 of record CM077502.1, read on the forward strand.
AATATGGTATTTTTTATTTTCTTCCCAAGACGAAGAAGCTAGGCGCCCAGGCAAGGCCAACCTGCAACTGATCCCATGGCGAATCCAAAAAAACAGAGGAACTTGTGGTAGTGCTCTAATCGGTGGAGGCTTTAATGGGTGGCACCAAAGGCGTGCTCACCAGTTGGAGGCGATGATGGTGGTGCTCAGATGTGTGGCGATGGCAGAACTCCAATGGGCAGTTGCGGAGCTCCAAAATGGTTGTTGCCACCCGTTTTTTGGTGAGTTCGTTTAAAGATGGTGTTTTGGTCTTTTTAGACCAGCCTAACCCATCAGTGACGTTATATGATAAGAAAATTTTGGAAGTCGAATTATCTGTACTTAAAACATTTTTGTGATTGTATCACTATAAGTGATACACTCATTATAAGAGATATGATTCGTTAAAATGAAGTCGTTATCTAACACTTTCGAAAAATGACAAATCGTTGTAGATGTGTAAGATATTGTAGACATTTTATTTTCATAATATGTCTTGATTAAAAAACTACATATATGTAGTTGTATTTTAATATATACTTTGCCTTAATTAAAATAGTATATTTTATTATATTTTATTTTTATCATTTATTTTACAAATTTTGAGAAAATTTTATGACCCACCTCATCGAAATTCCTAGCTCCTCCCCTGCGTAGGAATTCATTTGGTGGTGTGAACTGTGAGCTAGTTATATATATATATATATATATATATATGGCATTTTGTAGTCTTCATTTGTGGTAGTATTTTTGTTTTATGATATATGAGCTATGGTAGTATTTCTTTGTGTTGTTAGTGGAAAATTCTTTATTTATTTAGACAAAAGATAAAAATATACTCAGTCCTGTTTTAGGTGCTCCATTTGGAAAGAGGACAGTCGCATTTTCATGCTCCATATGTAAGTGGATTTTGAACCTCCTCTCCTCTTCTCCCCCACCAGTTGGGATCTCCACCATCTAATTAAAAAACTCTTTTTCGTATGGAGCTATTAAAACAGCACGGAGGGAAAGCATATTTTTGTGCTTTTAAATTGAGAAATCTACCCTTTTGCCACTCCGTTCCAACAGACCGAGTTACTACTCAATTTAAAAACCCGACCTGGTTAAACCCGCGAGACGCACAGCCGGCTCAACCGCACCGGTTTAAGCCCTCCGTTCCTCTCTTTAGCACATCAGTGCCCTAACTTACAGGTCGCTGCTCCACTCCAGCGAGGTCGCCCTCCGCTTCCATCCTCCAATTCCCAATTTCGCCTTTTTAATCCTCCTGCAAATCCCAGTTTTCTCCGGAAAATCTGTATGCTTGTTCATAGATGCAATCTTTCTGTAGTTTTTATTGTTTTTCTTTGGATTTAAAGTTCATTTTTGCTTCATATTAGCATGAAAACGGTAGGAGAAATTAAATCATGAAACAAATTAGGATTTGTGATCTTGATGAATGTTCTTATCAGGTGTTTAAAACAGATTCTGTAGTAGTTCTGTTAGTTTGTATGAGTTGTAGCTAATGCCAGTGTTCTGCAGTTGGTTAAAGAAGGATTCTGTAATTTGTTTTTAATTCATCTTGTTGGTATAGTTGTAAGGGTAGTGTTTAGCCTGTCAGATTATGTAATGTGTACTGTTTGATGGGCTTTTTTAATAAACTTGGCATGTCTGGTTAGCATTGGCCTCAAATTGTTGGGAAAGGCGCTACTTGATTATGATGATTATGATTATGACTTGGCATGTCTGGTTCTGTTCTGCAGCTTGAGAGGTTTGTCAGCATGTCTTGGTGCACTATTGAGTCTGATCCTGGTATGTTATGCTTCTGAATAGAAATAGAATTTTATGATGATCAACTTTTGGCAAAGTGTTGTAAATGTTAATGTAAGTTACTCTTCTTTCTTTAAACTTTGGTTGAAGTCAATGAGAATAATTGACCGTTGGTACCTTTCAAAAAAATTAAATTATGAGGTCAAGGGCACCATTTGAACTGGTTGAAATCTCAAGGGATCAATGTAATGAGCAGTGAATGTAATTCTTGTCTGTTTTGATTTTGTTGGTAAAACTTGAATAATTATTCAGACCTTTTTTTAATACTTCATGGGAAGATGCTGGGAAGTGTTTCCACGCTGGCAGCCTCTCATACTTTTGATTGGATGATTACTAGGGGTGATGTCAGATATATTAAAATTTATATGTAGTCCTTTTTTTCTCCAAAAGTTTACATACTTCAGAATGATAATTATATTTTTTTTCTTTTGAAACATGTTCTAGCCGTTTTGTCCTTTCTTTGATATTTCTAGTGATATGATAATATATGATTGCAAAAATATCCTTATAGCAACCAACGGGGTGTTGGTGTGATGGCCAGGGCACGCTTCCTGAAGTGGAGGTTCTGAGTTCAAATCCCCACTCTGTTGGCCACCCACCCGGGATTATATCCCGATTTACTGGTGCGTCTGATGGGTGGGCCTTGTATGCACCCGAGGGGATTGGCGGCGGGATACAGTGCTCTAAGAGGTCGGTGGCCCCGCTCCTTCTAGTCGGGTCCTAAGGCCTCACACCCCTCGTTATCAAAGAAAAAAATATCCTTGCAGCATTTGAGAACCGAATCAAAATATGTATCTATAAGACTGTTATATAAAGACCCTTAAATGTGTTAATGGATGGCGGCTAATAACTTCTGTTCTTTGTCATCATATTCTAGTAGGGTCAGATACATACCCTTGTTTTCATTAGCTTATGTTGTTTCATCACTAGCTTTTTTAGCAAACATATGATTTTTAGGTATGACATGTGTTTTTGGGCAGGTGTTTTTACTGAGCTTATACAGCAGATGCAAGTAAAAGGCGTTCAGGTAATTGTGCATATTGAAGCTTGATTGTATAAGGCACGGATGTGTTCATTATAGCTGTTACTTGTAATACAACTGCACTTTTCCTTATTCTGACATATCAACTTGTGCATCTGCTATTGTTGTCTACATCAGGAAACATCAAAGATTATACATTTTCATGAGTTGAAATCAACTTGTTTGAATGCTATAAGTATGAATTGTGAGAATAAAAGGAACTAGGGCTTTTTGAAAGGAAGAAGGCATTATCTATAGACAATTAAAAGGACGAACATAATACAAGAGGAGTCAACCCAAGCAACTAAAGGAATCAATCAGCCAAAATAACACAGAACACTTGAAAGCACATTATTTAAGTGAGTGCAAGCCAATTAAATTGAAGATAATTAAAATAAGAACTAAGGTACCCTCTATAATAAAACATGTAATACAAAGGGCTTGACCGAAAAACAAGAAAGTATACTCTAATATGTATATTAGTAGATTTTTCTTCCTTCACAAAGAAGATGTATTTATTGATAGTCAATAAAAAGAAATAACTGTTGCCATGCCAGTGTTCATTGCTCCACTGAAATGCATTTTGTTGTCTTCTGGCTGGAGCAAGTACATTGTATCAAGTCAGTTGTCATAGGAATACTTATAAACCTATGTAACTGTTGAAAACTTGTAATGGCTGAACAATATCATTCATGCGTTGAGGATGAGAAGTCACACGTGTATGCACCCTCACACTTTTTGTATAAAACTTTATTTGTAGTTGGTGCAGCCCTATTGTTTCATTCTGATGATACATTTAAATTGATCATTTTTTTTATAAAAAAATGGTCATATTTGAAGTTGATATCGAGCTATTTGTGAACAGGTGGAAGAGCTGTATTCTCTAGATTTGGAATCACTGTGCAATATCTGGTACTTGACAAATTTAAATTTCTTTTAGTACCTCTACTTGTAGCATGTAAAATTTGCTGGTTATATGAGACATCTTAACTTCTATTGCAGGCCTGTTTATGGTCTTATTTTCCTTTTCAAATGGCGTCCTGGGGAGAAAGATGATCGTCCTGTAATTAAGGATCCAAACCCTGATCTCTTCTTTGCAAGTCAGGTCAGCATGTTTTCTAATAGTAAAATTATTTGCCAGACCAGTGTTGCTTGTAAATAAAGGAAAGTGGCTCATATCCATTCTTTGCAGGTTATAAATAATGCATGTGCAACTCAAGCAATTCTATCTATTCTTATGAACTGTCCCGAAGTGGACATAGGCCCTGAACTTTCCATGTTGAAGGAATTTACCAAAAATTTTCCCCCTGAGCTAAAGGGTCTTGCCATCAACAACAGTGAGGCTATCCGTACTGCACATAACAATTTTGCCAGACCAGAGCCATTTGTTTCTGATGAGCAAAAAGTTGCAACAAAGGATGATGATGTATATCACTTCATCAGCTATTTACCTGTTGATGGGGTCCTGTATGAACTTGATGGATTAAAGGAAGGTCCGATCAGCCTTGGGCAGTGTTCTGGTGGACCTGGTGACTTGGATTGGTTGCACATGGTACAGCCTGTCATTCAGGAGAGAATAGAGAGGTATTCCAGAAGTGAAATAAGATTCAACTTGTTGGCAGTTATAAAGAACAGAAAAGAAATGTATACGGCTGAACTTAATGAGCTTCAGAGGAAGAGGGATCTTATATTGCAGCAGTTATCAGCAGCTCAAGCTGAGGGGGCGGTTGACAATATCAACTCACTGAATGGATCTCTTGCGGATGCGAATTCCGGGATAGAGGCTGCAACGGAGAAGATAGTGATTGAAGAGGAGAAGTTCAAAAAGTGGAGAACGGAGAACATAAGGAGGAAGCACAACTACATTCCATTTTTGTTTAACTTCCTGAAGATCTTAGCAGAAAAGAAGCAGTTGAAACCGTTGATTGAGAAGGCTCGACAGAAGACTAGTAGCCCTAAATGAAGGATGAAACTGACCTGGTTCAATGCTTTGCTTTATTGAAGGTAAGGTTTGCAGCTGATGTTTTGTATTTAATGTATTATTAGTAACTAAAATCCTCTAAGTGGGTGAAAATCTGATAGGCTTTAACATTCTTGATGCATCGCGTAATGTTAAATTTTGTACTCAACACATTCCGGAGGTACTTCCCTTTTTAAAGATCACAACGATCGTCATCTGTAATTACCTCCTGGTTGGACTTGTTTTTTCGGTTTTGTCATTTTTAAAAGTATTTGGCATCTACGTATGTGCCTTCATAAGAAACGAACATTTGGTTTCAGATTGCTTCATCTTCCTCATGTTTATAGTAGATTCATCTCTTGTTCAAAATAATAATAATGATAATAATAAAGCAGATTCATCTCTTGTCCAATACTTGTGGTCTTATTGTGGCCCATTATGTAAATGCTGCTTAGCGCTTGTTTATTTACGTTTTGTTACTAAACAATTTTTTACCAAATTCTGGCAATCAGCAACATATATAGGAATTAGGGAGGTAAATCGGGATGTTTTGTAATTGCACCTCTATTCTCAAGTATTTTGCATAGTTACTCTTGACTGAAACTACCATGTTTCAAACATCAGTAATGAAACTTAAAAAAAAAAAACATCAGTAATGAAAAAAAAAATAGTAATGACCTTGTTTAGGAAAAATAAATCACCAATTCAAGATACTGTTCAGCGATTTTGTTAGGGGGATAGGAGGATAATAATGTTTCTTGTTGTTACATTGCGAAGGTGAGTAGTAAACAGATTTGGGGTGCATTTAGAAGTTGAAAAGGATTTGTGACGAAAATCTTTCACGATTGAAAATTTTTATCTCGAAAAGAGAGCTGACTGCAATAAATGGCTTTCAGCTATGAAAGATTTCCGTTATAGTTGATATTCACTGTTGTGTATTTCAGGATTTTTACATCTTTCAAGGTGGAAGGTAAAAATTGTTGACGAATTCTCGTTAGTAACACAATTTTCATCTCTTACTTTCCAAATGCATTTCACGCCTAAAATACTGATTTTTCATCATGAAAAACTGATTTTTTTCAACTTTCAAATGCACTTGGTCGGTCAATGAATCCACAGAGCAAGCTTGAAAAGAATTATGAGCTGCTAACATTTCATGGGTTCCCTATCTAAGTAGTTATCTTTTACTCCCTCTGTGCAATGAAATCTGTCTCGATTTGATAACACACATCCATCATTACATGGCTTACTTTGCTCCCCACGACCAAAAACAAGAAAGAGGGGGAAACCATGTGGCAGTATCTAAAAAAAGTTTTACTTTTTTTTTTCAAATACAAAAAGTTTACACATCTGAATGGTTGAAGCCAGGTTAGGTGTGGTATAAACCAAAAATGCGCGAGTACAGAAGCACCTATAGTAGCACAACAAAAAATTGCCTATATATAGGTGCCCTAAAGGAGCAATAGGACCAAGTCAAATACTCCCTCATCCAAAGAATCTTGGCAAGAAAATGAGTTAAATTTATTGGCTTGTAGGGTCCGCAGCATTTCAAGCCTCCACTTATCCCCTCACAGCATGAGGATCTTTTGGCCAGTAGAGCAAATCCAGTCATTTAATTCTAGATCCGTGATTTTTCAAATGCAGTCAGATTTTTTTTGAATGGAGGGAGTAATCCCTCCGTCCAATGAAGCTTGTTTACTTTTAAAATTTAGTTGAATTTTTTGGATTCTCAGGCCTGTACAAAAAAACTTTTTATCTAAAAGAAAATTAGAGATTTTAGAGCATCTTCAACCGCATTCCATTAAGTAGCTCACACCCTAAAGTCTAAGAGAAAGGGGAAACACAGTCTATTTGTTCTTAAACTTGATTTTCAAAAGGCTTATGACAAGGTTAGTTGGAACTTCTTGTAATAGACTCTCACCAAGTTAAGGGTTTTGGGATAAATGGGTATGGATGATATAGTGTGTTACTACTGTTAGCTACCAAATAGTTGTAAATTGGGAACATTCAAATAACCTCCTACCCTTGTGTGGTTTGGGACAGGGAGATCCATTGTCCTTACTTATTTCTTCTAACCCAACAAGTGTCGCAACAGAAGATCTTCATTACGTTAATGCAAATAAGGGTGGTGATTCCAAGACGTTGGGAAATGGGTCTGTGACTGTTAGGAGGGTGAATAATAATACATGGATTCGGTGGTACTCCCCAACATCTGGGGCGGTTAAGATTAACTTCGATGGTTCGTGTCACGCTCCGAAATTTCAAGCCTCGAGAGAGTGCGGAAGTCGACCCTTAAGCGAGAAATTCTTGAAGCCGAAATTCGGACATGCAACCGAATACCCAATCATAGTCAACTACAACATCTCAAAAAGATGCGTAATTGAAACCACTCAGTCTTATGAATCAACATCATTAAACTATATGAAATAAAAAATTTATAATCTCAAGTTATAAAAAAAAATCATTAAAATCTCTTACAAAATCACCAGTCTCTTGGCACACAAGCCAAAAATGTCATAGCTATTTAATTAAAAAGCAACATAAACTTCATAACTTTCCGGCTGCAATCCTTGAGCTTTTCCTTCTACTGCAAATAACTTTTCGACTGCAATCCTTGAGCTTTTCTTTCTACTGCAATATTCTCCAAATCTACTCTTTATCCAAGCCTGCATCATAGGATGCATGAGTATTCGAAAGAAATACCCAGTAGGATGCAAAACCCACACAAACACATAAGCTACAATATATAACAATCGATAAGATTTCAACAACAACTGATAAATCAGCAATATTGATACCAAGTATAGGGGATTTCATTACCAGAAAACATCATCAATCACTAAGATTCCAGAACAACTCAAATGTATAGAGAGAATATCAATAATCAATAATTCCAACATTAAAAGTTTGCAAATTCGTCATCCCCAGAAGAAAATTTTTCAAGGAATTTGAGATATCCTCATAGGGATATATAGAAGAATGAAAAAAGAAGAAAAAATCAAGTGGTATAATAGTGACTTCACCACATGCCCATTTTTACAAATCATTATTTCCACTAGAAGTTGTGTCATAAAATTTTGGGATATTATTATATGGAGAAAGATGAGAAAAATAAAGAAGAACGCAAAAATAATTGGCGATTACGGATAAGAAATGAAGTTGATATGACTTGTTCACACGATTAGAGAGCAAACTTCAAAGAGTTTCTTATCCGTTTTTTCTCATTATTTTTCTTATCCATTTTTTCTCCCTCATTTCTTATCTATTTTTTCTCATTATTTTTCTGTGCTTCTTTATTTTTATCCTATTTCTTTTCAGAAAGTCGTATTTGTGTACATGATAGTCATGTTCGATTTGTGGTAAACTTCAACGAGTCATATCTTCTTTATTTCTTATCCGTTTTCGTCCATTCTTTTTTTGTATTTTTCTTTATTTTTTTCTCCTCTTTCTCCTTATAATGATATCCCAAAATTTTATTATATAACTTCTAGTGTGGATGATGAATTTGCAAAGAAGGAGTATGTCGTGAAGCCGCTATTATTCCGCTTCATTTCTTCTTCCTCTTTTCGTTCATATATATTTCTCCCTATGAGGATATCTCAAATTCCCTTAAGAAACCTTCTTGTGGGGATGACGACTTTGCAAAGAGTAGTTCGTCACTCGGCCACAAGTACTTCTTGATCTACACATGAAATATTTATTTTATTATCTCTTAAGTTTATGTTTATGTTAGTGTTTGATTAGAATTAGTGCTACTTTAATGCAGTTTTTGGTTATTGTAGGAAACAAGAGTAAGATGCAGAAATGAGGTGAAAAGTGACTTCAATGGTTAAATCTTCATAACATCGTGTGCATATAACTGATTGGAATGATTTAAGCTTCATGTTAAATTTCAAGAAATCAGCTTTCCAACGCCACCGATCGCGTGCAATTTAGAGTTCGGAGCGAAAAGTTATGACCAACTGAAAATCATGAACAGTAACTACGATCGATCGCCATTTCATACACGATCGATTGCTAGAGCCGTAAAACAATGTTAATAAAGGAAACGATCGATTGGCACTTGAAACGATCGATCGTATCTACTGGAGTTTTTAGATGTGCGGAATATATTAAAAATGATCGATCGAACAGAAAAATGATCGATCGGCTAGCGAGATGAAACGATCGACCGGCATGACAATGCAAGATATATAGAAGAATATCATTCACCACGACTCGAACTATCAAAAGTGTATGGAGCTACAATTTCTACTCTCATATGTCACCACTCCCACGTGGTTTTCTTGCCAGACTACCCTAGAGGTTCTTTCCTTGGAACTCTCAGTCGTGTATAGAATACTGGCTCTATCAGTGCTTATGAAATTCCTCTCCTTGGGCGGGAACCTAACAAGGATCCAAAAACATACTCTCTTAACACAGGTACTTTTGAGTATATTTAACTCTCACCCTGACATTATCTCTTAATACAGGTACTTATGAGTATCATTAACTCTCACCTTGGCAGTATCTCTTAACACATGTACTTTTGAGTATTATTAACTCTCACCCTGGCAGAATCTGTAAGGACCCTCATCTTGAACCGGTTTATTTTAATATTACTTATCGATTGTCATGTGGTTTAAGCGTTTTTTGATTTAATTTAGTGGTTTTTGAAAATAAATGAGGTTTATAAAGGTTTTAATAAAAAAAACCAACTTCACCATCATGAGTTTTAAGATATTTTGGATCAAATCTGGATTTTTGGAATTTTTCTGATTTTTCCACCAATTTTTCGAAAATTAGGGTTTGGCGGGACCCCTGTGGGCCCCACCGACGAAATTAGGATTTTATGACCAAAATGCCCCAGATATCAAAGGAAGATATTATAAATTTTTTTAGAATTTTCAGAATTTGATTTTGGGTTAAAATTGGGAAATTTTTTAATTATAGCCAAAAACCCTATTTCTACCCCACATTTTACTTATGTTTACCCCAACCTTTTCTATAAAAGGAAAGTGCTGTGCCATTTTCCATTTTGGGAGTTAGGAGCCTTTTCCCCATTAGGCTTGAAGAGGAAAGGATTAGAGGTAATTAGCTTAATCTCTTCTTATTCTTAAGTTTTTCTTAAACCCTTTCTAATCTTGACTTTATTCATTGTTTCAATTAATTTTAAAAGCATAAAAATCACTGTTTTATCTCTCTTTTCCAAGCCCTAATCTTCAAATTTTTTTTATGCTTCCAAAGCTCTAGATTTAGGGTTTACTTTTGATTTTCCAAGCTAAATCGAAATTAGTAGTGTATTAACATAAAATCATATTTTTGAAAGGTGTTGGAGAAGGTTGAAGGTTCATTCTCAACAAAGAAGGTAATGAGTTCTTCAATCTCAGCTTTGGGTAGAAAATTGTTTGTTTTCATGATTCTATTTAAATGGGTTTTGCTTGTTAGTGCTCTAATGGTGGGTTTAATAAATGCTAATCTTTTGCTACGATTTCTTAGAGTTTTATCTTAGAATGATATATGTATATGTTCTGGAAGGTTTGATGAGTTTATGATAATGTTTGAGCCCATAGATGAAGCTTGTAAGTCATTTTAATGGCTTCTCGGTTTTAGATTTTTCCGAGTGGAGAAGAAGCCTAGCGATCGATCGGGCCTTCTGGCCGATCGATCGGTGATCGTTTAAAATTAAACCCTTGCAAGTGCACAAAGCAATTGCATTACAGTGAGTATTAAAGGGTTGTCGAACCTCAGGGACGGATGAATATTTTACCAAATTCAAGAGAAAGTTGGAGTTTTTATTTAATCTAAGGAAAGCAGTGAACTTTATCTAAACTAAGCTTAAATTAATCAATATGAAAGATACAAAGGCTTCGAATCCATCACAATAAACTAGTGTATTGTCTCTCTCTCTCTCTCTCTCTCTCTCTCTTTTGAATAAAGATTTCCAATTAACTAGCATATTCCTCTCGGGCATACACTTGTCAACTCAAAATATAGTGCTATCCTCTGGACGTAACACATAAAACGATTAAAACATGAAATTGTGATCTATCTTTCTCAAGTATAAACAAATGAAACTTTATTAGTATATAACACTTCAGATTACTCACGTTCCTCTCGGACACGCAAGTGCTCTTTTAGATTGAAATCTAATTAATTCACTATTGTCTCTCTCGAGTATAAAGAACAAACTTCAATGAATTAACATTAATTGTATAATAAAGAGTCATACACCAACTAGAGTAAAACATAATATGAGAAAAAAAAAGACTATACAACCAGTCTATTAGGCTTCATCTATGTCTTGGAAGGAAGTCTAGCCTTGCATTGGAGAAGAATCCATCATCATGTTCTTCATCTTCTTCTTCTCTCATTTACTCTAGCCTCCAAGGTCTCAAAAGGGACTCAAAACTCTATTCTCTAATACCCAATACGTTCCCTTTAAGGCATATTTATAAGGTTTGAAAGAAAACACAAAAGACCCCATCCAAATCCAAGTCAAAATAGGTCAAATTTCGGTTTGCCAGATATGGCGATCGATCGGCACTATTCACCGATCGATCGGTTTCTCGGTTCCTTCCTACAACCCGATTTTCAAATGGTCATAACTTTTTACTCCGAACTCCGAATTGCGCACGGTCAGTGGCGTTGGAAAGCTGACTGCATGAAATTTAGCATGAAATTTGAATCAGTCCAATCAGATATATATATATATATATATATATATATATATATATATATATATATATATATATATATATATATACGAAGTTATGAAGATTCTAACATTGGAGTCATGTTTCACCATATTTTTGCATCTTTCTCTCATTTTCCTACAAAAACCAAAAACTTATCACTAAATCTAATCAAAATACTAACATAAATATAAGTTTAGGAGATAATAAAATGGATATTTCAAGTATATATCAATCGGCTAAGCGATCGATCGGGCTTCTGACCGATCGATCGACTGACGATGACTGTTGGATGACTATTGTGCGGTGAACGGCTGGCGATCGATCGTGCCTTCTGGCCGATCGATCGTATCTATTGTCATTTTTGAAGATCTATGCTTATTTCAATGTTTTTCTCCATTTAATGACTCCAATGGTTATAGAAGGTAGTTTATGTTGAAATAAGGCTACTAGAGGTGTGAAATTAATAATGAAAGTTTATGGATTAATGTAAGTGAGTATGCGATATTGTATTACATGATAATAATGATGCACGTTGATATTGAATTACATTATGATGGGATCCTTGTGACTAAAACATGTTTCCAGCAAGGATATTATATTGTAGACTATGAGATGTGTTCTCCTATGTCAAGTATGGTTTATTGAGAATTGATGTGATCATGCTATGGCTTAATGTATAGAAATGCATCATGCTTGTATGAGTGAGTCTCTGACTTCACATGGATTGGATTTACATTTTATGGTGGAAATTGCTTTGATTTCAGTTGAGAATTGTGATTTTGAAGGTGTTTAGCATGAGTATATTGTCTTATGAGTTTATGTCAAAGCATTTGCCATGCGATTAGAATGTGCATGAATACACACGTATGTGGGGAGTTTATTATAAAATTGTAGTTGATATATGCTTTGATTATGATGCATGAGGAGATGGGTTGTGAGCACGTTCCATGTGTTGGAACCCACATAGGTTTTGCTCACGGATGTATCATGATATCATGCATCATGTATCGGACTTCATGGATGAAGTTTTATCGTTGTTTAACCAGAATGGATCGATTGTATACAATGTTTGAGATTGTGTGCAGGATTAATCAATCGGTGGATTAGTTGCGTAACTCTGTTAGATGGACCGCCCGTATGTGGGGCATAAGTCTTCCGCTATCTCTTTTATACCGTCGCCCCCGTGCGGTAGTCCGGTTCTTGGATTGGGTTCGGTTCGGGTCGGGCAGTGTTGGGGCGTGACAGAATCCCTTAACACAGGTACTTTTGAGTATTATTAACTCTCATCTTGGCAGGGCCTCTCCTAATCCAAGTGCTTTTGAGTATCATACCACTTTCAACTGGACGAAGTCTCTCATAATCCAAGTGCTTTTGAGTATTCTCTAACTCTTAACTGAACGGAGTCTATTATGGCTTTTATCAGTCATATCACCAATGTCTTCACTCAGGTACTTTTGAAACTTCTCATCTCTCATCCTAGGAAACTTATTTAATTGCCTCTTTTGGGCAAAACTTCACAACATCCTTATAAAGGATCTCTGGAGCAATTATTCACTCAAAGGAAATATATCATCTATGAAGAACACATTCATTCTGATAACCAACCCACAAAAGGAGTACAACAAGGATTTCAATACTCTTTCTAACGTCTAACTCACTAAGGGAGTACCAAAGAGATGACTTTATCTCTATCACTATACAACTCACCATAGAAGTATCGAAGGAGATTACTTTATCTCTATTATAACACAACTCACCGTAGGAGTATCAAAATAAAGTCTCAACAATAGTAGTGTCACACATTGCTTTTCCATAGATGGAACAATTCCATTGCTGAACTAGATCATAAAAACATTGGTCGAAACTTCAAGGTTTAGGACTTTAGTCAAAGAGAATGATGGTTCGACTTCTAATTGAAAACACAATCTAGTCAATATCAACAATGAAACACATAAGACTTGCTTAACGCCAAACTACTCACCATTAGCCCCTGATATTAAAGTATTATACTTAGTCCATTCTACTGTAATTCTTTCTGGAAGGTCTTGTATAATACATATTACTTTTCTAGTATACTTTTTCTAGCATAGGCTAGTGCTTTGATAAAGTTTTCCCCACTCTCACCCTATTTACAGTGTTCTATTTTTGCATATCAGTTAAATTCCGATGCTTCCTAGTGTTAGCAAAGATTGAATTACTCTATGAATTTTTTACTGTAGATAGTTCTATGAGTCTAGTTTCTAACTCAATTGATGGCATACTTTTCTGATTTTTCTACAATTAGTTATGATTTTTCTACTACAGGTCATTGGCGCAGGAACAGTTTTGGCCGAGACCCCTAAGTTTTAATCATACATACTAATTACAGTTTATTAACCCTTAATCATGCTAACAGAATATTAATAACCTTAAATACTCCCCTCCTAGGATTATTACAGGTCCTTATATGTTCTGGAATATGATTATCACATGATTTAATACACCTTTCATTACATAAACTGATTTAAGACACTTCCCTTTGTATAATGAAGACTTTAATACAAAAATCCCAACCTATAATCATATGGTACAATTAAACCCGAACGTTTACAGAAACAAAATAAAACTTGCTGACATCCAATACGGTTAAAATATGTATAATGTTCCTATCTAAAACTATCATGTAAGCATTAGAAGATATATCATTCAAAGAAGATCAATAATCATACTCATAATCATAATCATAATTAATATGGAATCTCTCAATAAATCAAGCATTCATATAATATCTACTATTGAGATGGAATCAAATAACTCATCATAGAATAGATAGAAAGAATTTAGAATCAAATTTAGTAGGAAAAACCATTATACCCCCTTTGTAGAGTGAAAACTGCACGTCCAACGTAGCTCCTTTTCTTCCCTACGCACGAGACCTTCGCTTTTTCGTATATGACGAGGTTTGAATGAAGAAGAAGGGTGAAAGGGTTACTGGAACAAGGGAGAAGGAGAGAAAAATAAGGCTGGGGCGTTCACAAACTCTCTAGTGTGATAAAATACAAGTTAGCCCCCTTATGGTTGTTTATATAGACCTTATGCCTATACCAACTAGGATATTTTTCCTTTAGGATTTCTTCCCAATTTAATCTCTAAATCCTCTTTTTTGAAGCTTCTATAGGTAGAAGGGACGTCTTAAACTTAATCATCCTTAATTAGTTAGGATTTGATCTCTACTTTAACTAGGTTTCCTAAAAACAACATTTTCTAAATTCAATCGCGTACCCCGGCGATCGATCGCGTACAAAAATTCAAACTAACACAACTTTTTGCTCTGAACTCCAAATTACGCACCGTCAGTGGCGTTGGAAAGCTCTCTTTGCGCTCTTGAATACCACAATATAAGATATAATAAATCATAATCTAAACAAGAATCAAAACTTCTTATTTTATATCAATCAGCTTTAGTAAGCATACCGATTTTTTTTTTTCGGGTGTTACAGTTCGTGCTCTGGGTGTCTTGGTGTTGAGGCTTGTGGTTCTGATCTTAGAGATGAATTTGGAAGGGCAATTGCTAGTGTGGGCTTGACCATTGGTGTTACATCAACCTTAGTGGCAGAGGCTAGAGCTTCTTTGGAAGCCCTCCTATCAGCAAGAAGGCTCTACATCCCTGAATTAGTGATTGAGCGTGACTCTCAAACTATCATATCATACTTTCGTTATAATCTAAGGCTTGGATTACTTTAAATAGGGGTTGTAAAACTGTTTCCCCTATTCTCCTTTGTTACCTTCCCAAATCTCACATGAGGGGAATCATGTGGCTGACCGTATTGCCTCCTGGTGTGGTGATAGGGCGAATCGGTGTAGTGGTGTGGGTCATGGTTTTAAAAAATAGACCGGTTCGATCGGAGATGGCCGCTTTTTCGGTCCGGGTAAGTTTAACTCAGCTGGTCGAACTGATGACCCGGCCGACTGGGTTTTAACCCCCCACCCCCCGTCAAGCTAGAGGGGAGGGCTGGCGCCCGCAAAGAGCCCGCCCAGCGCCGAGGAGTCGGTCCATTGGAATCCTAGCTCCGGATAGGAGAAGAATCTGGCGTTCTTGTCTTCAATGGGCTGAAACCTCCTCCTACCCATAGCAGATAAATAAGCAAAAGGCTCTCCCAAAACTGTCTCTTTTGGTGGCTATCAAGGAGCGAGGCGCATGTCCGGATCAAAAGATCGAGTTTTGAGAAGATGGGCGGGAGCAAGATACGATTTTAGAAGATGGGTATGTGAAGGCTTGGGATTTTCAGGAGATGGCGGAAGAATCCAAGGTGTTTTTGGAGGAGGAGCGCCCCTCGCTGATGACGAGGTCAGAGGAAGGAGGAGATAGCTGAATCTGCCCACTTTGGCCCCTTGTGCTTCAGTTAGGCCAAAGGAGGTTTTTTTTTTGTATTGATGATGCCAGCAACCGGGTCAACCCGGGTTGACCCCTTGGTTGGACCTATCCGGCAAGAATTCCAGGTCAATGACCAGTCCTATTTTTAAAACCTTGGTGTGAGTCTGGCCCGGTCTTCCTCCATGACCTTATTATTGAAGATAGGGAGGGGGTGTTTTTGCTGCGTGGTTCCTAGTTCTGGTTAATATATTTCGTTCAGCAAAAAAACAGAGAAAGGGAATAACACATGTTCCATAGCTAGACCGTATTTCTTCCTTTTCCATAGCCTGCTTGACATACATAAGGGTGCATGCGCCTTGCCCATCAAAAAAGAAGAGGCATTCATTTGATGTTTAGAAGACATGAACTCGACTGTTTGACGACTGATTCTTCAATTAGTGAATTAGGATCCATGTAAATCTAATTCATTGAGAGCTCGAGCAATACTTCACAAGTTAGAGATGATATTGTTGAATATGGGATTATATAAAACCGATCTTTTTTTAAAATAAGTGTATTAAGAGCCCGGAGTTTCAAACTTAATTCCAAACAGAATCCATGGAAACAGAATCCATGGGTTCTGTGCTTATCCAAATGTGCTTATTCAAATTATGTAAATACTTAAGTCTGATACTAGTTTTTCTAAAGGATAATGCTTCCTTCAGGGGATCATCTAGCTAGCATACCAGCCCATCTTTTTCAAAGAAGATATTATTCCCACCGTGCTCTTGTCTCACTTCCCCCAGTACTCATTTCCACACTTAAATATTTTTACACAAGGTCTTTCGCCATAGAGGACCCCTTTCATGGCTGGAGAATGAAATGGGGGCCGTCGGCCAGAGCTGGCTGGGGCCGGCCATTAGGGGAACCCCTTCGTGATCTAGCCAGAAAAGGACCTTCCTTTGAGAAATTGTTGGGTGTACCTGACATAATACTCCAAGGCTCCATAGAATGATGGCACACACGCTTTATGTGTACAGTCAGCTGTTTGGTGCCAAACAGTTAGACCGTGTGTGCCCCGTTGATCCTGGAGATCGACGGTTCCTTGTCATCCTGGCATAAAACTGATGTGGTCAGGCTGTTTCACCCAGTAATTTCTCCTTCTCTTTTTGCTCCGCCAGCCAGATAAGTAACTTTTCCTTCCGGGTGTCCAGCGGGCAGCGACCTTTTATGCCTCATTCGTCGCCCAATGACAAGAAAGAGAATGACCCTACTAGCGCTATGCCAATGATGCTGGCATGGGAAACGAGAAGTGGGCTTAAATGGGGGATAAAGATGATTTAGAGGGGATTATGAATAAGTTTATACTTCAGGTCAAGAATAAGATCATACTACAAGATTTCCAACTTCAAATTTTCTTCTACCTACCCTCTCCTGAGTCTGTATAGAAGAAGGGATCACGAAGAAATTTGACTGGTGCAAGAAGAAAGAAATCATATGGGGCTAGCCCATGAAGTGCCCAAAAGCCAAGGTGGTAGAAAAGGCCCCACATATTAGGATTATACCAATTAGGTGGCCAACATTTCAGCCTTTTTTCTGGGCACATGTTAATCTATATACATAGATCGGTTTATATGAGTTCGTTCTCATATAAGGAATATGAGGCTAATCTTTTGGGTTATTAGATTCTGATCCGACGGTGGGTATCAAATCAGTGGGTAAGTGTGTATAAACCATCATTCACCCTTGTAATCGTTAGATCATGATCCAACGGTTACATCGTGAACTGGCCTCATATAAGCTAAATGAGAGCAATCTCATTTAAACTTTTTGGACTCCCATTTGGCTTATATAAGGCCAATTTAAGTATTAACCGTTGGATCTTAATTTGACGGCTACAAATGGTTATAAAGAACTCAACTACCCATTGATTTGACACAATCACCTACCCACTGATTTGATACCCACCATCGGATCGGAATCCAACGAGCCAAAAGATTGGCCTCATGCTCTTTATATGAGTACGATCTCATGTAAACCGTCCTATATATAGATATATATGAGATTGGTTTGCATGAGATCGTTCTCATATATATATATATATATATATATATATATATATATATATATAACCGGTTTACATGAGATCGTTCTCATATAAGGGGTGGTATATACTCAAATTATACATTTCATTAGATCTAAAACTTATGTTTATACTTGTATTAGAAGATATTTAGTGTTTGCTAATTTTGTTTTTGGTTTTTGTAAGGAAAATAAGAATAAATTGCGTATATGGTGAACCGTGATCCCGATGGTTGAATCTTCATTACTTCGGTTTCATATCTCTGATTGGACTTATTCAAGCTTCATGTTATACCAATTAGGGAAAAGTTACGACAATTGGAAGATTTTTACATAAAGCAGTGTGCGATCGATCGGCACGTTAGACACGATCGATCGCCAAAACCAGAATGAGCTGAAAACGAGACACGCAATCGATCATCCTTGTCTCGATCGATCGTATCTACTGTGATTTTTGTTTCGAATGTTGCAATTGATCGACATCTTAAGCGATCGATTGGCATGTGAAGATATGAAGTGAACGATCGCGGCGACGCAGTGAAGTTACAAAGAAGAGGAGCGATCGATCGGCAAACTCAGCGATCGATTGCCATATACGGAAAACCTTAGACAAAGTCCTTTTCAAGTCGGATTTAGAGAGGGATTTCGTGGCTTATCTTACCCTACTATATAAGCTTAGAGAGGGCTTAGAAACAAGCGTATTTGGGACGAAAAATTGGAGTAGAGAAGGAGTCTTTTGGCGGCCAAAGGAGAAGAACTGTTTCATGCCAATGAATACATCAAAACAAGCTTTGATTTTCTCTTTCTCTATGTCTAGCTAAACTCTTTGTTAAAGCTAGATGAAGCCTTAGACTTGTATTGCTACTCTTGATTGTTTCATTTAATATAGTTGATATGATTTCTTTTGTATATACTTAATGCGATTTCATGATTTCTCATCTAGTGCTTGACCATAGACGTGTATGATTATGAATGAAATCTGATCTTAATAATTCCTGTGTTTAACCAAAAATACCCGACCAATGATAGAATTAGCTACATTAATTTATAGTGAATGAACTTTTCATGTCTGACCAAGAACGTGTAGCGCATTCATTGGTAATTCGTGTGTCCAACCAAGAACACGAGTTATAGTATCATATCAATTTGTACTAAATACTAATTGAGAGTAGTAATTGCATGTTTAGAGGTGGATTCGCTGCCTTAGTATTCTCATCAATTTGATTTCTTATTAAAGTTCATTTCTTTATTTCATTAAAATCTAAATCTTTCATTAGAATTACTTTAGAATTAAGTTAATCAACCTAAGTCCTTTGGGTTCGACCCCCTTTCCACTAGTCTGTAATTAGTCTCGTGTGATTGCGAGTAAAAAGGTTAAAAATCATAACAATGAAGGGGCGTGAGAACAGTCATTTGGGTCATTAAATTTTGATGCAACGGTGGGTATCAAATCACTGGGTAGGTGAGTGTGAAGCATCACTCACCCTTGTAGCCGTCAAATGAAGATCCACCGGCTACAACATGAATTGGCCTCATATATGCCAAATGAGAGCAATCTCATTTAAACTTTTCGATATATGGGAAAAGTTTAAATGAGATTGCTCTCATTTGGCTTATATGAGGCCAATTTCATTCATAGCCGTTGGATCTTAATTTGACGGCTACGAACAACTACATGAAACTCACCTATCCCTTGATGTGACACACTCACCTACCCTATGATTTGATATCCACCCTTGGATCGGAATCTAATGGACCAAAAGATTGGCCTCATGCTCTTTATATGAGAGCGATCTCATGTAAACCGTCCTATATATATATATATAAGGAAAATTTTTAATGAGATCACTCCCATTTGACTTTGAACTCGTACCCGTTGGATCTTGATCTGATGGTTACAAGGGTAAGTAATGGTTCACACTTTCCTACCTACTGTGATACCCACCGTTGAATTGAAATCTAACCACCCAAAAAACTGTTCTCATGCCCATTATATGAGAATGATATCATATAATCCATGTATATATATATATATAGAGAGAGAGAGAGAGGAGAGAGAGAGAGCGGTTTACATGAGATTGTTCTCATATGAGGATCATGAGGCCAATCTTTTGGGTCGTTGGATTTCGATATGAGGGTGGGTATCAAATCAGTGGATAAGTGAGTTCTTTGTAGTTATTTGTAGCCATCAAATTAAGGTCCAGCAATTAAGACTTAAATTGCTCTCATATAAGCTAAATAAGAGCGATCTCATTTAAATTTTTTTCAGATATTTATATACATAGAGAGTGTCAAGCCCCGAAATCCCATACCTCGATCAGAGTGCGGAAGCCAATTAAAGAGATACAAATGGAGGTAGAGATCCCGGGCGCGAGACCGAACAGTCGATTTACCAACCGATTACAATCATCTCAAAAGGACGTGCAACCGATTATGCCCGCAATCAGTGTAATACAATAATAGACATCAATGAATACTATGAAATGAATTTACTTAATAATAATCCCTTTTCGAAAGTCAAATAAATAAACCTATAAGTCTATGGCACACAATTGCCAATAATGTCATAAGCATCAATAAAAGCAAAGCAAATAACTAAATAATCTTTAAACTCTTCTCGGCGCCTTCAATCCGCCATTCCACTACTGCACTTCCTGATCTCACTTTTCATTTGCGCCTGCATCAGAGGATGCATGAGTATTTCATAGAAACACTCAGTAGGATGTAAAAACCCACTGAATTAAAACAAGCAGTATGAAGAGAATATGAATAACAAGGGATGGTGAACATCTCACAACATCAAAACTGAACCGAGGTCTATGCACCTGTAAGGTTAGTCGACAACAATTCCAACTCGCAAGTAAAGAAAAATATCAATAAGGCTCCTACTACACATATGAGTAAGGAGAGAATAATAATCATATCAAAGGCTCCAGACATCGAAAATGAAAGGAGTTACAATTTCTGCTCGCTGAACCTGGTCGCTCGCAAGTGACTAAAATATACCAGAACCACCCTAGTGGTTCTCTCTTTGGAACCCTGCCATGCGTCTAGGATGCTGGCCTCACCAGTGCTTACGGACACGATGGGCGGAGACTGAGGACCTTCCGTAATGTCAACAATCTAACGTACGTATAGTGCCTCCCTTCGGGCAGTATGGAATCGTAATTTCATAATTATAAGTGACCTCGCAAGATCTAGCAATGGCTTATTTGAGCATACTATGAAACCACCAAGGGGAGAGTCTCACAAGGTCTCCAGTGGAAGAAACAATCATGTAATCAATATGAGTAATATCTCAAGGAATAGAGGTCACAACACTCTAAGATCATAGGGTATCTCTTACCAGAATAGACTCTCTCAAGGAGTATGGATAGAAGCATCAAAGTCTTTGGTCAACACATAACTCACTCATTGGAGTAGCATAGAATAACAAGACAACTCACACAAGGAGTAACATACAATCAATACATACCTTTCATGCTCAACTCTAGATAGGAATTCCTCATTTGCATTAGAGTTTATAATACAAATATCAGAGATAAGGAATCAAAGAATCTAGGATGATTTGAATTCCAAATAGAATATCAAACCGACATCAACGCTTTTGAAATAGATAGTCATGAATCTCTTATTCAAAGGATTATCCCTACTAATTGAATTATATCTAACCCAATTTTTACTGTGATATTTCATAAGTATATAGTCCAATTACTACTATTAACATATTAATTGTTATCATATCATATTACATGATATTATTTGTATACTTAGTATTTTCTCTCAGATTCTGCTCACTGTCTCCTGCACAATAGTCCTCTTCCGACGGCTAATGTGCTCTCTACAATAAGATCTAACCTCTGAAATTTTTACTGATAATACCCTCGTGAGTCTAGTTTTTAACTCCACTGACTTCATATTTTTCCAATTTTATTTGAATTAGTTATGAATTATTTACTACAGACTGTCAGCGCAGAAACAGTTCTGGCCGAGATTAAGAATCTTAATTAAACCTGATTATCTTACTTAATAACACATTATAAATGATAATACATCAATAACAGAATATATACTCCCCTCCTAGACCAATTACAGAACCTAGAATTATCTGGAATTACTAAAGTTCACTCCTTTCTTGTATTCTTATATATATAACGTAGTTTGTGATCATCAATATACCCCAAATAAGACAATTAATGTATGACACACCTTAAAGACACAAACTCAACGTGAATCATCATCAACCAAACAATAACAGAACCTTTAGTCGCTGGAAAATTAATAAAGCATTAGACTTCATATGTGAATTCCCATCTAAAAGTGAAACATGAATGCACATATGATTTGTGATGCACTACGCATAGAATTAAAGACATAACTCAATCATCTCGCAAGAATCAAAACAATAACTAAGGTGTTGAATCAAAACACATGTCAAAAGCAGATATAATCAAAAGAGAGAAGAGGGAAAAACCATCCTACTTAATCCTCCAAAGATCTCGCCTCTCTATGCGTTACTCGTCTCTTCCGCTCCTTCCAAAGCTCCCGCTTCAAGCTCTCGCAAACTCCCACAAGAACAAGCCTCCAAGGAGATGGGTGAACGTGGGGAGGAGAAGGGAAAACTCTCTGGACGTTCTAGGGTTAGCACAAGCCAATTCTCTAGGGTTTATATAGAGTTGGGAGAGAATCTATTCTCAAACCAATCTTCCAAATCATGGACACTTCCAACCAATGGGAAGGCTTCAAAATCCTATAGGAGACTTACAAATCAAGTCTCAATGGGATTTGGTATCTTTCCCAAGCAAATCCACCCCAAAAATACTTCTAGAAAACGCAAACCGCAACCGGCGATCGATCAGCAATACGGCGATCGATCGTCGTATGCACTGTTTTAACACTATACGCTACTGCCGATCGATCGCTATTTCTGCCGATCGATCGCTTTACGCGAAACACAATATTCACAAAGTAACTACGATCGATCGGTTTGTTAAGGCGTCGATTGGCTCAGCTTGCCGATCGATCGGCTCTTAAGGCGATCGATCGCTGTCACGATTAATCAAATTCAATTTCTCATATCTTTTTACCCCGAACTCCAAATCGCACATAATAGGTGGCGTTGGAAAGCTCTTCTCACCAGCTTTAATTTGAACAAGGCACAACACGACTAAATCAATCAATAAGAGGGTAAAAATTCGGTTTTAAAAATACTTACTAATTTTTTGGATGTTATAGAGAGAGAGAGATCGATTTACATGAAATTGTTCTCATGCATGTAGCTTACATGAGCCAAGCCATGTCCATCCGCCAGATCTTGATTTGACGGCTCAAATTTACTCGGGCTCATGTAAGCAA
Organism: Houttuynia cordata; assembly: GCA_039654745.1. Lineage (NCBI taxonomy): Eukaryota > Viridiplantae > Streptophyta > Magnoliopsida > Piperales > Saururaceae > Houttuynia > Houttuynia cordata. Next base: position 37,108,310 of record CM077502.1, read on the forward strand.
CATGAGAATGATCTCATGTATACTGGACTATACATGATATATATATATATATATATATATATATATATATTTGCTATCACATATATTAATCCATATTAGGACTTTACAAATGAGAAGACACAACTTATTAGTATATTTTTGGCGCAATTATTTAAAAATGCTAAAGTCGTTAGTTTTGATAACAAGATTTATGAGGATACTCAAGTAAATGTCCTCTTGTATCGTCCTAGATTTTTGAAATTCATTTTGTATGAAAACTCAGAGTAAAGTTCCGTGAAAAATTTAAATACAACGATCAAATCTTATAACTTTAAGCTGTAGCTGGAGCCCTTCTTATTAAAAAACTCGGCTAAACTAATATGGGGCATCACATTCGGCCATTTCCAACATAATGTAGTTTGAGGCTAATTATATAATTATTCATTTAAAGTCAAGACTAAACAAGATCCGGATCGAAGCACCATATGTCATAGTCCACAAATAATTATTACAATAATAACCAATTGGCACACACAGTGCATACATTATTCAAACTTATATGAATAAAAGAGGTACTTAATGGTCATTCTACTTTTTACAAGGCTACTACATCGCCTACATCTAGGACACTTTGCAATCTTCTGAGCTCTACTTGCCAATTGTAAAAATGGTTTGACTGAGTATTTTCATACCTAGTAGGATTGGCCAATAGTAATACAATGGCTCATTGCCCTAGGATGTTCAAGTGCACTATAACTTGGGCAATGTTTTGGAAGAGGTGGTCCACACAAGTGTGTGTTTCCAGCATAAATGGACGGCTGTTCAAGAATTTCTCCAGACAGATTGTTATAGGACAAGTTCAAGTAGCTTAGTGAATATAAAAGTGAAATGCTATCAGGAATTGAACAACTATGCCAGTTTTTAGACAAGTCAAGGGATTCTATGTGCCGCAAATTACCGATCTTCTGTGGTATTCTTCCAATCAAGTGATTCCCTGACAAATTCAAATTGCGCAATGATTTCAGATTGCTTATTTCTTCGTATCTCTCCAGATAAGCGATTTTGTGTGAAATATCTATTCCAGTTAGAAATCCAATGGACCTCCACTGTAGTCAAGTACTCTTCCTTTGATAATAAGGATAATGTTCATACTGTAACGACCCAATCATTCAGGAAACAATTTACGTCCATCTTGATTCCATCCACCAGAGTAGCCAAATTCATAATCCACTACACCATCTTTTTGGATGATCATTGTGTTCGGTGTAATTGTCCTCCCAGTTTCGACACACATGTTTGGAGGATTTGTTTTCTTAGTTTCGGCGCCAAATTTGGAAGCAATAGTTTCGGTGCGCAAGTTTGAAACCAAGTTCGAAAACAGTTTGGGCTTGAAATCAATTGGAGATCTCATTCCTAATATATCTCGTAGAAATAAGCGAATAGAAGCAGATATATGCAAGGGTAGCCTCCCCTAATTTGTACTACTTCCAACAATTTCCAACCTTTTGTTTACTCTCTGCATTAAATCTACACTGAGATTCATTCATTGATAAAACATACAAATAAGACAATATGAGTTGCTAAAGCTAAAGTTGTTAACAAATATGATGCTTGAGAGGAGAAAAAATATCTCAACAATAGATATTTTGTCACTGTGGTAGTAATAAAAAATCTATAACGTGCAGTCATTAATTTGTTGAGTTGATATGAGTGTCCTGCATTAGATTGTACAAGCAAGAAGAGTTTGCAAACTTGAGGTATATAAATGAAACTAGGCATATGCCCCTCTTGCTCTACATTTGACATTATACAAAACATACTCTAGATCAAAGAAAAGTGAGAAATTCCCTTTTTTTTGACGTAAAAAAAAGTTCCCTTTCAAGTAATAGTATTTGCTTCAATCAAACGAAATTGGGCACTTTATAATTAGTGGATATACATTGAGGCAGTTGAAAGTGCCATTCATAAGGGCATGTTTGGCAGCAGCTACATATCTGGATTTTAGAAGAATCCTACTTTTCTATGAAAATCTCTTCCAAAAGAATTCAGCTTTCACTTCATTGAGTTTTTTCAATGGCATTTTTTAAAATTTTGTAAAAGAGACATGGGCACATAATAAGAAAAAATGCATTTTCAATCATGAAAACACGTTTTTTCTTATTATATGCCCCTGCCTTTCATATTTATTTATAAAATATGCCATCAGGCCCTAAATTCTTCTCCAAAAGTTATTTTTTCCCAACCAAACACTATGATTCTTCCAAGCTACTTCTTCCCTAAAATCTAGATTTTCCAGTCCATAAATCCTCTACCAACCAGACCCTAAGTATGATGCGTGGCCTTGTACATTTCTGAAGGATTTGGTGGCAGGATATGCTGCTCTAAGATGCCAATTGGCTCTAGTCAAGTCCTAAGCTGTCCGACACCCCTCGCTACTAAAAAAAGTGTCTTTCACAACTTGTACCTATCTCATTTTTGCTTTTATTTTTTTGATAAGCTTTCATTATTGCTTTTGGTAACAATTTTTCATAGAAAAGACCCAAATTATCGTTTCATAGCAAATTTTGCTGACCATCAAAGTAAAAAAACAACAAGTAGCAGAGGGAAGGCTGATAGAATTCAACAAGTATTTGAACAAATCTGAAATCAAATTGTATTGATCTTTTCAAACAACAACTAGTTCTAGCTTGAATCCACAACTAGGCTTCGAATCAACGAAGACTTGATTACAAACTGAATCCACAGTTTACAAATGAAAAAAAATGAAAACAGAGCCTCTGTTCCTCGGGAACCAGAGATCCAAAATTTTAGGAAAATTAGATAACAATCAGTCCCTCAGAAAGAAACGAAAAAACCGATTTATAGTTTTCACGAGCCATTCAAATTCAAACGGTGACTTCAAGCAGGAATGTATGAGTATTGACCAAATTACCCCCACAATTTCAAATGTTATGCATTACTGTAGCTCCATCAATTCTCCCCGTCTGAAGGACAAACTCGTCCTCGAGTTGAAGAAGACATATCAGGGGCATGATAAGAAAAAATATCAGCCACATTAAATGTCTTAGAGATAGTAAAGTCAGGAAGAAGATCCACAACATAAGCATTATCGCCCAATTTCTTCAAAATCTTGAAAGGACCATATTTCTTGGGATTAAGCTTGCTAAACTGCACAGTAGGTAAACGCTCTTTACGCAAATGAACTATAACTAAATCACCTTCCGCAAAAAGCCACTCACGACGAGATTTATCAGCATACAATTTATATTAGGAAGTAGCATCCAGAAAATGCTCACGAACCTTTTGATTCAGAACTTGCCGCATAATCAATGTATTAAAAGAAGCATTATCAATGGAAGTTTTAGGTAGTAGCGGAAGATCTAAAGGAAAACGTGGAATCTAGCCATTACCTGCTAGACCCGTTGATCGATTGACAGAAGAATTGAAAGCAAAGATATGCATTGATCCCATTGCTTTGGATGAGTATCCGAGAGAACGATTGTAACACCTGTGATAAAGGTGTTCCACCTGTTATGAAAGAAAAGCCATTTGTTGAGGCTGTGCTTTAGTGAAAATCTGGAAGAAGTAGACTCAGATCCCAGCCACAGATGGATTCGCCTTTGCCATGAAAGCTTTTGCTCTACATTATGGCCGTCAATCACGATCCTTTCATTTTCCCCTTGATTCACTACTAGCCTTTCGTGACTGGTTTGAATCATCCTGAGCAATATGTTCTTCGGAAGAAATTTTCTGCCTTTTGGCATTCTCCTTCTTAATACTTAGAACCAGGTCCATGGCCACCTTTTGGTGTTCTTTTCTTTGTGAATGAAGCTCCAAGCCATCAACTGTTCTGCAATCCACCTTGCAGATACGACACCAACCCATGCTATCTGTTTTTCTTTTCCTTGAATGGTTGAAAGGCTCAATATCATCTTGATTATGGTATCCACCATCATGTGGATAACCGTGGGATGAAAACCACCTGAATCCTGCATCCTTCAAACGAATATGGTCTTCGATTTCCCCTGGATGAGTAGAAACATGATTTGGAAGAGACTGGTGGGGAGTTGTAAGATGCTGTCCATGTGAAGGCAAAGTTGCCTGTTGCAGGTGTGGCACATGTATTTGACTTTGCGGTGGGGGATTGTATGGATGAACAGGAGGCTGCTGTGAAGGAAACTGAGCAGGCATCTGACTTGAAAGATGCTGAGGTGCACTTTGCTGTTGTGCATGTTGTTGTGGGATTCCCGGGGGCACTTGCTGGTTTAATGGAGGTTGTGGATAAGACTGATGTCCGATGACAGCATGGCCTGGCAGGAGGGGCTGATAAGGTTGCTGAGGACGTGCATGTTGCATAAGATGATGTTGAAGGGAAGGTTGGGGAAAGGTGAGTCGATGACGGCCGACGACGCCGATGACCCATGTGGCTGCGACGACGGTGGGGGTCATGAAGTTCCGCCTGCGGTGGAGACACACCGGCAGGGAGGGAAAGTCCGGCGACATTCAGGAGAGTGGCGGATCGTCCCCAAATGTGCGTAGAGGTCGAATTTCGTACCTCTTTCATCTATTTTGTGTTTTTGTGCTTTAATTGTATTTCCGTCGATGGAGGCAACGACGACATGTATTTTCCGCCAATGGAGGTGATGACGACACTGGTAAAAGTTGCGATGTGCTCCTTCCCCCATATCTGCCGAATCATGGGCAAACCATGGGTTAGTAGAGAAAAGGAGGAGAAGGCAGGAGGGTACTAACTGGACAGCGGCGTCACGACGACGGCCGTCATGATGGTCGCCAACCCATGACACAAGCAGAGGGGACCAGAACAGGTCGTCTCCTTGAGGAGACAACCGGTTCAGTCCAAGATCAGACCGGACCGGTTCTAGCTAAACCGGTCTAACTATGAACCGAAGTCGGTTATTGAACCAAACCCAGTTCAGATTGAATTGTCGGTAGACATCCACCGATAGTTAGTATGGCTTTCAACTGACGGTAGCCCCTGACCGTCTGTGTATTGTGATACAATTTGGTACATACATAGCCAGCATGGTACATAAGCTCATTTTTATTATTTTGGGTTTTTTATGAATGATTTCAAGCGTGAATTGATGTAGTATCATTATATGCTCGATGTTACTGTATTATGGGCGTTTGTCCCTGATTTTATGATAATTGGACTCATTGTGAGGACCTTAATGATAAGAAAAATTCGACTAATAAACCTAGATGGTTTAGAGACTTAATCATTTTATGAAATATAATAAAATGATAAGATGAAGATTAAGTTAAGGGTTGAGAATAACCTAATCAAGATAATGGCTAAAATTTCATTGGAATTGTCAGTCAGTTTTTGAATGGCAGTGACTTAGAAACTATGGCCATGAGTTCCATAGTCAGAGCATGTTGGGTCTGAAGTCAAAGAAGGGTAAGTTACCATGCTTCGGCGTGAGGGTGAGAGTGGGTAGCCACATGAGCACATTCCCATAGCTATAGAGGGCCTTTTTTCCACGCAGGTGGAAGGGGTAGTGGTTATCCTGAAAGCCGTTGGGACCACTTAGCTCCGGCATTGGAAACCATGTGACATGGATATGTTGAGTGTATTTGGATCAGCTATTGCAATGCAGAGATATTGATGTTGCAATGTAGAGATATTGATGAGATTTGATTGGTACTGTCTATATGGGACAAAGATATAATTATTGAACATGAACTTGAAAAACAATAAACGACTTTGCTTGAAAGAATGATAAAAGAATCAAGTGGAACTATGTAATAGGTTGCATAAAAGGGTAATGCAAATCTTGTTGATTTTAATGCTGATGATTGTGTTACGATATCCCACTAAATATTTTTATACTCAGCATTCGCTTGTGATGCAGGTTCTTTAGTAGAAGATTGTCTTCACATAGCACCTGGTGGTAGACGATCGAGAGTGAGGATGACTTGATAGCTTCAAAGTAGGCATCAGTCTCCTTTATGTTCTAGTGTATTTTGAGATGGATGACATACTTGCACATGAAGGACTTGTATGGGTTTAATCGACTTTGCCAAAATGTAAAGAAGGCCAAAAAGAACCGGTCACGAAGTAAATGCAAAGTCTTGTCTTGACCAAATTGTCTAACTAAACCACCTTGATGGAGATAAAAAATGATATGCTGTTCAAGTGAGCTGTCTGGAATACAAAGCTGTGCCTTTGTAAAGATAACCATCTTGCAACAAATAATCCTCAAACCAATTATTCTGAAGAATACAGTTTTGCCAAACTGTACCAAAATAAGAATCGGAAGAATATAAATCTCGAAGGCATTCAAACCCAAACACCTGAAGTTGGGAAGTTTGCAACAGAGCCACTTTGCGACTTAGAGCATCAGCTACACGATTGAGATGACCCGATTTATGTCGGATAACAAAAGAATAATCTTGTAACTCAGCAACCCACTTAGCATACATGCGGTCAAGCTTAGACTGACTATTTGAATATCGCAATGATTGATGGTCTGTATGCACTATGAATTCATTATGCACGAAATAATGATGCCAATATTTGATAACCTGGACGAGAGCAAAGAGTTCAAGATTATAAGTATTCCACTCATGTCAAGCAGAGTTAAGTTTCTCACTGAAGAATGCAATCAGACGACCACTTTGGCTCAAAACAGCACCAATACCAACATTTGAAGCATCACACTCGATTTTAAATACCTTGTCAAAATCCGGCAGAACCAAAATAGGAGCAATAACAACGCTGCTTTTAATCAATTCAAAACTAGTAGTAGCGACGAAATTCCAAGAAAACTGATTCTTTTTAAGGCAATCAACCATAGGGCAGTAATAGTACTGAATTCACAAACAAATTGTCGATAAAAAGAGGCCAAACCCAAAAAACTATGCAATTGTGTGATTGATTGAGATAAGGGCTAGTCCCGAATAGCACATGAATTCCTGACGAACTGACAACATAACCAAGAAAGACCAATTTAGAAGTAAAGAAACAACACTTTTTATAATTGAGGTAGAGACTGTTTATCTGGAGTACTTCAAAAACAGATTGCAGATGGAGGAAATGCTCCTCTTCCTCCTTGCTATAAATCAATATATCATCGAAATAACCTAAAAAAGGCTTAAGAACTTGCGTCATAAGGCACATGAAAGTACTCGGGGTATTCAATAATCCAAATGGCATCATAAGCCATTTATATAAACCATCCTTAGACTTGAAAGCCGTTTTCCACTCATCCATGGGGCGTATACGGATATGATGGTAACCACTTTTTAAATCCAATTTAGAAAAGATTTTAGAGCTGATCCAACATATCCTCTAATTTAGGAATAAAAAAGCAGTACAAAATAGTAATTTTATTCACAGCTCAGCTATCGACACACATACGCCAGCTACCATTTTTTTTGGCACAAGGAGAGATGGTACAATGCAAGGACTTAAGCTCTCATGAATCAATCCCTTCAGTAAGAATTCATCTATTTGCTCATGGAGAATTTTATGCTCCTTCGGATTCATCCGATAGTGTGGCAGATTTGGTAAAGAAGAACCAGCCTGAAAGTCAATGCAGTGCCAAATATCCCTCATAGGTGGAAGAAAATCTGGAAGCTCTTCGGGCATAATAACCTGAAATTCTTCCAAAAGTTATTGCAGCTGAGTTGAATAAACAATATTTGGAGAATAAGACACCAAATCTGTCATTAAAGTAACAAGAGCATAGATAGATGAAGCTTGCTTAACATCCTTTCAAATATTATGCACAAACAGTACAACCTTCAAATCTGATTTCTTCTGTTTCCAAGAAAAACGAGAATTTTTGCCAAGTTCAACAATAGAAGAATTTGTTACAGAAAGATTGTTAGAGCACACTGGAGTAACTTTAAGAGTAGAAGAAAGAGAATTAAAAGGAATACAATGTCCAATATCAGTTGGCTCAGACTGAGCAGAAAACTTTAAATTTCTAGCAGTGCTCATAGGATGAAGAACTATCCGTACACCTTGATGATTGAATGAATAGGCATTGTTCATGCCGTCATGAATTGAACCAACATCATACTGCCATGGACATCCAAGGAGAATTTGGCACACAGTCATATCCAAAACATCACAAACAAGAGTGGTTTTGTAATGTTTTCCAATAGAAAATGGAACATGACACTGATCTGTAATTTTAACCTCACCAACATCTTTCACCTAACCAATAGAATAAGGTTGTGGGTGTTTAGTGGTTGGCAATTGTAGTTTTGTCATCATATCACGAGCAATAATGTCAGGCCCCGAAATCCCATACCTCGATCGGAGTGCGGAAGCCAATCAATGATATACATTTGGAGGTAGAGAATCTCGGGCGCGAGACCGAACAGTCGATTTCACCACCAATTACGATCATCTCAAAAGGATGTGTAATCGGTCATGCCCATAATCAGTGCAATACAAATACAAACATTAATGAATACTATGGAATGGAAATTTACTTAATAATACTGATAATAATCCATTTAAGAAAGTCAAATCAAATAAACCTATAAATCTATGGCACACAATTGCCATTAAATGTCATAAGCATCAAATAAGCAAAGCAGATAATATAAACTCTAAGTCTTCACGGCTCCTGCGACCGCTTCACTACTGCGACTTCCTGATCTCAAATTCCATTTGCGCCTGCATCAGAGGATGCATGAGTATTTCATAGAAACACTCAGTAGGATGTAAAAACCCACTGAATTAGGACAAACAATATGAATAGGATAAGAATAACAAAGGTTTATGAAGATGCCGCAACATCGGGACTAAACCAAGGATTTATACACCTGAAAGGTTAGTCAATAATAATTCCAACCCGCAAGTAGGGAAAACAACAATAAGGCTCCTACTACACATATGAGTAAGGAGGGAATGATAATCATATTAAAAAGCTCCAGACATTAAAAGTGAAAGGAGTACAATTTCTGTTCGCTGAACCGATCACCCGCAAGTGACTATACCAGAACCACCCTAGGGGTCCTCTTTTTGGAACCCTGCCATGCGTCTAGGATGCTGGCCCCACCAGTGCTTACGGACACGATGGGCGGAGACTGATGACCTTCCGTAATGTCAACAATCTAACGTACGTATGTTGCCTCTTTTTGGGCAGTGTGGAACCGCAGTACCACAAATATTAGTGACCCCGCAAGATCAAGCAATGGCATAATTTGAGCATACTATGAATCCACTTCCGGAGAAGTCCCGCAAGACCTCTAGTGGAGGAATCAATCAAATAATCATGATGAATAATAATTCAAAGAAATAGAGGCCGCAACTCTCTAACCACATAAGGTATCAATCACCGGAATAGACTCTCATACGGAGTATAAGTAGAAACGTCACACAAAGAGAATAACACAATCCATACATACGTTCATGCTCAGCCCTAGATGGAAATCATATAGGTCTTATTGAAATATATAAATCAGAGACAAGGTATTAATGAGTCCTAGATGATTTGGATTCCAAATGGAACCTCAAACCGACACAAACGCTTTATCTTCAAATACACGATTACGGTTTTCTTAACATAGGTATCACCCATCTATCATATTAACCATAACCCAACCTTACTGTGATAATCATAAGGGTATAGTCTAGTATTAGTTACTAGCACGTCATATCATCTTCACATCTTATTAAGTGGTTTTACTTAAGTACATAGTATTTTCACTTAGATTCTGCTCACTGTCTTATGCACAACAGTCCCCTTCCGGCGGCTCCCAGACACTGTACAGTTAAGGTTATCTTCTGAAATTTTTACTATGAATACCCTTATGGGTCTAGTTTCTAACCCCACCGGTTTTATATTTTTCTGATATCATATGAATTAGTTATGAATTATTTACTGTCGACTGTCCGTGCAGAAACAGTTCTGGCCGAAAGTGAAACACATGATTAAACTTTAATATTCTTATTCCGAACCACTTATAGATGATAATATACTCATGATAGATGATAGTACTCCCCTCCTAGATCAATTACAGATCCTGGAATTTACTAGGATTACCAAAAGATTCCCTTTTTATCATGTTTCTTCCCATATAACACAATCTTAGACCAAATATCTTTCAATTAAGTCGATTTAAGCAAAACGATCATTAAAGCATAAGACTCAATCATTAGATATCATAATCAAAGCAATATCAGAACTTTTATCTTCTGTAAAATTAATAAAGCATCCAACTTTGATCTGATTTACCATCTAGACATGAAGCATGAAGGCATATATGCATGTATCGCAATACACATGGAAAACAAGACATAAATCATTAATCCCGCAAGATTCAAAGCAATACTCCAAGGAAATCAGTAAGAATACTCATCATATAATGTGAGAAAAGAATAAGAAGAGAGGGAAAAACCATCCTACTCTTTATCACCAAAAGACGTCGCCTTTCTACGCGATGTTCGTTCCTCCGCTTCCTTCAAAGCTTCTCGATCCAAGCTCTTGAGCAATTCCCACTAGAAGAGGTCTTCTAAGAGAGGGATGAACGTGGGAAGGAGAGGGGAAAGCCTCTGGACGTTCTAGGGTTTAGTTTTCAAAAGCACAAGCCTAGACTCTATGGGTTTATATAGAGTTTTTAGAAGATCTTTGCCCAATCAATTCTACCATATCTTGGGCACTTTCCACCAATGGGAGAGTCCCTAAATCACCCTAGGAACGTGCAATACAAGTCTAGTTAGGATATGGCATCTTTCCCAAACAAATCCGCCTCAAAATTAGGTTAGGATTCGCCAAACCGCAACTGGCGATCGATCGTGCAATACGGCGATCGATCGTCCTGCGATGTTTACAAACTGCGCGATGGCGCCGATCGTAGCCGATCGAAGCCGATCGATCGTTTTCCATAAGCCGATCGATCGTTTTCAGCGCGATCGATCGTGTTTATTCAATTTCCCATATCTTTTTACTCCGAACTCCAAATCACACAAAATTGGTGTCGTTGGAAAGCTCTTCTCACCAGCTTTAATTTAAACAAAGAACCACACAGTCAAATCAATCATTAAGAGGGTCAAATTTCAGTTTTAAGATACTTACTAATTTTCGGATGTTACAAATAATGTTTTCACAACTTCCACCATCAATTATCACATTGCAGACCTTGTTGTTAACAGTTCCTTGAGTAAAAAATAGGCTATGCCTTTGAGCAGGTAGTTCAGACATGGTAGAATACATGAGGTTTCTAATAACCAAAGCAAAAGACTGGTCCTCCCAACTAACACCTGCATCTACCAGAACTTCTTGAGTTTCACCTTCTTGAATAGCATTCTCCGAAGTTTCACCTGCCTCATGACCATGAACTGTTACCATTGCAGTGGTACTTGGTTGTTTTCTATGCAGGAGACAATCAGAAGAAATATGACCAGGCTGCCTACATTTATAACATATGGTAGTGGCTGGATATGCATAAGGATTTGGCCCAGGATTAGAGGCTTGAGAGGATTTCTTTTGGACAAGTTTACTAGTTGCTATTGGACCATTATTCACAGATGCTACATCATTCATGCGACTGCCAGAGAGGTCAAGATTTTGGCGTTGATTAATCCAATTACGTCCATGATTCTGTCCCAAAATGAATTCATGACGAAGAGCGGCCTGAATTGCTTCTGTCAAAGTTCTTAGTGGTTGACTATCCAATTTTTCCTGTAACATAAGCTTCAAACCACCAATGAACCTAGTTATTACCTGCCCTTTAGTTTCAATCAGATTGTTCCAAGCTTGCAATTTTTTAAACTCTGATACATACTCAGAAACAATTTTGTTTCCTTGCCTGCAAGCTTGAAATTGCTTATACAATATCTGTTCAAAATCTACCGGCAGAAATCTATCACGCATCATATTTTTCATCCAAATCCAGGATTTAATAGGATGCCGTCCCTGATTTATGCGATCCTGTTGAACCTGACTCCACCAAGTAGAAGCACCACCCTTAAATTTATAGGATATTAGTTTTACTTTCATATCTTCAAGAACTTTCATACATTCAAAATAATTCTCAACTTCAAACATCCAATCCAAAAATTCCTCTATATCCATCTGACCATTGAAAATTGGTAGTGTCAATTTAGGAAGAAATCGGTAGGTTTCTCAATCCATACCTCGTTTAGACTCTTGATTTGCAACTAGATCCACTCGCACCCATTCCTCCTGTTCTTCTTCACTGGAAAAGTTAGGATTTTGATCAGCCACAGAAACAGCTCCATGCGATGAATCTCTCTGAACTACATTTCCTCGATTTCTCCTATTCCTGCCATGATCCGCCATTTGTGGTCTAGCATGCTCCGCAACTTGTGGTCTCAATTGATTCAAATTTAACTGTTGTAAAATTTGCAAAGTCTGCTGCTGTAGTTGTAGCATTTGAGCCATAAATTGCTCCATCCTCGGCCTCGATCCTTCACCAGAACCTTGGTTCGCCATGAAAGGAACTCCAAAACCTCGCTCTGATACCAAATTAATAGAATTCAACAACTATTTGAACAAATTTGAAATCAAATTGTATTGATCTTTCCAAACAACAACTAGTTCTAGCTTGAATCCACAAACTAGGCTTCGAATCCATGAAGACTTGATTACAAATTGAATCCACAGTTCAACAAATGAAAAAAAATGAAAAACAGAGTCTCTGTTCTTGAGGAACTAGAGATCTAGAATTTTAGGAAAATCAGATAACAATGAGTCCCTCAGAAAGAAACGAAAAAACCTATTTATAGTTTTCACAAGCCATTTAAATTCAAACAGTGACTTCAGCGGGAATGTATGAGTATTGTCCAAATTACCCCCGCAATTTCAAATGTTATGCATTAATGTAGCTGCATCAAAGGCAGTATGAAAGTTACCAAATAGAGAAGAGGCCTCTTGGAGGGATTTCATCATAAACCTCCAATGCCCATGATCTAAACCATTCTTGTACCTTATTATGGCAACATAATTGCTGCTCCAATATGTCATCCTAGGTGCATTCAGCCCTCACTGGTCAATTCGTTGCAAGATTTATTCCTAGTGTACTATGCATTAGGCAGCTTGTGGCATAAATATTTACTTTTATATATGGAACTTTTCCTATTTTTATAAAAAAGTTACAACTTGTTTTGACCAACACTTCTTGATGAATATTTTTGAGACTCTCTGGCTGAGTTAAGTTATGACTAATTAATTTTGTAACAAAGTAGGTGTAGCTCGAACTTCTCCAAATTACAAGAACTCACTTCAAACTAATTACCAAAAAAAAGAACTCAATTCAAACTAACTGATGCCGAAATTCTTTGAGCAACTTCATATTTATTGCACTACAATTGTGACTCATTTTTCCATGACAAATTCATTTAATACACTTGTTAGAGATTTTATTGGGAAACATTGTTCATATCTCTGTCATTGTATTAAAATTACAACATCCAATTTACCTACATCATCGACATTTACAAAAGATTATCAAAGAAACGGAAATAAGCAATCCTCCAAGTTCTTTTGAATGCCAATAAAGCCATAAGTCCCCAAAAGCCTACTGCAAATCCTGGAGCTATCCCCATATACACCCAAATCCAAATGAACCTACCTTCATCTTCACTAAATCCTCCTGTGCTTCCAAGTCCACCTGTTGAGCATGGTATTAGAAGTGGTGGTCCACACAGATAAGGGTTCCCGTCATAAATGGATGCTTGTTCGGGGAGGGTTTGCAGCTGTTTTCCTGTGGGGATGTCTCCCGAAAGATTGTTATACGACAAGTTCAAGTGACTCAGTGAATATAAAAGTGATATGTTACTGGGGATTGAACCACTAAGCCGGTTTCCAGACAAGTCAAGTGATTCCAGCTTTTGCAAATTACCAATCTTCTTTGGTATTCTTCCAATCAGATGATTCCCCGATAAGTTCAAGCTGTAAAGTGATTTCAGGTTGCAGATCTCTTCTGGGACCTCTCCAGATAAGTTATTATGTGAAGCATCTATTCCAGTCAGAAAATCCAATGGTTTCCCACTATACTCAAGTATTCTTCCTTTGACAATCAAAAGGACAAGGACGCTGTAGTGGGCATTCATTTTCTGGGGAAAGATATCTGGATTGTCATTCCGCACCTTCATACTAGATAGTGGAATATTCAAAAGAGCACTTTGTCCAAATTTCATTGCATGAAATTCACCCCACTTCTTTGGTATATGCCCTGACAAGTTATTATAAGATACGTCCAATACTTGGAGAAGTTTAAGAAGAGCTAGCTCTCGAGGAATTACACCATCAAACATGTTTCTACTCATACGAAGTAAGATGAGATTGGAAAGACATTCTCCTACCCAAGAGGGGATTTTTCCTTGGAGCTTGTTGTTACTAATATCTAGAACTGCTAGATTCTTCAGGTTTTGAAACGAAGGGGGGAGAACTCCAGTGAGGTGATTATTATCCAAGCGCAAGAGCCTAAGGTATTCTAGGGAACCCATTGAACTGGGGATTTCTCCAGTTAGATTATTGTTTCCCAAATCAATTACAGCAGCGCTCGAACTATTCCAACATTGAGGCAGTTTCCCTGAAAATTTGTTGTCGGACAAATTGATCAAATCGCCACAATTCTCGCATATGTTTGATGGGATGTTGCCAGTCAGAAGGTTATGAGAGAGAAATAAAATCATAGCATAGGATTTGCTTAACATTGGTGAGAGGGATCCGGAGAAAGAATTGTGGGATAGGTCTAACATACCCAAAAGAGGAGATAGCTGAGGCAGTGGGCCTTCGAAGTTGTTTGAGCTCAAGTCCAAACCCCAAATGGATGTAAATATTGCTTCACGGGGAATCATGCCCCTAATCTGGTTTTTTGACATGTTCAAATATAGAAGTTGAGATGAAAATTTCCAAAACCAGTCAGGAATTATGCCGACAATTTCTGAATTAGAAATGTCTAGTTGGGTAAAGTTTTGTGTTCTAAGCCATGTAGGAAAATTAGGCCCTTGTTTGCAAGATCCTAGTTGGATAATGTTGAGACTAAATTCGGGCACCCAATCAGTTGAAACATGGAAAGACAAGGAGTTTGAGGTCATTCCCAACAACTTCAAACGGGATAGGTTGGCAAAATGGGCTTCGGTTACCACCCCACTGAAGGAGTTGAATGAAATAGAAAAGGCCACCAACTCTGACAATTGTCCTACACATAATGGAATGGGGCCGCTGAAGTTATTGGAATCTAGATACAATGCTTTGAGCGAGTGCATTTGGCAAATTGATAGAGGAAATGGACCATTCAAGGAGTTAGAGGAAAAAGTAAAGAAAGTTAGTTGTTGAAGCTGTGCAAGACATTCTGGAATGGGGCTGCTAAAGGAGTTACGGCTGAGATCCAGTCGTTCCAACGATAAGAATGTGCATAAACTCGTAGGGAGGGTACCATTTAGCTTATTGCTGCTTAGATCCAAAATTTCCAAACTTTTAGTAAGACATCCAGTGGAATTTCCAAGAAATTCCAAACTACTTCTCATGAGATGATTGTATGACAAAAACAAACTCTTCAATTTACAAAGATTTGAGATTGTGGCAGGAAGCATCTTAAGACCAAGGTTGTTCCGTGTCAAGTTAAAACTAGAAAGTGAAGCCATGTTACCTAAACAATCAGGTAACCCATAGAAGTTGTTGTTTATGAGATTCACATAGGTAACAGCAGTAAGATTACACAACCAGACCGGTACCGATGAATTAATAGAGTTGAAAGAAAGATCCAAGGTATAAAGTGATGATAGATTAGTAAGTGGAAGAGAAGGTGGGATGCTGCTTAGGGAACACCCATCCAAGATCAATGCTGATAAATGACTAAGCATGTTAACAGAGTAAAGCCAATCATGCGACCTACTTAAATTGACCACAGTCATGTCAAGATGTGTCAATAGAGAGAGATGAGATAGCCAATTGAGGTTTTCAGAATACAGCTCATAATTGTCACTGAGATCAAGATGAAGCAAACTTGTAAGGTTTCCAAGCTCACAAGGTATCTCTCCAAAAAAATAAGATTTTCTGAGATAAAGATACTTCAAATGATGGAATGAGCCTATGAATTTAGGAATAGGCATGGAGAAATCGTTATTACTTAAGTCCAAGTGAGTAAGATGGTTCAAGAGGAGCAAAGAAGGAGACAACTCACCCATCAATGGATTATCTGAGACTGAGAAATTGAGCTTGATGACGCGGCTAGTTATGTTATGACATGTAACACCAAACCACATGCAACAATTTTCATGAAGCTCCCATGAGTAGAACTCGGTTCCAACATTTTGAAGGCCTTGTTTGAATTCAAGAAGGGCTTCTCTCTCTGATTCTATGCAGCTTTCAGTGCCCAAAGGTAGCATTAAAATGAAGACAAATAGCAAGAGCAGTGAAGATTTAAGGCACTTGCTCTGCATGGTGCTCATGGTAAAGGGAAATCTAGTTGGATCTTCGAAACTGAATGCCTTGGCTATGGAAGCATACAGTCAGATTTTATAAGAGTCGGATGCTCCATCATTTTTTTTTTCATGGGAGTGGATTGACATTGACTTTGGCTACTAATGGGTCAAAAGGGCGTTTACAATCTTAATGACAGTGTCTTCTTCTTTTTATTTTTTTACCTTTTTGAACAAATTTGTGATAAAGTAGGTTGCAGACATGTATTCAGAAATACGGTCGGTACTTGATTCTTAAGTTTGTGTTTTATGAAAGTCCTTAATCGATTCTATAATGACAAATTCGTTTCAACAAAATATAGTCATGGAACTATACTGCCCAAATGGTAATTTTTATGTTATTCACTACCAAATTACTTTCGTTTTTATTGTTTGTCTACCTGATAGGTTTTTTCATAGAATGGACTAATTCTTCTCTCTCTCTCTCTATGCATGCATCCAAATTCCAAAGTGAACAACCAAAGATTAGACAATTTAAATGCACTTGGATGAAAAGTCTTCTAGTCTTAAATTTGAAAGGTCCCGACGCCAATATATTAAGACCGGGAATTAAAGAGGGAGCTGTCTGTCCACATCTTGTTTTTGCATGCTAGAAGAGACTAAGGGGCCGTTTGGGGCGTGATTATAAGCAAATATCCACAGTGGACAAGACCCTAAACCCTAAATCCTCAAGATCCACGGTAACATCCATGTTTTTTTCCCATCCAACTGAAACGCGACAGTTAGATAATAAAAAACATGGATGCTACAGTGTAGCAAAACATCTACAGTGACGTCCCAAATGGCCCAATGACGGGAATAATATGGTATATCCCCGGATAAGTTTGAAGTGTATGGACTGTGGAGTCTTGGACACAAAAGTTCTCATGAGTCATGAGGATATTACCTACACGCCTTCAACGGCTTAGTGCGTGATCTTCCGTGGAGCTCTCCTTCTATGCCAGCACCAAGAACCTTCTTTTCAGCTGTCAATGTAGAAAGTGTATGTTTCTGACAGTTTTTCTGTTTGTATCAAGATTGATTTGTATTTTTATGATGGTTGTTTTATTGATATATTATGTTTATTGAATGGATTTTGTACCATTGAGGCATTTGCAACAAAAAGATGGTCAGCTGTAAAAGTTGTCCAATACATGCAGGAATGGGGCCGGCAGTATTATTTCAATAAAGATGCGTTTCTCTCAACGAGTGCAATTGTCGGAAGGGAACCATCCAAGAAGTTACTACTGAGAGACAATATGACTAACTGGGATAGTTGTCCGAAACATTTTGGAATGGGGTCAAGTCAAGCAAAGAAGATGATAACTCATCTGACAGTCCTGATCTTGAGAGGTTGAGCTCGGTGACATTATGACAAGTCACGCCAGCTCATGGACAACAACTGACCACCTTCCCATGAAAAGAACCGGCTTCCGTAGTCGTCATGGCGTCGCTTGAACTCGAGAAGCGCTTCTCTCTCCCTTGCTATGCAGCCTTCACTGCTCAAAGCCAGACAGGAAAACAAAACAAAGAGGAAGTGGGGATATTGAAGCCATCGGCTCCACCTGATTCTTCTTCTTGATGCAAACTGACCACTTTCATTTCCACAGTAGTTGTAGAAAAAGTGTAGCTTCCCATGGCGTATGCTGCATGGCAAGTTAAAAGTCCGGGCATGTCGCAAACTGGATGGGCCCTATGACAACAAGAATTAGGATTACTTCTGTCGGCAAAGTTTGCCGTTTACATTGATTGTATGCATGAGCAGAAAGGAAAAGTAAACTTAGAAAAGTAAATAAACATATTTAGAGAGAAAAGTTCTTTAAAAATCAATTAAACTTGAAGGTCACACTTGCAAATATGAGTATACAATCATAAGCATACAAAGCATGGAGTTTATTCTTAGCTGTCGATGTTAATAAGGTTTGCTGATCATCCAAATAGATTGTTTGGGTAATTAGTACTGTATCCCAATTATAAAAACGTTAATAGGTAATATCTCGGTATAAGAGAGTAGTAGCTGCTCCATGACATTTCACTTTAACTGAAATCCTATACTAGTTCCCCGTTGGGTTTAGCTATGATCGACTGATTGACATAATTATGCAGGAAAGAAAAAAAATAAGATTCTCCCTCAATTCATGCTTAATTTGTGAATCTTCTCGAGAGGAGATTCATCAAATTAAGACTGAATTGTGAATTTCAAATGATATTCCCATTTTACACTAATTCAGCCTGAATAAATTTCCTCTTAATTAAGGTAGATTTATTAAAATTCACTAACCAAATAGCCCCATAGTGCCTCTGTCTTGTACGAATTGTCTATCTGTTTAGCTTCTTTATATCATAGCTGAATAAGCCGCTAAAAACAATGTCAAAAGCCGACTTATCAGTAGCCTATTTGATACAAGCTTATTAGATGATTCTCTGATTTGTTGTAGTGTGCTTTGGTTGTTCCAAATAACCTGGGACATGAGTATGTATAAAAGAATTGTGTCAGCAATTCAATTTGTTATTTAAGAAATATGCCCTTCAGGTGTATATTCTAATGTGCAAGATCCAACACCCTTGGTGCATTAGTTGTAGTAGATTGAATTTTGAATTGGGGAAGAGAGACAGCTCAAAATCTGTTGGTTTATACTCCCTCCATCCTCTAATCCAGACATGTAATTTTTGGACAGACGGAGTAGTAATTTGTACTCCACGTATACGGGCTTCAGGAGGTGAAAATGCCAAACATGTTCCTTGGTCTGGCCAGGGGCAATGGAGGTTAATATATTTTTATGCAGGGGCATTTTGGGGGTTTTATGTTCACAAGTATGGGATTCCTTCCTTATGTCAAATTTACAAACCAAACCCAATTCAGAGTGAATTGTGAATCTTCAACGAGATTCCCATTTTACATCAATTCAACCTGAATTAATTCTCTCTAAACTAAAAATCAAATTCACTCAAATTCATGAACCAAACAGCACCTTAATAAAATCGGCTAAAGATTCCCGATAAGCATGAAGTTGTAAGTTAAAATTTCCATACGTCTTAGATGGTTTCAACTATGCATTACATTACCTAGGCTCTCCATCATTCATCTATATCTTGCATTACTTGTGCTTGGCACAGACCGTTAGTTTGGAGATGCTAAAAGTCTATTGGTCCACCTGTGTGCATGCAAAGCAGGATTTTCTGCGAATACCTAACTAAGAATGATAAGTCAATGGATGATTTTTAGTGAAGACAAAACAATGCTTAGATTATTAAGGTGATAACATGTAACTAAAAGTTTCTGATACCATGTGGGAACTGGATTTTGGAGTCCCTTGAGAAGAGCCAATTTCTAAGTTCATAGTGTTATGAATTATCCTATACCCAGTATTGTGGGCTCCATCTTCTTCCGATGCATCCTTTAGCTTATCCTGCAGGTCCTTGGCTGCCTGAAGCAGGTCCTTGAAAGATTCTCATAGTTTTTATTTTTTTATAACAGGAGATTATTACAGGAGCAGGGCATATGAGTGTGGTAGACTGGTGGGCACTTGGTAAGTTTCTCTTCTGTCCTTAAATGGCGATTACATATTGCTTGTTTGCTCACAATTTCAGGAATTCTTCTTTATGAAATGGTTTAGGCTATACTCCGTTTAGAGGGAAGACAAAACAAAAAACATTCGCTAACATCCTACACAAGGATCTTAAGTTTCCAAGAAGTATTCCAGAATGTTTTTCTACATGCATTATCTACTTTTTCTGTTGCTTTGACTTCAGTCACATTACTTGGTACTTAATCATACTATTACTATTTTACTATTACTTGGTACCTAATGCTATTACTTGGTACTTAATCATACTGATACAAACAAAAAAATGGCACTGAAAATTTGACAGGATTGATTATGTTTTGAGACTGCCAAGTATATCTAGTTTGACTTTTCCTTTTGTTGCATAATAATACCCCACACATGATTTTGAGATGTTTATATGCCATTATTCCTCTAAAATTTCAACAGTATTGAAGTAGACAACACCTAAGTTGATCAGTGTTCTGGTATTATAATATATGGCCAATGTTTACCCCGTATCCATGAAGACATTCAATACCCACCATCTAGAGGGAAAAATGTTGT
Organism: Houttuynia cordata; assembly: GCA_039654745.1. Classification (NCBI taxonomy): domain Eukaryota; kingdom Viridiplantae; phylum Streptophyta; class Magnoliopsida; order Piperales; family Saururaceae; genus Houttuynia; species Houttuynia cordata. Next base: position 37,128,815 of record CM077502.1, read on the forward strand.
AGGTTTATTGTAATTTTGTGTAGAGAGGTCTTCTGATTTCACTTTGTACAGTTGATCGAAGCATATTGTAAATGATGCAAATTGTTGCTGCATTCCCCGGTCGACTGTTAGTTCATGCAGAGATGGCTTCTTTGTGCAGGTAAGTGTCCAGGCCAGGCAGTTGATGTACCGGCTGCTGCATCGTGACTCCCAAAACCGACTGGGTTCCTATGAGGGTGCCAATGAGATCAACATCCATTTTTTTGTGGGGTGAACTGGCCCCTCATTCGTTGCGTGGTTAGAGCATGTTACTATCATAAAACATGTTACTGTATCTGAAGCATATTTCACATGTTTTGCATTTGCTTTGTGCTAGTTGTTAAATTTGAACTCTCACCTCCATCATTGTCTTTTTATTTTGAAAATTTCTGGCATTCAAATCTAGTGCTGGTTTACAGAACCCTCATGACCTTGATGTACCTGTCCAAGTGACAACTAAAATTGAAAAGGAAGTCAAGGTTGTAGATCCTGAGCTTGCTGACCTCCAAACAACTTTCTGAAAGGTCCGCTCTTCAACTCTTTTTATTATGGAACAAATGTTGCAGACAAATTTTTAATTTAATTTATTCATATAATCGCGAGCGATTTAACTCCTGCTATTGCCCAATTTAACAAAGTATGTATCTGCTTCCAATTTCATGAAATCCAGAAAAGTATTTATTATGACACTTTTGTGACATGAAATGAATATTACTTAAAATACTCAATGGTTAACTGTAAATGAATATGCTTGAAAAAAAAAGCTAAGAATTCAAGTTCTTTACCTTTTCTATTTAAATCAATATTTCTTATTTCTTGAATCTGAGCAGGGTTAGCTGTAGGTTTTGGCTGGCAAATCACTGTAGTATATGTGAACCTTGGTTGCTACTATCTCATAGGAATAGCTCACAACAACAAATCAGGGCTTTTGCGACAAATTTTTTTGCAACAAAACCATTTTTGTCGCAATAGATACCCATTGGCACTTGTCAAAATTGTACTCCTTCGTCCTGAAATAGATGGTCCATGAGAAAAAAAGGATTAGCATTGCTATTCTGGAGCATTTATTCTAGGGCGGAGGGTTTTTTTATTATGAAATAGTTTTTGCGACGAAGTAACGTCGTCGCAAAAGAATTAGAATTTAAAAAAACCTTTTTGCGACGAAACTATTCCTCGCAAAAGGGTGTTCTCCCTTTTAAAAACGTTTTACTTCTTTTACGACGACATTACTTCGTCGCAAACCTAGCTTTCCACTTTTTAAACTAAATTTCGTCGCAATTGTTATTTTTAAAAAATTCCTTGTTTCCAAGGAGATTTGGCGCCTTCATCTTTTAGCGACGGCATAATTCGTTGCAAATACTATTTTTGCAACTAAACTCTGATGGCGTATTTGCGACAGAATGGCGACGAGCTATTTGTTGTATCAAATAATATTTTGTGACGAAATGGGAGGTTTTTGCGACGAATATTGGCGTCGCAAAAGCCATAATTTGTTGTAGTGGCATTAACATTTTGTGCCTGCGTCATTGCCTCTTCTCCTCCATTTTGTAACTAACCATTCATTTGTCAATTGGTGGAAATTGAATGAGAAAAAGTGAATGGTAATTAAAACAATAGCAATTACCACCCATTAGATTTAAAATAAGTTTTTGCTAATGATAATATCACCTAACTATTACAGACTTATATTACTGGTTTTCACAATTTTTTTTGGCAATTTCCCTGATCACAAATGGTATTTTGATAGCACCTAAACTATCAGAATACTATCAAGTCGAATAAATTGCCATTACTGTTAAAAATTCAGTATGTTTGAGGTGAAGTAGAACATTTATAGCAGTAGCGACCTCACTCTTTTCAAAGTTACGAATTACTATATAGGTGGGAATTTGTTGGGTAAGCATGTCAAACCTGAATAAACATCAATCAGCACGAAAACAATTCATTGGGGAGATCTTCACCAGATTGTCACTATCTAAAGTGAAATAGAAGTAAAAAAAGAAAAAAGTCCCACTCGAACTCCACAGGACCACACTCTAGCCAGTGTAGCTTGTTTGGATCGAACAAAAAAACATTGGGCAGTGCTGGAATTGGTTAATCAGTAAAATAATTTTTTTAATTGACCTAGTTTACCCTGAACTCAAATGAAACAAAGATGGGAATAGCTGCAAACATTGAATGATAACTCAACTTTTCTTTACTAACCAAGCTTGAACTTGATATCTGCTCCTACATCCAGGCTTGAACAATTTATTTTGACTAACTTCGCACCAAGAAAGGAAGGTCAACAGTGCTGGAGTGAAAGCTATGAAACACTGAAGAACATAATGCACAGTGGTAAATAATTTATCTCACCTCAAGCACATATCCTGTGGATAGTTTCTTTGAAGTTCTCGTACAAAAACTGCAATATATTAGGAAAACTAGCTCACTACTGAAGGAAGACATGGTTATAGGAGTTCCTAACATGTCCAGTGCTATGACAGATGCCACAATCAATAAACAATAAAGACAGTTAAACACTAAACTGACTAGAATTTCTAACTCTCTACCTTTTTATCCTTGTTCCACTTCTTCAAAAGAAAATCAATGAAATCAAACAAGATGTTGTTCCAGAGTCCCATTTTCTTTCACAATTAAATCTTGCTTCTCTCTTGTCCTATGAAAAATAGTTAAACACAGTTCCAACAGAAATTAGCAGAACATGGAGCAGAGCTTCACTTCTTAGCTCCTTTTCAATATTTGACCACCAAAGTAGAATTTTCATTATCTCAACTGTAAACTAGCTTCTCTCACAACTCTCCTACCTAAATCAACCTTTTCCTGTCCTTAACCCAGTTTGTTAACCACGAAAACCCAGGGTATCAATTAATTCACATAACTAATCCAACTTATTCACCTCGGAATGTAGCTCTACATTTCCTACCTGATAAAAGCATGATTTATACACATTATATATCCTAATACGTTACTTTTCTAGTCCTAATTATAAGTTATTGAGGTTAATTAATAACTATTTAAGTTAAGAAAAGAATTAGGAGGTTTATAATTAATTTACTGTAAATTATTATTTTAGATGTGATAATTATTTCAATTGAATTATATTTTAATGTGCATTTATGACTAAGTTTAAATTTATGTAGATTTGAAGAGTTCGAGTTGTGGATCGTGGAATTATTGCATAATAATTGTTTTTATATGCAAAGACATCAAGTTGTAGATGATCCGACGGTTAGAAGACCAATGGCGAGTTTTAAAAAGCTTCCAAATACATCAAAGTGGAAAATAAAGAATAGAGATGATCCAAACCGTTGATTTTTACTAAAGAGATGACAGATTTTATTTTAAAAGTGAAGAAGCGTTTATCAATGATCTCACAGTGGAGGTTGTTATAACGGGTCTTAACCCAACCAAAATAAAAGAAAAAGAAACCCAAACTGCTTGGGCAAAACAAAGATCACCACACAAGCCGAAGTTCCATGGGGTGCAATGGACTCCACAAAGAATGTATTTCTGTTATATTGGAGAAATGGCTAGCTAGGAGCAATGGCATATCTCAGATGCGATAATGTTGAAGCACTAGATCAGATAATCTGTGGTAGATATGTAGCTCCGGCATTGGTAGTTTACATACAGATTCAGGGGTGGTCCACCCAACGGAGAAAGCTAGGAGGAATAAGATGGAATTGGGTGTCTTCGAATTTGAACAAGGAACGTGCTTGACTTGAATTCCTTCCTCAGATAAACTCGATCCGGAAAGCACGATTCTGCGAGCAGGATTTGGATTGGATCGATTTGGATTTGAGCGAGATTTATGATCTGCAGGACTCTCTTGAATTGCATATAAAAACAGAGAAAGAGAAGAGGAGGGAGGAAGGAGAGAAAAAAGGTTGATTTTGAACTGTATTTGCCATTGCTACAGTATTGCTATGAAACTGTATTTGCTACAGTTATTTGATTTGGGCGAAGTAGATGATGAATAGTATAGCTACAGTGAATTTACCATTACTACGTCACTGCTACAGTGTTTTTATGAATAGTGAATTTGCTACCATACCGCCGATGAGATTTTTTTTGGAATTTGATTTTTTTTCATCTTATGATAATGAATAGCTAAATCTTTAGTGAAGGTTAAGGTGGAGTTTTAAATTGCCATTATGTCTAAGAAAGAGATGTTTTTATTATTTACTTAATTGGGTGAAGATATTTTGATATGGTCATGATCTATAAACTTGTTTGATTTATCGTTAACGAAAGATATGGGGAATGCTTATAATTCTCAATGATTATTTGACTATGATTCTTAATGATGAATATCAATCAATCATTATGTTAATTGTTATGCTGAATTTGAATGTCACATCTTCCGATTAGATCAAATCATTATTTGAATGTAATTGTGTTAAAATTAAATAGACATAGTGTGTTGGTTAAATAACTGATCCTTAATCATAGTTTTAATTTAGTAGTTAAGTTAATTATAATTTCTTTACACTATTCATTGATAAAAAATTCTGATTTGTTGAGTTAAGTAGTTGCTAGATCGAAATAGTTTTTAATTTAGTTTAGAATAGATTAATTCTACATCACTCCCTGTGGTTCGACACTTGGATTCACTGAGTATTATATTATAATTTAACAACCTTCTCTTGGGTTTGATCACTACCCTAACACTACTCTCCTCTATTTCAAGAATTCCGCAAAAGTCCACTGGCATCTGGTCCTACTCAAAACCACTGGTCAAACAGACCTTGATGTACCTTTTAATTTTCTTTCATATTGACTATCTGCATAGACATAGTTAAGAAATAAAACCAAGGTAGTGCAGAAAAATAATTGAAAAATTCTACAATGGAAATTTATGTAGACTGCAATCATAAGATACTGCAGAAAAGGGTTCGGAAATAATAACAAAGGTATTCAAACAAAGAATATGTCAAGTAGTTCTGCACAAGCCAGTTTTAAAATTTCATGAATTGTCTAATCATAATAGAGACAACAACATCAGTTGAATCGATCTCAATCATATATTGAAGAGATGAGAACAAGAGCCTAAAAATAGGAGCTACAAGAACATGAGGCAAGTTATAAAATTCACCTATGGGATCCCTAAGGCCATCACGATATAACCCATTCACTGGTCATCACTTAATCTTTGTTCATCATCTTTATCATCTTCTTCCTCGTCCTTTTCACATCTTGCAGTGCATCTTCCTTTTCCCATTTTGTGAGGAGTGCATCTCGAATGTCAGGGTTTGTAGTGCCGTTATGCTGCTCTTGGTTAAAATTTTGGAGGGCTATGGATATACGAACTAGCTTAACTTGAATCTTGAGCTTATACCTTGGGATATTATCAAACAGCTTCCAACATTCCTTACACACGCCAAATGTTCTCTCTATAATGTTCCTTAGAGAAGAATGCAACTGATTAAATTTCTCAATCCTACATGTGGCACGTTGTCGAAATTCAGTGACATGGTACCACATCCATTTATAAAGTCCAAGATAACTCTTCTTGTTCAGACCTGCATCAACAACATAATATTTATGGCCAGGAGGACGTGGGAATCCAGAATTGAGGTCATTTAAAGGGTGCTCAAACACCCTTGAATCATGCGTTGATCCCTCCCATCCAGCCATTGCAACGAATATTGAAATCACAAACTACCATTATATTTTGTCTGATTTGCCTTGTTTTCCCACGAAATGCTTGTTCATATTTTGGCTTCACTTTGGCTCTGATGTGAGTGCCATCAATAATAGCACCTATATAATCCTTGAATCAAGGATGGTACTTAGCAATCTCTAATGGTAAGAGTGGCTTGTTCGTATCTCTTTCACTAGGGGGGATTCATTTCCTGCACTCAGCTCAACTTAGCTTTTTAACGGGGTACCACACACAACTCATGAAATGACTTGAAGTCAAAAGATTGTGATTAGGAAAATATCCTAATCACAATTTGTAGTGTCACATAAAAAACTGAAAATTTCTCATCTGGACCAAAATTTTCTTATAAGGAGGTTGAATATTCTTGTTGGGGATGAGTCCCCGAATTATTTTGCTGGGGATTGCTTCCCGTTAGATGTTTACCTATAACCGGTGAGTGGTCACAGTAAGTGGGGGACTGCACCTGCACCCTGTTGTGTTGTTTGCGAAGTGACAACGACCAGTCCCCAAATTTATTTGCCTCTGATAAAATGTGTTCAACAGTCCAAGACTAATCTAATAAACTATATTAACTATTTATTTTTTTGATTAACATTGGAAGTGCTTTCATTGAGGGACAAACTCAAATTTAAGTATTGAAATTTGTGGAGAGAAAAAAAGAGAATTTATTGAAATCATGGTCCAAGTATTCTCAGTACTTTAAACACTTAAATCTGGACACGTTCAACCAATACTATGTAGGAATACATTTCAGGAATTTGAATGTCCGTAGTATGCAGGAATTTCATGTCAATACTATGGAGGCATGTCCCATTGCCAACAATAGAACACGATGTAGGAATTTCAACGACGGCTTTGTGAGCAATTTATATGTCTATTCATGCTAAATATTGACTAGAATACTAATATTTGTGTGCTTTTATTCAAATGCTGCTGGTAAAACAATCACATTAAACTCCAATCAAAGGCTGAAAGATACTTGCCAGAAGTCCCAGACCAAGCTCAGAACCGTCGATTGCGAAGCTGTAAAAACTCCGTAAAACGTCTCCGGCAGCTCCTTCGAGAGTCTCAGGTATCACACTACAGGGTCAAACCGAGTGCAGTGAAGGGGAGGAACCCAAAGGGCTGGTGAGAGCTCAAGGATTGCACCTACAAACGGTGGCGCCGGAGCGCCTTCTCCAGCGTATGATCTCAAGGAGCGTCTCATCTGGTTGCAGCCACATTGGGTTCGTAGTGTTTTTTTTTTTGTCGCGTTTACAGAGGGGGAAAATGGAAAAATGATTACATATGCGTGCATTGGGAACAGTGTGCTCATCACCAGACTGTTCCGTGCACAGCTAATAACTTCTCGGGGAAAATGGGAAGGAAGGCACATGTCCGAAATTCACGGATGCGGGGTTGGTGTGGATCTCAGCTTAGCAAATTAATAAGTATGAATTGGGGAAAATCCTCAATTTTAAATTCAGTTAAAATTATAAAGAAAAATAATTCTTCACCCTTTTTAATTTCAAAAAAGCGGGGTGAATATCATTACTCAAAAAACCAAACAGGACAGCCCCTAAAAGGAGCAAGTGGCCGAAAATGTGGAGAATTCGGTGATTTTGGCCAGCACGAAATAAATAGGCCATTGAGTTGCCGATTCAGCGAATTTTTTATCATGGAAAATATTATTTGGTGGAAATTTGTCAATTTTTGTTTTTTATCTAAAAACGAAAAACCTGATGCTCTTAAAGACGAACTCTGAATCCAACAACAGAAAAAAAGCCCCCAACCTCAACTAGCCTCTCTCCAGCCTCGAAATTCCGCCACGAGTCTCCACTGCACATTGCCAACCTGAATTGCTCTGCTGCAAGCGCTTCTGCTTCATTAGTTCAACTTTCCCATCTCCCAAAGCACTTCTTGCTGGCTTTGAGAATCTTTACCTTACACAAATGATTGCATGCTGCATGTCCATGCGGTCGTTTACCGCTTGTAAGCTGAGAATTATGAATTTTGATTGATATATCGCTGATACTTGCAATCAGGCGCAGTATCATCGTTGATATTTGGAATACTTGATTCAAGTATGTAAGAAGTTCAGCCTAGTCGCCATTCATCTTCATTACTGTAAGCTTATGAATCCTTTTCTAGTCAATTTTGATATTATGTTACATGTATGCTTCCTATATTAGTAACATTTTAGCTCTTGTGCTAGCTTGCACCCTGAGATCTTTAGAGCTAAAAGTTGTGATTTTTGGAGATAAACTTAGGATTAGATTCTAAATTACAAAGTAAACGTCAAATTCTATATTTTTGACCTTTTTAAAGTGGTATATTGGTTCATGAGAAGATGCCTAAACGGGACGCTGTGTTGTAGCATTCGTTCATGAGGCTGAAAGGTTAATTTGAATCCCAGAAGCTCTATGAAGAAATGACTGAGAAGAAATTATGTGAGTTGGAACACTTTTCCTTCTATTTATAAATGTTTTTCTCCTTCAACTTTTATGCAGATTAGATGATGTGCAGCTCATGGTGATCTATTTATTCTTTTTTTTTTACAAGAACTCATGTTAATAGATCTAATGGCATGAATTGTGTAATTTTTCAATATTTATGTGCCTATTTATTGTTGTCTGATAAGGAGACGAAGATTAAGAGCCTGAGCAACCTTGGAGATTTTGTAATCTTGATAATGCAAACTTGGTCCAATAATATTTTTCAAATGAGAGTAAAATAGGATGGGGGAGCAGTTTTTTTAAATTAAATGGACAGATAACTGGTCCTACAAGAGGTTTTCGTATGAGGTCCAGATGATATCTTAGTCAGTTCGTTGATTGTTCAAATCAATTTATGTGGATGCTAGGCTTCAAGAAGGGAAGTGGCTTTTCGACAAAATGCATAAACAGGACGGTGTTATGAGGCCGAAAGGCTTGAAGCGGAGAAGCTCTTCGAAGAAATGCCTGAGTAGATTATGTGAATTGGAACACTTTTGTCTTGTGTGCAAATGCTATATGTTTGTTGTCCTAAACTATTGCTCCCTCCCTCAGTCCAATGAAGCATGTCTGCATTTGAAAATGAGCTAAACTTATTTGACTCATTTCCACATTTTCACCCTCTTTCTCAGCTACGTATTATGAAACTGTGTTACATGGGTGACTTTGCTCCCTTCCGGCAAAAAACACGAAAAAGATTTTGTCCGCTATAATGTTGTTTAGTGCCTGTGTCCGTTTGTCTGACAGACACGAACACATACAAAAGTGACCCTCCTCTCTCTCTCCCGATCCTCCCCTCCGCTCTCCCCCTCCCGGCTCTCCCTTTCGCTATCCCCCTCCTCCCTCTCTTGCCTCTACCCCTTCATCTCCCTCCAGGCCTTCCCTCCACTGCTTCTGCCTCCTTGCCAGGCCCGCCTCCCTCCTGTCCCTTACCGCCTTTTCAGTGGTCCTTGGACAAACGGGACCCGTGGCCATGTCCGTGTCCAATTTTTACGGACACTTTTTAAAGGCACGGATACGGCACAAACACCTCGTGCACAGACGACTTAGCAGACATCTAAGAAGCACAGCCACATGAAAAGGTGCATTGTATTTGTGTCCGATACGTATTAACATGGATACGGCCGTGACACGAAAAAAATTGGACACGGCTGGGCACGGGCAGGATACATGACACGGGCGGATGGGGGGGACACGGGCGGGAGGGCAGGTTGCCTGGCTTCCATGCACAGAGGTAGGGTTTCGTCCCTAATAGTAGATTTGACAAGAATGAAGGCCCTAGATTGGTGGCTGATATTGGTTGGCTCTCTCCGTCAGTGTGGTTTAGTTTCTTTTGACAAATGGGCATTAAGACTTGTTGTCTTCTCCAACACAACAAGTGAGCTGATTTCCTGGAGGTTTGGTTTTTGTTCGTTCTTTCATTGCTTGCTTTCTGTTTTAAGATGACATTTTACTCAATGTTTGAGCCCATAAAAAATATTCATTTCCACAAAGCAATGATCTTCAAGAGAGATGAACAATTATGTTGGGTTTCTGCTCATGGTTAATATTGAGGAACAAATTTGGTTTATTAGTGGATCAGGGATCAATTAGCCCCTTTACATATTTGGGTATGGCTAATTTCATGATGAAGAATTATGATTGTTAATCTTTGGGTTTACACTTATTGATGTTTTATTTGGTAAAATTACTGTGAAGTATTATTTGCTAATATGTGTTTGTCATTACTATACCCATTAACAAATTGAAGGTGGAATTTATTTAACTATTGAGACCTGCAATGTGGTTTGGGGCTGTGTACACTGATATATATATATATTTAAATTATGCACTTCATTAGCTTCAAAACTTATGTTGATGTTAGTATTTGAAATTTTGTTTTTGTTCTTTTAAGGAGAATAAAGTTGCATTCCTTTTGGCATAAGAAGAGGGAAATAAGCAAAAGTATATGGCGAAACACAGTGTGCGATCGATCGCCAGAACATACGCGATCGATCACATGATCCAAAGAAGATGCCGTGAGATGACTCCTCGATCGATCGCCACATTTCCCGATTGATCGTAAGTACTGGAATTTTTGTTACTATGGTTTGTGATCGTAAGTATTGGAAGAGGTTTCTCATCATGTTCTATAAACTCAGCCAAGTGTAGCAGTGTAGCCAGGATCTCAGGAGGAATGTTTGGAGAAGAGAATGCCATTTCAAGGCTTCGTACTAAATATTCCTGGCTAGAGTCATTCAGTTGTGAGCAGCAGCTCACAAAGAAGCCTGCAGCCGGGGGGCTGCTCCGATGGTCAGGCTTAATCTCTTCTTCCGGCCTCATCCTGCTAAATAGTGCCACACACTCATCCAAGCATCCATTCTGGACATAACCAGAAACTAACAAATTCCATGTAACAATATCACGCTCGCTCATTGAGTCGAAGAATTTCTGCGCCCGCTCTTCTGAATTGGGCTGAACCCGATCATGCCGCATTCGGTTGTACATGGATAAGGCATAATCCGTATCCCGGTTTTCAGAATAACAGCTGATAATGGCCGTCCAAGGAACTACATTCTTATCTGGCATTTCGTCGAACACTTGGGGGCCATGAGAAGGGTGAGAAGACATCCGTCGTTGGAACTCGCTGCGCTGGCAGGTCCGGCTGTGCCCGCCTCGGCGACGACGCTGGCCAAGGAGGTGGAGGCGGCGGCACAACTTTGGGTGGCGTCGTGGCGACCGGAGCTTTTGGAAAAATCCCATCTTTAGGTAGTGGAGAGGGGAAAGGTGGCAGCTTTACAATCGGCGAGGTTGCTTGTCGTAGGTGTCGCCTGGGGCGGCGACGGAATTGGGGGTGATGGTGACGTCAAGCCTGCCCGAGGAAGGGTGGATGGGCGGTGGCGGTGCCAGTTGGTTCTACAACATCGTGGCCGACGAGGGGTTTGGACCCAGCGTGGAGGAGCAGGCATGTCCAACAGCGGAGGGTTGGATCTCGGCGGTCACGGCGGCACTGAGGAAGACGTCGCCGAGGGAGGTTCCCAGCGTTGCGGATGAATCGATTTCCTGATCTTCCGCCATCAAGTTGTCATCTTTGGAAACAAACAGATCACCCAGTTCCATCGATTTCGGCGTCTCCAACGGCTTTGGTGTGGTGACGACTCCATCAGCAAGGTCTCCATCAACAAGGGTGTCCTCCTGATGCAGGAAGGAGACCATCGGCTGGACAGAAAGGTATGGCATCAACGGCGCGGGGGTCACCTAGGGTAGTGGCCTGCCTGTCGACGGAGACAGGACCGGCAGCGGCGTCGTCCGATCGAGGGTCGATGGTGACGGTCGGAGCTTTGTAAGAGAAGGGGATGGATTGCTAGCCTAGCAGGGCAGGGACGATAGATCGACATACGGGGAATCGACCCATTTTCCGGCACGAACAATAGTAGCGATCTGAGGAAATTGAGAAGGTCTCTGATTTTGACGGGGGTGGTGGTGGTGTGAGTAGCCCCACTGCGGTTGGGAGGGGTACCAGGCAGCGGTGCCCGGCAATGGTGGCGGCGGAGGTGAGTCCCATTCCGACTGGGAGGAAAACCAGGCGGCTCCCTTGCGTGGTCGGTAAGGATCCTTTGCGTCCCCGCGTGGCCGGTAAGGAACAACCCGCTCTGATACCAATGTTGTGACCGGCAAGGTCACAAGGGTATCGATTGATGGCAAAAGGAAAAGAAAGAAGAAAAGTAATAACTTGACATGCTTTGACCTGGTTCTTGACAGCCAGGTCCAAAGCTAACCACCTCTGTGTGAGTTCAAACTTCCTGTGCTGCTCCTTGGCATCCAAGGTGTTCTTAAGTATCAAACCCGCCAACTTCCGGCTATCCACAGGCTTATCATTATTTACCAGCTCACCAGACAGTGCTATCAAAAAATCAGGCAAATCTTGTTCCTGAGACTGTTTCAAGGTTTCCTCAGCATGCTTCTGCACAGTCCCATCTACTGCTTGCGCGTTCAAAAGAATTTGGGTAACCTCCATTGCCATGGGAGTCCGATTGAGGAAACCGGTCGGCAAGGACGGGGAAGACGACAAGGCAGATCTTGGCAAACACACAGAGGCAATTCGAGGAGACGTTTTGTCAAACACATGGGGGGCATGAGGAGGTGGAGAAGACAACCAGTGCCGGAACTTGCTCGGCTGCCCTGTCCAGCCGTGCCCGCCTGGGTGGCGATGACGACTCAGGAGGTGGAGATGGCGGCACAGCTTTGGCCGGCGTCGTGGCGATCATAGCTATTGGAAAAATCTGACCTTTGGGCACAGCATTGGACGATGAGGTTGCTGTGACCAGCGATGTTGCCTAGTGACATATGGGATCGACAGATAAGCCGAGGTGGTGACGCCGAGGCAGCGGAAAATGGCGGTGTTAGTTTGGTCGAGGCCGAGTTGGGCAGTGTTGAGTTGGCAGCCATGGGCGGCGCGCAAGGTGGGGCCAACGACGGAGAGAGGCTAAGAGGAGACGAGAATGTGGATGAAGCACATGTTACCTCTGGTCAGTACACCGGTGGTCTGACAGTAGTTCGAGGCGGCGGTGAGGGACCTGGAGGGGCCGTGAGGCTGGTGGCGGAGGTCGTGACAGACTTGGTGGGGGCCGATGTGGGCGACGCCGAGGCGGCGGAAGCCCTTGGACCGGCAGTGCTTGGGCCCACCGATCTTGTTGGTGTTGGTGAGAGCAGTGGAGAAATCAGCGAGGGAGGAGAAGGATGGTGTTGCGCCGCTCACAGCAAGGACAAATCGGACGGTGTGGGCTCCGTCGGCGGCCCTGTCGCCCTTGAGGGTGCAGGAGGTGGAGAAAGGCACCGCCTTGGAGGAAAAAATGAGCTTTTGCAGGGCAAGATAGCAGTCGAGCTTTTGCGATGTCGTTCGGAAAAGGGTCGATGGCAGTGGCGGCGGTACATAGCAGGGGCTGTGGAAGAGGGTGGTTGGTCCAGCGGAGGTGTCAGCCGAGACGGAGGTGGTGGTCGTCCTGTTCGGGTGGGTGATGGAATGGCTATCATGGTAGGCGACGGATGCGGGATTGACGGAGAGTGCCCGGAAACAGAATGGGAGGAGGTCGCGGCGATCGCCGACGAGGACTGTGGCGGCGGCGGCGACGGTGGCGGTGTCTCTGATCACGTTCTTGGGGAAGAGCTTGAGCATCCCACGGGTTTCCTCGTAGAGGATCCCAGATAGGTGCTTGATGCCTCCATGGCGGACCAAACGGCAGAAGGCGGGCTTGGTGATGCCCTGGGCGTTGCCCAAGAGCACCCCCGATGGCGCTTCGCTCCGCCCTTGCCGAATCCCTTTCCGCCCCCAATCCTGGCCGCCAAAGATTTCACCTTTGTGCCGCCAGCACCACCAATAGAGAGTGTAATCACATCACCGGGGCGGTTGTAGACCTTGGACTGGTCAGAGGAAAATGGGGAGGGATGAATGGTTGGGACGCCGCGGTGGTGGGTCATGTCGTCCCCGAGGATGATGAATGGTTTGGAGGAGTCGTGGCTTTGCGGACTGGCGGGGGTGCTTGGGGTTGGTCTTGCAGGCAAGGAGTATGGAGTCAGCGGTGGAGGTGGAAGTGGAGAGGGAACCCATGGCGGCGGTGGGGGCCATGCAGCAGTCAGCGGCGATGAGGAGGAAGACCCATCGAAGAGGGAAGATGAGGGAGACCCATCGAGAGGAAAACCCCCGCACGATGCGGTTGACAATCTTGAAGCAGGTGTTTCTGGAGGCATTGTCTCCGTGGACGAAGCGGTAGAGGAGAACAGGGCCAATTTTGTGTCCAGAGGAAGCGTAGTGGAGGGCAGCGCCAATGCGGTTGTTCAGCCAGCTGAGGACGTTATCAAGTCGTGAGGAGCGGGGCCAGCCGACAATTGCCGGTCGGAGGAACCAGTCGCCGAAGGAAGGCTTGAGGCGGCAGAACTGAATGCGGTCAGCCCAGGGTGGACCGGCGGGTGCAAGCAAATGCCGGATCTTGTCGTTGTACACATCCACGGCGAGGATCTTGGGCTCTGATACCAATGTTGTGTTCCCGCAGGAAACACGAATGAAATCAAACGCCATAGTAGAAAAAGGGGAAAAGAAAGGAGAAAGCTAGAAAGAAAAGATAACTTTGTTATTCCATCCCCTAGAGTAAGGAAGACGACCCCTTTATAAAGAGGGTGCGCTTCCCAATATGGTAGGCCAGATCGTGGCTCGCTGATGGGCCACTAATTGGCACTGATTATTCTCTATCCGCCCGTTACCTAACAATTAGCTTAAACGGGTCTGATTACAATAAGATACGTAATCAATCAAATATCCTAATGAAGTAATGCTGACGTGATGGGCTGTTGGGCTGCTGACGGGCCCACACTGGGCCTGACGTTCACAACATCATCCTTCAACACCCAAGTCGTATCTTCTAAAGGACGATTGTGCCAAGCCACCAAAACTTGGACACCAAACGACCCAAACGACACACCCGATGACGATCCATGATAGACAATGGAAGTTCAGGTGGCACCTCTGGTAAAAGCAATGGCCTAAGCACATCGTTGGAAAGGCGAGAAGAATCCCCCACATAACGCCGAAGGAGAGACACATGAAAAACGGGATGCACCTGGGAAGTAGGCAGAAGCTGCAAATGATAAGCAACAGGGCCAATACGTTCCAACACCTTGTATGGACCATGGAACCGATGAGCAAGTTTGACTGAGGTAGCGGGCACTAAAGAATGTTGATGATGAAGCAATAAATTCACATAAACCAGGTCCCCAATAGAGAACTCGCGGTCCCTATGAGAAAGATTATAAACCTGTTTCATTTGATTTTGAGCAGCCGTGAGATTATCCTTAAGATGATGTAGGACATCATCGCATGTCTGAAAGGCATAATCCACCTCACTAACAGAAGCACTGAAAGGCAAATACTGAAGCAATGTGGGCGGAGGCCTGCCATAGACAACCTCAAAGGGTGTGAACCCCGTGGAAGTATATATGATATGCCGTACTATATGACCATTCAACCCATGGAAGAAGTTGGAGCCAACGATGAGGTTCCTCCCCTGTAAAGCAACAAAGATACTACTTGATGCAGCGGTTGACGACCTCGGTTTGGCTGTCACTCTGAGGATGATAGGTGGTGCTCATATGCAACTTAGTATCCTATAAAGAGAAGAACTCATGCCAAAAGTGGGAAATAAAGATTTTGTCCTGATCCGAAACAATCGTCTGCAGCATACCATGAAGCTTGGCCACTTCGCGAACATAAAGTTCAGCAACTATTTTAGCCGTATATGGGTGATCGAGGGCGCAAAAATGCGCATATTTAGAAAGGCGATCAACTACCACGAAGATGACAGATTTACCTTGGACCACTGCAAGAGCCTCATTAAAGTCCATAGAAATATCCTCCCACACACGCTCTAGAATAGGAAGGGGCTGTAGAAGGCCGACAAGCGTGGAAGTGGAAGCTTTTGCGCAATGACAAATATTGTAGGCCGCCACATACAAATGAACGGCCATTTTAATTTCACGTGAAAGAAAATTTTGACTAACATGTTTATAAGTGCGGAAGGACCCTTCATGGCCAGCACTGGGTGTGTCATGAAGAATGACATGATAGCTCACCTCAGTGAAGAACTCGAAGGAACCCATAAGTGGTTTTTCCACATGATATTGATCGTTTAAATATAAAACCCTTGCAAGTGCACAAGGCAATTGTACTACGGCGAGTATAGAAAGGGTTGTCGAACCTCAGGGACGGTGAATACTTTACCAAACTCAAGGGAAGAAAAGATGTAGTTTAACTAATTCTAAATAAATCAATGAACTTTAGCTAATCTAACTGAGATTTAATCAATATGGAGAAGTATCAAGGCAATGAATCCACCACTAGACATGCAATTACTACTCTTGATTATTATTACACACAAATTGACATAATATGGTAATTCGTGTTCTTGATTGGACACGTGAATTACTAATGAATTCACTGACATTCTTGATCGGACACGAAAGTTCATCCACTATTGTGTAATCAATCCTATCCTTGATCAGGCATAGAATCAATCACAAACCTGTTCTTGGTCAGACACATGGATTAAACAGATCTAATTTCATTCATATCTATTAAGTCTATGGTCAAGCACTCAAAGGAATACTCATGAAATAGCATTAAACACAAATCATATCAATTTTATAAAATTAAACTACCAAGAGTAGCAATACACATCTAGGGCTTCATCTAGCCTTGAATAAAAGTTTAGTTACATATAGAAAGAAAGAAAAGAGAAGCCTGTTTATGTAGATCCATCGTCATGAATACTTCTTCTTCTTTGCTCTCCACAGTACTCCTTCTCTTGCTCCTCTCTAGCCTCCAATATAGCTCAAAGGTGATCTCCAAGATAGCCAAAAATGTTCTCCCTTAAGGTCTATTATATGTTTGAAGAGAAACTACGAAGTCCCCTTTCAAATCAGAGTCGAAATAGGGCTAATTTCAGTTTTCCGCACACGGCGATCGATCGCTCCGTATTGCCGATCGATCGCTTCCCGATCGATCACCATTTCCTTTGTTATTTTCTACCAATCGATCTCTGTAGCGATCGATGCCGTATGATTCCGATCGATCGTGTTTACTGTATTTCACGAACCAAAAACTCCAGTGGATACGATCAATCGTTTTTAGTTCCGATCGATCGTTTCCTTCAATAACATTATTTTATGACTCAGGCGATCGATCGCGTTGAATGGCCGATCGATCGTAGTTAATGTTCATGAATTTCCAATGGCTATAACTTTTCGCTCCGAACTCTGAATTACACGTGGTTGGTGGCATTATAAAGCTGACTTCTTGAAATTTAATATGAAGCTTGAATCAGTCCAATTAGAGATATATATACTAAGTTATGAAGAATTAACCATTGGAGGCAGATTTCACCTCATTTCTGTGTATTACTCTTGTTTCCTACAAAAACTAAAAACTATATTAAAGTAGTAGTAATTCTAATCAAACATTAACATAAACATAAGTTTAGGTGATAATAAAATGCGTATTTCATGTGTAGATCACACCCCCAAACCTACATTTTGCTAGTCCCTAGCAAAACAAAATAAAATAAAATAAAATAAACAAAGTAAAGGAACTAATGAGTAAAAGTAAACACCACTTTCATAGTGAACACGATTGCATTGAGTGTATGCAATAAGCCGTTAAACCTCTAGGTGTCCCTAGTAGGACGAGTTATGTCTCGTGAGGGTTTGCAGCCATGCTACCCACAAACATGTATTTATCAACTTAATTAACCTAAATGCAAACAAAACAAAACAAAAGAAAAACAGTGCAAAACAAGCAAACCTATTATCCCGACAAATGCAAACTACAATGCTTAAGAAAATCAACCACACGTACTTGGTTCATAATCAACAGGAATATAGAAGCCCTCAAGTAAATGGTTTTATTCCACACTTTCATCTTAGAAAATTTTGCTCAAATATAATATAGCATGATAATATAAATAGTAAAAGTGTAGAACATTGTAGCAATACATTATAAATTTATATTTTACACAGATCCAGTGTTACCCATTAACCAAAGAACATCAGAATTTACATAGTCATTATAATCTCTAGGTTCATGATAGCACAAATCTGCGCGCCTCATTCGGATCCAATATTCTAGATTTGATAGGATAATACACCATAGACTTTTTTTTTTCAATGGGACTGTGTAAGGCCTAACTTTAAGATGCTTAGGTTTAGCAATGACTCAGGCCAATGACTCCCAGCCAGTTTGGCTTAGGGCATTAGGTTTTAAGTAGACCGCTTCGGGCCTAAGCATCAGCCTAAGTTAATCCTATAATAGTCAAGCAGCCCCTTTCTTTCTTTTTTCATTTTTTTTCGCATTTTCATTTTCAGCATTCATATTTTCAAGCATATCTTTATTCTATCCAAACTGTATTATACTCTCAACCTATTTCCGGTTCCAATCCTTTGCCATAGCCAAGTAAATGGTCTATCATGATCTTTTAAGCTCAACAGACAACCACATATCAACTAATGACTCTGACTAAAGATATCCCACAGTAAATTAGCATTCAACAAATCTCTAGATGGTATTACTTTATGTACTAGTGTGTGTGAGTGAGTTTTATTAGTTCAAGCACCTATTCCAAGAGGACTGTAACAGAGCTCAATTAAATGTATCTATCCTCTAGTATACTCACTCACACTTCCAATGCAAATTAATCTCCTAAGAATTGAAGCATGCATTATCACTGGATAAACTATCGAAACCTATAAAAAAATGCTAAAAAAATAGCCTAAAAACTAATCAACTTTTTATGGTTTTTTTTTATTTTTTTATGTGCAAGCAATATTCCCTCCCCCAAACCTATTATGAACATTGTCCTCAATGTGAACAAGATATAAAAATGACAATGATCATATAACAAAGAAAATACGAAAAGGAGAGAATACACCTGAATACATGGGTTTCCTCCCACCAAGCGCTAAGTTTAACATCTTCAGCTAGACTGAGCCAGGATCATTCTGCAAGGTCTGGATCATCCACGTAAACAGCCATTGCATCCATGTCTGCAACAGTCTCCAGATAAGGTTTCAATCGGTGGCCATTCACTTTGAATGTACTCCCATTTTTTGGATTATGAATCTCAACAGTGCCATGGGGGTAGACATGTTTCACAATAAAAGGTCCATACCACCGAGAACGAAGTTTCCCAGGGAATAGATGTAGCCGAGAATGGTAGAGTAACACTTTCTCCTCAGGCTGAAAAGATTTCCTGGAAATCATCTTGTCATGTACAGCCTTGGTCCTCATTTTGTAGAGTTTGGTATTCTCATATGTGTCAAAGCTTATCTCCTCTAACTCACTCAATTGGAGTCTTCGCTGCTCACCGGTTTTATCCATATCGAAGTTGTACGCTTTAATAGCCCAATAAGCCTGGTGTTCCAACTCAACAGGTAAATGGCAAGCTTTGCCATATACCAATCTATAAGGAGACATGCCAATAGGGTCTTGAATGCTGTCCGATAGGCCCATAATGCATCATTCAGACTCAAGGACCAATCCTTTCTATCCGGGCGAACTGTCTTCTCCAAAATCTGCTTGATTTGGCGATTGGAGATCTCCACTTGGCCACTCGTCTGAGGATGATATGGTGTGGCAACCTTGTGGGTGACAGAGTATTTCTTGAGAAGAGCCTCAAAAGACCTGTTATAAAAATGAGAACCTCTGTCACTAATGATAGCACGAGGAGTTCCAAACCTGCTAAAAATGTTAGATTTCAGAAATTCCAGCACAACTTTATGATCATTGGTCCTAGTGGCAACAACTTCAATCCACTTAAACACATAATCAACAGCAATAAGAATATATGTATGACCATAAGATGGTGAAAAAGGTCCCATGAAATCGATACTCCATACATCAAACATTTCAACAATTAATATGGCTTGTAGGGGCATCATATCCCTTTTTGAGAGGGCTCCTAGTTTTTGACACCTATCACAAGATTGACAATAAACATGGGCATCTTTAAATAGAGTTGGCCAATAAAAACCGCTTTGAAGTACTTTGGCCGCAGTTTTCTAACCACCGAAGTGTCCACCATAAGCCTGAGAGTGACAAAAAGATAAGATGCTATGAAACTCACTCTCGGGGACACATCGTCTTATGACTTGATCAGCACATATCTTAAACAGGTCAGGGTCATCCCAATAGTAATGTTTGACTCGAGAGAAAAATAGGCATTTATCATTTTTAGACCAAAAGGTTGGGATTTGACCCAGAGCAAGATAATTCACAATATGTGCATACCAAGGTGGAGCAGTGGTGGAGACAACAAAAAATAGCTCATCAGGGAAGGAATCTCTCAAAGGTTCATGGCTGAGCAAATCATGAGTAGGAATTTGGGATAAATGATCAGCCACGATATTTTCGAATCCCTTCTTATCTTTAATTTCGAAGTCAAATTTCTGCAGGAGTAAGATCCAACGAATCAGCCTTGGCTTGGCATGCTCCTTGGAAAGAAGGTACCACAAGGCTGCATGATCAGAGAAAATGATGATCTTACTGCTTAGGAGATATGACCTGAACTTATCTAATGCAAATACAACAGCAAGCAACTCTTTTTCTGTGGTAGTATAATTCAATTGAGCATCAGTGAGTGTCTTGCTAGCATAATATATGACATGAGGAATTTTGTTGATGCGTTGGCCTAACACTGCCCCTATAGAAAAATTAGATGCATCACACATTATTTCAAAGGGCAGTGTATAGTCAGGGGGCTGAATGATGGGCGAGCTAGAGAGGAGGGTTTTTAGTGTGGTAAAAGCTTCTTTCCACGACTCATCAAATTCAAATTGCACATCCTGACCGAGAAGGTGACATAGTGGACGTGATATCTTGCTAAAATCTTTGATGAATCGGCAATAAGACTCTGCATGGCCAAGGAACGACTGTATTTGCTTAACTGATGTAGGTGGTGGTAGATTAGCAATCAAGTCAACCTTGGCCTTGTCAACCTCTATTCCTTTTTTGGATATAACATGGCCAAGCACAATCCCCTGTTGAACCATGAAGTGGCTCTTTTCCCAACTTAACACTAAGTTTGTTTCCTCACAGCGTTTTAAAACCAGAGTATGGTTGTGTAAACAGTCATCAAAACAAGCACCAAAGACAGAAAAATCTACTTTCAAAAATTTGCCAATCATGTCAGAAAGGATTGACATCATGCAGAGCTGAAATGTAGCAGGGGCATTGCAAAGACCAAAAGGCATCCTATGGTATGCAAATGTACCGAATGGACATGTAAAAGTTGTCTTCTCCTGATCCCCTGGAAAGACGGCACCTGATTATATCCTGAGTACCAATCTAAAAAGCAATAAAACTCTTGGCCCGCTAGCTTCTCCAAGATTTGGTCAATGAATGGGAGAGGGAAATGGTCTTTACGGGTGTTAGAGTTTAGCTTCCTATAGTCAATGCACACCTGCCATCCCGTGGTCTCTCTCACAGGCAGTAGCTCACTATCAGAATTTGTTTTCACAGTTAAGCCCGACTTTTTAGGTACAACTTGGATGGGACTCACCCACTCACTGCCCGATATAGGATATATGATGCCAGCGTCTAGGAGTTTCACGACCTCTTTCATCACCACCTCTCTCATGTGAGGGTTCAACCGTCTCTGCCCCTCCCTAGAAGGTTTGGCCTGGTCCTCAAGGTTTATGCGGTGCATGCACACAGAGGGGTCTATACCCCGGAGGTCAGCTACTGTCCACCCTATAGCTTGCCGGTGTGTGGTAAGGATCTCCAACAACTAGGCTTCTTGGTCACTAGATAGGCTCGAGGAGATAATCACAGGAAGGGTGTCGTTGGGACCGAGAAAAGCGTTCTTCAGGGAGCTAGGAAGGGGTTTCAGCTCAAGTGGGGGGGGGGGGGGGCTCTATGGACGGTTTTGGTGGGGCGGTGGACACAGGAAGAGGGTCAGGGTGGGTTCTCCATGGGATATGTCCAGGGTGTAAGGCAGCCACTAAATGGTGATGGACCTTGTCAAGGTCAGGTGTGCCCTCATATGTATCGATCCAGTCATAGAAAACGGTGTGCTCTAGGGCATCCTTAAGCATAGCAAAGGGAAGGTACTCCTGGACTAGGTCATCTAGGTCGTCGACCATAAGGCACTCAGCTTCACTCGAGGGTTGTTGGGAAGCACTAAAGATGTTTAACTTAACTTTCATGTTCCCAAATGAGATGTTCATGAGCCCTGACCTATAGTTAATGGTGGCATTGGCTGTGGCTAGGAAAGGGCGGCCAAGGATAACAAGAATCTGGGATTTGGAGTTAGCAACAGGTTCCATGTCTAATACGACAAAATGAACAGGGAAGTAGAACTGGTCAACTCCAACAAGAACGTCTTCTATAACACCTCTAGGTCTGCGAATGGACCGGTATGCCAACTGAAGGGTGACTGAGGTGGGTTGCAACTCTCCTAGGCCAAATTGTTCATAAACTGAGTATGGGAGGAGGTTGACACTGGCCCCTAAATCTAAGAGAGCTCTACTAATGGTATGGTCACCTATGACAATGGATATAACAGGGGCACCTGGGTCCTTAAATTTAGGTGGCATTTTACTGGTCAGCAAAGAGCTCACTTGGTTAGTTAGAAAGACCTTGTGTGTGACATTGGATTTGGCTTTCCTCTTTTGAGTACACAAGTCTTTCAGGAACTTGGCGTAGGCCGGTACTTGTTTGATGGCATCTAAGAGGGGAGGGTTTATTTTAACCTATTTGAACACCTCTAACATCTCCTCCATTCGTTGATAGGATTTATTAAACAGGGAGGGTTGGTTGAGGCATTGAGGGAAGGGAGCCCTAGGAATATAAGATTTTTCATTGGTGTGTTCCGTAGGGATTTGCTGCTGCGGTGGGAGACTAACAGGGACAGTTGTGGTAGTTGGTTGGTTGGTTCGGTTTCTCTAGGGAAGTGTCCTCACTCACAATGGATGGGTTCCTAACCTGATTGTCAACTTGTTTACCATTCCTGAGGGTAGTAACGGCTTGCACCTGCTCATTTGGATAATGGGAACCTTCAACGGCGAATTGGCCTCTAGGGTTCTGCTATGGTTGGCTTGGCAAGGTACCTACTTCCCTACGGTTCATAGATTGGGCCAGCTGTCCTAATTGGGTTTCTATTTTGGCAATGGATTGTGTATGGGAGTGGACTAGCTAGGCTTGGGTCCTTAGCTCACCTGTCAGCTCTCTTTGTTTGGTGTCTATCTTAGCGTCCATCTTGGCTTCCATCATATTGAAAGCTGAGAGGAGAGTAGATTGGGTGGCTAGCATTTGACTTATTTGATCTTCTCGGGATGGTTTCTTATTGGTTTGTCCAAATGGGAAAATTGTGGCTGGTTGGTAAGACTGAATTGGCTTTTGGAATTCTTGTCTTGGGGTCTGATTGAAAGTGGGCCCCTGGTTAGGTTGTTTCCAGGTGAAATTGGGATGATTTCGCCACCCTGGGTTGTAGGTATTTGAGTAGGGGGTATTGGCTCTAGGGTAGGTTTGTACAAGGTTGACATGCTCCTGTATAAGGTCTGGATACTGGGATGCTGAGGGGCAGTCACCTATGGTGTGCATAGGGCTGGCACAAATAGCACATGCATCTTGAGTGGTTGGGGTATAAGGTGGAGTATAAGAGAAAAACCTGTCAAACCTCTCGGTCAGTGATGCCACTTGATGTTCTAGTCTCATGGTGGCTTTGACATCGTACATGCCTCCCTTTGAGGTATTCCAACTTGACATATGGCCTTCAGATCTATAGAGGGTGGCACTGTGTAGAGAGTTTTCGCTCAAGTCCTCTAGTAGATCCCAAGCATCATATGGGGTTTTCTTCATGAATGTGTCTCCACAAGAGGCATCAATTAGGGTCTTGTGCTGATCGCACATACCCTCATGAAATCGCTGTACTAATTGCCACTTGGGCACATCATGATGTGGGCAGGGCTGGAGGAGGGTTTTCATCCTTTCCCAACTTTCATGGAATTGTTCATTAGGTAGTTGGGTAAAGGTGATGATTTTGTTGCGGATCTATTTGGTCCGCCCTAAAGGGAAATATTTCTTTAGGAATTCTGCCTGAAGTTCCTCCCAAGTGGAAATGGAGTTGTGTGTAAGGGAGTATAGCCATTCCTTTACCCTGTCTTTCAAAGTGAATGGGAACAACCTAAGGCACACCTGGTCATCAAACAGTGTGAGTTTAAAGGTTGTGTTAACCTCCATGAAATTTTGGAGAAGCCTATAAGGGTTCTCATTGAGTTGGGCGTGGTATGTGGGCAGCATCTGGATGATGTTTGGCTTAATTGCAAAATTAGCCAAGGTTGTCGGTAGTAGGATACATGAGGGGGAGGTGTAGGCAGTGGGACTGTAGTAGTCTTGCAGGGTACGGGCATGGGGCATTAGTGGATTTTGGTTTAGGCCATTCCCACCCCCAAGGTTCATGTTGCCCGCCATTAGATGGATTTCAGGGATCGAGTGGCTAGGAGTTCTACAAATTCTATAGAGTCGCTCAGGATCAGGGTCAAAAGCCAGGTCGGGGTTCAGGGAACGGCGACCATGCATGTATAATAAAAATCAAACAAAACATGTGCAGTCCTAATAGCAACAACTAGCAAGCATCAATCCTAGATAGCGACAACTAGCAACCTAATAGCGACAACTAGCATGTCATGCAGTCACAGAAAGAAAGAGAATCACCAAGCACCCAAATTATTCTAAAAGAAGGTTAAGAGAGTGCAAATAGTGGGAAGGGATGGCCCTTCCAACGTTGGCGAGAAGTCACGTCCGCTCTTAATCCTATAAAAGAAGCAAAACAAAATTAAGCTCCTGAAATTAAACTAGATTAAAACTAACTATTCTAAAACTAAACTATTCTAACTATGCTAAGAATTCGCTAAACTATTGTGCCGTCCCCGGCAACGGTGCCAAAAACTTGATCGTTTCAATATAAAACCCTTGCAAGTGCACAAGGCAATTGTACTACGGCGAGTATAGAAAAGGTTGTCGAACCTCAGGGACGGTGAATACTTTACCAAACTCAAGAGAAGAAAAGATGTAATTTAACTGATTCTAAAGAAAGCAATGAACTTTAGCTAATCTATCTGAGATTTAATCAATATGGAGAAGTATCAAGGCAATGAATCCACCATTAGACATGCAATTACTACTCTTGATTATTATTACACACAAATTGACATAATATGGTAATTCGTATTCTTGATCGGACACGCGAATTACTAATGAATTCACTAACGTTCTTGATTAGACACGAAAGTTCATCCACTATTATGTAATCAATCCTATCCTTGATCGGGCATAGAATCAATCACAAACCTATTCTTGGTCAGACACAGAGATTAAACAAATCTAATTTCATTCATATCAATTAAGTCTATGGTTAAGCACTCAAAGGAATACTCCTGAAATAGCATTAAGCACAAATTATATCAACTTTATAAAATTAAACTACCAAGAGTAGCAATACACATCTAGGGCTTCATCTAGCCTTGAATAAAAGTTTAGTTACATATAGAAAGAAAGAAAAGAGAAGCCTGTTTATGTAGATCCATCGTCATGAATCCTTCTTCTTCTTTGCTCTCCACAATACTCCTTCTCTTGCTCCTCTCTAGCCTCCAATATAAATCAAAGGTGATCTCCAAGATAGCCCAAAACGTTCTTCCTTAAGGCCTATTTATATGTTTGAAGAGAAACCATGAAGTCCCCTTCCAAATCCGAGTCGAAATAAGGCTTATTTCAGTTTACCACACACGGTGATCAATCGCTCCGTATTGCCGATCGATCGCTTCCCGATTAATCACCATTTCCTTTGTTATTTTCTACCGATCGATCGTTGTGGCGATCGATGCTGTATGATTCCGATCGATCGTGTTTACTGTATTTCACGAACCAAAAACTCCAGTAGATATGATCGATCGTTTTTAGTTCCGATCGATCATTTTCTTCAATAACACTGTTTTGCGACTCAGGCGATCGATCGCATTGAATGGCCGATCGATTGTAGTTACTGTTCATGAATTTCCAATGGCTATAACTTTTCGTTCCAAACTCCGAATTGTACGTGGTTAGTGGGTTAGAAAGCTGACTTCTTGAAATTGAACATGAATCTTGAATTAGTCCTATCATAGATATGTATATGAAGTTATAAAGAATTAACCATTGGAGGCACATTTCACCTCATTTCTGTGTATTATTCTTGTTTCCTTAAAAAACCAAAACTATATTGAAGTAGTAGTAATTCTAATCAAACACTAACATAAACATAAGTTTAGGTAATAATAAAATGCATATTTCATGTGTAGATCAGATATAATCTCCCTGCAATACAAAAGTGGGCAAGCACGTCGGATCAGCCTGTAGTCGACCCAATATGTCAACGGCCTCGGGCACATCCCTATAGGTCTGAAGTAAATTGGCCATAAATGGAAATGATGGGATGGACATGCCCAAGAGAGTCGACTCATTCCTTCTGGAGAGAGCATAAGCCATGGTATTGTTGCCCCCCTTTTGTAAATCATATCATAACCATAACCCATGAGTTTGGTCACCCAGCGTTGTTGGGCTGGAGTAGATATACGCTGATCATAGAAATACTTCAATGGTTGATGGTCCGTGCGGATGATAAAATGTTGTCCCAGTAAATAAGGACGCCATTTTGTAACGGCGTGCAATATAGCATGCATCCCTCATTTAGAGGCAAAAAAATGGAGGGATCGTCCCGATAAAGCCTTGCTAAAGAAGGCAATTGGATGCTCAGCCTAAAGGAGAACAACGCCTAGCTTGCTATCCAATGCATTCATTTCTACCACGAAGGGCTGGGAGAAATCTGGCAAGGCCAACATCGGCACTGTAGACATCGCCTGCTTTAGTGCGTCGAAAGCCGCCTATGCCACTGGGCTCCAATGAAACGCCCTGGCCTTAATCAGAGCCATAAGGGGCCAGACCAAGGTGCCATAATGGGTGATAAAACATCGGTAATAGTCAGTCAGCCCCAAAAACCCGCATAAAGCTTTTGGCGATTTAGGAGTCTGCCACTCAAGCCTAGCTTCCACTTAGCCGGATCGGTAGAAACCCCGTGCGCTGAAATGATATGACCCAAATAATCAATCTGATGGTGTTCTTCAGTTTAAACCAAAGAGAGTGGGCTGCCAAAATGTCAAAAACTATCCGGAGGTGGCTAACATGCTCTTCCCACGAGGCATTGTATACCAAGATTTCATCAAAGAAAACCAGGATAAATTGACGTAAGAAGGGTCGAAATATATAATTCATCAAGCTCTGAAATGTAGTCGGTGCATTAGTTAAGCCGAACAGCATGACGAGAAATTCAAAGTGACTGTCACATGTACGAAAGGCTATTTTGTGAATATCGGCCTGATGCATTCGTATCTGATGATAACCAGAACGTAAATCAAGCTTAGAAAAATACTGCGCACCCAATAGTTCATCGAGAAGCTCCTCAATCACCGGGACGGGGTACTTATCCTTTAGAGTGATGGCGTTTAAAGTGTGATAGTCCACGTAAAATCGCCATGTCCCATATTTTTTCTGACCAACAATACCGGCGATGAATAAGAGCTAGAACTGGGTCGAATAATACCTGCATCAAGCATGTCAGCCACTAGCCGTTTGATCTCCGCCTTCTGCACATACGAATAAAGATAGGGACAGACATTAGTGGGGCTCGACCATGGGATAATGGGAATCTGATGGTTGTGCCCTCACGTCGGTGGCAACCCCGATGGTTCCCCAAAGAGAGAGACATATTCAGCCACGAGGGCTAGCAATTCCGAAGGATCGGCATCTTGGGTTGGGGCCGGTTCGGTCAGCATCTGAAGCAGAAGGCCTTGAGAGGAGTACCGGAAAAGAGTCCCGAGAGCTTGGACCGATTGTAGAGTATCGGGGTGAGAACACTAAAGGCAGACCTACTCTTCTTCCGTACCAAATGACATTACCAAGTCCTTGAAATTCCAAACGACGTGCCCAAGCTCTTGAAGCCATTGAACCCCCAATACAATATCAGCACCCTTCGTCGGCAAGAGGTGGAGGTCAACCATAAAATCATAGCCTTGAATATGCTAAGGGACACACGGACATAATCCCCTACTGCGCATGTGGGTACCATCGCCAATGTGGACATCAAAGGCACACGCCTGGGCAATGTGATAGCCCAATCGTTATGCCACCTTATCATTAATAAAGTTGTGGATACTCACTCCCACTATCAATCAGAATCGCAACAGGTTGGCGTTTCAACTGACCTTGCATACGCATTGTCACGCCCCAAATTTCCAAAACCCAATATACACGGAAGCGATAATCAAATAAAGGTTATAAGGGTAAAAAATCTGGGACGGACCGAATACTCGAATCATCACATACCCATTTGAATACATAGGTCTTGCTGGATCGATATGACTTAAACAAAATTCATGTACACTAGATAGAATAGCAAAAAGGAATTCTAATTAATTATTACATTATTCAATAAATCTTCATAATAAAATAAAATGGGCACACAGGCCGCAAGTTCAACATTCATCAACATAAACATTAAATTAAAAGTAACTTGTCTTCTAACTCCGGCATCCATCATCATCAAAAGTAATAGCCGATCACTTTCGTTCCATCTTATTCCCTGCATCAGAGGATGCATGAGTATTCCATAGGAAATACCCAGTAGGATACAAGAAAATCCACAATGAAATAATAATTCAAATGTCAAAAGACTCAAAGATTGAAGACAAGTACAAATAGACTCAGGATCAACAATTATGCAATTCGCTTACCTGGAAACCAATCATCATCCTAGACTCTCAAAGGTCAAGGAAGGATAAAATCAATATCTAAGATTCCAAACTTACAGAGAGTAAGGAGATGTCACAAGAGTATCTGCTCCAAACATCCAAAGGGTCGGAGATAACAAATTCTGCTCTCAGCTCTGTCCACTTCCCCTATGAACATCAATACCAGAACATCCTAGAAGTTCTACAGAGGAACCCGGCCATGCGTCTAGGTATGCTGGCCCCATCGGTGCTTACAGGCATAATGGGTGGAGATTGCAGACCTTCCGTAATGTTATACAATCTAAAGTGCATGCGTTGCCGTCATCGGCTGAACTACAGAGGTTCAATAAATCTGAGACCACCATGGGTCTAGCTATGGCTCGTGAGCATACTATGATTCCAACTATGAATTCTCATAAATGACTCTTAGTGGAGAAACAATCACTACAAATGGAATGACACTGAAATCATCTGGGCCTTCTCACTATGAGACCTGAATCACAACTTTCTGAATCTAACTCTTTCCAAGAGTGAAATGACCAGAATTCGGACATAACCCGATACAACTCACAAGAGAGTGTTCAATATTTTAGAATGATCACATCAGGGGACTCGAAAGAGACCCGACCAAATGACTCGTCAGAAGTCAACACTCCGACATCTTCGCCGTACCTATCCCTAGAATTGACAATCCTCAGGACCAAAATACTTGAATGACATGTCCAGAAATGAATCATGTCAGAGTCATTGAATATCGGACAAGTAATGAGGCTTCTTGAACGAGATTTGTTCAAGAGATGAGACACGTAGGACGATTAATTACGGATAGATGTTCTCAGCTCTAAGACCCGAAAGTAAACTTTTATGATTACTATTTCGAAGGCCCTAGAAGTCTTATCACACTTAATTAGGATTTTAAATATTGTCTTAATCCATAACTTATAGTAATATTATGGTTTAGGGTTTCTAGAACCAAAAATAGTGTTATGTCCCAAACAGAACAGTCCAATTCAAACGTTTGCCACTTCTTGTACAGAGCAAATTAACCTCTGAAATTTTTATTATAAGTAGTCCTGGGAGTCTACTTTACAACCTGATAGATGCATAATTTTTGGATTTTTGTAAAATTAGTTATCATTTTCCAATTAGGGTTTGTCAGTGCAGGACTAGTCCTGACTGAGAACAATTAACTTAAGTTATATTACTTAATTGATGAAATCTATTTTATTAACTTATCATTAACGTTTACTGACCTTATTTTTTCATTCTTTACAACTTTTCTAGAATCCAAAATAGTTCTGGAATTCCAAGATTTACCTCACTTTCTGATACAATTATTCAACCCGATTAGTTTTTTACTCTATTTATTCCATCATTCACATGGTATCAAATGAGCCACGTAATCCCGGACACTTCTGTGAACAAAGACGTACTGACATGGTGTCAGACCTCATTTGGTACCTCAGAGATTGAATCTTATTAATTTTTAATGATTAATCCTTTGATTAGCATAGTGTATACTTAAATCACTTACCCGATTAGTGATTGTATTACTTAACATTATTGGATGCACCATGACCCAATTAGGCCATGCAATTCCAGACAAGATATGCACCGAAGTGCCCTGACATACTGTGACGACCGTAAATTTTATAGGATTTAAAAAGGAATTTCTTGGCTTTAAGGTATGCATTTATTTAAGTTTTCAAAAATCTTTTGAAAATTCAAGTTCCCGCCAGGGCCGATCGATCGTGTTTTGGGATGATAGATCGGTAGCCGATCGATCTTGTATTATTTGCCGATCGATCGCCATAAAATTTGTGATTTTTGAATTGATTTTGATCGGAGATTTTGTTAATTGGATAATGTGATTCATGGTTGGTGTGGCTCGTTGGTTTGGTCTCATTTGACCTAAGAATATTAAGTATGTATATATGAAGTTTGTGTTATTTTTGGAAATAGAGTTAATTTGAGATTAATCAAAAATATGAATTAGATATTCTAAATGATTAAGAGGGTAGTTGGTGGTTGCTTAGAAGCTCTAAGCAACATTAAGAGTGCAAGGATCGAGTGCAATAGTGGAGGTGGTTGGAGGTTATCACAAATGCCATGCAATTGACCCATTTAACTCTTTTCTTGTAAACCCAAGAGTCATTTTGAAAGTTGAAATTCTGGAATTTTCTGCTGAATCTAAGCCATTGGTTTAAGGACTAATCAAGGGTGGAGATTCATTTGAAAAATCTATAAATAGGCTAGTAAGGGGGCGGTTTTGCTTGAGTGTTCAAAGCATTTCAAAACTGCTTGAACATCTCTCTCTCTCTCTCTCACTTTTTCCGGCCGGCGGCAACCTTTCTCCGGTGGTGGTTCGTGGTGGTCCAAGCAAGGTCGACCGGAGTAGTGGTGGTGCGACATTGTCGGAGTCAAGAGTGCTCTGGAAGTTTCGGCATCTACAACCAAGTAGGATGATTCTTTTCCCACCATTCTATTCTTTGTTGATGATTGATCATATGTCAAGGATGATTTCAATGAGAGGAATGTTGATGTTCTTAATTGTGTAATTGTAAACTTTGATCTCTCGGTGTCGAAATCCTGAATTGATATTCCCCATGATTTTCTTGAATTTTGATAGCGTAAGAGTTACTTCTCAATCACTTCTTCATGTTGAAAAGTTAGACTTCTTTGTTAATCTAAATCCTGCTTGTGTTCCCTTTGCGTGTGATAATGCTATTTGTATATCCACGCTCTTTCTAGTATAAAGTTTGGATCTTTGGGCACTTCAGTGCTTTTCCGTGTTTAATATTTTATATTCTATACGTAAGTTGTTATAACTATTACTACCTATAAAATATTATCTAAATAGATAATCGTATAATGTATAATGTATGACAATAAGAAATTAATCCCTGTATGACTATTCCTATGTGATTTCAGTCATGTTTGACATTTTGATCAGTGTATCATTAGTCTTGTAGTTGTCCGAAATTATATGTATCACTTGAATAATAAGTTATGGAAATGACTTTGCAATCGGATTATAAAGACTAAGAAAAAGCTGAATCATAAACTGAGACTTTCAGAACCTATAAAGCTCTGTAAAAATCTTAAGAAACACTAGATTAAGGTCAGAAAAAGACCAATATGGGATTACTAAAGATAGTACAACAACAAATAAAATAAATCATAAGAAATTTGGTCTCGGCCAGGAGCAATCCTGCGCAGGCAGACTGCAGTAGAAAAATGATAACTAATTATACACTAATCAGAAAATTAAGATTTTTATCAACCTGGAAAATAGACATTAGAGGCTATACTAGATAAAAATTTAAAAGATTGAATTAAATTGTACAGAACGTGGTAACCAGAGCAAGAGAGCTGTTCTGTTTAGGACAGACGCAGTTTCTGACTTTAAATGACTTAAAATCATAATAAAGCTAAGATGCTTAAGAATAATTGATAATTAAGACTTTAATTAAGTCTAATATGATTTATAAGACACTAAGAACAGTAACCTTAAAAGTATTTTAAGGTCTTAGAGCCAAATGAGGTGTCTCTTAATAATAGTCCTTTTTGTTCTTCTCTTGGTCTATTTATGACACAAGAATAATCGAAGCTTGAATTCTATGTCTCTGACGTGGTCTACCTGAGACACATCATTCTAAGACGGGGATTATCAATTCTAGGGTTAGATACGACTTTGAAGAAAGTGGACTTGAACTTTTGGAAAATCATGTGGTGTGTCTCTTTATAGTCGGGTCTCACTTGAGTTCCCAGACTAATTCATAATTTGATTTGGATTATGCTTTTCACTCCTATGAAGAGTCGGAACTTTAGAAAGTCTTGTTCTAAGCCTTTTGACAATAGGGCTAGTTGAATTGTTTCTCCGCTAAGTAGAATTTAAAGCTCTTACTCGGAATCATAGTATGCTCACAAGCCATTGCTAGATCTTGCGAGATCTCCGATTTATTGAACCTCTGTAGTTCAGCCGATGACGGCAACCGCGTGCGCTTAGATTGTATGACATTACGGAAGGTCTGCAATCTCCGCCCATTGTACCCGTAAGCACCGATGGGGCCAGCATCCCTAGTCGCATGGCAAGGTTCCTCTGAAGAACCTCTAGGATGTTCTGGTATTGATGAAGATTTGAGAGCAGAAATTGTACTTTGACACTTTAGATGTCCGATGCTTATTACCTTCACTTCACTATGAAAGTTTGGAGTCTTTGAGTTATTTTTTTCCTTGACCTTGTGGTGTCTCGGGTGACAGATGGTTTCTGGTAAGTGAACTTAGTCCTTGTTGAATCTGAGTCTGTTAATCTTTACCTGTTGGAGTCTTCTTATTTTTCCAGTGTGGGTTTTCTGTATCCTACTGGGTATTTCCTATGGAATACTCACGCATCCTCTGATGCAGGATTTAAGGCGGAGCAGAAGCGATAGCATCCAGCGGCGTGGTTTGATGTTGGAACTTAGAAGACTCGTCTCTTATATTTCGCTATATTTTGATGTTTGAACTTGCGGCCTGCGTGCCAATTGCTTTACGTTAAACTCTTTTGTGGTTGTTAAGACATTTTCAGATATTGTAATAGATATTTAGATTTCCTTTCTGTTATTCTACTTTTGTAAGTAAATGTTGTTTAAGTCATGACGATCCTGCAAGTCCCATAATATTTAAATGGGATAAGCGTAGACTCGAGTATTCGGTCCGTCCCAGGTTTCCTACCCTATAACCGTCATTGGATTGACGCTTCCGCGTAAATTGGGTCTTAGAAATTTGGGGCATGACACATACTCCAAAGCTTCAACCTTTATTCATCAGAGAACATTGGTATTCAAAGAACATCGAATCATGAACATCTTATGCCTAACATATGCAAATAGGATATAGATTTACAACATATGAGTGGCTATCACATAGATCGACACAAGAATTCATGAAGAAGCCAACTTTCGTTGGACTACACAAGAATATGACTCTAAAGTGAAACACGAACAAAGCATAGTGCTGAATTCTTATGGGGATGTCATCTAATGATTGGTACGAAAAGATTAAAGGTATACGATTACTCGAACATGTATAACATACCACTCAAAGCACGCATTAATCATTGCATGAAACGGAAATTCATAGCATATAACTTGAACTTAAAGTAAACCATATGATCAGCAACAATACAATTCATGATCATAAAAATCAGAGAAAGAAATTGTGGTAAAAGATTATCCTACTTACTTTGAAGAACCGGACCCCGACGTGCAAGTAAGCTGCCGATCGCACCACACCACGACCACCACACGGGCAAGGCTTGCTGCTGGCTGGGAAAGGAGAGAAGAGAACGAAATGGAGGAAACTCACCACACGAGGGTGCAAGGCTGCCGGTTCAAAAAAAGAAATGGCCGGTCCCTCCAATGCATGGCTTAAATAGACCATGCCATACAATCTCAACCCCACAATCCCATCTCATCCAAGGGCTGTAGGGTGGTCCAGCATATCCACTCCAGCCAAGATGAGATTCTCCTCAATCAAATATTCGGTTATAGCCTCAATTATGGTAGGGCTTGAAATCAATTTGATTTGTTACTAAAACAAGATTGTAACCTCCCATCTTGGTGTCCATGACCAAGATCTCTTTCATTTACACACTTGGCGTCATCCCTTAGAATGGAAGGGCCAAGCAAGCTTTCCTTTAGGGCGTCCCAATCACTCCCATAATTGCCCCATTTTGTCAAAATTAAAACTCAAATCTCAAACGAAATCAGTTAGTTACAATTAAGGGGGGTTGCAATTCAAATTGGTTCCCACGATTTGGTCCTCCAAGTCGTGGGCCCAAGGGGTATACCACGTCATCCATGAGAATGACGCACCAAGCATAGAGTCCACGTGGTTCTAGCTCTTGGTCCTTCTGCATCTTGGAACAAGGTTCTCAGATGAACGGTCCTGATGCCTCGCGCACGCGATGCATCGCTCCACCATGCACGGGTCCTGAACCTGGCCACACGTCCATCTCGACACCACCACAAGTGTAATCACACTTGTGACCAGCCCTGATCTGGCACTCAAGTGGCCCTGGCGTCATACGGGTCTCGGCGCCAGGTCTAGTCCTCGCGTTCGGGGAACCTGCCTTATCTGGTTAGTCGATCCCATCGACCAACAAGCATTGGAAAAAAACTCCACATACTAGATTGATATACCAGACCAAAAAAAATCACAACAAGTACGAAAACTTTCCTATTTTAGAGGATCCTATCCGTCTGCGTGTCGCACCACGCAGCCCCAAAACAAAACAAAGAAAGAGGGGTGAGTATAAAACTCAGTAATAGTTTTTATATAATTGAGAATAATCAGAAATCATAAGGCATCATAACATAGCTAAAAATCCCTAATCAACATGATTATCCCATTATCTAGTCACGCATGTAATACACATCATCTTGCATAACCGTATCACATTCACATGCTATCATATCGCGCATCCATCAGATAATCCTGCATAATGATATCTCATTCACATACTTTCATCTTGATCCGGCATTCATATCTTATACATTCACCCTACATAACTAAAGTAGCCCAGCTTAGCACATTTATGCTTTCACATCTCAAAATTTCACCCTGCATGTCCAATGTAACCAAAACATGGTACAATCATACATAACATCGCAATAAGCATATATCATCACAACGGTGAATGCCTCCATCAAGGAGTAACACAATCTGCCATAAAGGCAGGACACAATCAAGGCCCGAAGGCGTATCATGGTCCGGTTCCTACACAGGAACAAGGGGGCAGTCAATCCCAACATGCTGCTCGCCCTGTACAATCCTGGCAAAGGATGCCCGAATCTCAAATACAGAAATTAGAGCTGGTGTGTTCGCCTTGGGTAGTCTCCTGCGGTGGGGGAGAGCCCGACTCTCATCCTGAGAAACTAGAACATGTGGTAGTTGGTGCACAAGAGCCTACCACCCAGGTGCTTAGTGTCCAGTTTTTGACCTCTCAACTCCGCAAGGTGAGTCCATCCCTCGCCCCCACATATCTCAATCAAACTCAACCCGGGGAGTGAGCCTATTCTAGGAGGGAACGAAATCGAAAACATGTCCTTTCAGACCAACCAAGTTTCGATTAATCCATTGATCGATTAATCCGGCATACAATCTCACACATTGCATACAATCGATCAATTCTTTTTAAAAAACGATAAAACTTCATCCATGAAGTCTGATACATGATGCATGCTATCATGATACATCCGTGAGCAATCCTACATGTGTTCCAACACATGGAACGTGCTCCCAATCCATCCCCTCATGCATTATAATCAAAGCATAATCAACTAAAATCTTATAATAGATTCCCATGTGTGTGTATATTCACGCATATTCTAATCACATGATTCATGCTTCGACATAAACTCACTGAGCAATATTTGCATGCTTAAATACCTTCCAAAATAACGATTCTAACTGAAATCAAAGCAATTTCTATCATCAAGTTTAAATCCATCAATGTAGAGTTAAAGGCTTACTCCTACAAGCTTGCTCTTTTACCATATAATAAAATATAACATGATCACCTCAATTACTCATAAGCCATATGACCTACACATGAATTATACATTCCATATGTCCTTTAACCTATGTTTATGTTAGTGTTTAATTAGAATTAATGTTACTTTAATGTAGTTTTCGGTTTTTATAGGAAAACAAGAGTAAGATGCAATAATAAGGTAAAAAGTAACTCTAATATTTGAATCTTAATAACTTCGTGCATAAATATCATATTGGATTGATTCAAAGTTCATGTTAAATTTCACAAAGTCAGCTTTCCAACGCTACTGACCACGCTCAATTCAGAGTTCGGAATAAAAAGTTATACCCATTTGAAAATCAGGCTGTAAATCAAAACCGAGAGGATGATCGCGGGTCATCTCTCCCATTTTCAAAATTTCAAAAACCGAGACTCCATTAACACATCTTGAAAGCTTAATATATGCCTCAAACATTAATAAAAACCCATCAAACATTCCAGAACATATCCACATATCATTCTAAGATGAAACCCTAAGAAATCATAGCAAAAGATTAGCATTTATTAAACCCACCATTAGAGCCCTAAACAAGAACACCCATTCAAGTAAAAACCACTAAAATACGCCATTCACCAGCTAAAACTGAGATTGAAGAACCCATTACCTTGATTTGATGAGAGAAACCTTGAACCACCTTGAACACCTTTCAAACAAAACGATTTTATATTAAACTCTATTAATCATTATTAAGCTTTGAAAAACAAATGTTAAACTTTAGATCTAGAGCCTTTTAAAAACATAGACATATGATTTTGAAGATTAGGCTTAGTAGATAAGAATAAAATAGTAGTTTTTATGCTTTCAAAATGGATTAAAACATTGAATGAATCAAGATTAAGAAATTATTAAAAGATTTTTAAAGAAAATAACAAAGATCAGGCTAAATACCTTTAATCCCTTCCTCTTTAAGCAAGGGGAAAGAGACTCCTAATTCTCCTAGCCAAGCCTTTTTCCCAAATTGGGAAAGGGCACAGCACTTTCCTTTTATAGAAAAATTTGGGGTAGCCCTAATTAAAGTTTGGGGTAAAAATAAGGTTTTTAGCTAAAATTGGATAATTTACCGATTTTAATCCGAAATTAAGCCTAGAAAATTCTAAAAAATTTTATAATGACTTTCTAAAATGTCTAGGGTGTTTTGGTCACAAAAACCTAATTTTGACGACGGGGCCCGCCGGGGTCCCGTCAAACCCTAATTTTTTGGAAAATTAGTGAAAAATCTAAAAAATTCAAAAAATGCAGGTTTGATCTAAAATCACTTGAAACTCATTACTGTGAAATCAGTTTTGATTAAAACCATTGTAAATTTATTTATTTTCGAAAATAACAGAGTTAAATCAGAAATCACTTAAACCACTCGATTAACCAATGACTAATATTAAAATAAACCAGTTCAAAGGTTAGGGTCCTTACAACAGTGCCCCGAAATATAGCACTCATCACAATTAAAGCAAAGCCCTTTTGCACGTTTCTCCTCCATCTGAGCCTGGGAAAGTCTACAAATAGGAGGAATATTGGAGGACCCTATTGGTGGTCTCACCCGAGGTGGGACCGGCACCCCCGTTGTAGTAGTAGGTCGGTTGAGGGGAATCCTAGTGTTGGCCAAGAGAAGGGTCGCACTACACGTCGTTGCCAGTTCAACCTTTCTTCCACAACTCGAGCATGCCCAATAATGTCCCTCATAGATTTTGGCCAAAACTGATGGATCTTGTCCGCAATATCTGCCCGAAGACCATGCATGAAGGTGCCCACTAATGCCGCTTGATCCCAATTGGGCAGACGATTGGCGATGCGCATGAACAATTGGTGATAAACGCGCACTGTGGAGGTTTGGCGTAGAGCGGCCAGCAATTCATAAAATCAGCATAATCATTCGGCCCAAATTGAACGCAGAGTTCACTAACAAAGTCATCCCATGTGGGGTTGGGAAGGTCGTGGTCAAAGTATTGGAACCAAACCAGCGCATCTCCAGTCAGATGAAAGGCGGCGATCCGCAACTTGTCAATATCAGACTGCATGCCATGATACTCAAAAAATGTGTTGGCCTGATAAATCCAATCTATAGGGCTGTCATCACCCCCATACTTGGGGAATTGTAGACGGCCTTCTGAATGCATCGTTAATAGGGGAGTGATAATTACCTGGAATAAAGTTCGTGAAACGAGGTAAACCCATTGGCCCGGCAGTAGGTCCAAAGGGTGGCAAGTCCATCCTAGGCTGACGAGGCATGGCG
The DNA here is from genome assembly GCA_039654745.1 of Houttuynia cordata. Taxonomy (NCBI): domain Eukaryota; kingdom Viridiplantae; phylum Streptophyta; class Magnoliopsida; order Piperales; family Saururaceae; genus Houttuynia; species Houttuynia cordata. The sequence continues at coordinate 37,167,122 of CM077502.1, forward strand.
GCCTGACTAGGGGAGGCACGCAATTGGATGACTGATCTATACATGAAATATACATTTTATTATCTCCTAAACTTATGTTTATGCTAGTGTTTGATTAGAATTACTACTACTTTAATATAGTTTTTGGTTTTGTAGGAAATGAGAGCAAAGATACAAAAATGAAGAGAAAACGGACTTCAATGGTCAAATTATCATAACTCCGTGTACAAATATCGGATTGAACTGATTCAAGCTTCATGTTAAAGTTCAAGATGTCAGCTTTCCAACGCCACCAACCACGCGCAATTCGGAGTTCGGAGCAAAAAGTTATAGCCATTTGAAGATTCTGAACAGTAAAAACGATCGACCGCATCCTTACGCGATCGATCGCGTCTTCCGCGAAAACACTACATTGGAGAAAACGATCGATCGGACACCAAAACGATCGATCGTATCTACTGGAATTTTTGGACTTGCGAAGACAGTAAAAACGATCGATCGGATTCGTCCGGCATCGTTCGCAATACGATCGATCGGAAGCAATTAACAAAGGAAAACGGCTTCGTTCGGCTACGTTCGTCAAACGATCGATCGTGCTATGAAGGCGATCGATCGGTGCATACGGAAAACGCAATTTAACCCTATTTTGACTTGGATTTGGAAGGGGATTTGAGGGCTTTCCTTCACCCCTATATATATGCCTTAAGGGAGAACGTATGGGGTATGCAAGAATAGAGTTTTGAGTTCTTTTGGAGTCCTTGGAGGCTAGAGCAAAGGAAGAAGAAGAAGAAGAAGAAGAAGATGAAGAACTTGTTGATGGATTCTCTTCCCATGCTTGGCTAGACTCTCTTCCAAGGCGTAGATGAAACCCAACTGATTGGTTGTATTGTTTCTTTCTCTCATATTATGTTTTTATTCTAGTTGGTGTATGAATCTTTGTTATGCAATAAAAGTTAATTCATTAGAGTTTATTCTTTGTACTCGAGAGAGACAAGAGTGGATCTTTGTGGATTTCAATCTGAAAGAGCACTTGCGTGTCCGAGAGGAACGTAAGGGCTCTGAAGTGTTACATATTAATAAAGTCTCATTGGTTTATACTCGAGAGAGATAGATCACAGTTCCATGTTTTAATAGATTTATGTGTTACATCCGAGAGGAGGGCACTATAATTTGAATTGACAAGTGTATGTCCGTCTGCACCTGAAATATCTTGAATTTAGGTATGGTCGAAGTATGAGTTTAGCTAAAGCAGCTTTAGAGAGTGACACCAGGTAATTTTTTTATTTTGTTTTTCAACTTTTTTTTTGGCAATGAATTTTGTTTTTAACTTGATTGTGCACTTTGGAAGGAGAATTTTTGCATTTCACTATAAGTGTTTCGTAATTAATATTTAAGTAATAACCGTTCTGGTCTTGTATGTGCTAGTTTTTGAGGCTGGAAGGCGTTATAAGATTCGTATTAATACAATATCTGCTGGTATGCTTTTTTGCTGTCTTCTTTATGTTTTACTGTATTGTTAAAACCATCTTTATAGTTATGTTGCTGCACTATATTACCAGGTCCATTGAGAAGCCGTGCAGCAAAAGCTATTGGATTTATTGATACAATGATCGACTATTCAACATCCAATGCGCCAATGCAGAAAGAGCTGTCGGCAGGTAATTCATCTCATTACTTCAGCTGCCTCTGTTTTCATTTATTCTCCAAACAACAAGAAGGCGATTGTAATATTAAAAAGCCACATAAATCAACTTTATCTGTTTCAATGCATCAACCAATGTGACTTTGTTCTAAACTTGTGAAAAATGCAACAGATGAAGTTTGGCAATGCTGCTGCATTTTTGGCTTCAGCATTAGCTTCAGCAATCACGGGATCAGTTATATGTGGACAACGGCTTGCATGCCATGGGAGTAGGAGTGGACAGTCCAATATTTGCAGAACTCAACATTCCGAAGTCTGAACGCTAAGAACTTGATTATTAGTATGAATAACTTTCACGGGATTTATATTTTGGGAGAGGACAGTTTTCTGTATTACTATCCTTGTTCTTCATGAAATTACAGATTTTAGATTTAATGTATGAGGAGGACCTCAAATTTTCTCCGCAAACTGTTTGTATCTCTTATCAAACTGTGAATGCATTAGCCAATAGAGGTAGAATGAATTTGATTTGCGAGAGCACTGATGTTTTTAAATAGGACATTAATGAGGAGAACTAGCATTGCGGCTTTCAGCTTTTCACTTACAGATCCAATTGTCGGCCAAAAAAATTACTGATGTAGATGTTGGATATTTGTGACCTCATCACTTTCCTTAGACAGCTAATTTATATTGGATCGAATTGACAAGTAATAACATTTTGAAAACCTTACTTTCTGATCCTCAACTTTTTTTTTCATCTTTAAAGTTCCATTTGTTTCATCTGATCTGATTTTTCAGATTCAGACTTTTCAGATTCAGATTCAGTTTAGAGAATTTTATATACATGACTTTTCAAAACTCTAAGTAGATTTTTCAGATTCAGATTCAGACCAATCAAATGGACCCAGATCTACGAAAGATACTACATTAATGGGAAGGTCAGCTAGGTCAAAAAACTCCAATGGCAGTCGTAAAAGTGTCAAACTAAGATGAGACACACAAAGTCAGGCTCCATGACTTCGCCAAGGTAGGGCGAGTGCTTTTGTTACTCCAATTTTGACGACCCGGCTCTCATTGATGGTATGTGCTATTGTTAAAGCTGTGATTTAGCTAGAGAAAAATCGTATAAGAAGTAAAATTAAAGTTGCTAATCTTGAAGACATAAAAACTATATGAAAATTCATCAATAATTAGCAAATATATAAACTTATTTGCAGCAATAATTAGCAAATATGTAAAAGTTATTTGCAGTAAAGGCATGACTTATTAAATTGAAATTAGATGGCTCTTCGGAAAAAAAATTGACCAAAAAGGGACAGGCGAGACATGAAAACCAGCATCCACGGGTGGCTCTCATCCCACGATGGCAAAGCCCATAGTATATGTACATTGCCGCCTATCTTGCCACCCACCAAAATTGCACCTGCAGGCGCCCAATATTCTTTATTTTTTTGGCAAGTTTAAAAAAAATGTACGCATTTTTTCATTGTTGGGGGTACCCATGCCCTCCAATCGGTTTTTGCAGAGTTCCCCATCTTCAAGTGACCTAGCTAGCACTTAGTCTTAGAAAGGAAACCATACAAACTTAAATGATTGGGGGGGCAAGACAACTTAACATACCAATAAGTGTATTAAAACATGCTAAATTTACATGATAATATATTTCATAAGGAAAACTAAAAATTTATTTTGTATATTGGTGCTTCTTCCCTTCTCCATTAGCACCTTTTCCATTTCTACATTCTTCTTCGGACACAAATTAAACTAATTTGAGAAAATTATGCATGCATATGTATTTAGAACAATACAACAACGTGAAGTTCAAAATCATTATTATGTTGTAGTTGGAAAATAGGGAGTTGTTATATTTTAATAAATAAAAATTTTCAAAAAAACTAATTGTTACTTAGGGAGAAATTTAAAAAATGTTAGCATATATCCTTTTCTGGAATATCTATCTCATAAATAGAAGGTGCATAAAAGGCAAGCCTGACTCATAGTTCTTTTTCTCTAAAAAAAGGTGTCAATGCAAATCACAGAGATGAGACACCGAGGCCTTTGCAACATGGGTCGCATGCAATTTTGGTGGGTGGCATGATAGGCAACCTATGTATATGTGGTTAAGCGAAGTACATTCACCCTAATAGTCCCTAAGTCCTGTTTTAGATGCTCTATTTGAAAAAATGTTGATTTTCATTTGATGGTGGGAGCCCCAACTAATGGGGGAAGAAGAGGTTCAAAACCCATTTAAATTGACCGTATGGAGATCTAAAACAGGGCATGCCACTTTTACGGATGGAGCATCTAAAACAGGAAGGAGGGAGTAACGACTAAGAAAGTTAATTAAGTGTTGCTTTTAAAATTGCAAATAAAAATAGGCAACGGTTTATATGAGATTGTTCTCCTATAAGGGGTATGAGGACAATCTTTTAGGTGGTCAAATTCCAATCCAAAAGTGAGTATCAAATCAGCAAGTGTAAACCATCACTTACCCTTGTAGCCGTTAGATCGAGATCCAACGGCTACAAGTTGAACTAGCCTCATATAAGCCAAATGAGAGGATCTCATTTAAACTTTTCCCATAAAAATAAATATGTGAAAGACCACTTCACGCTAAATACGCACAGTGCATTACCTACACACAAGGAAACTGCTTGTGCGACGTTAAATTTTGTATCTATGTCATGCCACCACAACCAATTTGAAAATGGGCTGCAAAAAATGAATGGTTCTGGCAGATTATCTAATTTCATGAAGAACAGTGCAGCACGATTAAAACATACTCTAATTTCATGAACAGTGCAGGACGATTAAAACATACACCCTTATTATTGACATAAGGTTTTCCCATTGAACTAATTTGAGTTCATTTTGATAACACGTGTTAACAACAATTCCGAACAGAGGGAGTAATTACTTACATGGGACGCGGCTACGCTTCATACAATGCTGCTAGAGTTGTCAATTCAGTGACTCTTGTGCTTCTTCCCCTTTTCACTAACAACAACAATAATCATAATAATATTCAGGGGTGTGTTTGAGTAAAGAAGCAGCTTTACTCCGGCCTCTTGCTCTCCAGGGTGCCTCCACGACGAATCTAGTGAATCATGTGGGTAGGTGATGAGTGCCCCCCACATTTGCCATGGCCTCTGAGATGATGGTGCAAATCAAAGGCACCGAGGAAGAAAATGTAACATCCCTATTTCCATATTGAAAACAATCTACTTTAAAACCGTGCGCTTGCAGTATCTGACCTTGAAACGATAAGATTTTAAAAATACAATTAACTCCATTGCAGTTAGGTTTAAAGCCTATTGATTGTCATTTGTCATATGATATGGGTTTAAACGTTTGTTCTACGTGCCAAAGAGAATTTTTATTATCTTTGGTACTTATCTAAAGCCATTGGATATTTCGAATTTGCTTATCAAGTAATGCTATAATGAACTCCAGGAGTATTACGATCTAAAAAAAAAACCTATCCGCAAATTCATGGTTTCACTTTGGCTCCCTGCTGGTATTTGAAGCTTGAGAAAACTGAGCCAGTAAAGGTCCTATTGGTTGTTTCCTTCTTCCCTCTCTCCTTCCTCAAATGGCTCCAACCTCCTCTTTTTCTTCTTTCTTTTCTCCCTGCTCCTCCTTCCCATCCCTCTCTCTTCCTCCTCTTACCTGTCCACAGTTCCCATTCACCTCTCCCACCCCTCCTCTGCCCCCTTCCTCATCTTCCTTCCTCCAAGGGGCAAGGGCCAGGACATCCTAGGTTGTTTGGCTCCGTTTCAGGCAGTCCATTGGTCAAACCAAGTACAGGACTGGACCAGATTCTAACACCTTGGTGATCCACAAGGCAAAGACCAAATTCTTTCAATTCACTTTCAGATGTAATTACTATGTCAAGAAACTAATGTAATCACTGTCCATTGGTCATCCTTGAATACTTAGGTTTCAACGAACTTTTCCTGCAGATTTGCAGATAATCTATCTAAAGAGCACTTTTCTTGTATCTACAGTATCAAAATATTGACATCTTCTTATAAACATACAAGCTTTCTGTCATTACCCCTTTCCACATAGTAATTACATCTGAGAGCACATGCCAATTGGAAAACCTCATTAGTGCACTACATGAGGCAACGTAACTAACAAACTACAACAGGAATTTAGCACATGCTTGAGGCAAAAAAATAAGCAGATTACCAAAATTTCTATGAGTTTATGAGATCAGCATAATCAGCCTGCTTCTTTCTAATGCAATCCAATATAACTGAGGGCTTGTCATTCATAACAATTCTCCCATCCTCCATATAAATAGCTCCATCTGCATACTGGAGCTCCTCTAGGCGATGAGTCACCCACAATGCTGCAACTTGATCATGACCACCAATAGAGCTTTTAACTGCCTCCACAACTCCGATCTAGCAAGAAATCCAACGAATGCAACCTCTAAAATCATGCTTATAAAAGGTGCACAATTTGTGTAATAAAGGCGAATTAGACAGATAGATGGATAAAACCATATAAAGAATCTATACATGTTTTATAAAACAGTTTTGCAGACAAATTGCTTGAAGAAGAGGGAGAAGTTAATCATTTAAAAAACTATGAATAAAGAAACCCTCGACTATAACATACAAAATCAATGGTACGGTTGTGCAACAATGAGAATGACATGAAACACCATCACTAATCGCAGCAGAAAAGGCATGTTAATCAGATTACGTTTTAGAAATCCAATCTATGATTAGATATTACTAAAGCCAATTGATAGTTGCATGGTTCATTATAGACAGACCTCAGCTTTCTATACAAAACACATGGGCAAGACAATTATTGTTATTTGAGTAATATCACATTCATAGCAAACAAATGATATCCCCTACATATAATTTACTAAGAAGAATAATGTAATCGCCTGTTATGGCCACAACAAGGGAAAGTTTTACGCAGTTTGTATAAATCAGTCATATATATGTAAATGGTTTGTTCCAATATTAACTCCATCTCCAGGAAAATGAAGCTTTATGACGTAACCAACAATTGATATCCCCTATATAGTATTTTTTCCCCTATATAGTTTGAAATCAAGGAGAAAAATGTACTCCCCTGTTATGGTCACATGGAGGGGAAATTTTTAGCAGTTTATGTTAATCAATTGTATATGTAAACGGTTTGTTCCATATTTAACTCCATCTCCATGAAAGCAAGCCTTTATGACATAGGATGAAGCTAAAAGATAAACAACAATATAAATATGGTCAGGAGCCGAAAAACAAATACACTCCGTGAGCAATTTCAAATGGACATGATATAAACAAGATAGTATCTTACCAAGAAGAAAACAGAGATAATACCTGATCAGTTTCATCCAAAAAAGTTGTGAGCTCATCTAGCAATAGTACTTTGCTTTGTTCAGCTAAAGCACCAGCAATTGCAACTCTCTGTTTCTGCCCTCCACTTAAAGTTTGAACAGGCCTCTAAAAAAGCCACACAGTAAGTTTTAAATCGTGTACCTAGAAGCAGAAAACAGTTGAGATCTCACAATGAGCTAGCTTACTCGTGAGTAATCAGACATGCCCACAGCTGTTAAGGCCTTCTCCACTCTAGATTTGACTTCATTTGTTGTCAGATTGAACTTCCCAAGACCAAAGGCAACATCCACTTCAACTGTAGGCATCACTACCTAAAAATGAAATCTCAAAAAAAAAAGAGCTAAGTAGCAGATAACAGCGTCTACAATTCAGAAAGTAACTTGTTTTTACCATGATGGATGGAATCAACCTTCAGATCTATGCAGTCATTATGGCAATTCAAACTATATCTGAATCCCAAAAATTGTGTCTGATTGTTTTTCAAATCGTTATTTCACAAATAGCAATTCATTCAAAGTTCAAGTGATTGTCCTAATAAGTAATTGCTCACGAAATACCAGACAGATTTTTTTATTGTTGTTAGATTCAGATTCAAAGGCTGTTAGATTCAGATTCAAAGGCTTCTTATCGTAAACCAAAAAACAACAAAAAAGCTTCTTATATTGATTTTAAGACCAATTAACAACCAAGAGAAATTAATCATGAGAAGGACCATGATCATATGAATCTCACCTAACAATAGACAACAGAAGACACAGCCTCTGCATACATACAGTAATGCTTTTTGCCATACTTTGCAGAGGGAAAATAACATGTAAGAGTCATCAAAAGAGATACTCATGGCAAGAATGAGTTCGTAATCACAATTAGTGCTGTAAAAATTGCAAACATCAACATTAACTACAATAACCTGATGGTCTGGGTTTTGGAATACAAAACTTCGTGGTCTCCTTATTGACAAGGTTCCACCAGTTGGAGTAAGGAGACCAGCCAAGACCTGTGGAAACGGAGTCAGTTATTTGTTAGCAAAAGTACCAATCAAGAGAAGGTAATTCGTAAAACAGGTAGCAAAGGATGATAGCAGAGAGAGAGAGAGAGAGAAACAGAATCTGAAAAAAACTAGTTCACCGAATGAAAAGCTAAGATTATGAAGGAAGATTACAATCCTGCTAACAAACCGACTCAGCTATGTTACCTATACTATAGTATAGCTATGGAAAGCAAGATGTTCCAATAAACATATGTCTTAACTATCCATTGCAAATAATGATATGAAATCATCATCATCTACTTACAGCTACAAACCGGGCTCTCAGACACCAAGTCTCTTTTTACCCTTTTATTTCCTATCTTGGCAAGTAAGGCAATTTAGGGTCTTCTCTAAACTTCTAAAAAGGGAAGGATATAGCATTTCAGACAGATTCCTGGTCATAATTACAATCAGACTACTATTATATATTGTTTTAAAAAAGAAACAGCTAGAATTCTACCAGAATCTAGCTTATTCTGAAATATTTGACAAGGCATGAAATGGCTAACCAAGCCCCGGTAATGGACTATGGGGGAAATTCTAGGAAAATTCACCCAAGGATCCTCTATCCACAAAGGTGCTATATCAGAAGACCTCACAACGAGGGGGTGTTCACGGACGTCCATGTCCATTGGTCCGTCTGTTATTTAACGGACGGTCCGTATGGACCACGGACCGGACACGGACAAAAGCTGTCTGTCCGTTCTAATGGGGTGCTACGGACACGGACAAGATATTGTCCGTGTCCGTGGACGTCCGTGTCCGTTACCCCCATCAAAGACCCCATTTTTGTTCATTGCTTTTGTGCAAATGATACATGTGAGAATGTGATCTCATAGTTACAGATTTCTCCTATAATTTTTGCACTAATAGACATGTGATTCCAAAAGTGTTGTATGAGAAATTCTTCATGTCCCGCAGGATGTTGCTAGAGCTCTGTTAAATCAACAGCTGGATGTGACATCATGCTATAGCTAAGCATTTTCTCCTTCAACAGCAGTGTTAGTTCAATGTCATTATCTGCTCTGCTTTTCAAGGGGGAAAATTCAAGTGAATTACTTCCAAACTCCACATCCTTTGATAACAGATGCTGAGAAATTGGAATACAAGACATTAAAAAAAATAGCTTATTGTCCGTAAGTGTCCATGGACGTCCACGGACAACTACGGACGGACACAGACAAAATTTTTAACGGACAACTACGGTCACGGACGGACTGGACAACACCCTTCTTAATAACGGACGGACACGGACAGACGGTTGTCCATGTCCGTCCGTGTCCGTGAACACCCCTACTCACAACTATAACACGAGTACCTCTCACCATCATGAGAACTACCACTCAGCTGACATGTATACATGTTAATCATGACTATAACTGAAAGTGCTCTTTAGTTTTAGAGGGGGGGGGGGGTGAATAGGACAACCAATTAAAAATCTCACTCTATTTTACTAACAGGCATTGTTAATTTAAATAATCATTCAATACAACATTAGCAAGAAATTGGAAGCGTATGAGTGAGAGAGACTTAAGAGGTGTGGAATGTGTGTATGTGAAACAATATTGTTAATTTAAATAATCATTCAATACAACATTAGCAAGAAATTGGAAGCGTATGAGTGAGAGAGACTTAAGAGGTGTGGAATGTGTGTATGTGAAACAATATGCAAGATGAGCAAACACAAGTAATCACACAAAGATTTATAGTGGTTCCCCGCCAAGCAACTCGCTTCAACGGGTACATCCACTCTTGGAGCACCTAATCCAAGGGACCTCCGACATCCACTAAGTGAGGGTTTTTAGTTCACCCACAACCTCATACACCTAACGGTTTTGCTTGGATCACAGGGAACCATACAAGAGTGATTTCACACTCACTATGGGTCACACCAACCCAACTCTCTCAAATAAGTGGTTCGACCCTATGGACTACTACACAATCTAAAACAAGTAAATGAGAGATTTAAGAGTATCTACTTTAGGATGGAGAAGTGACTAGAGTACTTACCCTTGAAGGGAGGATGTTACATATATTACCCGGTTTACTCAAACTAGACTTGAGCTAATGGCCTTCCATTGTCCACCCTTGGATTCAACTGATGATGCTCCGAAATTGTAGAGGCTTTTTGGACAAGGGATTGGTTTCTCTAAGGTTGGATCCTAGAATAACTAAGAAACCTAGGCCATATTGAACATTCTTTCTTCCTCAAGTTATGTGGATAGATTCCGGTGAAAACTTGAAAGGGAAGAAGAATAACCCACAAGCACAATCACTTCTACAAGTGGCACGTAGCCTTGGCTACAAAACCAAGTGAAACCAGTAAAAAGAAATGTGCTTCCTTAAGCTATGACTCAATGATAACACGGGAGAACTTAATAGCTTAAGAACAAAGTGGGTGTTCAATGGATCCACTTATTCATATTCTCTATAAGATAGAGAAATATGCTCTCTTTTTAGGTATAGACTTCATATGGAGTAAGAACTCAAGAAGCAAGCTATACAAAAGAGAGAAAGTGAAGATCCATTGATGGAATGACTTAGCACTCAAGAACTTAGCTATAGATGAGGAGAAACAAGCTAAGCCCAAGAGGCTAGTCAAAATCCATACCCCAAGTGGAGAAGGATAGAGCTCTATTTATAGGTAAAGGTCCTCCTTATGATGGTTTTAGATCACTTTGGTTCAACCAATAGATCAATGATCTATGGTTGTGTCCTTGGATCTCTTTGGTCCTACCATTAGATCTAAGATCTATGGTTGGTTCTTTTAAATCATGAACCCATTTCACAAATGGGTTTTTTCTAGGTGTCTTTTCCTAAGGGTCTTAAGTGGGCTTTGAGAAGAAGCTTTGGATCACTTTGCTTAGTGAGTTTTCCATGGAATATTTTGAACTCAACCAATATGATCCAAAAGCTATGGGCCCAGAGAACAACTATGGATGATCTAATGGTTGAGAGTTGATCCTCTAGAAAATATGCAATCCTCTTGTGTGACTTCATGTTGGGCCTTCAATAAGTTGCCTTTCAGTAGTGTCTTGATCATGGACCTTGATTTCTTTGTTGAGATTCCCATCCTTTGAAGTAGTGCTTCCTTTGTGTGGGCCTTTCTTCTTGTAGTGGGCTTTTTGAAGTAGCTCTTATCTTGAGTAGACTCCTTCCTCTTTTGGAGTGAGTTCTCCTTAAACTAGCCTACCACTCTAAGACACTTACAAATGGATCATCAAATTGACAATCATAATTAGGGAAAATAACTATGACATTAACAATAACAACTATCATTAAGTTAATTTAACAAATGAAAGATATATAGCAAGATGTACAAGAAGCAGATGGAAGTTGACGAGCCTTTAAAAGGGTGGATTTGCCACATCCATTTGGACCAAGAAGCATCCACAATTGTCCAACAGGGACGCAGACGGAACAATCCTTCAAAATGGGTAGGACAACTCTCTTGCCTCTACTTAGCTCCTCGGTCGTTACTGAAAAACTCAAATTTCGTCCATCAATTGCAAAGTCCAAGTTGCATATGAATCTGGATTGTGAAGCCCTATAGAAGAAAATACTTATATAATCATACACAAGATTGAAAAAAAAAGCATCACCAATAATAAAATGTACACAAAGCACGAGAGAAACACACCTGACCCTCCCATATATAGGACTAAATCCACAGGGTGCAAACGCACAGGTTTTTATCATTTAATCCAGCCACTATAACCACTCAAGTATCTCCCAGCTCTCCTAAATGTATGAGCAGACTGGGGGCATAAGGCCTGTACAAACGGCAAGAAGGTATAAAACTACCTGAGTACACACTGCAAGAAGCCATGTTTTTTAATTAGTTCAACTTTAGCAGAAAAAAGGCACGACACAACCACATATGAACCAAAAGAGTAGATCTTCAACTAAATGTTCATTTCAATATAACAAATCCAATGTTTCTATAGAGGCTGTAAAAAGCCAGACAGATGCATGATAATCCCATACATCCACATTTCACATAAGCATACATAGAAAATCATTTCTCCATACTGAACTCTGCAGGTATGCATAAACTCACTTGCTTATATTCTCTTGGGAACATTTCTACAACCATCTTCAACTAAGCTTCTTTTTTTAATATCAAACACCCATTAAAATATAACAAAACCAATGACTCAAGAGGGTCCTAAAAAGCCAGAAAGATGCATGACCCCCAAAAAGAACATGAAAACAAACTCCATACATCCACATTTCACATAAGCACACGTAACAAATCCTTTCTACACATTGGACTCTGCAGTTAATGCGTATATTCCTGGGTCCATGGAGCATTTCTACAAACATGTAGCACGCAAGTGCCTTTTTCTACTTAGAAACGCTCTACCTCTCACAAGCAGCAGTGCCACAGATCAGCTAAAGCCAGTAAAAGATCCACAGACAGTGTGTCGAATTCAGGGAATGATTTGTATAAACCATCATGTGTGGCTTATGAGTTTAGCGCAGCAGCTGGGTGCCTCCCTCGCCTGCTAGCCACCCACACTTTGTTGTATATTCAAGGCTGCATGAACAGAGACTTCTGCACTGACTGCTTGTGCAAAAAAGCAGTGATGTCCCTCTACTTCATAGTGGATAATCCTTTTAATTGAAGATTCTCTTTTCTTTAGAAAATTGGCACTTTTTTTTTGTTGGATGAGGAGTTCACCGCTGTCTGAAAAACGGACGGTTGATATCCACTGACATTGTAGTGGGGTGCGCCGGCATGGGTTGGCAAACTACTCATTTTTTTCTTTTTGGCTGCGCACGGCCAGGCGGCGCTGGGACGAGGAGGGTTGTGTGTTCCAAATGGAGGGAGGATAGAAATTGACCAATCTTTTGTTCATCTTAACACCCTATGGCCAATGTATCGTTCAAGGGCCTGATAATTTTTTGGTTCTCCTATCTGCTATATGCCAAGATATCATCCACCAATCACCATAGATCACGAGGATCGACAAAGTACAAACCACATTCTAGCACACAATAACTACTGTGCTAGTGCATGAACAATCAATCTTTATCCGGGAAAGAGACAAATCCCATATTAAAACATTAGTCCTACATTGGTGCTATCGTAATTTGCCATGAATGTTTGCGAGGAGCACCATTCCAAACTCCGCCGCCACCACCTTTAGATCTGCCGCACGTCATCTGGTCTCGGTCCCCATCGCCACCGCCGGGTGATTTCTGCCCCAATTTCTTGCCGCCACCAAATTCGCCGCTCGGTTTTTGTCCAGATTGCTGATTGTACCATCACTTTCAACCTACGGCGAGCCAAAACCTTTGGCCTGCATGACCATCGATGGGAGTTTCTATGCTTGAATCAGCTTCCATCAACGGTGTGCCAGAACACTGCCTCTTCGTGCAGCCCCTGTCATCACGGATTGGCCGCATCTCCATGCCCAAGGTGCCACCTTTGCGACCCATGCACCCTTCGTTCACCTAGATCTGCCTCTAGCCAGCCAACACCCTATTTTAGCTCCGATCGCTGCCACAGATGTCGTCCATACCTCTTTATAGCCGTCAGATGATCTGACGGCAACCAACCCGGGAAAAGACAGGCTTTAACATTATTCTTTTATCCGCCTCAAACTAGTCCACCATCGTTTACTCCCCCAATAAACTGCCGCCGCATCGCCTTTTTTTACCTCAGTGGGCTAGACGGCAACGGGAGCAAACAAGACAGAAGGAAACGACACGATTGACAATCCCTCCTTTTCAATTATGTTTAGACATCCCATTTTCCCCTCACGGTATAAGACTAGGACTAGCCAGCAGCAGCAGCGAGCTCTAGCCAGGCACCCGTCAGATTAATGGGCCTCGCCCTTCATTCGAATTAGCACCATGTCCTTCTTCTCTTCTCGCCCCACCCTTCATTCTCTCTCCTCTCAACAGAGCTCCGCCGACTGGCCTCTTTATTTTCGGTTTGATAGTATTGTATTTTATTTTTCGTTTTCTTCATACTTCTGAGCAAGAGACCAAGTGCTTCGACATTTTTTTATAGTTTTGGTAGTAATTGTGGTTAGATCTCCCGTGATTTGAGATGTTTTTATCTATGTTCATTTTTTCCCTCAAAAAAATGTTTCTTACATCTATCTTCTAATGGGCACAGAACATGAAAATTTTATTTCCTAACTTGGAGCATATTGGCACCTGTAACTTCTTCAGTTTGAAGCAATTTAATATTATTTTCAGTGTAAGTAGGATTATGAACCATATGAACTGGTTCTTCCTAAATTTGGACATATCATGTTTCTTTTTAATCGGTTTTTGAGATTTAAATGCAGCTGCTGATGAGAAGATCTTTCTCACTCTATAGGATGTTTTCACAGCATTTGTGGTAGATTCTAGACACCTACTCTTATGTGATAATGCTTATGGCACCAAGGTAAGTATTTTAAAAGATAACAGTGATTGTTAGAAGTCTAGAAAATCATATCTGCTTGACTATCTAATAATATTCATGTTTGTAGTTGATGCAGGAATTTATTTTCATGATCCAGCTGCTGCTTCTTGCAGCCATGTAATAGTGTTCACAAATAGGTCAGTGGTTGAGAATGTGAGTTCACTATGAAGCCAGAATAGTCGATGAGAAGCGAAAGTTTGTCTCCACCTAATGAATGCTTCAATGAAGGATAAACAGAAAGTAAGTAATCATGTAGCGGATACTGCAACATCTAACCATTCTAGAAATGGACAAACATGCTCATTGTATGTCTTAAATGGATATGGAATGAAGAAATGAAGGATTATCGAACTGGGAAAGAACTGTATACAGTTTTTTTATTCAATACTTCTCATTGATATAATGGGATTATGTGAAAACCGTTCTACATCTCAATGATACCCCATTCAGTTGTATATGCAAATGGCCGAAATTGGCTTGCCCAAGGGGGCATTTATCAATGTTATTTTTTTTCCAATGAGGTAGTTCATGCACTTTCCAAAATAGATATGTAATGTGGTTTCAAGGTCAAAATAGAGGATAAAAAAGGATAACACATGGTTAACACTATTAATGTGAATCGTACAATGGTAGTAGAAACAAATCACTTTATACACTCCAGGAAGCAATTCTGTAAAGTAACAACTATGTATTTTGGTTACAAGGTCAAAACAGAGGGATGAGCAAGATAAAGAAGGGCACAAGGACAACAGTGGCGAAGCCAGCGTGCTATATATAATAAAAAAAGTTATGTACCTCGTTCTACTCTGTACATTGTATATCAAAAATTAAGATAAGACTGAATCTCCTTTGACACCACACAAACAATTTTCACCAGCTCATTACTCATCCATCCACTCAATCTCTCCAAAATATCACGCAGGGTAGATAGAGTAATATTTTAGACACACAGAAGGTAATATGACCCAATAACAAATGGATGTCTCATGAATTCTAGGTTCTAAATTTGGACATTTGCCCAATTCTCATGGATTATTTACCAGGTTCTCAGCTGCCTTCTTCTATTGTCAAAATGCGGATTATTTACCTTTTCTTTGTCAAAGTGTTCAATCACAGCTTCATTTTCCTCCATAGTGTCTTAATTTATGCACATCGCATCCCTTTGGTAACATATATGGGAAGTCAATTGCACATCAGAAGCTGGAAGTTGTATTTAATCATACTCCATGAGTATAATTGTCTTACCAATCCGAATATCGAATATCAGGACGAGCCCCTCACGTAGTTTGCTGATTGGTTACCCAACATTAGCATTACATATAAAATCTACAAATAACAAGAAAACCAAGTTAGACGGCTTAGATATCATCTAATTGCTTCACCTTCAAATTGGCTTAAAGCTGAGACTCGTTAAATGTCCATAATTAGTAGTCCTATGGAATTAGTAGTCCTGAAGTCTTAGTAATGACTGCCTACCTCAGGGTAATGAGTTTTTTAATGAGACAGAAAGAATTTCTGTTTCTGTTCTACACTCTACTATATGTTCGTGCAGCAAATCCTGTTGAGGTATGTGACGTATGTCAACTTGAGGCAATACCAAATTGCTGCTTTCGGAAATTAAGAGCAATCACTAGATATGTTGACCATCCAGATTCCTGTTTCTAGATGAAAATACTATGCCCTGATTTAATTAATATATTTTTGTATACATCAAAATTTGGCCTCTTGTAAGCTAAAAAACGGATTTAGACAAAGTGGGAGGCCCAATATGTATTCTTCTACCATTAGGGATTTTAGCTTCTACAAATTCACTTCAAGCATAGGAAAATTCAACTTATTGCCAAAACGAAATGTGACAGCACCATCGAACAAAGAAACAAACTTTCAAGCAGAGAAAAAGAGCCATTTGAGAAAATGGAGTATAGAGTAAGAGATTTCACCGCTTTTGATGGAAGAGACTTATGGAGTTGACTGGTGCCGCAGAGAGATTACAGATGTAAGAATATCATTTTCCTCTAAGAAACGAGGGATGAGGTTAAAGGGGGTGGAAAGGGGAAACCAAACGTGGGAAGCATTTATTATCCGCCTCATGCTTTCCGACATCAAATGTGAGCCGTCGATTGTCAGAATCGATAGCGCACCCGCATTAACTGAGCTCAGCCAAAAAAGTGCTTTAATGCGAATTGCGCCATCGATTCTGATGATCGATGGCTCTTCTTTGATGGTCAGTGATTGGTAATCGAGCCGCAACTGAAGCGAATTTAGGATTTTTATCCGTTTGATGTGGGTTCTCAAAAATTGGGTATTTCCTTCTAACAACAAATAAAGCTCACAAAATATCAAATTGGAAACACTAACCTTCGGCCTTTGTGCCTACGAATCACTCCACGGATTAGAATATGTCCGAGAACACCAAATCCTTCACCGATCGAGTGTAGAACGTTGTGAAAAGCTATATTCCCCGAATTAGCTTTTTCACCCAACGAAATCAAGAGCACCAAAACCACTGCGATTTCAACCAAAAGACGCCTTTTCATTCGCATGGAGGGCGTCCCCTCCATTGCCCTTTAATAAGGCATAAATCAGTTACAAAATCATGCCAATTTCGGTTTCCCGAAATTGCTCAACAGATTTCCAATATGGTGACTCTTATTTGACAATTCCATTTTGGTCGTACCAAAATAGCTAATTCCAAATAAGTGATTTCCGGATCGGTGATGATTACAGTGTCTCTTCCAATTTAGTGTGGACCGGGCCCACGGAAGCCTAACTACTCCACATGCCTACACTTGCACGAGAGAGCCGACTCCTCTCAATCAAGACAAGTAAAATGGGACAAGAACCCATATTTACTTACATCCCCCACTATGGGTTCTTTGTTCATATTTGCGATCCACAGTGACTCGTGCACTAGTCCTGTCGTAATCCAAAACTATGAACATGTTTTACAAAAAGATCCGTCGTTAAGGCCTTCGTTAACGGATCAGCTAACATCTCAACCGTAGGAAGATGACTCACTGTCAACTTTCCCCGTTGTAGCATGTCAAACACATAAAAGTAATGCACCTCTATGTGCTTAGCTCTTGAACTGATCTCCCCATTACGGAGTGTCGGCACAGTTGCCAAATTATCACAATAAATTTGGACAGGAGCATCAGTCCACTGTTCTAGCTGTAACCCAGCTAGAAACTCTTTAATCCAAACTGCCTCGGAAGCTGCTAAACTGCATGCAACAAACTCAGCTTCCATCGTGGACTTAGTAACGCATTTCTGCTTCTTACTAGCCCATGCCACGGCGCCGCCACCAAGCATAAAAACATAACCGGCAGTGGATTTTCTGTCATCCTTACACCCGGCATAGTCCGAATCACTATAGCCTTCCAATGACAGGTTCTCAGCCTGATATGTGAGTTTCATATCCTTGGTACCCAGCAAGTATCTGAACACCCGCTTTATAGCTTGCCAGTGTTGCATACCTGGGTTAGCCTGATATCGACTCACAAGGCTTACTACAAAAGCCAAATCAGGTCGAGTGCAGTTCATGGCATACATCAAGCTGCCAATAGCCTGCGCATATGGTACAGATTGCATCTTCAGACGTTCCTCGTCTGATGCAGGTGCCATTCTTTCGGACAAGACTGTCCCTTTATAGATGGGCGAATCAATGGTCTTCCAACAAATCACGTCAAAGCGTTTCAAAACACTCTCAATGTACGATTCTTGAGATATACTTAGCCTCCTCGCTTTTCTATCTCTCTCAATCTTCATCCCGAGGATGTATGATGCTTCACCCATGTCTTTCATTTCAAATTGGGTCTTGAGCCATTCTTTAAGACTGAGAATCATACTAGTGTCATTCCCCATCAATAATATGTCATCTACATATAGTGACAATATCATAAATCTACTCCCATCTTTAAAGGAGTAAACACAATGGTCATAATCATTGGCCACAAAACCATATTCACTTATCACCTTGTGAAAAGTGAAATACCATTGTCTTGGCGATTGTTTCAGTCCATACAATGATTTAATAAGTTTGCACACTTTAGTTTCCTCTCCAGAAACAACAAACCCCTCGGGTTGTTCCATGTAAATCTCCTCCTCTAAATCACCATTTAGGAAGGCAGTCTTTACATCCATCTGGTGCAACTCTAAATCTAAGTATGACACAATTGCCAACAAACATCGGATCGAGATGAACCTGGACACTGGAGAATAAGTCTCCTTGAAGTCTATGCCCTCTACTTGTGTGAAACCTTTCGCCACAAGTCTAGCTTTGTACTTCTCTATTGATCCATCAACTTTGAGCTTCTTCTTGAAGATCCACTTACACCCAATGGGTTTCCGTTCGTCTGGTAAGTCAACAATCTCCCAGACTTTGTTCTTCAAGATTGAATCCATTTCCTCTTGAACAGCCTTCCGCCATTCCTTGGAATCTGGACTACACATCGCCTGCTCAAATGTGACTGGATCACTAAGTACAGGTTCATCTATCGATATCTCATCTTCACCAAGCATGGCATAGTAATCTTTCAACAAAATTGAAGGTCTACGCTCTCTTGATGTTCGATTTTCAACATCCTCATTGGATGTGTTACCTATCACTTGTTCATTACTAGTGGCAGTAACTTTCTCTTTCTCAATTTCAAAGAGTTCCACTTTCTGACTAGGAGTTTTAAGGTCTATATCTTCCTCAAGAAAATAAGCATCTCTAGACTCTATAACCCCCACTGTCCCATCATCATGGTGTACTACAAATCGATACCCTTTCGAATGGTCACAATAACCTATAAAATTACATTTTATGGTCTTGGGATCCAACTTAGTTCTTAGTTGATCAGGTACCCTCACATGGGCCTTTGACCCCCACACTCTCAAGTTCGAAAAGTTTGGACGTCTTCCCGTCCATAACTCATATGGGGTCAATTTGATCGACTTAGAAGGTATCCGATTTAGTACATAAACAGCGGTGTCTAGTGCTTCACCCCAAAACTGCGTTCCTAGTTCAGAGTGGTTTAACATGGACCTTACTATGTCCATCAATGTCCTATTACGTCTTTCAGCGACTCCATTCTGCTGAGGGGTATACGGTAAAGTATACTGATGCACTATTCCTTGGTTTGTACAATAGTCCTTGAACAAATCAGATGTGTACTCACCACCTCTGTCTGTTCTCAGAACTTTAATCTTCCGTCCTAATTGGTTCTCAACCTCAGCCTTAAATTCCTTGAATTTTTCTAAGGCATCGGACTTTCTCGATAACAAGTACACATAACCATATCTTGAATAGTCATCTATAAATGTAATAAAATACATCATACCCCTTTGAGTCTTGACGTTTATAAGCCCACAAATATCTGAGTGAATGACCTCTAAAAGGTCAATTGCTCGTTGCCCTTTCGGAAAGGGTAGCCTAGTCATTTTGCCAGATAGACAATCCTCACACATGCGCAAATTATCACTTATTCTAGGTAGTAACCCACTACCCGACATTCGGTGTAATTTTGTCGCATTCACATGACAAAGGCGTAAATGCCATAACAATGCATTATCAACAGCAACACAAGCAACATACTCAGAATCAATCATTTCATTATTAGCAAAATCATTGGATACATCAAGTTTGAATAAACCATCAACTAAAGAAGCAGTAAATAAAATATTATTCTTCTGCCCCACAGTTCCCTTGCCACCCTTGAACCTGACTTCAAATCCCTTTTGAGTCAGAAGAGGGATTGAAATCAGATTCCTACGAATAGTAGGTGCATACAAGACATCTGTGAGGACCAGAGTGTTTCCTCCTAAGAGAGGAACACGAACAGAGCCAATCCCCAGCACGTCACAATAGGTGTTATTCCCCATGTAGATCTTGTGCTCTCCGGGACTAATCTCTTTCATCTCAGCAAAAGACTCCTTTGCCATAGCTACATGACGGGTTGCAGCCGAGTCAAGCCACCAACCTCTAGTGTTAGTGTTCACAATCAGTGCCTCAGAAATCATACAAACTATGTCCTTTCCTCCACCCTGCTGTTTCTTTTTCTCGTTGCCCTGGGAGCCATTAGGACAGTTCCTGCTAAAATGACCCATCTGGCCACAAGTAAAGCAGGCTCCCTTCTTCTTGTTTTTGGCCTTGTCTCCTCCCTGGAATTGAGGCTTCTTTCCTTTCCTCTTGAAGTTCTTCTTTGAAGTGCCAGCATAGGACCCACCTTTCTTAGAGCCAACATGGTGAGCAAGGTTGGCAGATGCATTAGAGGCCCTCATATGCTCTCTCCTTTCCTGCTCCAAGCCCAGCTTGGCAGTAAGGTCATCGAGAGTGAGTTTTTTATCACTCAGGTTCAACGCCACCACAACTGCTTCCCATGATGGAGGGAGGCTAGTGAGTATCGTAGACACTTGGACCCCCAATGAAATTGGATCTCCAAGCATCTCCAACTCACTAGCAATAATGGTCATGGCATTTATGTGATCAAGCACATTTTTGCCCTCCTCCATCCTCATGTTGGTATAGCGAGTGTGGAGCAACCTGATGTGTGCCTCAGTATGCTCTCCATACCTCCTCTCAATGGCCTCATACATTTCTTTGGCCGTTTTGTGCTTCTCAAAAAGCAACTCCATGGTAGGCTCCATAAAGGTAAGCATCGTGGTCCTTGCACGTGCATCCTCCATCCGGAACTTCTCGTACTCTCTCTTTTGAGCAGTAGTACTCTGTTCACCCGTAGGTTCAACAACTTGGTCTAGCACATGACCCAAGTCATCAAGGAACAGAATGTGACGGATGCGCCTCTTCCAGGTAACAAAATTGGTGGCATTCAACTTTTCAGTCTTTGCCAACTCACTGGAGACCATTCGGGAAGCCATTGCAACTTTTATGAAATCAAGCAAGTATTCCAATCAAATTGAAGATAATAATCTACAATCAATGGAACAGGACAATCAGTGTAAAAAACAGCACAGTTTGAATCACTAATTAACTATCAGCAATTATATAATCAAGTGGCACAAGTACTGCTTCAATATTAATTAGTTTTTCAAATTTTATCCCTCCGATCGATCGCGTCAAATACCCGATCGATCGCAGCTTTCCGCTGTCAATTTTGCTCAACTTCCAGTAGATACGATCGATCGCAATTTGTGCCGATCGATCGTTTCCCTCTTTCAAAGCAAATCAATGATCGACGCCGATCGATGCCGAACGATGGCGATCGATGCCGAACGATGGCGATCGATGCCGATCGAAGCCGAACGATGCCGAACGATGGCGATCGATGGCGATCGAAGCCGATCGAACCCGATCGATCGTTTTCCCTTTTCAAGAGACTTAACGATCGATGCCGAACGATGCCTGTCGATCGTGACCAGTCGTCTTCTCCGATTTTACCTTAGCGCGATCGATCGCTCTTGACGCCGATCGATCGCGACTGTAAAAAACGAGATTTTCAGTCGGCAAAAACCGCGAGGAAAATTCCCACAAATTTCTTGGAACCCTCACACCACCACGGAATCAAGGCTCCGATACCACTGATGGGTAATCGAGCCGCAACGGAAGCGAATTTAGGATTTTTATCCGTTTGATGTGGGTTCTCAAAAATTGGGTATTTCCTTCTAACAACAAATAAAGCTCACAAAATATCAAATTGGAAACACTAACCTTCGGCCTTTGTGCCTACGAATCACTCCACGGATTAGAATATGTCCGAGAACACCAAATCCTTCACCGATCGAGTGTAGAACGTTGTGAAAAGCTATATTCCCCGAATTAGCTTTTTCACCCAACGAAATCAAGAGTACCAAAACCACTGCGATTTCAACCAAAAGACGCCTTTTCATTCGCATGGAGGGCGTCCCCTCCATTGCCCTTTAATAAGGCATAAATCAGTTACAAAATCATGCCAATTTCGGTTTCCCGAAATTGCTCAACAGATTTCCAATATGGTGACTCTTATTTGACAATTCCATTTTGGTCGTACCAAAATAGCTAATTCCAAATAAGTGATTTCCGGATCGGTGATGATTACAGTGTCTCTTCCAATTTAGTGTGGACCGGGCCCACGGAAGCCTAACTACTCCACATGCCTACACTTGCACGAGAGAGCCGACTCCTCTCAATCAAGACAAGTAAAATGGGACAAGAACCCATATTTACTTACAGTCAGGCGGATAAAAAATGCCTCCCCAAAAGAACGATCAGTGTGACGGACGTCCTTCCGGCGTCGTTTGCTTCCGTTTCCGATTAGCTCAGTGAAGTAAAAAAAGGGCAACGTAGCAGCAGTTTCTTAGGGGAGTAAATGATGGCAGACTGGTTGGAGGAGGATAAAAAATAGTAGATGAGTCTAACCTGGGAGGGGTGGTGGCTGAGGTATTTTTTTGTTGATATATGGGGCCTGAGGGGTTTAAAGGGTGTAGACTGTAGAGTGGAGGAAATGGAAGAGATCTTTCGTCAAACATTTGTGTATATGGCCAATGTAGATGGAAATAGGAAGACGAGAAGGAACGAAATGAGAGGGAGTGGATAGTATAGTGAGAAAGAGAAGGATTACTCTAGCGGATATCCTATCCCTCCAACTCCTACACTGAGTCCCATCGCCTCTGGCTTTCATTTTCCAGAGTCTGGCAGGTAGCATCGAGCTGAAGCATGAGCATTTGAATAGTCTCAGATTGCTTGGACTCAGCAGTACAGCAAAAATCCATACTGAGCTTAATGACGAAGAGACTGTTAAGGAAAACATAACATGCGGCAGGCAAACAAGAGACATAGAGACATGCACACCACATTATCACCCAATCACTTTCAGGGGTTCTCACAAGAAAAAAGGATTTCAAACAAATACGCTTTTGCAATCATCCCTCTCTTAAAAATTAAAAGTTCGAGTGATAGGTTTTACATAAAACTGATAGACATAAGTGCCACAAACATCCATGCTTTGAGGTGGTAAATGCAACTTTTTACGAAACTGGTTGTTCATCCAGGACCCACTTTCGGGATGTCATAGTGCTCACTCATATTTGCCAAATACTGATTAAAATCCTGAATCCGGTCACGGTGTGACTTGTTGGATGTCTTAGCGAGTCTTTGAACGTCAATTCTCTCTCGTTGTTCTATGTAACGCCTCTCAGCTGGCGTAAGATGAACATGATATGATGGCGGATGCTCATCATTGGCCACCTTGTCAGCTTCATCTAAATCATCTGCAGGATCAGTTGTCAATGCTGTACCTTCACCTAAAAGAAACGTTAAAAGAAGGGTCTCTTATCATCAGACATCAAGGAATTTAAAAACAACGTCAGTCCATTAAAATGTGAATAAATTCGATACTAACGCCACAACCAGAAAAAATTTCAGATCTTGAGAAGGAGAGATAATTATAATCTTAAAAGCATAGCTTGAAAGCAGCATAGAGTTTGTGCAACTAGATTTAGTAGATGATACTGATAATAGTGAGACTATATGAAGTGCCTGTGAATCAGTACTCCAACAGTAATTTTCCCAATCAAAATCCTATCAGGCACAACTACCTAAAAAGTTTTAAAAGTAAGATAGCCCAGTGTTTTAATTAATGGCGTAAAATGATAAGAATGGGTAGCCCAGCTGAAACAATTGCACTTCAGGGCACAGTTAAATTCAACCGTAGTATTTATGAAGTGGGGTAACAATTTCCAACTATACAAGCAATTATGAAGGAAAAGATATAATCAAAACCTGCTGAAAGACTATTTTCTATAATTTGAGATGCTTTCTCATAATGATGCTTCTCTTTCTTTTTCTTCTTTTTCACACCGCCTGCTACATCCAATGGTTTCCCCTTCAACTTCAACTTTCCACCCACAACATTTTCATAAGCTGACATTTCCTGCAAGAAATAGTGAGATAAACAAATTATCTGTGACATTATTCCACTTAACTCAATAAAGACATACACCTCCAAAAGAAGGTTGCACATTGTTCGAGTTACAAAATTTGCTGCCAATAAGATTCTACCATTCCAAACTTGTATAAAAAATGTGTAAAAGAGGCAAGACAGTAACAGAAACGAGCATGACACTTCAAGAAAACGGTCAAGAATCTAACATATATCATAACCGTGTTCCAGACTTCCAATCTAGGGTGCGTTTGGATGCTGATAGGTGAAAGGTAAAAATTTATATCAGCCTGAAAATTATCACACTGATATTTTCTGATTGTTGACAACCCGTTTGGAACCTGAAAGTAAACAAGCGTCAGGGTGAAAATTTTCGGCCTGATTTGTGAAAGGTGAAATATGTTTGAGAAACTGAAAATAAATCACGTTGATGTCGCCCTCTTTCTCCCCGGTGGTGATAGCGGTGGTGGCCTCGTTGAGCCCCCCACCTCGACGTTACCGCCGCCCCGTTGAGCCGAGAGAGCCGAGGGTTGTCTCCCAATAAGCCACCGGGAGAATCGAGTACTCGATAGACCCATGTACCGTGTACCCGATTATTCGATCGTCATCCACCTACGTCGTATAATCACGATAACCACATGGATATCGATTAATCGAGTAATCGGGTACTTGATTACTCGATATATGCGTCTACCGTCTACCCGATTACTCGATCTAAAAATGAGAAAGAATGAAAAAAATATGGACCAAAACGGACTAAAAATGAGGGAGATATGAATTGTTAAAGTTTGTTCAATTTTAATGGGGAATTACACGATCCAGTGTGCTATCATGTAATCGATTACACGATATCCCCCACATGGAAATCGAGTAATCGGGTACACGGTAGACACATATATCGAGTAATCGATTACTCGATTTATGTGTGTACCGTGAACATGATTACTCGATCTCGAGCCATCTACGTCGTATAATCACGATAACCACATGGAAATCAAGAGATCGAGTAATCGGGTAGACGGTATACACAGATCGAGTAATTGAGTACTCGATAGAACCATGTACCGTGTACCCGATTACTCGATCGTCATCCAGATAAGTCGTATATTCACGATGATCACACGGAAATCGAGTAATTGAGTAATCGGGTACACGGTAGACACATATATCGAGTAATTGAGTACTTGATTTATGTGTGTACCGTGAACCCGATTACTCGATCTCGAGCCAGCTATGTCGTTTAACGATTCACGATGGATGGCGATCGAGTAATCGGGTACACGGTACATGGATCTATCGAGTACTCGATTACTCGATTCCCCCGGTGGCTTATCAGGAGACAGCCCTCGGCTCCCTCTGCTCAACGGGGCGGCGGTAGCGTCGAGGTGGGGGGCTCAACGAGGCAGCGACGGCGGCGTCGAGGTAGGGGGCTCAATGAGGCAGCGACGGCGATGACCGGGGGAGGGGGGACTCAATGAGGCCGTCGCCGCCATCACCACCAGGGAGAAAGAGGGCGATAACGAGGGAACCCGACGACGGGCGAGGGGCGGTGTGTATTTTTTTTTCTATCAGCTCTCCCTCGTCAGCCTGATTCTCACTCGGGTGAGAATCAGCCTTTCAGGGTGAACTTTCAGGGCCAGTTTTTAGTCTTTCAGCAAACAAACACCTTTCAGGCCTGAAAGGTGAAAGAGTGAAAATTTTCACCTATCACCATCACCGACCATTTTTCACTCTTTCAGCTTCCAAACACTTTTCACTTTGATAGGTGAAAATTTAACAAACGCACCCCTAATCAACATGTATGCTGCCAATATTAAGAACTAGTACCCTCCCCTCTAACAACTTAAGCTTCACTAACATCATACCTATATGCTCGTGTATGAACCCATGTGCATTCAAAAGCAATTCTTCGTTGGTTCTTGAACACGATGAGAGTCACTATTGTCAATATAATGTTTGGCTCTCACCTAACAGCTTAAGCATTCAATTAAAGTAGTTGTGATTCAAACCTTAAAACACAAAGAAACATGAAAATTCCAGCTGTTTGTCCCACCCCCAACTGAGAACAATAACACAAGCACACTCCATTGTAGAAACACAGGAGGTTCAAAGAAAAAGCTTACAACAACAGACTTGCTCAATCTAAAGATTATGCATATTTAAAATAGAAATTGACCATATCTACCAGAGATTGTTAAATTAATTCTTCTTTCTGTGATTTTTTTCCCTCGTGTGAACATCAACAGATGAAATAGCCCAAGAACAAGGTGAGATATAATCAACGCAGCAAGATCAGCGTCCCTTATCTCCTCCCAATTTGAATTCCTTTCCAAAATTTATCTTTTCTTAAAAAAATGCACAAAAAAGACTTAAAATCATTCATACCAAGGGAAGAATGAGATGGAAGAATCGATTCGGCCGGCGATCCTGTCACCGACGTAGTTGCCGTCGTCGAAGCTGTAGGCGGCAAGCGTGTCGACCTTGACGGGGATGGAGAAGGCAAGAGAAGAGATGACGCCTTATGGTGTTCGATGCAGTCAGTGCACTATGCGTAGGACTGGTTCTGCTGTGCACCCCGGTTTCTTTTAAACCTGAGTGGGCCACACCATCGAAAGAAAAAAACAATAATGCAGACTCGGGGATTCGAATTCGCGCCTTTATGAACCCAAATAATTTCTCCGTCTTGTGGGAGAGTAATTCTATTCCTCCCGCTTTTTTATCACAGCCAATCTCACGTGCCAGTGTATTGATGAAAGAAAATAGAAAGTGGGTCCGCACTCCGCAGCATTTCCATGTGGGACACGTAAAGTTGCCGTGAAAATAAAAGTGGGAGAAGAAGAAGTTTTCCTTGTGGGAAGGGTTATTAACTTATTTATCATCCTCCATCGGATGGGAGCCGTCGATCATGCTACTACTGACTACTGTGCTCTTTGATGGAGCGCCTTATAGTGGCGTGTGCGAGCTGTCGGTATTGATGAGGAGGATATCCTCTGGCCGGACTGCAGACGCTTGCCGTCTTGTGGGCTTAATACAGAGGATCAATATCTCTTGTCGGAGAAATCATACAGTGCAACCCAAGTGACACAACGATGTCGATGTTGGAAATCAACGGTGAACACGCTCTACCCATTTGTGAAAAAATAGCGGTATCAAAGATCGACGGCTGGTGTCACGTCAGCAGAGATTCCATATGCACATGGGGAATTGCTAAAAACTCATTGGGCCGATCGTCTTGAGATTGATTGACTAAAATGTCCTCTTATAGGGTCGACAAATATCAGTGCAAAAAATGGTAGATTTGGTAGATTACATATAGTCCCACATTGCGCGCAATCCAATAATGATTGGTTTTATATTGGTCGGCTCCGCACGCCTGTTCGTCTCTTCGGAGACATCCGATAAAATTGGAACGATACAGAGAAGATTAGCATGGCCCCTGCGCAAGGATGACACGCACAAATCGAGAAATGGTCCAAATTTTTTTCTCGCTGGCCCCCTTTCTCTTGTTTTGCACTTGAATTTACGTTTTTAGGAGCTTATCTTATCAAAAGGTGGATTCTTTTCGCATTTTTCTGGGTTGTGAAATTGCTCCTCTGATGATCTTGTCGGGAGTGAGTGACCCACAAGTTGTTTTCATTCCATAAGGTTATTTTTGGGGCCGTATTTTGAATATTTGTTGTCACTCAGTTCTTGTGTGTTGTTCTGGAAATTATATACTCCTATTTTTGTTATGAAGGTAATTTTGTTTGAGTGTGTTTCTTGGCTTTTTGCTTCTCTTTGTTTATGACTTTTAAGCCTTTTCTTTTATTGTGAATCTGTTGGAATATAGAGGGATTCCTAAGTGATACTTTTTGAGTTGTTTAAGTTGATGGTTTTCCCCCGTTTTCCTTTCAGTCATTGCATGGGTAAGGTGATAGGGCTAAGTAGAGTACTGGGTAGTTGGTTTGATGTTTGTTTTCTTTAGAAGTGGAACTCTCTGTGGGTTGAGCATGGGCAGTTGAATGAGCTTATAATTTATAAGCTAATTTTGATTTAGTGTGTTTCTTGTCATTCTGCTTCTCTTTGTTCATAAAGTTTCAGCCTTTTCTTTTATTGTTAATCTATTGGAACTTGGAATATGAAGGGACTTTTAAGTGATTCTTTTTAAACTGTTTGACTTAGTGATTTTTTCCTTTTTTTTCTTAATTTCCAGAGATTGAATAGAATAAGGCGATTGCGCTCAGTGGAATATTGGGTAATTGGTTTTACTTTTTGTTTTTCGTTAGAATTGGAACTCTCTGTGGATCGAGCATGGGCAGTTGAATGAGCTTCTAAGAGAGTGGTGGGCTATGTGTTACGGTTAGACCTTCACAGATTGGTAAGGTGACGTCCGTTAGCTGTGAGAGCGGAGAAGATTTGTGCAGCCTGTTCCATGGAATGGAGTATGGAGCTTGAGAAAGGCCTAAGAACAAAGAAGCCAGGTTAGAAGCATGTTCATCATTCCTTGTCTTTATCCGTGGGAAAGTAGCATCTCCCCTTCTTCTTTTCATCTTAGGCACTTCTTTATAGGGTGATTTACGTGCTAGTTTATGATCATAACCAAAGAAATTATGTCTGAAGTTAACATGGATAGGCGTACGGAACTACCCATTTTACTATAAGTCAGTTGCCTCTTTTAGTATGCGTTTTGCTTTGCTAAGTGACATTAATCTTTGAGGAGGTCTGAACATACGGTGTCAATTACCTCATTTGCCTATTTAATGATCAAGTGAAAAGTTATATGTTTTTCTCCGTTTGTTCAAATGAAAATTGCGGCTTTCCAGGCCTCTCTACTTTTCACCTGTAATGTTTGAAGTAAAAATCTATTTGTGTTTTTTTTTTCAAAAACCTGTCTACTCTATCAGGTCCAACCTATCGAAGCTGTAGTCCAGATTGACCATAAACTTCAAGAGTGAAGCGCCACCCAATTACAATGGCCATGTCAAACATGTTTAATTTGGTGTCTGCGGAAGATAGGTTGTTTGCGAACAGAATTCTTCTTCTGCTTGCAAATGCATTTCAGGATGGTGATAACCATATAAGATCTTATATCTTAAGGATATTGCTTTTAGAGTTGAAGCAACATAAGAAGACTGGTAAACAGTACAAGGGTATATTTTCAAAGCAAAGCGTGGAAAATTATTTGAAGTTGCTT
This sequence comes from Houttuynia cordata, assembly GCA_039654745.1. NCBI lineage: Eukaryota > Viridiplantae > Streptophyta > Magnoliopsida > Piperales > Saururaceae > Houttuynia > Houttuynia cordata. The sequence continues at coordinate 37,196,596 of CM077502.1, forward strand.
GGAAGAGTGAACACAGATTTTCCAACTGGTGATGTTGAATCTAGGAGGTTTGTCTCCTTGGTTGTTGAGCTGACTTTGCATTGGGCAGTATAGAAATTCCCCACCTGATATTATCATCTTTGGAATCACATCAAAATTTTGGGGGTGAGGTCAGTGTTTTTAGATTCAAATATAATATCAAATGCACATGTGATTGTCGATTGAAATTGCTCAACTATGTCTGCTTTCTGGCTTATGAATGTCAACTTTGTTTCTTATCCCCATTAAAAAATGGTCATAAGCTGCCTTACAGGACGTAAATATGCCATAACATAATGATCTTGGTAGGACTTGTGAGCTACAAATAGATTTACACTCACATTAAAATTTTTGCTTCTATAATTGCTATTGTAAAACATAGAAACATGCATAGAGATAAAAAGAGACTTTGTAAGTCTATATGATGGGACAATGGAGAAATGATATTGCTTTTCTTTGTATGAGATTTTTTTAACCGAAGTTTAATGCTTGCAATTGAAAAAGGTGGACTGAATATTCTGGCACTATATCTTGACAAGTATAAATAATGGTTTTGATTAGGGTCAATAATTGCAAGAAACTGGTAGATTTTACTGATTAGGCATATACTGAGTTCTTTTACATCTATGCTATCCAAGTAGTGTGTCTCTCTAAGACAATGTAGAACAAAAATGACCTTCTAACAGAAATTTTGACCACAATGTATCTGCCTAAGATACTGTTAATTTTTAAGATAAGCTCATTAACCTTCTGTAACTCCATCTTGTTTTTGAAAACTGCAGGTAAAAGCAGAATAGTTGCTGCAGGGTGCTTCACTGAACTGTCAGAGGACTTCACATCCATTGTTCTCCTGAAACTTGTTGATATGTCAAACTCATTCGCATGCATCACCTGGTGTAAAAAGGGTGGTCTTCTGGGCTTTTGCTGGGATGAGATCTTCCATCCTAGTAGCAAGTAGCAACTAGATCTTACAAGGTGCCAAATCTCAGTCTAAGATTGTTATTTAGATAATCAATATTGTCAAATTATGAGCTGTAGCTGTTAGGCCTCTTCATTATTTGATATTTTTATGGAAGTACCATCCCAAATGAAATACCCTACCTCTTCATTTACTATCCATGTGAGTTTGTCTTACCTTGTGGAAAGTTGAACCAGTTAATAGCTGGAGAAAATGGCTATCCTTGAGTTGTCTTAGATTGAGATCTGAGGTGGTACTTAAATTACTGTCTGCAATGGAACAATAGTAGTGGTATAATGGTACTATGTTTATGACTGCTGCATCAATAGGCTGATGTTTGAATCTGTGCCCTCTGGACTTTGTATATAGCTATTGCTCAATTTGTATTTTCTAGTTTCACTGTGGTTTATTAACATCATAGTCTTTATGTATATCTAGACTAATCACTGTCTTGTTTCAGGATAGACTGGTAAGAAACTGATTCTACACTCTGCATGGGAGGAATTTTTTTATTGAATTATTGCCTCCTCTGACCAAACTAGCTTCGAGGTTCTTGATTCCTGAGCAGGTAGCATTTCTTTTAATCCTCTCAAGCACTTAATTTCTCTTTTTTGGTGAACTGCTTAGTCAATGGACATGGTTTAGAGATAAAGTATGCTTTGGGTTTAGTTCAAGAAACTATTCATTCTCAATCCTCACTTCCCGCAGAAAGAAGTGAAAAGTCAGAAAATCCTTATTTTATCTGTTATATGCTCTTTTTTTGGCTATGCTTTTTGACTTTTTCTGTCCCCTCTCCAATTTTGTTTTCCTTTGGCAAAAGAACTCAAAATTTTGGCCTACAATTTACAGATTGGGTGAAGTTTGTGTACTTGTTGCGGGTAGAATTGTTGATATCATTCTTCAGCCATGAATATGTTAGTCTCTTGACTGTTAAGGCACTGAAATTTCGGCAGTTTCTGTCCGAGAGAGAAATTTCCCATTTCTGCATTTAGATGGATGCCATAATCAAATTGTTTTATGTTGTGGAGCATGGAAACTTCTCCATCAAGTTACAATGTGGTGCATTGCGAATTCTTTGTTAAGTAAATTGTTGTTTATCCTTCTTTTGTTATGGCTTGTATATGTAAGAAGTACATGCCTTTAAAATTGTTTTTCAATACACCACTGTGAGTGCTAATTTTTTGCTTTTTCTTTCATCATTACATCATGTATCTTAAACCCTTCCATTCTTTTTTTGTGAAAATTGCAGATTTTCTCTTGTACTACACTGATCCTGCTGATCATGGATGCGACATAATGTTTCAAAATGGTGTTGATTGCTAAATACTGTGCCCAGTCTCTGGCATATTCTGTGAGATGCTTAGGTTTTAACTTGCTTGTCGATATGGCATGCTATAGTAAGAGGAAAATGGGAAGCCAATAGCTTTCTTGTGTTGAGCCATTGTCAGATGAAGACATGAGCTCACAGGAGGATGCACTAGATGTCTATTTTGTATTTGTAATGTTTGATCTTCTTGCCACATCCTTCATAGACCCGGATTTTAAAAGCTGCATATGTATTGCAAAGCTTTCATTAATTTTCTCTCTGTTTCTATTGCATATATACCTCACTTTCCAGAAAGTAGTATAACGTACAGACAAGAAATCTCACTCCCATATGTGACAAGATTTACTCAAGCATTTGTGTCATATAGACAAGGATATTTGCATGATCTTTAAAAAAATTATGGTACCTAATAAGGAAAAACGTGGTCTTCTGCCCAATTTTGGATTGCAAGTTCCAACATGCAAATACAAGGAGAGGGATATTTTATGTCTTTGTAGGTTTGCTGTAAACGGTGGTCTTAGGTTGCAATATAAAAATAGCGAAGGAATAAGGAGTGAAATTGTACCACAATTTCAGAGATACAGTGAATCTTTTATCTGTCTGAACTCTGAAATATGGAGGACTTTGATGTATATACCCTTCCAGACAACAAAATACTTTTTAAAAGTGAGGTAAGCAACCTAACTCAGCTGGTCTTGACTTAATGTGGAAGAAGAGTATCAAATGTTAATTGTGAAAACTTGAAATACCTATATTCTGGTGCATTGTGTAGTAAAAATAGTAATTTTGTGTTCATTGTTATAGATAGGAAATGAATACTGGTTCAAATCATCTAGCTTTTAGTGAAACTCTGTAATAAGCTAAATGGTTTAGTAGCTTTTTTTTATTTTGCATCTTTGTAATTAAAAATTGGATGATTCTTGAGTCTGCAAATCAATATTTATTAAACTTTTTGTTCATCCAATTTTTTCTCCTGCATCTATTTCCCAAATGACAATTTTTTTGTGTAATGTTTGATCTTTAATTCTTCTGTTGTCTATAGGCCTTCTATGAGGGCTAAGTTCAGTGCAGATGCAAGGCTATCACCTATTTTGAACCTATGTATCCAGCTAAAAATAAAACTGCAGATTCTCTAGTTCAAAGTTGTAAAAAACCAGCAGCGAAAGCCAGCAAATTCCCAAGCATGGATTGATGGCAAAATGATGCTAGATTTGTGTGAAGAGCTACTGTTGTAGTGCATGAAATTTTAGGTGGAAGTATGGTGAAAGAATTCACGTTGTTTAAGCCAATTGAGAGACACCAGTGATTTTCAACTTGCTTATTACGTATTTCATCCTTCCTGCTGCGATTCTACATAATCCTGTGGTGTAGTTTGCATATAGAGCAATGGCTCTTGCTGGAATTTATTGCCTTTGAACTCTGATCTTATCTTAATGTCATTAAACCGTAAGTGCATACTGTTTTTCTCGATCTTAAGTGGCTTTCAATAATTGATTGGTCATTTGTGTCTAATTATTGCCACTTCTAAGCCAATGAAATTTTTGTAACTCAAAATTTATTGCTTGGTAGGTTAGGATTTTAGTTATTAAAAGCTGTTCGATTTTTGAGGTAGAATGGCACATTAGTGTCATGACTAGACAACGTTTTCTGCCAGGACGGGGGGATCTGTTGCGAAGTGCATTGTCTAAGGGCATCCAGTCCTGTCCTCGTTAGATGCACAGGAACGTTTGTCTTGAGAGAGAATGAAGGCTAATTATGTTAATATTTACACTAAGTACGGATACAAGTACATCAACTAGGGACGCTTGTCTTGAGAAAGGCTAATTAGTTCACTTTCAATTGAGTCAAGTAGCAAAATATGCGTCCTCGTTAGATGGACAGGAATGTTTGTCTTGAGAGAGAATGAAGGCTAATTATGTTAATATTTACACTAAGTACGGATACAAGTACATCAACTAGGGACGCTTGTCTTGAGAAAGGCTAATTAGTTCACTTTCAATTGAGTCAAGTAGCAAAATATGCGGATCGAAATTAGTTGATAGCGTCCCTTAATTATTCTTTGCTCCAAAGATGTAACACTGGAAAATTAGTAAGTATATTAAAAACCAAAATTTGACCCTCTTAATGTTTGATTTGATTATATTTTGCTTTATGGGAATTAAAGTTGGTGAGAAGAGCTTTCCAACGCCACCAACTATGCATGATTTAGAGTTCGGAGTGAAAAGATTATGAGAAATTGAATTTTGTTTGGGTGTGACTGCGATCAATCGCCAGAACAAACGATCGATCGGCAAATTGAACCGATCGACCGCTTATCAAAACGATCGATCGTAGTTACTGTGATTATTGACTATTTTGTTTCGGAGAAAACGATCGATCGTCAATAATTGCGATCGATCGGCTGTAATGCGGTAGCTTAGAAAAAAGTATGCGACGATCGATCGCCGATTGCGGTTTTGCGAATTCTAACTTATTTTTGGCGTGGATTTGCATGGGAAAGATGCCAAATTCCAACTGGATTTAAATTGCATGTCTCTAGAAAGATCTTGAGGCCTTCTCATTGGTGGGAAGTGTCCATGATATGGAAAATTAGTTTAAGAAGGGATTCTCCCCAGACTCTATATAAACCCTAGAGAGTTGGCTTGCGCTATTGGAAAACCTAGACTTAGAACGTCCAGAGACCTTTTCCTTCTCCTTCCCACGTTCACCCACCTCCTATAAGGCTTCTTTTTGTGGGAGTTTTGCAAGAGCTTGGAGCGGGAGCTTTGGAGGAAGCGGAGGAGACAAGCAACGTGTAAAAAGGCAAAATTTTCGGTGAATTAAATGTAGGATGATTTTTCCCTCTATGTTCTTCTTTCTTATAATGTTTATATGTGTTATCATTCAGTAACTTAGAGTATTTCTTTGATTCTTGTGAGATGAATAAGTTATATCATTATTTCCATGCTTAGTGCATCATAATCAAATGTGCTTTCATGCTACGTATCTAGATGGGAATTCCCACCCAAAGTCGGATGCTTTATTCATTTTACAGAGACTAGAAGTTCTGATATTGCTTGGTTGACCATGATCCACGTTGAGTTTTGTGTCTTAATGTGTGTCTTGTATTATTGTCTTATTTGGGATGTATTAATGTTTAAAACGGTGTATATGTAAAGGAACATGAAAAAGGGGTTGTACTTTAGTAATTCCAGACAATCCTAGGGTCTGTAATTGATCTAGGAGGGGAGTATTATTGTCTGTTAATATTGTATTATCATCTATTAAGTGTTATTAAGTGATATCATTAAGTTTAATTAAGAATCTTAATCTCGGCCAGAACTATTTTTGTGCTGATAGTTGGTAGTAAATAATTCATAACTAATTCAAATAAAATCAGAAAAATATAAAATTAGTGGGGTTAGAAACTAGACTCATAAAAGTAGTATCAGTAAAAAATTCAGAAGTTAAGTCTTACTGTACAGAGCACAGTAGCCGTCGGAAGAGGACTGTTGTGCAGGAGGCAGTGAGCTGAATCTGAGAGAAAATACTAAGTATACAAATGACATCATGTAATAGAATATGATAATGTTTAACGTGTCAATACCAGTAATTGGACTATATATTTATGGTATATCACAGTAAGAATTGGGTTAGAAGTAATCCAATTAGGAGGGATAATCTTTTGATCAAGTGATTTATAACTATCTACCTTGAAGCGTTGATGTCGGTTTGTTATTCCACTTGGAATTCAAATCATCTAAGACTCTTTAGTTTTCTTATCTCTGATATTTTTATTATAAAATTCTAATGCGTATGAGGAATTCCTATCTAGGGCTGAGCATGAAAGGTATGTATTGATTGTATGGTACTCCTTGGGTGAGTTGTTATTATTCGAAGTGTTTGGGTTGTCTTGTTATTCCAAGAGTGATTTGCATGCCTTTAAGAAGCTTGTTATTCTATGCTACTTCAATGAGTGAGTTATGTGTTGGCCAAAGACCTTGACACTTCTATCCATACTCCGTGAGAGAGTCTATTCTGGTAAGAGATACCTTATGATCTTAGAGTGTTGCGACCTCTATTCCTTTGAGATATTGCTCATATTGATTACATGATTGTTTCTTCCATTGGAGATCTTGCGAGACTCTCCCCATGGTGGATTCATAGTATGCTCAATTAAGCCATTGCTGGATCTTGCGAGGTCACTTATATTTATGGAGTTACGATTCCATATTGCCCGAAGGGAGGCACTATACGTACGTTAGACTGTTGACATTACGGAAGATTTTCAGTCTCTGCCCATCGTGTCCGTAAGCACTGGTGGGGCCAGCATCCTAGACGCATGGCAGGGTTCCAAATGAGGACCCCTAGGGTGGTTCTGGTATATTATTTTAGTCACTTGCGAGCGACCAGTTCAGCGAGCAGAAATTGTAACTCCTTTCACTATAGATGTTTGGAGCCTTTGATATGATTGTTATTCTCTCCTTACACATATGTTTGTTCGGAGTCTTATTGATATTTTTCCTATACTTGTGAGTTGAGATGGTAATTATTGACTAACCTTTCAGGTGTATAGACCTTGGTTCAGTCCAAATGTTGTGGAATGTTCACAATCCTTTGTTATTCTTATTCTCTTCATACTGCTTGTTTTAATTTAGTGGGTTTTTACATCCTTCTGAGTATTTCTATGCATCCTCTGATGCAGGCACAAATAAAAATTGAGATAAGGAAGTGCAGTAGTGGAAAGGCGGTTGCAGGAGCCGTGAAGAGTTTTAAAGACTATCTAGTTATTTGCTTTGCTTTTATTGATGCTTATGACATTATTGGCAATTGTATGCTATAGACTTTAGGTTTATTTTATTTGATTTTCTTAAATGGATTATTATTAAATAAATTTATTTCATATTATTTATTGATGTCTGTTATTGTATTACACTGATTGCGGGCATAATCGGTTACACATTCTTTTGAAATGATTGTAATCGGTGGAGAAATCGACTGTTCGGTCGCGTGCCCGGGATCTCTACCTCGAAATGTATCTCAATTGTTGGCTTCTACACTCCGATCGAGGTATGGGATTTCGGGGCGTGACAAAAGATGCCTTCTCGGCTCGGGCTCGGAGACTTGTACCTACCCTCTCAGTGGTATCTGCACCCAAAGCCTTGCCTTTGCCGCTAAAAAAGCATACGTTTAAACTATGATCCCCACATCTTAATGAAATCGACAAATAATGTGACTGATCGGAGGGAGTAGTAAATATTTATGTGCCAAATACAAAGACAAGTGGATCAACTAAGGTAGCATTTCTGTTTGCCATGAAACCAGGTTCTGGCAGTGGCGGAGTGCATTGATGAGTCAACTTCGTATGGCAGTGACAGGATGGAGCAGTTATTTCTGCACTACATAGGGTTAATGCGCACCAAATGATTTTTCAATCCACACAAAAGTCCGTTCTCATCTTTGTCAAACTACCTAACTTGAGCTCTTGTCAAATTAATTGTACATTGTATCTATACACAAAATTTATACACCCCAGTTTTTGTTGGCTAGTGAAAGTGCGCCCCCAAAATATTTTTTTAGTGTTAAGTGTATGGATTTGGTGTATAGTGTTGCATCATTTGCCATGAGCGAGGCTTTCACCGTACCCTCATATAGACTATATACATAAATTTGACCATCTAGTATTGACCCTAGGCGCATGCAAAACACCCACCTATGTGCACAAAGAGTCTTTAAGTACCCCACTTTTCTTTCTCTTCCTTTTTAACTCCACCCCCCGACCCTCCCTCTCATATCTCCAGGTTTACTCCTCCACTGGCCAGTGACTCTGCTTCTCCTTTGGTGCTTCTGCCTCGGCCGTTGTCTCCTCTTTCTCCGACTCTACCTCCTCCTCCTCCTCTTTTGTCATCACCACCACTTCCTCCTCCACCACCACCACTAGCTCCTCCTCTTTGTCGCCGCTTCTTTTTCCTCCTCTTTTGTTGCCTCCTCCTCCTCCACCACCACAATCACTTCCTCTTCATTTAAAAAAGGACGGGTTCTACACTTAATGGCTTACTTTATCCCCTCGAAACTAAAAACACAGAAGAAAAAACTTTATTTTTTATGGGCCCCAAAGTCCATAAATGGGGCAATTTCATTCAGAAATTCGATTTGTCTTTTTAACTGGTTTGGGCCAGGTGAAAAAATTGAGGGTTCAAAAAAGACCCAAAGGTCTGGAAAATGTCTAACAAAAAAGGGATGCACGTGAGAGGCAGGTGGTTTATTTTTTTATAATACCTAAAGTGCCCCTCGATGTGATCTTTCCCGCTCAAAAGGACGTCGCCTTTGCCATGCCGCACGTCATTTCCCCCCTTCCCAGCGTCTCCTCTCATCACTCACTCCATTTTCCAAGATCATCTCTCATCTCCCTTCGCAGCTGCTTCGAAACCCTCATCTACCTCCGCCGACGCTACTCCGGCGACGCCCCTTAGCCGACACCCCTCTCCGTCGATGCCCGTTCGTCGGTTCGACGATGCCTCTCTCCACGGACTGTCCTCCCTGCCGGCTTCCCTCTCCGCTGAGAATCATCTTCGCCGATGCCACCTAATCGCTAGATCGATGACGCCCCTTCGCCAGCGACTCCTGCTCCGCCGATGCCCTATTCTGCACACGCTCTGCTCCGCTGACTCCCCTCTTGCCCTCCCCCTCTCCATGCGCCCTCTTCACTAGTTGGACAACGCCCCTCTCCGTCGACTCCCTCTCCATCAACGCAAATGGCTCCACGGACTACAAAGGTCAAAGAGAAAAATGCAGGGAAGAAGAAGACTGATGCCGGAAAGGAAGTAAGTGGTTACAAAAAGTGTATTTTTTTCTTCTCATCACCGCTTCATTTTGGTGGTTACCATGAATGTATGTTGTTTGATGTTTTTATTTGAATTGTGGACAAGAATCGTGTATAGAATAGTTGTAATATTCACGTAAAATGTGTTGGGTTGTGATTCTGTAGGAATAATAGCTTTAACTGATTTAGTTGTGAAGGTTGATATAAAAGGTTGCGAATTTTAATTGCATAGGTTGCGATGGTTGAGTAATTATATGAAGTTGAGTGACATTTAGTTAGTTGCGAAGGTAAATTTCATAGGTTGCATAGGTTAATTGGTTAGGTTGCGATGGTTGAGTAATTATATGAAGTTCAGTGAAATTTATTTGGTTGCGAAGGTAAATTACATAGGTTGCGAAGGTTAATTGCATAGGTTGCGAAGGCTAATTGTATAGGGTGTGATGATGTAATGTAAGAATGCTGCTGTAAGGATGCTTATCTAATTACAATTTTCTATCCAATTGTAGCTGCCTAAACTTGACTGCAAGTGTAGCATGAAGAAGCTGGCTGAATTTAGCCAGACAATAAAAGGCGAAGCCCATCGATACCTCTCTAATTCTGTATTTGGAAATTTATTGAAGATTCTGCACTCGCAAGTCTGCCATAGACTAATATGCGAGATTCTAGATAGGAGGGTCAGTGGGTTGACTTTTAATATTGGTGGAAAGAGGGTTCAAGTTAAGCCCTTGGATGTTTCTCTAATTCTCGGGCTGCCTCTACACACTACAGTCGAGAAATATGGAGTCCCATCTTCTAATGCCTTCAAGGATAGAATGTTTAAAGGAGAATAAAAAATCACTTCGACAATGATTCAGGAATTGTTTGATGGAAAGAAAACAAAGGTATAAGACAAGATTAGGTTGGCGATTTTGTACATAATTGCAGTATTACTCCTACCTAGGCCAGGAGACCTTGTGGAAATGAGGTTCTGGGCTATGATGGATGAGGAGGACTTGAGTATATTCTCAAATTATCCTTGGGGCAGAGAAGTGCATGTACAACTATGGAGAGGAGTTGCAAATGCATACGAGGACATGAGGATAGGTAGATTCAATTTGTTTGGTTGTTCGGCTATTTTACAGATATGAATGTCAAGTACCAAGCTTGTGACAGTTTTTTGTAATCTTTGATGTACTAAGTGCATTATTAATTATGTGTTTATGCAGTTTTGGTTTTTTGATTTGGTGGAAGCAAGGGAGGTTGGATTGGATTGGTTGCAGCGGGCAGATGGCTTGCAACCTAGGATTTTGAAGTGGTTGGTGCAAAGGGCACCTGACTACAAGCTCAGCATACGAGCCCTCAAGAAAGGGCATATTGCTGATGGGTTTGAGTGCACTGACGCTGAGTCTGGACTAGAGGTGGTTGGCAAGGGCTTGGATGTGGCAGACGACATTGAAAAGGATCTGGTTGCTGATGATTCCGTGGAGGAGATGGAAGCAAAGAAAAATCCTCCAGCTACAGAGAAGAGGCCCAGAGATAGAACATGTGATGTACACAGTGATGGGGAGGGGAGCAGTAGAGGTGACTCCAGTGGACAACAAAAGAGGCCCAAACAACAGAAAAAAAGAGGAGAAGAAGTAGGGGAGGCAGATGATGCTCTTCCGGAAGTAGGTAATATTCTTTTATTTGTGATTTTCACAAATGTTGTTTTGATTTAGTTATGGTTCTGTTGCAGTGTTTTGCCTTCCTTATCTCATGTTGGTGCATTTCTTTCTTACTATTGCATGTGTTCTTCACATATTTTTTGTTGTTGTAGACCTTAGGTCTTTCCTCCGGAAAAGGCCTATGAGTTTGGAGGCCATCCAAGAGCACAATCACCTCCTGTCTGTAGTTTGCCTTCACATATACGAGCTTAATCGGAAGGTGAGGGAAGAAGTCCGCATGATAAAGTATAGGCATGAACGGGAGATCAACTCCCTCAAGCAAAGGTGTCATGTACTAGAAGTGGGACAAGGGCTTCCCAAAAGGTATAAGAAGGCAGACGATGAGGCGAAGAGGCAAGAGCCAGAGTTGCCAAGGCCTTCCCCTGTGGTGGATGCTATGTCTCCCAATGTCCCATTCGCAACAAGGTTCAAGAAATTGGCTAGCAAGTCAACTTCTCAGAATAAGGGGAGGAGGCTGGAATATGATGATTACACTGGCTCCTCATCTATTCCCTCTCCATATGCAACAGGTAGGAAGGACACTACCTCTCTAATGGACTCACCTCGTGGCTGGTCTCTCAATCTAAATGAGGAGGCTAACGAGAATAGTGAAGAGCCATTACCAAAAGATGCGGAGAGGCAGGTGGGGAAGCCATCTGTGGCGAGGTCATTCATTTCCATTGCATCAGATTCCACTGCTTGTAGACCAGTGACAGTCATTGATCTGCAAAGCCTTTTAGTAAGTAAAAAGTTGACCTTCTACATACTTTCTTCCTTTCATGATGCTTGATACGTGCAACCACTCATTCATTCATGATGGCATGATACAGGCAGCTTATGCCCACACCACTACAAGCAGGTCACTCCCTCAGACGGTATCTGTGTTGAGAACCACAAATCCTGCTATACAATGTTGATCACCTTTCTTCTATGAGGTTGCACTCCGACGCAACGAGAGGGAAAACCATCCTAGTGAGTTCTACCTAACCCCCCAGGATGAGGCAATTGTTGACACAATTTGGAGGCTCCCAAGAGAATTCTTACACCTCGATGTTGGCATTGCTAATGAGGTACCTGTCAAGGTTAGCAACCTCCATAGCATTAGGTGGCAAGGATACCATGGGGTGGAGGATGAGATGTCAGACGCAAGATGGTTTGACAACTTTGTCGTGGATGCATATGTGGCACTCTTGCAAAAGCACTTGAGGGAGCTACATGGTACAGAGCTCCCCACCGTCTTCATATTTGATCCCCACTTCTTGGTGAGTTACCTTAATATTGTATACGAATGCATACTTATGATCATGCTTCTTTATTCCTTACTTTGTTCATGCATGCAGTCATTTTACATTGCTGAGCAGAAAGCTTTTGATACATGGATGGTGGGTAGAAAGCCTAAAAGTTTTGAACATGAGGCTTTGTATCAAGATTGGAGCAAGAATGTGCGCGGATCTTGCAAGGGTGCAGATGGTGATCATGCATTCATGTACAGTAGGTGGTTGGTTCCTGTCCTCAAGAGTAATCACTGGTCCTTGTTGGACTTTAGATTTGGTGTACGCACGAATAGGGGTGTTCCTGGACAGACACGGACGCGGACAGAGGTTGTCCGCGTCCGTGTCCGTATAAAATTGTCCGCAAATTTTTTGTTCGCGTCCGTGTCCGAAAGTCCGGCGGACACGGACAATTCCTTTTTTTAATACCCCCCCTCTCCTCCCCCCCTCCACCTCCGCCCTCCTCCCCTCGAGCCGAGACCCCGCCGGCCGCCACCCTCTCTTCCTCCCCGCGACCCCGCCGCCCCTCCTCTCTACCCCGATTCCTCCCCTCCACCCCGCCGCGGCGACACCCCTCATCTTCCTCCTCGACCGCCGCCCTCCTCCCTCCTCCCCACCGCCCTCCTCCCCGCCGCCCTCCTCCACCCCCGCGACCCTCACTCCTTCCTCCTCTCCGCCGCGGCGCCGTCCCTCCTCCGCGACCGGAAGCCAGGTAAAAATCTGATTTTTTTTTGTCCTCCTCCTCCGCGATCGCCTCGCTCCTCCCGCCGCCCTCCTCTTCCACCCCGCCGGCCGCCGCCCCTCCTCCTCGAACCTCGGACAGCCGTTGGCCATGTCCGTGGCCGGAATCCACGGACAATTTCTCTCGGCGCGGACACGGCCACGGACACCTCGGACGCGGCCGGCTCCGCGGACACGGCCGGCCGCGAACACCCCTACGCATGATGTTCATTTATTATAGCCTTGGCACACGGGGGAGATTTGAGCAGGAAAAGATAATATTCCTCACTGCCATGAGGAGGCAGACAAAGTACGGTGGATTTTATCTGGGTTTGCCATTCGAAGATGGGGATTGGACTAAGTGGAAAACTAAGCATGTAGAATCACAGAAGCAAATGGGGTATGATGACTGCGGGGCACACCTTTGTTACTTTATGTATAGACTTGCCTTTGGACAGTTACCAGAAGCCTTTGATGTGCACCAATTCAGGAAGTGGGTTGTGTGGTACATCCTTAGTTCTGTGTCAGTGTATGGGCAAAACTAGGCTGACAAGTTAATTATATTTGTGAAGTTAATATGTGGTGCTATGAAGCTTTGTGAACATTGTGGTTTATTATTTGAGGTTAGGACATAGTTTTTGGCTATGACTGATTTATGCGATAGTTTTGATGTGGATGCATATGTGATTATGGCTGCTGTGGACAAATTTATGCGATAGTTTTGACAGGTTAACTGTACTTAGGAAGTGGGTATGTGGTGTTATGAATATTTGTCAACGTTGTGGTTTATCATTTTTTGCGGTTGCGATTCATTTGCGATTGTATTGCAATGCATTTGTTTTGGTTTTGCGATGCATTTTAAATAACATCGCAACTTACCAATAAATGTATCACAACTTCAACATTTAAGCATCACAAAATCCCACCTAACTAAGGAATAAAGGTATCGAAACTTCATTATCATATATAACACATCATGTCATCACACCTTAGTAATAAAGGTATCACAACTTGCTCATCTAGGCGTCGCAAATGTGGCCTAATTAAGGAATAAAGGTAGCGCAACTTCATTGTCATATGTAACACATTCGAACATATGTACAAGGTGTTGACAAGTTAATACGTGGTTCTCGATCCATCACAATTTAGCTATCTACAACCATGACCACAATGTCGTGCAACATGGTTAACATGTATATGAGGCATCACATCATGTCATCACACCTTAGTAATAAAGGTATCGCAACTTGCTCATCTAGGTGTCGCAAATGTGGCCTAACTAAGGAATAAAGGTAGCGCAACTTCATTGTCATCTGTAACAAATTCGAACATATGTACAAGATTTTGACAAGTTAATACGTGGTTCTCGATTATTTAACTATTTATAACCATGACCACAATGTCGTGCAACATGGTTAACATGTATATGAGGCATCACATCATGTCATCACACCTTAATAATAAAGGTATTGCAACTTGCTCATCTAGGCGTTGTAAATGTGGCCTAACTAAGGAATAAAGGTAGCGCAACTTCATTGTCATATGTAACACATTCGAACATATGTACAAGGTGTTGACAAGTTAATATGTGGTTCTCGATCCATCACTATTTAGCTATCTATAACTATGACCACAATGTCGTGCAACATGGTTAACATGTATATGAGGCATCACATCAGGTCATCACACCTTAGTAATAAAGGTATCGCAACTTGCTCATCTAGGCGTCGCAAATGTGGCCTAACTAAGGAATAAAGGTAGTGCAACTTCATTGTCATATGTAACACATTCGAACATATGTATAGGGTGTTGACAAGTTAATACGTGGTTCTCGATCCATCACTATTTAGCTATCTATAACCATGACCACAATGTCGTGCAACATGGTTAACATGTATATGAGGCATCACATCATGTCATCACACCTTAGTAATAAAGGTATCGCAACTTGCTCATCTAGGCATTGCAAATGTGGCCTAACTAAGGAATAAAGGTAGCGCAACTTCATTGTCATATGTAACACATTCGAACATATGTACAAGGTGTTGACAAGTTAATACGTGGTTCTCGATCCATCACTATTTAGCTATCTATAACCATGACCACAATGTCGTGCAACATGGTTAACATGTATATGAGGCATCATATCATGTCATCACACCTTAGTAATAAAGGTATTGCAACTTGCTCATCTAGGCGTCGCATATGTGGCCTAACTAAGGAATAAAGGCAGCGCAACTTCATTGTCATATATATATATGAGGTAACACATAATGCTATAAACCATGTCATCACAATTTAGCAATAAAGGTACCGCAACTTCAACATTTGGGCATCGTAAATGTCATGCAACTTAGCAATAACAGTTTCTCAACTTGTCCTATGTAACACATTATGATATATCTACAAGATGAAAGTCGTAATAGTATCAAGATTATTACAGACCTTGCAAAGTAGTTTAGTAGTATAAACTGAAACAAAACAACTGAACAGTAACTTATTCGAGAAACAGGTTAGCCTGCAATTGGTGTCGTGCATTTCTTCCTGTTGTGCCCAAGCCCACCACATCGGCTGCAATGGAATGGTCTTACAGATTTCTTTTGGGATTCAATGCGCTTCTTTCTTGGCCTGCCCCTTGGCTTCTTGGTTATAGGTGGAAGAAATAGATCCTCTCCTACTGGTGGCTCAGCTCGAACTGGCTTGTCTTCATGTGAAACTGGGAAGACAGTGTGGTTGTATACATTCCTATAGCTCTACGTTGTCTAGAAGTCTCCACGACATGAATAAGCTGATGTTGTGATCCGTTAGGACCACAAGAATTGGCGTCAGCGAGAAGGGAAGAAGAAGAAGATCTAGGAGAGGAATTGGAGTTGTTAATATTGCATAACTTCAAAAGGGGAGGACGACCTCCATAAAAAGGAGAGGATGGCGCGTCTCCAAGGGGGCTGCGCCATCTGTCTAAGCTGATGGGCCTCAAATTGGGCCTGATTATTCTCTATCAGTCCCGTCATCTAACAATTAGCCTAAACGGGCTGATTACAATCTGATACTTAATAAAAGGAAATATCCTAATGACGGATGCTGCAGACGTGTTGTGTGGACGTGCACAACATTCCACCACGCTCCGCTGCCGCCTTGTCCTCAAGGCGTCCATGCAGGGAATTGAGCCAGAAAGTCATCCTCGAGGAGCCAAGTAGCATCGTCTAACGGCTGACCCTGCCAAGCAACTAGCACTTCCGTGACAATACGACTGGTACGACGAACGCGGCGGCGATCAATAATAGAAGCAGGCGAAGGTGCAGCAGAAGTAGTAGCCGCTGGCGCAAGAAGTGGGGAATGTGCACTGTGGGCCACGGTAGAAGGATCACCCACAAACTTGTGGAGACGTGAGACATGAAACACCGGATGCACCAAGGAACCCGACGGTAAGGCCAGACGATACGCCACCGGCCCAATGCGCTCAACCACCTCATAAGGCCCATGATTAAGGTGGGCCAATTTGCAGTTGTCAGTGGGTGCTAAGGAAGTCTGGCGCAAGGGCAGAAGAGACACATAAACCAATGCGCCCACCTGAAAGGTACGATCTGTATGGGCGCGATCATAAACCTGTTTCATACGGTTCTGAGCCGACTGTAAGTTGTGCTTAAGTTGTCGCAACACTTCATCACGAGTTTGAAGCATATAATCCACTTCAGCAATAGCAAAGCGATGAGGAACATAAGAAAGAACTGTAGGTGGGGGGCGACCGTACACAACCTCAAATGGAGTAAAACCCGCTCGAGTGTGGTAGGCGGTGTTGTAAGACCATTCAGCCCATGGTAGGAGTTGAAGCCAACGGCGGGGTTGATCGCCCACGAAACACCTCAAATATTGCTCTAAACAGCGATTCACCACCTCTGTTTGCCCATCTGTCTGTGGGTGGTAGGCCGTACTCATATGTAGTTGCGTACCTTGTAGAGCGAAGAATTCGCGCCAAAAGTTCGACAGAAAGACGCGGTCGCGATCCGACACGATGGACTTTGGCATGCCATGGAGCTTAGCGACCTTGCGCACATAGACCTCCGCAACCGTCTGGGCCGTGAAGGGATGGCTCAATGCACAGAAATGAGCATACTTAGATAACCTGTCGACAACCACCAATATGACGGATTTTCCTTGGACGAGAGGTAAGGCCTCGATGAAGTCCATTGAAACATCCTCCCAAATGTTAGCCGGAATGGCCAGCGGCTGGAGGAGGCCTGCCGGAGACATGGTCATGGACTTGGCCCGTTGGAAATTATCACAAGCTGCAACATAATCCTGCACTGCACGACGAAGCCCAGCCCATAAGAAACTCTGGCTCACCCGCTTATAAGTACAAAACGAACCTTCATGGCCTGCAATGGGGTGTGTCGTGGAAATGAGAAAGGATGCGGCGACACAAATCAGCATAATTGGGCACCCACAATCTGTAACGCCCGAAAAATCAGTATGTCTATGAAAACTGCTATTTTAGGAAACCGGTCTAAAATAGGAAGGTTTTCGCATCCATCGTGATTGTTGGTCTGGTAATTCATTTTGGTTATGTGAAACCCTATCTTGATTGTTTGTTGGTCAATGAGATTGTTTAACCAGATTAGGCAGGTTTTACCGAGCACGAGGACTAGGCCTGGCGCTGTAACCCATCTGACTCCAGGGTTTGAATACACCTGACGCCAGGGCCACTTGTGTGCCAGGGCTAGGGCTAGTCACGCGGGCAAGTATACGTGTGGCGGAGCCTAATGGACGTGCTACCAGGTGTAGGACTCATGTACGGTGGAACTGCGCATCACGCGTGTAAGTCATCTTAACCGTTCATTTGAGAATTCGTGTTCAAAGACGCGTGAAAACCATTAGAGGGCCACGTGGACCCTGTAGTGGTGCGCCACCTTTTGGGTGACATGGACACCCTTGGGCGCCTTGTGGTGGAAACCCTTTTGTTTGAATTTTCATTAATGGTGTACCCTTTCCGGAAATAGAATTAATTTGAGATTAAGCAAAAATATGAATTAAATATTTCTTAAGTGGGTTAGTAGTGATTATTGGAAATACTAATCAACCCTAAACCACTCATTTGAGCTTGGGTCGACTTGGCCATTAGTGGAGGTAGTTGGAGGTTGTCATAAATGCCATGCATTTGACCCATTTAATTCTTTCTTTGAAAACCCAAGAGTCATCTTGAAAGTGGTAAAATCTGGAATTTTCTGCTGAATCTAAGCCATTGGATTAAGGAGTGATCAATGGTGGAGAATGGTTCAAAAAGTCTATAAATAGGCAAGCAAGGGGGGCGGTTTTGGCTTAGTGCTCAAAGCATTGAGCACTTCAATCTCTCTCTCTCTCTCTCTCTCACTCTCATTATCCGGCTGGCGGCAACCTTACTCCGGCGGTGGTCCGTGGTGGTTCGTGGTGGTCCAAGTAAGGTCGACCGGCGTGGTGTTAGTGCGGCATTGTCGGAATCTAGAGTGCTCGGGAAGTTTCGGTATTTACAACCAAGTAGGATGCCTTTTTCCCATTACACTTCTTTTTGATAAAATGATTTGTTGAATGTTGATGCCTTGATGTTGAGTACTCATTTCTGGAATTTGTATTGCCGATCCTAGAATTGATATTCCCTCTTGTTTCATGACTCTATTGTATTTCAACTCAATCATTTCTACGTATGTTGACCAATGAAAATTGGATTTGGATTTCTATGTTAAATCATGATCGCATGTGATAATGCTATTTGTATATCCATGCTCACTCTCTTGAGTAAAGATTTGATCTTTAGGCACTTTGGTGCATTTCCGTATTTCATGTTCCATATGTATTATCATAGCTATTACTACTTGTATAATATCAACTAAATGGGTAATTGTATAATGAATGATAACTATAAGATTATCCCTTGTAAGATCTTGTCTATGAGATTTCAGTTCGATTTATTGTCAGCGTGTTTTGAGATCTAATGTTGTCCGGGATTATATGATAGTATCACTTAAAAATGAGATAAGAAAGTGTTGTAGTAATCGGGTAGTAAAGATTACGAAAAGTGGAATCATAAACTGAGATTTTGGAACTATAAAGGCACTGTAAAAAATCTTAAGAAAGACTAGATTAATGTATGAAAAAGACTAATAAGGAGTTACTACACTTTATACATTAGTAAATTATGTATGACATAGAATATTTGGTCTCGGCCAGGAGTATCCTCCGCAGACAGACTTCAGTAGAAAAATGATAACTAATTATACAGTAATCAGAAAATTAAGTTCTTTATCAAACTGGAAACTAGACATCAGAGGCTATCTAAGATAAAAATTTCATAGATTAAATCAAATTTTTCAGAACGTAGTAACCTGATAAAGAGAGCTGTTCTGTTTTGGACAGAACAAAGTTTCTGACTTTAAATGACTTAAAATCATAATAAACCTAAGAAGCTTGAGAATAATTGATAATCAAGAATCTAATCAAGTCTAAAATGATTTTATAAGAATCTAAGAACAGTAACCCTAAAAGTATTTTAAGGTCTTAGAGCCAAATGAGGTGTCTTATAATAATAGTCCCTTTATTCTTCTCTTGGTCCATTTATGACTCAAGAGTAATCGAAGCTTGAATTCTAAGTCTCTGACGTGGTCTACCTGAAACGCGTCATTCTAAGTCGGGAATTATCAATTCTAGGGTTAGGTACGACTTTGAAGAAAGTGGACTTGAACTTTTGGAAAATCATGTGGTGTGTCTCTTTATAGTCGGGTCTCACTTGAGTTCCCAGACTAATTCATAATTTGATTTGGATTATGCTTTTCACTCCTATGAAGAGTCGGAACTTTAGAAAGTCTTGTATTAAGCCTTTTGACAATAGGGCTAGTTGAATTGTTTCTCCGCTAAGTAGCACTTAAAGCTCTTAGTCGGAATCATAGTATGCTCACAAGCCATTGCTAGATCTTGCGAGATCTCCGATTTATTGAACCTCTGTAGTTCAGCCGATGACGGCAACCGCGTGCGCTTAGATTGTATGACATTACGGAAGGTCTGCAATCTCCGCCCATTGTGCCCGTAAGCACCGATGGGGCCAGCATCCCTAGACGCATGGCAAGGTTCCTCTGAAAAACCTCTAGGATGTTCTGGTATTGATGAAGATTTGAGAGCAGAAATTGTACTTTGACACTTTGGTTGTCCAATGCTTATTATCTTACCTTCACTACTATATGAAAGTCTTTGAAATATCTTTGACCTTAATGCGTCTTGAATGGCAGTTGGTTCCAGGTAAGTGATCTTAGTCCTTATTGAACCTGAGTCTGTTAAACCTTACATCTTTGGAGTCTTCTCTTATTTTCCAGTGTGGGTTTTCTGTATCCTACTGGGTATTTCCTCTGGAATACTCACGCATCCTCTGATGCAGGATTTAAAGCAGAGCAGAAGTGTTAGCATCCAGCAACGTGGTTTGATGATGGAGCTTAGAAGACTCATCTCTTATGTTTTGCTATATTTTGATATTTGAACTTGCGGCCTGCGTGCCATTTGCTTTATGTTAGACTCTGTTTGTGGTTGTTATGACATTTTCAGTTATTGTAATAGATATTTAGATTTCCTTTATGTTATTCTACTTTTTGTAAGTAATTGTTGTTTAAGTCTTGACGATCCTGCAAGTCCCATAATATTTAAATGGGATCAGCGTAGACTCGAGTATTCGGTCCGTCCCAGGTTTCCTACCCTATAACCGTCATTGGATTGACGCTTCCGCGTAAATTGGGTCTTGGAAATTTGGGGCGTGACACAATCGATCTTTCCAAAATAACAGGTCATTCCGCCACACATAGAAGGGCGCAGAGGCTGGTTGGGCCTGGATACGCTGGACCAACTCCTTGGTGGGCGGGTCTTCCACATACGATCGCTGTAAGTCTGGAATGAATGGGCAAGTGGGTCCGGATAAAATCATACAAGAATCCGTCATGGGTCGACGAGACAGGGCATCCGCAATAGTGTTCTCGGCGCCTTTCTTGTAAGTAATTTCGTAATCATAACCCAACAACTTGCAGACCCACCACTGTTGGGCCGGAGTAGACACCCTTTGCTCCAAGAAATACTTCAGCGGCTGATGATCGGTCCGTATGGTGAACCGCCTGCCCAACAGATACGGCCGCCACTTAGTCACTGCATGAATGATGGCCATCATCTCTGGTTCATAGGCCGACAATAAGAGAGTGCGACCCGACAAAGCTTTGCTCAGAAATGCCATCGGACGGTCCTTTTGTAAGAGGACGGCCCCGAGACCAGTACCAGAAGCATCAGTCTCCACCACAAACGGAAGATCGAAGTTGGGAAGCCCCAAGACAGGCGCATGGGCCATGGCCTGTTTAAGTCTGTCGAAGGCCACTTGTGCCTCATTGGTCCAGTTGAAGGTGCCCTTTTTTAATAAGGCCGTGAGTGGCCCGGCAATAGTTCCATAGTGATTGATAAAACAGCGATAATAGCCCGTCAGCCCCAAGAAACTGCGCAACGCCTTGACGCACTTGGGTGTCGGCCAGGATAACATAGTGGCAACCTTGGAAGGATCTGTGGCGACACCTTCACACGAGATGATATGACCCAGATATTCTACCTGTGAATTGCCAAACGAACATTTCGAACATTTTAGAAATAAAGAATTGGCACGTAGGATCGAGAAGACCGACCTGAGATGTCCCAAATGTTCCTCCCAGGAGTTACTGTAGATCAGAATGTCGTCGAAGAAGACCAATACAAACTGGCGAAGAAGTGGCCGAAAAATATCATTCATCAAGCTCTGGAAGGTGGCGGGGGCGTTGGTCAGCCCAAATGGCATAACTAAAAATTCGAAGTGGCCATCGTGGGTCCGGAACGCAGTTTTATGCGTATCTGAAGCCTGCATCCTGATTTGGTGATACCCAGTACGCAAGTCGAGTTTGCTAAAGACTTGTGCTGTAGCTAATTCATCGAGCAACTCTTCAATCACAGGAATGTAATATTTGTCTTTGATGGTAATCACATTCAGGGCGCGATAATCCACACAAAAATGCCATGTGCCGTCCTTCTTGCGACAAGCAACACAGGGGAGGAAAATGAACTGTTGCTGGGTCGGATAATACCTGTGTTCAGCATATCTCCCACCAGACGCTCAATCTCTGCTTTCTCAATGTGGGGGTAATGGTATGGTCTGATGTTAGTTGGTTGGGCCCCTGGCACAAGAGGAATGTGATGGTCATGGGCCCATTGGGGAGGAAGGCTGGTAGGCTCGGAGAAGATGTCCGCATGGTCCGTCAGGAGTAGGCACATGTCCGGAGGAAGTTCACCCTATACAACGTCCCCGATTGCACGCTGTTGAAGAAACATCCCTTGAGGTGCAAACCGACATAAGGAGTCAATTGCCTTGGACTTCAAAGTCCATAATGCAGGTCACGGAAATTTCACAATACGTCGCCCAACTCCTGTAGCCATTGGATGCCCAGTACCACGTCCGCTCCTTTTGTAGGTAGGAGGAACAGATCTGTGGTAAATGTGTGCCCTTGTATGGTCAAGGACGCTTGAGCACACACACCCGAGCTCCGTAAGTGTTTGCCATCACCAATAAGGACATCAAATGTGGTGGCGTCAGAAACATAGCAACCGAGCCGCTGGGCCACCCTGTCGTTGATGAAATTATGTGTCAAGCCGCCGTCAATCAGAATTGCCACTTGCTGCCGCTTTAACAGGCCTTGGACTCTCATGGTTCGTGGGGTAAAAGTGCCTGTATAGGCGTGCACCGATATCTCTGGCTGAACATGATCATAAGCAGGGGTGAAATCTTTAACCTGGGGAGGTTCATCGTCCTCAACCTCCACAATGAGTAAGCTACCCCGAACTGCGCATTGATGGCCCTGAACATACTTTTCGTCACAGTTGAAACATAGGCCCTTGGCCCTCCGGTCTGCCATCTGAGCTTGGGTGAGACGACGGATAGGAGTGGGGTTTGACCCTGGCAATGCCGGACGATTAGAACTAGAGCCATGTGTAGGTCCGCTCGGAGGTGTGGGGTAGCCAGACGGTCGTGGGTTCCATACCCCATGACTACCTCTTTTCTGACGGGCCAGTTTCTCCTCCTCAATTCTAGCATGACGCACCACTTCGCGCATCGTGTGACAGGGAAAGTGGCGCATTTCATCAGCTATCTCGGCCTTCAGTCCACGCTTGAATGTGCCAACTAATGCAGCGACTGGCCAGTCGGGCAGTCGGTTAGCAATTTTCATGAAGTCGGAGTAATAGACCCTTACCGTAGTTGTTTGCTTCAAGGTTGACAACATCTCATTGAAGTCCTGAAACTCGTTCGGCCCAAATTGAATACACAACTCATCGGAGAAGGACACCCAAGTGGGGAAATGGGTCTCCTTTTCGTACGCCTGGAACCAGATGGAGGCATCGCCATCCAAGTGGAATACGGCCACCCGTAAGCGCTCATCATCGGAGTAGGTGCCCTAGTACGAGAAACATTTGTCAGCTTTATAGAGCCATTCAACAGGGTCGTCTTCTCCATTGTACCGAGGAAACTGCAGGCGAGCCAGTCTGGGTTCTGCACTGCTGCGCTGGCCTCCCCGTGACTCTTGGGTTTCGTTCCAGACATCCTCCATCTCATCCTGTAGGGGACGAGTGCGGTTGGTCATTGTGACATTTCGTCGAACACCTTGTGTGCCACGCATTGCTGCGCCATGATGTCCTCCGTCTATGTCAAAGTTGACGGATCCCAGTTGGATCCCATAAGGAAAGGGCTGAACGCTGGCCTGGCCAAGCAGAGAGCCGCCTAGCGCCGGAGATCCTTCCTGTCGGCTAGGGCCGCCCATCTCTCGTGAGGGCGGTGGCAGAGTCAAAATGGCAGATTTGAGGGGCTGTTGGGGGGCCTGTGCGAGCCTCATCTCCCAGAGTTCGTCCTTGATCGAGGCTAGGAGAGACAGCATGGCTGTCTGCGTGGAATCGGCGTCAGCCTTGGGGCTAGAGGTCTCCTTGGCGACCTCGGCCTCTGGAAAAATTTCGGGTACCATGTTGGGCTGCTTGCGAGGAGGCATGAGTGCTCGTGGATCGAAGCTCTGATACCAATGTTGTGATCCGTTAGGACCACAAGAACTGGCGTCAGCGAGAAGGGAAGAAGAAGAAGATCTAGGAGAGGAATTGGAGTTATTAATATTGCATAACTTCAAAAGGGAAGGACGACCTCCATAAAAAAGAGAGGATGGCACATCTCCCAAGGGGGCTGCGCCATCTGTCTAAGCTAATGGGCCTCAAATTGGGCCTGATTATTCTCTATCAGTCCTGTCATCTAACAATTAGCCTAAACAGGCTGATTACAATCTGATACTTAATAAAAGGAAATATCCTAATGACGGATGCTGCAGACGTGTTGTGTGGACGTGCACAACAGCTGGTGACGCTCCTGTAGCAGATATGGCAGCACAAGCATGGACACAAGGTAGTCCCTTGATTTGCCACCACCGACAAGTGCAAGTGAGTAGACTTACGTCTACTGAATAATGTTTGTCAGCCTCAACCACCTCCACCACAGTATCTTTAGCAGGCAAAACTAATAGTGATCGAGATGCATTGATAGTGGTATTAACTATTTCATTTACCTTTGGGACAAGATAGGACTCCCACTGCTGACTGGCTGATCTGGCCGCATGCATCTTGGTCATTATCTTCATATGAATGCCATCAAGAAAGGCGAGTATGGGCATGTCCCGCTCCACCTTCACCCAGCTGTTAAAGCTTTCGACAACGTTGTTCAACAAGTGATTGTACCTATAGCCTGGGAAGAGGGCATTGCACCAGTGTTCAGGCTTATTTGCTAGAACCCAGTCATATGCTACCTGAGAAGCCTCGTGGAGCTTAACCAATTCAGCCTCATATTCATGCATGTCAGCCGCTTCAGCAACACTGTGAATCATCCTGGCCACTTGGGCTTTGCTTCCTTTGTGCCCCTTTCCTCGTAATCCTCTATCTCGCAAGTTGTACTCCAAGTGCCGCACACAATAAGCATGAAAACCATCTGGAAATATGCTTGGAACAGCCGCAAGAAGTCCTTTGTCCCTATCGGATATCACAGTGATAATCCTGCCAGGAGCAATGCAATGCCGAACATGTGTTAAGAACCACTGCCAGTTATCCTCGGTTTCATTATCCACAACTCCATAGGCTATTGGGAAAATATGGTTGCCAGCGTCCACTGAAGAAGCCACTAGAAGAGTCCCCTTGGCCTTGCCATAGAGAAAAGTACCATCCACAAAAATAAGTGCCCGACAATGTTCAAACCCTCGGATGGATGCATTCAATGAAATGAAGCAACGAAAGAACCTCCTGCTTTCGGGATCGACCTGATAGGCAGCTATAGTCCCTAGATTTGTGGCCACGAGCTTGTTCAAATACCATGGAATGCTGTTATAAGAATCCTTGTAATTACCATATAGAGCTCCAATAGCTGTTTCTTTTGCACGCCATGCCTTCTAATATGTGATGCTTAAGCCATACTCTACACGCATGTCAGTCACCATGTCACTTGCCGAATATGAGGGACTGTCTCTTACCTTACCGACAATCAGCCCTGACAATAAACTCTGCGAAGTATGTGGGTGATGTCGCTTCCTTGTTCCTCTAGCACATGTATGATTCCCATCATACTTCTTCACCTCAAACAAACCTGTCCCCGCATCCAAACTTGCACTCACATTCCATTTGCAACCTTCACTTGCACACACTGCTATAAGCTGACGCTTTCCATTCTTCACCCACTTGTATGAGAAGTTGTTGGCTATTGAAAGTTGTTTCAATGCCTTCCTCACTTCAAACTGATCTGTGAATTTCTGCCCAATTCCTACCAAGTTGTACTACCAAACACTCGAACGTAGTGATGTTCCCTGACTGCTACTACTCCTAACTGGACTGACATGCATCTTGCTTTCAACTGTATTGTTTGGAGAATTGCTTATAATTGGATGTTCTCCTTCATCACACAACAACACCTTACAAAAGCCACATTGCATAAAGCAGTTCCTCAACTCAGTCAATCCATGATCATTCGACACAAACGTCAAATCTTTGATGTCGGGGTATATGTATGCAAAACATAGTTTCTCTTCTGGAATGTTGAAATCTTCAGCCAACGCTTTAGCAAATGAACTGAAAGTATCACTTGGTTTAAGGGTGTGAGCATGGCATATGCCTCCAACTATCGCCACATTGCTACCAGGAGTATGATCAATGTGGCCACCATAGCATGCCAACACCCTCAAACTGGCCCCTTCCACCTACAATTCAACATGTCGTAAGCTATTAGAACATCGCACTGCTATTGCAATTCAAGCAAATTAATATTCCAACAGAGTCGCAAATGCATCGCAACTTAATAATAGAGGTATCATAACTGCATCGCAAATGTCATCTAACTGTATAAACATGCATCACAACTTCACTGTAATGTATAAGATCTGCTAACGTCGCAACTTAACTAATCTGCCATCATAAATACAGCCACTAAGCATGATAACTAAAAAAATGCATCGCAACTAATTAAGATACAACACATATGAGCATATCTACTAGGCATCGCAACAAGTATTTAACGCATCGCAAATGTAACATAACTGACTATAAATGCGTTGCAACTTCACTGTAATGCCTAAAAATGCATTGCAACACAACAACTTGTATATGAGGCAACACACACATATAAGAGATCAACTAAAATACGTATTGCATATGACACTAACTCACAAGATAGCTATATCCTACCAAATACCACTGCACATAAAAAAATCCAAATTTTCTGTACTTACATCCATGTTTTCTGCAAGTGGCAGCTCTCCCTCGACTATGCACTGATTGGGCCTTCCCGTGGACGCCCGCAACCCAGTTACAGTAGCGACCAATAGGGGAGGGGGAAATGCTGAGGATGAAAGGGGTTACCAAGAGGGGGGGAGAAGGGGAAGAGGGAGGGGCAATGAGGGGAGGCGTAAGAGGGGGAAGAGGGAGCGACAATGAGGGGAGGCGGAATAAGGGGAAGAGAGGGCGGCGATGACGGAGGCGAAAGATGGGGAAGAGAGTGAGGAGAAGTGAAAGATGTAGACGGCGGCGATGAGGGAAACGGAGGCGGAGGCGGCAGATGGGGAAGAGAGTGAGGGGAATGGGTGAGGGCATGATGGTGCTTTTTGGAGGGAAAGAAGGGCGGGAATGGGTGAGGGCATTATGGAGAAATCATATGCCTCCCTTCCTTCCTCACCCAAACTATTTACACTTTAGGGTCAGGTCCTAAAGTGTATTTATCCGTAATTGGTAACCCTTCCCCGTAATTCCTCCTAAATTTTACTCATTTTGAAGTGCAGAATGAAGCTTTTTCAGTGTACTTACTACACCAGGCTGGCTGTGTATGTCATCGTTCATTGGTTGTCAAGGTTCTGATGGTTTATATGAAGAGCCACATGGAGCCCTTGATGACTTACTTGTCGGGTCATGAATGGTGACATACACTGTCAGCCTGGTGTAGTAAATACACGAAAGTTTTTCGTATTTTGCCTAATGCCAAAAAAGAACTCTGGTTTCTATGGTAGACCGCCGACCCTCTCTCTCAAATCTCTAGTTTACTCCTCCACTGGCTCTAGTGACTCTGCTTCTCCTTCGGTGCTTCCGCCTTGGCCTTTGTCTCCTCTTTCTCCGACTCTACCTCCTCCTCTTCTGTCATTGCCACCACCTCCTCCTCGTCCGCTGCCACCTTCTCCACCAACACCACCACCATTAGCTCCTCCTCTTCGTCGCCGCCTCCTCTTTCGTTGCTCCCTCCTCCACCACCACCGTCACTTCCTCCTCATTTGGATAAAAGATGGGTTCTACATTTAATGGCTCACTTACCCCCTCGAAACTAAAAACATGGAAGAAAAAAACTATTTTTTATGGTCCCCAAAGTCCAATAAAATTCTCATTTTGAAGTGCAGAATGGAGCTTTTTCAGTGTACTTACTACATCAGGCTGGCTGTGTATGTCATCATTCATTGGCTGTCAAGGTTCCGATGGTTTATATGAAGAGCCGCATGAGCCCTTGATGACTTACTTGTCAGGTCGTTAATGGTGACATACACTGCCAGCCTGGTGTAGTAAATACACGAAAGTTTTCGTATTTTGCCCAATGACAAAAAAGAACTCCGGTTTCTATGGTAGACCAAACCCTTTAACCCAACCCATGACCGAACCAGCAAAGGGGTTTAGCTAATTCGCCCACGACTCCACCCCAAGGGCAACATCGTCAATCCACATCGCGACCCACGCGTTTCGGACGTTTTCCGTATAAATAGTACCGGAAACGGAAAAGGAAAACCCCAAAACTCCACAAAAAAAATCATATCTTCCCCATTAATGGCGGATCTCCTCCTCCTCCCGCCGCACCCCCTCTCCGCCGACGACTCTTCCCCCGCTGACCTCGCCGCAGGCCTCGCCGGAGGATCCCTAGATCCCATGCCGCACTGGCCCTACCACCACTCCCTCCATCCCTCCGACTGCCACCCCGCCGCCCGCTTCTTCATGGCCGACCCCTTCGACGACGACGACTACACCGACGACGAAGACGATGACATTGGCGAGGGCCGGGCGTTCTTTGAATCGAATTACTTGGAGGAAGAGGCGGAGATCTACGACGACGAGGAGGATGATGAGGACCAGGTGAGTCTGGTTCTTGATCTGTTCGACCGGCCTGGCGCCGGTTATTGCGGGGGTGAGGAGGACGGCGGTTCAGATCCGGATTTTTCGTCCGGGCCGCCGCTGGATTTCCGGATCTTGGGTTCGGATTTTTCGGACATGGAAGGCGCGGCGGAAGCTGAGGCGGATTTGGGGATTGAGTGTTCTGATGAATTGGATTTGGGGTTAGGGTTAGGGTTTGGATCGGATGCGAGAGTGGGCAGACATCGGGTGGTTGGCTTTGATTCGGAATCGGATGAGGGGGAGGACGAAGGGGCAATTGCGGTGGGGATTGATTTGGATTCCGATACGGATATTGAGGGGATGGAGTACGACGGATCGCAGCTGTGCTGGGATTGTCTGAGGCTGGATGATTCGCGGGACACGTCTAATGAGGAGCTCGAGTGGGAAGAGGTTGATGAGAGAGTGGATGAGAGGGATGTGTTGACTATGGTGATTGAAGATGGTGATGAAGAAGATGATGATTCTTTGGTTGATTCATCGGTTTTGCATCTTGTCTACGATGGTACGGTCAGCAGGGATTTGGATGAGGAGGATACAATTAGGAGCGGTCGAGAGTGGGAGGTTCTCTTGGCTGTCAATAATGTGGATAGAAATGTACTTGAACTTGAAACACAGCATGATTCTGATTCTTATTTAGCTGATCATGATGAGTACATCTACACAACGGAGTATGAGGTTTTATTCGGACAATTCGTTGATCATGAGAGCTCAATAAATGGTAGTCCTCCAGCGGCGAAATCGGTCATTGACAATCTACCGTCAGTGTGTTTGACTCAATTTGATGTGGAAAAGAATAATACGCTTTGTGCCGTTTGTAAGGACGAGATTTCGCTGGAAGAGAAGGCCAAGAGGCTTCCATGCTCGCACCATTATCACGGAGAGTGTATTGTTCCGTGGTTGAGGATTCGGAACACTTGCCCTGTTTGCAGGTTTGAGTTGCCGACGGATGATCGTGAGTATGAGAGTTCAAAGGCACGGAGGGCTGCTGCTCACTTGCGGCCTGGAGGAGAGATGCAAATTGGATTCGATCTCCAAGCACTGGTTGAGCAGTAGCTGAGAGGTTTTGCGCGAGTGGTGGTATTTTAAAGTACATTTGCAATGTTTTTTGAGTGAGGTATAATATTATTTGTAACTGCTGCTCATACATTAGGTTGTAGGCGATTTTCCATGTGATATAACAATAGAATTGCCTGTGGCGATGGTTGTAAAAAGTGTAATTAAGTAAGGCGTTGAAGATGATTTTGACTGGTGACAGGAGAAGAAAAGAACAGAATTATAGAATGAAGTGAAATTAAATTGGTAAATAGAACAAAGGATTTAGTTTTTAATTTTCGAAGTTTAATGCTGCTTTAATGCAATACTGGTTTAGTTGGGCAGTTTCTTAATAGTCTGTTGATTTGTGTTCTTGGTTATAGAGTTTAGAGTTGTCATGAATTGAAAGGGTACAAAATAATGAATATGATGAAGTTTTTTATATCGCTTCCTGGTTGGATCTCTTCTAGTCCGCACATGTCTCTTGTTTGGGTTGATAACTGTAAGCCATCAACCTGAAATGGCAAAAAACCACGGTCCATTAATTTGCAACATTAATTATAAAAAAAACAACTTTGCATCAGTAAGACTGAGGTCTGCCTCTCAGTTCTCAACCATGATACACTCTAATCAAGATAAAACTTTGTTATCAGTCAGGTTGTTGGGGGGGGGATGCTAAGGGGTTTAATAAAGGAGGATATTTAGAACCACCCTTTCATTCTATAACTATCTTTTTGCGCTGAGTTGTGGTAATTTTGAGTACATATGGAATGTTTTTTCAGTGAGATATTATGTTACTTGTACCATTTTGATCCCGTTAAGAGTCAAACGCGGTATATAATGCCGCTGATCCCAGATATCTGGGATAAGGCGTATGATGATGATGATGATATTATGTTACTTGTAGGAGAATTTTTATGTGATATGAAATGAAATTGCCTGTGGGGATAGTTGTAAAATGCCTCAGGGATGATATTGAAGATAATTTTGACTAGTGTATAGGAGAGAACTGCAGAATGAAATGAACTTAAATTGCAAACAATAAAAAAAAGCTGTTTTTGCCTTAGAAGTTTAATATGGTGATTAAATGCAGTACTGCTCTTACTTGTAGGTCATTTCATTTTTGCGCGAATTGTGGTATTTTAAAGTACATTTGCAATGCTTTTTCAGTGAGGTATAATAATATTTATATTGCTGCTCATACATTAGGTTGTAGGAAATTTCCATGTGATATAAAATAGAATTGCCTGTGGAGATGATTGTAAAAACACGTGTAATTAGGTAAGGTATTAAAGATGATTTTGATTGTGACAGGAGAATAAAAGAAGAGAACTGTAGAATGAAGTGAACTTAAAATTGGGAGATAGAACAAAGTATCAATTTTTTCTTTGAAGTTAAATGCTTTGATTAAATGTAGGACTTGTTTGGTTTGACAAATTTAAATAATCTGCTGATCTGTGTACTTGGTTATCGAATTTGGAGTTGTGATGAATTGAAAGGGTACAGAATTATTGAAATTTTTTGTATCATTTTTCTGATTTGAGGATTTCTTGTATTTCAGACGTCTTTTGTTAGGGTTGATAGCTATCGTCCATTAACCTGAAATGGAAAAAAACTATGGTGTATTAGCTTTGCAACATTTTAGCACTGCAACAGTAAGACAGAGGGCTGCCTCTCAGTTCTCAACCGCGATATACTCTAATAGAGAAAACCTTAGTTATCAGTCAATTTTGAGGGATCATGCTAAGGGATTTAATAAAGGACGATATATGGTACCTTTCATTTTATAACTATATTTTTGCACAGATTTGTGTTGATTTCAAGTACATTTGCAATGTTTTTTCAGGAGATATGATGTTACTTGTGACTGCAACTCATATGGTACGTTGGTGATTTTTCATGTGGTATAAAATAGGACTGCGTTTGGAAGTGTAATTAGGTAAGATGTTGAAGATGATTTTGACTGGTGTATGGGAGAAGAGAACTGTGGAGTAACTGAACTTAAATTGGAAGCAGAACGTAGCACCTACGCCCTCTGTCCAATATTACATATCAGCATTAAAAAACCAAAATGAGCAAAAATCAATTCATTTTGGTTTTCTTATGCTGACAGGTAATATTGGACCGAGGGAGCATAAATTATCTGAAGTTCGATGTGGTCAGTAAATGCAATACTGCTTGGTGTATGTAGGTCGTTTCATTTTTTGTTTGGTTTTTCACATTCTATATGATCTGCTGACGGTCGGATTCTAGGTTATCGAGCTTGGGGCTGTGATGAAGTGAAAGGATACAGAACACAAAGTATAGTTTCCCTTTTGAGGATCTTTGGTGTTCGTGACAGATTTCTGGTTTGGGTTGATGACTATAGTTCATTAACTGGCAACAGTCATTGGAGTACCTCTCACTTCTAAACCATGATAATAGAGAAAAAACTTTGTTATCAACTTGCGGATTCGGACTTGAAAAGCTAAGGGGCTTGATGAGGAGGCTATTTAGTACGTCCTTTTCATTATATAATGATCTTTTGGAAATATAAATTGAGGGCGAACAGGGTACCTGGTGTGTGCGGTTCAATTTGCAAACTGATACTCTGATGAGTTCAAGAGGACTTGTGAAATATGCGAGGCAATTCATAATTCAGTTTCTTACTACACTTGCTCAGGTTTTTTTTTTGGATGGGACTTTTCTCAGTGTGATTATCATAATTATAATCAAGTAGCGCATTTTCTCAACTATTGGGGGTCGGCGACACGGATCTTACTCCTCCATTCCAGCATGTTTTAGGCTACTTCTTTTGCAAGGGATAGTAAAGTCAAATCCTTTCTTATTAACTTCATCCGAGTTCTCTTAAGTCTCCCTCTTTTAACACCGTTTATATTTATCTCTTCTAATCTTCTCACATAGGCATCTAAAGGTCTTCTTTGTATATGAACCAATGCAACCTACATTCCCTCAGCTTCTCCCCTAAATGAACTACTCTTAGGCTCTCACGAATATATTCATTTCTAATCCTATCTCTCCCTATTATCTCACTCATCCACCTTAACGTTCTCATTTCGGCTACATTCAACTTATCTATATGACTTCTCTTTGGTGCCCAGCACTTCGCTCCATATAGTATTGCAGGCCTAATGGCTGTCCTATAAAACTTGTCTTTAAGTCTTTTTAGAACCTGCCTATCACACAACACTCCCGAGGCTACCCTCCACTTTACCCACCCTGTATTTTTCATATGCACCATAACATTATCAATATCCCCTTCTTTATGGGTAATGGATCCTAAGTAACGGAATTGATCACACATTCGCACTTCTTGCCCATCTATTTTAACTAAGGCTCTATCTATATTTCTACTTTCCTTAAAATTAAATTTCATGCACTCTGTCTTAGTCCTACTTATTTTAAAACATTTTGATTCTAGAGCATCTCTCCACAATTCCAGTTTCCCACTGTGATTATGCAGTAAGAAAATTCCATGTCGGAGGCAGACGCTTGTCGGCGGAGAGATGGTGTTGTGTGGTAGGTACAAATATTTTAGACTTTTTCAGGTCAGACGATCTCTTCTACCACAAGCAGACAAAAAAAGCTCACTAACGTGGCACGAAGAAGTACTTTCACAACCACCCTATTTTATTATAGAAGTGGTTCGACAACTCAAAATCATTATTTTTTTATCCACACATTATGGGAAAGAAGAAAGTTAAAATTTTACACCGAGAAGTACTTGTGGCCGAGTGACGAATTATATTTTATAAATTCGTCATCTCAACAAGAAGGTGTCTCAATGAATTTGAGATATCCTCATATGGAGAAAAAGGAGAAAAAATATAGAAGAACTAAAAAAGAATGGGTGAAAATAGATAAAAAGTAAGGGAGATATGATATTGAATGTTTTGGCTGTGCAATCGTGTAATTGAGAAAACGATACGAGAAAAGTCAAGTCTTCGAAGACACGATCCCTCAAATACAGACACGATACACTTGTATTTCGTGTGTTCAAGCACATGACTAATAAAAAACGTGTTTACTAGTATTTCTTACAAATATATTGTGTATATAAAAAATGTGCATAAGAACATAATAAAATAAATTTAAATGTGAATTACAAGTAAGAAACAGCGAGTCATGTCATCGAGGAATGGGAAAAAGATGGATAAGAAAACAGAGAGATATGACTCCTTGAAGTATGCCAATGAAGCATATATTTAAATACATGATAGCACTGCTATCGTATCGTCGATGACACGAGAACACTGCCCAAACACACAATAGCAATGATATTGTGTCATCGAAGGCATGATAGCACTGCCCAAACACACAATAGCAGTGATATCATATCATCGAGGACACAATATGTGAAAAGTCGTGTCCTCTAAAATACGATCCCTCAAATACTTACATGATACACTTGTATCCTGCGTGTTCATGCACACCACTAATAAAAAATGTGTTGCCTAATTTTTCTTACAAATGTATTGTGTATATGAAAAATGAGTATATAAACGGAATAGAAGAAATTTAAATGTGCATTTTTTATTTGTATTGTGTATTTTGAATTACAAGTAACAAACAGTGAGTCGTGCCATCGAAGAATGGGTAAAAACGGATAAGAAATGAGAGAGATATGACTCGTTGAAGTATGCAAATAAAGCATTGATGACACAATACTATTGGTATCGTGTATTTGGATAGTGCAATCATGTCATCGAGGATATGATATGAGAAAAGTCGTGTCCTCCAAGACACGATCCCTCAAATACAGACACGATATACTTGTATCCCATGTGTTCAAGTAAACAACAATAAAAAATGTGTTGACTGGTATTTCTTACAAATGTATGTATATATGATCCACGTGTATATGAACAAAATAGAACTTACAAATATATTTCTTATAAATGTACATCTAATTTCATATTTACATCTAATTACACATTTAAATCTACTTAAAAAATTTACATTTCATCCCCATCAATCAGAGCTGCTGTCAAATTCTTTCTCAATCTTACCCTAGATCAGAACCGGTTATTACATGCTGAAATAGCATTGTTATTGCCGTTTGATTAAACATTGGTTATTCTAGCCCTAATGTCAATTGAATCGCTTACATCATTACGAAGATTTCGCAGTCGAAGGAATTCTTTTGGAAGGGCGCATAATTGATCTAGGACAATATCCATTGCTTAGCTCCTTTTATTTTGAAATATATTTAGAGCAGGACATTTATGAATTCCACTACCTTGTAAAGGGGGCACAACACTAGATTCCTCCCTAGAAGATTGTAGATATGCCAACGTTGTGTGGGGAAGTGTAGAATGAGCAAAGAGAAATGATTGAAAGTATAGATTAGGAAGAAACCACAGTGCATGTGTTTTGTGATTCCTTTAAGCAAATTCTCTAGCAACTTATGTACGAGCTTTGAATTATCTACAAAATAGTATAATTTGTGATAGTTAGTATAGAGCATTGCTTATAATCCCAGTGTAAAAAAAGTGACTTTACCAAGCTTACGCATTTAATATATTTTCAAATGATGTGGCTTCCAAAAAAAGAGAATGGATACATGCCTACGTTGTTCTGATTCATCTGCTTTAGCAATTTCAAAAACTTATCAATCACCTACATGGATATGAGCAAAATAAGGGGTTAGTGCAGATATCGTGGCAATGCACACACGATATTACAAATAGTCATGTCTTTGAATTCTTGACTTTACAACTATGAAAAAGGACAATCATATATACATACATTAGAGTTTATTTCAGCCATTTTTGCAGTTGACTTAGGTAGTCACTATCCGTGAGTGTATCTAGTGGATATGGATCCCTTGGGTTAATCACCCAGTTCTTAATTGTCTGTTGATCTTTTGCTTCTAAAACTGTCATTTCGAAGCAAAACTTAGTGTCCAAATATTCATTGGGCAAGTCTTCAAGAGGACGTTCTTCATATTGATCAACGTCCAGTATTTCCACTGCCTTTCCCTTTTCTTTCTCTTACCCCTTCAGTTTCAAATCAGACTGCACTTCTGTAATCATGTTAGAAGGTTGTTCATCATCGGATATAATTTTTTCAGAGTCCACCTTCTTCTCTTACCCAAGTTGGCAAGCGCTTCTGGGTTGGCCACAAAGAATGGACAATCAACCTCCATTTTATCCTTCTTAGGAAACATCTCCTCCCCCTTAGGATACATCTCCTCCTCCTTAGGAGACTTCTCATCCGCATGTTTAGCTGGTGGAGGTGGCCTTTGCTTACGGTTTCCTTTTTCCTTTTGGCACATGAGGAGCGTATGGAAATAAAGATGTTTGCCCTGGTTGCTCTATAACTTTTGCACATAATCGCTGGATAAAGTTCTCTACATTCTTTTCCTGATTGCTAGTAAGTTGCATCCCTGCAACGCGATAAAGATAACTTAAAGATGAACTTATAAAAATATTGTGTCATGAATGATACAACTTTAAACATATCGTGTCTTCGAACACACCTGACACGATACCACTGCTATCGTGTCATTGATTACATGATATCTTTGCTATCGTGTGTTTCAGCAAATCAAGGACACGATATGAGGAAAGTCATGTCCTCGAAGAGACAAATACATACTTGTGTCTTCGATGAACATAACTATACATACTTGTGTTGAAAAATACTAAATTACCTCATTTGATTGATTTATGTGTCGTAACCTTACAACATGTTGAAACATGGGGAGATAGAATTGGTGGTATTTCTTCCTCTTGCATTGCGGCTGTCTCTAGTGCCATCTCCGTTGGAGGCCGCTCTGCTAGCTTCTCTATAGCTTCTTCGTGGATGCCTTCTTCATCGGTGGCTTCTCTGCTTGCTTCTTTGTGTGTGCCTTCTCTATGGGGGGCACCTCTGCCTGCTTCTTCGTTGGGGGCTTCTTTGTCCTCTTCCCACTTTGTCCTTTAGGTACCTGCATTCGGATGGCCTTCAAAAGCTTCTGAGCATTCGGTTCATGTTCTCTTGAAACCTCTGCTTTGTCTATGTCCAAGTTGTACACTAGCAAGTTTACTATGTTAGCAAACTCCTTCATTCTTAGAAGAACCTCAACTATAGATCCTACCTCAAGCTCTGCTTGTCCATCTTATGTGACTTTTTTAGGGTGACCTCAATTAGGGTACTCATACCTTGAAGAATCCCCTGTAAGGCAGTTGTTGAATGAGCATTCTTCGCTATCCTCTTCCTCAGTAAGGGCACAATAGAAGTCTTCTTTTGCACTTCATTCTTCCACAACTTTTTTGCCACACTAGCCGCCTTACGGGAATGCGCAATGAGGTATGTTCTTTAGCAAGTCAATATATGACATCCACAACGTCTGTTTGGACATGCAAGCTTTGAAATAAATCAACGTAATATTTGTAAAATCAATAGTGTACATGGATTCCCTCCTTGGCTTCCACCTCAAGTCACCCTGATCCAGGCTACCTTCTAACTCATGGACTAGATAGAAGGATCCATTTTGGAGTCAAAGATGGTAATGTGCTTGAAAAACCATGTATGTATAATCAATTAAACAATATTAGATGACTACCGTATAAGAAAACATACTCCAAACATATCGTGTTAGCACTACTATCTTGTTCTCGAAGACACAACTTAAATCTATCATGTCTCTGTTCCTAAAATAAATGGTAGAGAATTTACAACAAACAAGACGGCAAAAGTAGAGGAGCAGAGATGTGTCACTTTGGAAGCCAGAAGTTTCCACTGCCAAGGCAAAGGATTCTAAATGGAAAAAAATCGTTAGATGGTTCAAAAAAGAGATACTAATTTCCCCTGTTGACCTCCTTGATAAAGCTCACTTCACCAGCTGCGGAAGGTGAGAGAAGATGTCTATCATGGTCAGTATCGTCACTCTCAGTGGTGTCTTGAGGGGTATTGATGGATAAAGACTCAGAACCATCTTCTGAATAAGAAACGGCACCAAACAAGAGAACAATAATATTATCTCTTCTCTTCTATGTGCAGTCCAACAACATAAATTTAACCGATATATCTATTCCAGAACTTCAAATTAGACTGAGACATTACAACATATAAAAGATAGTTTCACAAACTCACCCGAACAAGCATGGAACTCAGGCAGCTGTTTAACAGATGTTACCTGAAGGCTTTCTGGAAGAAGACAACTGCACATGGCACCTGACATGGAAACCCCAATTGGGATCAGCTATTTTTCTGATACATGGATAATGCAGAAGACAAAAAATATCTACCTTTGCTCTATTGCTCTTAGCTCGGGTCAATTTTTTCTAAGTCAAATGTACTATAACTTCTAATGGTAGTATATCTAATCTAATCTAAAGCTGGCATAGTTTGACTTTTCAACCCGAATTTCCAACTTATAAACCTCTAAATTTGTTTTAAAGTCCATAACTAACTATTAATGGCGATTAGATTAGTAATTTGCTTGGGAACAGATATGGAATTTCATTGAGGACGAGACACTTTGCCACCCTG
Organism: Houttuynia cordata; assembly: GCA_039654745.1. Taxonomy (NCBI): domain Eukaryota; kingdom Viridiplantae; phylum Streptophyta; class Magnoliopsida; order Piperales; family Saururaceae; genus Houttuynia; species Houttuynia cordata. The sequence continues at coordinate 37,234,607 of CM077502.1, forward strand.
ATTTGATTATGCCCTTGTCTCATACAGTGTGGAAACTAACTGTAAATAAAATTGATTTGTGGGGGTATATTTTTCATAAAAGTTATTATAATAACACTAATTAAGAATAGTTTATTTTTTTGAAATGATAATTGAGAATAGTTGATGTCTTGACATTTGGCATAATTAGAATTAGTTATCAGGCTACTAAATACAAAAGGAATTGAGTATTGATTGAGGCCCATTGTTTAGCTATTCAATGTTGCATTTTGGTTCATATGGCAAGTCTAATTAACTCAGATTCGTAAACTCAGATTGCAAAGCACTAAAAAAGACGAAAACGCAAGACACAAATGCATTCATGACACAGTTAATTCCAATTTTGCCACTCTTAAATAAAAGACAAAGGGCAATTTTCAAGAAGGAGAAAAGTTGAATATGTATCTTTGTTGGAGATCTTTGGGATGACTGCAGCGTGAAGATGATTTTATTATGTTTTATTATGATGATCTTTGTGACTTGTTGGCCGTGTGCCAGGATTCTAAAGAATTGAATTTGTGTTGACTAAATTCGTTGTAATAGATTAAGTAGTTTTTTGATATTATTATTTTAAAATTTGAGTACATGAATATTGTTTAGTCATTTCGAACCTGTATGATCCTATATTTTGATATCATGTCCTCGATGATACGATACTATTGTTGTAACCTTGCGACGGGTTGAAATAGGTGGAGGTAGAATTGGATTTAAATTAAATCTATCCAAATGTTTGTAAGCATTACCAGTAATCCATAAGTTGCTCCTTATAGAGTGCCTCCACAATTGCGCTCCTGCATTGTTGTGGTCGCTGCGACCACAAGGAATTTCCTGGCGGCAAGGAGGGAGAAGAAGAAGAATAGTAGAGGAAAGATAAGTTCTTTATTGCATAACCTCTTCATGAGGAAGACGATCTACATATAAAGAGATCAGATGGCGCATCTGGCTAGGGCGCCATCTGTCTACTCTGATGGGCCATTAATTGGCGCTACTCTGATGGGCCACTAATTGGCACTAGTTATTCTCTATCAGCCCGTTACCTAACAATTAGCCTAAACGGGTCTGATTACAATAAATCAAATATCCTAATAATGCGTGATGGCCTGCTGACGGCTGGCCTTGGCTACTGGCATTCACAACATTCATATCTAGCTTGTATGCTTCTGAATGAGTGAGATATCTTAGCCGTGAGCATTTTTTGAATGGCTAGAGCCCAATTTTACGCTGACACTTTTAAAAGGTCTTCGATATAAACACAAAGCTTTGGTTGTACCGATCTACTGCTTTGTAGAAATAGCACAAAACAAAACATGTGGAGGATGATCAACTGTACTATATAATCCTCTAGAACAGATTTTTCCCCGCTCAATATTTGATATAGGATCTCTTCAATGTATTGCTTTTCGGGTTTCCTCGTGGAGAATTTTTTTTTGTAGAACTCACCTTTCGCACAGAGGTTTTTGCCATCAGGAGCTAAATATGTCACTTTCTCACCAGATGCCCGCAAGCCAGTGATGAGGGACAACTTCCTGCTTAGTGAGGAGTAACCGTCTCCCCTTAATGTTAAACTTTTTAGAGTCGTCCCAATACTCAAGCAAAATATTAAGCAGGTTTCTAGCCACCACTACCTCTACGCATTCTAAGATTCAAGTAAAACCCGTCTGTTGTAGTCATTCTTTACACTGTGGGTACTGCTCTACAACTTTTATACCCTTACTAAGAGATCCTGGGTTACAGTGTGTCCGGATACGTTGCCAAGGTTTATATCTACTATTAATTGGGGAGGGGGGGGGCGAGTCATCCTTCTTGTTCTTCATAGTGTTCTTCTCCTTCTGCTCTTTGTCCATTGGAGTTTTCTTCTTTGCTTCATCCGTTTGTGTATCCATTTGTTATGAAAAAATTAGGATAGATGACTTCTTCCATACTAGCGTATCATCGGATACATGATAAATAACAGTATTGTCTCATCATGAACATGACTGTCATTAGGGTAGTGTTCTCAGTGACATGATATAATATTGCAGCGTGTCATCAGATACACGACATCAAACCTAAGCAAAAATGTAAAATTTAACATGTTAACAAATGGAGATTTGAAGGTTATCAGTGGGATGAGTAGTCTTTAGTGGTTGCATTGGTAGTTCACGTGACTTTGCAATCGACGGCTGCCAACCTTAGCCCTTTACCATTAAAATTTTTTTTCCTTTCCGTCACTTCGCCAAGACTATCACCTTCTTCTCTCTCAAAAAGATGTATGGCTCATGGGTAGAGTAGATTTTATATTTGAAATCAAGGCGGTTACAATTCACCGGAAGGTAGCGTTGTTTCATATCCAAGGGCGCATCTATAATTACTATTTGAGACTTCAATTTTAGAATTTGGCCGTCGAGGCTTCCATGACACGATTCACTGCCCAAACACATATTGCATTGCTATCATGTCCTCAATGACATGACTCGATGACACAATATTGTTATTATGTGTTTCGGCAGTGCTATCATGAAATTGAGGACACGATAGTAGGGCAAAATTCAACTAGTTATATCTCCCTCATTTCTTATTTATTTTTGCCCATTCTTTTTTTTTATTCTTTTATTTTATCCCCTTTATACTTGAGGGATACAAAGTGTATCATGTCTTTATTTGAGGGATTGTGTCTTCAAAGACACGTGTTTTGTCCTATTCTGTCCTCGATGACACGATAGCATTGTCCAAACACATAATAACAGTGCTATTGTGTATTAGAGGACACGATAGCTATGATATCGTGTGTTTAAATACACTCTTAATTTTCCTACAGTCTATTACTTGTAATTTAAAATATACAATACAAATTAAAAATTGCACGCTTAAATTTATTCGATTCTATTCATATACACAATACATTTGAGGGGTCGTGGGATCGTATCGTTGAGGACGACTTTTCTCGTATTGTATCCTCAATGACACGACTCAGTGTCTATTACTTGTAATACTCACTGTCGTTATATTTCATTTACATAAAAAATGGAGGTGGATTAGTAATCCAGAACGATCTTTCCCTGAAGTCTGATTTGGTTCATTTGTGGTTGAACGATTTCTTTGATGCTTAGGCTATTTCTCAACTGTAGGGTTATTGCAATTGGTTCGGTTATGACAAGCTGGCGACAGTTACTTGATCTACACATGAAATATACATTTTATTATCTCCTAAACTTATGTTTATATTAGTATTTGATTAGAATTAGTGATACTTTAATATAGTTTTTAGTTTTTGTTGGAAAACAAGAGCAAGATGCAAATGTGGTGAAAAGTGACTCCAATGGTTGAATCTTCATAACTTTGTGTGCTTATATCTGATTGAACTACTTCAAGCTTTATGTTAAAGTTCAAGAAGTCAGTTTTCCAACGCCACCAACCACGCACAATTCGGAGTTCGGAACGAATAGTTATAGCCATTGGAAGATTATGATTCGGAAAATAAGAGTTCCCGATCGATCGGTGAATGAGGCGAACGATCGGAAGAGCCGCAGAACAGAACGAAAACGAAGAAAGCGATCGATCGACTATTAACGATCGATCGTAGTTATTGGAATTTTGAGTTTACTGTAAACGATTGATCGATGCATTTGACGATCGATCGTATCTACTGAAGTTTTTGATATGTGTGGTACAGTAGCCACGATCGATCAGCAGATCAAAGTGATCGATCGGAATATACAGATTCAAAACGTTTGATCGGCACGATGCAAGAATTAATGAAGGAATCAGGGGATCGATCGGGAAGCGATCGATCGTCAATACGGTGCGATCGATCGCCGTATACGCAGAACTGAAATAACCCTATTTTGACTCAGATTTGGAAGAGGATTTGAGGATTTTCCTTCACCCCTATATATATGCCTTAGAGGGGAACATTTTGGAGCATCTTGAGTAGACTTGGAGGCTAGAGAAGAGCAAAAGAAGGAGTCTTTTGGAGCCAAAGAAAAAGAAGAGATCCATGCCAATGGAGCTTATAAATCAGGCTTTTCTTTTCTCTCTTTCTATGTGTAACTAAACTCTTTAACAAGGCTAGATGAAGCCCTAGATGTGTATTAGTACTCTTGATAGTTTAATTTTATAGAGTTGATATGATTCATGCTTAATATTATTTCATGAGTTTCTTTGAGTGCTTGACCATAGACTTGATTGATGATGAATGGAATTATATCTTTTTAATCCCTGTGTCTAACCAAGAATACGTTTGTATTGATTCTATGCCCGACCAAGGATATAGTTAATTACAATATAGTGGATGAACTTTCGTGTCCGACCAAGAACGTGAGTGCATTCATTGGTGATTCGTGTGTCCGACCAAGAACACGAGTTACCGTATCATGTTAACTTGTGCGCAATAATAATTGAGAGTAGTAATTGCATGTCTAGTGGTGGATTCACTGCCTTGATATTTTTCTATATTGATTAAAACTCGTTTAAAGTAGTTAAAGTTCATTGCTTTCTTAGATTAAAGTCAAAACTGCAACTTTCTCTTGAGTTTGGTAAATTGTTTAACTATCCTTGAGGTTCGACAATCCTTTTAATACTCGTCGTAGTACAATTGCCTTGTGCACTTGCAAGGGTTTAATTTTAAACGATCAAGTTTTTGGCACCTTTTCGGGGACGGAAGCCAATAGTTTACCAAGTTCTTAGCATAGTTAGTTTTAGAGTCATAATCATAATCAAGTAGCGCCTTTTCCCAACTATTTGGGGTCGGCAACACGGATCTTACTCCTCCATTCCAGCCTGCTTTGGGCTACCTCTTTTGTGAGAGATAGTAAAGTCAAATCCTTTCTTATTAACTCCATCCAAGTTCTCTTAGGTTTCCCTCTTCCTCTTTTAGCATCGTTTAAATGTATCCCTTCTAATCTTCTCATAGGGGCATCTAAAGGTCTTCTTTGCATATGCCCGTACCAACGCAACCTACATTCCCTCAACTTCTCCCCTAAAGGAGCTACTCCTAGGCTCTCACGAATATATTCATTTCTAATCATATCTCTCTTAGTTATCCCACTCATCCACTTTAACATTCTCATTTCGACTACATTCAACTTGTCTATATGACTCCTCTTTGGTGCCCAGCACTCCGCTCCATAGAGTATTGCAGTCCTAATGGCCGTCCTATAGAACTCGCCTTTAAGTCTTTTTGGAACTCGCCTATTACACAACACTCCCGAGGCTGCCCTCTATTTTACCCACCCCGCATTAATCCTATGCACCACATCGCTATCAATATCCCCTTCTTTATGGATAATGGATCCTAAGTAACGGAATTGATCACAACTTAGCACTTATTGCCAATCTATTTCAACTAAGACTCTATCTATAGTTCTACCTTCCTTAAAATTAAATTCCATGCACTCTGTCTTAGTCCTACTTATTTTAAAACCTTTTGATTCTAGTGCATCCCTCCACAAATCCAGTTTCTCATTTAAACCTACTTTACTCTCATGAATTAAAACTACATCATCTGCAAAATGCATACGCCAAGGTATATTATCTTGCAAATGACTAGTAAGCTCATCCATAACTAAAGCAAAAAGATAAGGACTCAAGGCTGACCCTTGATGAAGACCTACTGTAATCGAAAACTCCTTAGTTACCCCCCCCAATAATTCGCACACTAGTCACAACCCCCTCATACATATCCTTTATGATATCTATGTAACCTCTTATGACCCCCTTCTTCTTCAAAACACTCCAAATAAGTTCTCGCGGCACTCTATTGTAGGTTTTTTCCAAATCTATGAAGGCCATATAAAAGTTTTGTTTTCTATCCCTGTACCTCTCAACTAACTGCCGTAGTAAAAATATAGCTTCCGTTGTTGACCTCTCCGGCATAAAACCAAATTGATTCTTTGATACTTTAGTTACTTTTCGTAAACGCCCTTCTAATACTCTCTCCCATAATTTCATAGTATGCCCCATAACTTTTATACCTCTATAGTTTGTTCAACTTTGGATATCCCCTTTATTTTTATACAAGGGTATGAGGGTACTCCTCCTCCACTCCTCTGACATCCTCTTAGACTTCAAAATCTTGTTAAACAAAATAGTAAACCAAGTTAAGCCCTTACCTCCTAGTGCCTTCCACACTTCAATAGGAATTCCATCGGGCCCTAGAGCTTTGCCTTTCTTCATCTTCCTTAATGCAACACCTACTTCCTCGACGGAGAATCTCCTAAAATAAGTTATCTCTTTACCAAGACTAGACTCAAACTCTATCCCATTACTATAATTCTCATTCAATAAACGCTCAAAATACTCATGCCATCTCTCCCTAATTTCCTCATCTTTCACTAAGACCATTTGATCTTCACTTTTAATACACCTAACTTGCTCGAAGTCCCTACTCCTCCTATCCCTTAACTTAGCTAACTTATAAATGTCCCTCTCCCCTTCCTTCGTCCCTAGCCTATTATATAAGTCATCAAATGCCTTAAATTTAGCTTCACTCACTATCTTTTTAGCCTCTCTCTTTCCCTTAACATATCTCTCTCAATTCTCTTAATTTTTACACTTTTGCCACTCCTTAAAGAAACACTTTTTTTCCTTTATGACTCTTTGAACTTCCTCACACCACCACCAAGTTTCTTTCTTGACGTCCAATCTCCTCCTCACTTCACCAAGCACTTCTTTTCCAACTTTTTTAATACAATTAGCGATGCTTACCCACATCATTGTTGGCTCTTCATTTAAGAGTAGTTAATTTTAGAGTAGTTTAGTTTAATTTAGATTTTTTTTTAGTAGCTTAATTCTATTTTTTTCTTTCTTCTACAGGATTAAGAGAGGATGTGGATTATCGCCAACGTTGGAAGGGCCATCCCTTCCCACTGTTTGCACTCTTTTAACCTTCTCTTTTAGAATAATTGGTGCTTGGTGTTTTCTATTTTTTTCTCTGTGATTGCCTGCTCGTGCTAGTTGTCGCTCTTAGGATTGTTAGTTGTTGCTATTAGAATTGTTAGTTGTCGCTATCTAGGATTGCTGGTTGCTAGTTGTCACTATTAGGACTGTTACAAGTTTTGTTGCTTTTTATTGTGCATGCATGGTCGTCGTTCCCTGAACCCCGACCTGACCTTTGATCCTGATCCTGAGCAATTGTCTACAACCCGTAGAACTCACAGCATCCCATGCAATGGTAGACAACATGAATCTAGGGGGTGGGAATGGCCTGAACCAGAATCCAGTAGTACCCCATGCTCATACCTTGCAGGACTACTACCGTCCCACTGCTTACACCTCCCCCTTCTGTATCCTCCTGTCTGACACAGTGGCTAATTTTGAAATTAAGCCCAACATCATCCAGATGCTCCTCATGTACCAGGGCCAATTAAATGAGAACCCCTATAGGCACCTTCAAAACTTCTTGGAAGTTAACACAACGTTCAAACTTACACTATCTGATGACCAGGTACGCCTTAGGTTGTTCCCTTTTACCTTGAAAGTTAGGGCCAAGGAATGGCTGCACTCCCTTAAGCATAACTCTATTTCCACTTGGGAGGAACTTCAGGCCGAATTCCTCAAGAAATACTTTCTTGTCGGGCAGACCAATAAGATCCGTAATGAAATAATCACCATTACCAAGTTACCTAATGAACAATTCCATGAAAGCTGGGAGAGGATGAAAGCCCTACTCTGATCCTGCCCACACCATGATGTGCCTAAGTGGCAATTAGTAAAGCGATTTCATGAGGGTGTGTGCTACTAGCACAAAACCCTAATTAACGCCTCTTGTGGAGGCACATTTATGAAGAAAACCCATGATGATGCTTGAGATCTACTAGAGGACCGGAGCGAAAACTCTTTACACAGTGCCACCCTCTATAGATCTGAAGACCATATGCCTGGCAGAAGTGCCTCAAGGGAAGGCATGTATGATGTCAAGGCCACCACCAGTTTAGAACACCAAGTGGCATCTCTGACAGAGAGGTTTGACCGGTTTTTCTACAGACTCCACCTTATACCCCAACTTCTCAAGATGCCTGTGCCATCTGTGCCAGCCCTATGCACACTATTGTTGACTGCCCCTCAGCCTCCCAGTATCCTGATCTTGTCCAGGAGCACGTCAACCTTGCACAAACCTATCCTAGAGCAAATAACCCTTACTCGAATACCTACAACCCAGGGTGGCGAAATCATCCCAATTTCACCTGGAAACAACCTAACCAGGGGCCCACTTTGAATCAGGCCCCAATACAGTGTTGTGTTCCCGCAGGGAACACGAACGAAATCAAACGCCATAGTAGAAAAAGGGAAAAGAAAGGAGAAAGTTAGAAAGAAAAGACAACTTTGTTATTCCATACCCTAGAATGAGGAAGACGACCCCTTTATAAAGAGGAAGCACTTCCCAAGATGGTAGGCCAGATCGTGGCTTACTGATGGGCCACGATCAGTGCCATAGATTACAATCAAATCCTTTCTAATGCCAATCATGGCTTATTACAATAATTCATAGAGGGAAACTAATCCTAACCAGAGAATACTGCCTAAAATAAGAATATGCGTCATGGGTGTGTGATGTTCACAACAATCCACCACGCTCCGCTATTGCATTGTCCTCAATGCGACCAAGAAAGGATGTGGGAACTGTCAGCGAACATCTCGGTAGATGCGGCCGCAGCGGTGGCATACGCAAGTGTGCAGAAAAGGAGGAATCTCTTAGACGAGATGCCGTCGGTTGGGCTCTCGGTGCGAGGAGGGATGCGGTGGAGGCGGCACTTCTTGAGGGCAGTGGCGCCGTCGGAGAAGATGAACTTAGCATAATCCAGTGGGTTGGCAGTATAATTCTCATCAACAAACATCTCCAAAATTGAACCATCCAATTTGGTCAATGTAGAAGCTGGTGCTAAGAGAGGGTTTTCTAATGCACCAGATAATCCAGCAGTGTGAATTGCCTCCAAAAGTAATCCCGGTGGATTATTCGACATTTCTGTGATTTCTGTCTTCACTTTTTGTAGCTTCTTATGGACCTCCCAATCAATGAAGACTGGCTTCCTTACAGGGTCAACAAGCCCCTCAACCATTTGAGGCACGTATGTCTTCAAGGCATCATACGAATACTCCATCTGTCCATGAGAATATGAAGCCGCTGTATTTCCATCAATGGCTTCCACTTCATGAATGATACGCAGGTGACTACGATTGGCAGTACTCTTAAAGGCCATTCGTTCAAGAAGATGTGTTGCCCCACATGTCATGGGTATCACATAAATAGATCCACAGTCCACATGTAACCCGATTGATGCAGCAGGATTAGCCGAAGTACCTGAAGCACCAATTGCTGTGGTACCAGAGGTGCCCAACGCAGGAGAACTTGTTGACCCAATTGATGTAAAACCAAACACATATGTTGGCGTTGCATTCCAAGACTGATCACCCATTTCTGGTAGGAGATCGAAGATAGGGAGTGCATCATCGATGCATCCACATCTGCGATACACATCGATAAGTACAGTTCCAACAATTGCAGTCAGTTCCATGCCCATTCTTACAACACATGAGTGTGCCAATCTGCCCATATTCAATGCGCTAAACTCGCTGCAAGTAGATAGGAAACTGACTGAGTGACAAGCTTCAATTATGTCCGTCCACGAGACAACATGTCGGTGAGGAATTTTGTCAAACACCTGGTGGCTGTAGTGCCTGGAGTTGGAGAGAGAGCAGTAAAGGAAGCCCCTGTTACCTCTAACGACGCCGGTGGTGAGGGTCTTGGAGGGGTCGTGAGGGTGGTGGCGAAAGTCGTGGTGGGCTCGGTGGAGACCGAGGTGGACGACGCCGAGGCAGCTGTGACAGAGATGGTCGCCAAAGGTTGAAACTTTGGTCTGGTGGGTGGGAAGAACAGACTCTTTTTTTAGGGCGGCTTGGTCATGAGGCGGCGGCGGAAATCATGACTTTGCCGGGAAGAGGACGGACTTGTTGCGGGCGAAGGAGACGATCATGGCGGCATCGTCTCCAAAAATTGGGGCCTTGGTCCCATGGGCAGGGAGGGAGTATGAAGGCTGCGGTGGTGGGGCGGGCATGGCCCACAGCGAAGGAGCCAGGGAAGCGGTCGGCGTGGGCGTCCGAATCTCCAGAAGCGATGGTGTCGGAGACGAACGTGTCCGGGTTGCCAATCGGGGTGGCACTGGCCGTCACCATGTCAGTGTGGCCCATCGGTAGGGCAATGGGATGAACGGCGGAAGAGGTGAGGGAACCCATGGCGGCAGCGGTGCCTGATGCGGTTGGAGTGCTTCTGGTTGCTGTTCGAGAGGGGCTGGAGGGGGCGCAAGAGGAGACCTCTGTGGCCATTTGGGCGATGGAGCAAGGGACGTACTTGGCCTTGCTGGGGCAGTGGGAGAGGAGGCAGAGGGAACTGATGCCTCCGTTGTAATCAACGATCACCACCTCACCTATCTTGACCTCAGAGGCGAAGACAACGGCTCCATTTGCACTGCCCGTCGCCATCACAACAGAGCAGAAGTTGTACTGCCCATCGCCATCGCAGGCATCACAGTCGCGGAAGAGGCGCATGGACATGGCACGATCGCTGGTGAGCGGGATGAGGCTGAGGCAGTGGGCGAAGAACTCATCGTTGAGAACCGACGAGATGACCTCGATCTCAGCCACCGTCGGCCCCTCGGCGATCATCACGTGGCAGAGGGCGTTGGCCATGGAGATGTCAGTGTCACGCAGCTCGAACTTGAGGTCGTCGTCCATCTCTCGAATCTCCTCCCGAGGGAACCTCTGGTATCTCGCCGCCTCGGCCATGGTTGGCTGCCTGCGAGGTGTCACGGCGGATCGTGTTTGCTCCGTTACTGGCGCCGCAGTGGGGACTGCGGCGGAGGCGCGGACGACGATCGAAGATGGCTGCGCTCTGACGGGGATAAGAGGATTCTCGAGGATTTCATGGCTAAGCTCCGGCACCTCGGGAAGCAGAAAGATGCGATTTTTATGGCCGTCTGATTGTTGGAATCTGATGAGAAGGGGAGATTTGGGGACGAGGAAGATGGAAGATTTGTCAGGGAAAGGGGAGAGGGTGAGATTGACCGCGGCCATGGTTGTCCGCCTACGATACGGCATGGCATAGATGGTGCGCATAGGGACGGGAAAGGAGATCTCGTCGCCGTCTTCGTCATCGTCGTTGGCCATCATCGCCGTCTCCATGGCTGATCGGAACGGCTCTGATACCAATGTTGTGTTCCCGCAGGGAACACGAACGAAATCAAACGCCATAGTAGAAAAAGGGAAAAGAAAGGAGAAAGTTAGAAAGAAAAGACAACTTTGTTATTCCATACCCTAGAATAAGGAAGACGACCCCTTTATAAAGAGGAAGCGCTTCCCAAGATGGTAGGCCAGATCGTGGCTTACTGATGGGCCACGATCAGTACCATAGATTACAATCAAATCCTTTCTAATGCCAATCATGGCTTATTACAATAATTTATAGAGGGAAACTAATCCTAACCAGAGAATACTGCCTAAAATAAGAATATGCGTCATGGGTGTGTGACGTTCACAACATACAGGAATTCCAAAACCAAGTTCCGCCTTACCAACCAGCCACAGCTCCCCCATTTGGCCAAGCCAACAAGAAACCAACCCTAGAAGACCAGATGAGCCAAATGAGCCAAATGCTTCTCTCACATTTAACCAAGATTAAAACTGGATAGAAGGAAATGGAAACCAAACATAGAGAGCTGACAGGTGAGCTAAGAACCCAGACCCAATTTGTCCATTCCCATACACAATCCATTGCCAAGATATAGACCCAATTAGGACAGCTGGCCCAATCCATGAACCGTATGGAAGTAGATACCTTGCCCAGCCAACCACAGAAGAACCCTAGAGGTTAGTTTGCCGTTGAAGGTTCCCACTATCCAAATGAGCAGGTGCAAGTTGTCACTACCCTAAGGAGTGGTAAGCAATTTGAGAGTTAGGTTAAGAACCCGTCCGCTGGTAATGAGAGTGAGAGAACTTCCCCAAAGAGACCTAATCAACCCACTCCTACCAGTCCTGTCCCAGTTAGTCTCCCACCGTAGCAGGATGCTCCTACGGAACCCACCAATGAAAAATCATATATCCCTAGGGCTCCCTTCCCTCAATGCTCCAACAAACCCTCCCCGTTTAGCAAGTCCAACCAAAAACTGGTGGAAATGTTAGAGGTGTTCAAGCAGGTTAAGATCAACCTTCCCTTATTAGATGCTACAAAATAAGTGCCTGCCTATGCCAAGTTCCTGAAAGACCTGTGTACCCAAAAGAGGAAAGCCAAATCCAATGTCACCCAAAAGGTCTTTCTGACTAACCAAGTGAATTCCTTGCTGACCAGTGAAATGCCACCTAAATATAAGAACCCAGGTGTCCCTGTTGTTTCCATTGTCATAGGTGACCATACTATTGGTAGAGCTCTCTTGGATTTAGGGGCCAGCATCAACCTCCTCTCCTACTCCGTTTATGAACAACTTGGCCTATGAGAGTTACAACCCACTTCAGTCACCCTTCAGTTAGCCGATAGATCCATCCGCAGACCCAGGGGCGTTATAGAGGACGTTCTTGTAGGAGTTGACCGGTTCTACTTCCCTGTCGATTTTGTTGTCCTAGACACGGAACCAATTGCCAACTCCAAATCCTAGATACCTGTTATCCTTGGCCGCCCTTTCCTAGCCACATCCAATGCTACCATTAACTATAGATATATCAAAAAGGGGTATAGAGGTTGACAAGGCCAAGGTCGACCTAATTGTTAATTTACCACAACATACATCTGTTAAGCAAATATGGTCTTTCCTTGGCCATGTTGGGTTTTATCGCCAATTCATCAAAGATTTTAGCAAGATATCACGCCCACTATGTCACCTTCTTGGCCAGGACGTGCCATTTGAATTTGATGATTCGTGTAAAGAAGCTTTTACAAAGCTCAAAACCCTCCTCTCTAGCTCCCCTATCATTCAACCCCCTGACTATACACTGCCCTTCGAAATAATGTGTGATGCATCTAATTTTGCTATAGATGTGTGTTAGGCCAATGCATCAATAAAATTCCTTATGTTATCTACTATGCTAGCAAGACACTCACTAATGTACAACTGAATTACACTACCACCGATAAAGAATTGCTTGCTGTTGTATTTGCACTGGATAAGTTTCGATCATATCTTATGGGGAGTAAAATTATTATTTTTTCTGATCATGCAGCCTTGCGGTACCTTCTTTCCAAGAAGGATGCCAAGCCAAGGCTAATTCGTTGGATTTTACTCCTGCAAGAATTTGATTTTGAAATAAAAGATAAAAAGGGTTCTGAGAATGTCGTGGCTTATCATCTATCCAGAATTCCTACTCCTGATTTGCACAACCATGACCCTTTGAGGGATTCATTCCACCTTGGTTTGCACATAAAGTGAATTATCTTGCCATGGGTCAAATCCCATCCTTTTGGTCTAAACATGATAAAAACTTGTTCTTCTCACGAGTCAAACATTACTATTGGGATGACCGTGATATGTTTGAGATATGTGCTGATCAAGTCATAAGACGATGTGTTCCCAAGAGTGAGTTTCATAGCATCCTATCTTTTTGTCACTCTCATGCTTGTGGTGGACACTTCGGTGGAAAGAAAACTGCCGCCAAAGTACTTCAAAGTGGTTTTTATTGGCCAACTCTGTTTAAAGATGCTCATGCTTATTGTCAATCTTGTGATAGGTGTTAAAAACTTGGAGCTTTGTCTAAAAAAGATATGATGCCCTTACAATCCATTTTAATTATTGAATTATTTGATGTTTGGGGTATCGATTTCATGGAACCTTTTCGACCATCTTTTGGTCATACATATATTCTTGTTGCTGTTGATTATGTGTCTAAGTAGATTGAAGCTGTTGCCACTAGGACCAATGACCATAAAGTTGTGCTGGAATTTCTAAAATCTTACATTTTTAACAGGTTTGGCACTCCTCGCGCTATCATTAGTGATGTGGGTTCTCATTTTTGTAACAGGTCTTTTGAGGCTCTTCTCAAGAAATACTCTCTCACCCACAAGGTAGCCACGCCATATCATCCTCAGACGAGCGGCCAAGTGGAGGTCTCCAATCGCTAAATCAAGCAGATTCTTGAGAAGATGGTTCACCCAATTAGAAAGGACTGGTCCTTGTGATTGAATGATGCATTATGGGCTTATCGGACAGTATTCAAGACACCTATTGGCATGTCTCCTTAGAGGTTGGTATATGGAAAAGCTTGCCATTTACCTATTGAGTTGGAACACCGGGCTTATTGGGCTATTAAGGCCTACAACTTTGATATGGATAAAGCCGGTGAGCAGCAGAAACTCCAACTAAGAAAATCTTTCTATTATATTCCTCTTGGAACAAGTGCTTGAGCTAAGAAAACTCACTCACACACACTAGTGCATAAAGTAATACCCTCTAGAGATTTGTTGAATACAAATCTTCGGAGGGATGTCTTTAGTCAGAGTCATTGGATGATACGTGGTTGTCTGTTGAGCTTAAAAGATCATGATAGACCATTTACTTGGCTATGGCAAGGGCTTGGAACCGAAAATAGGTTGAGAGTATAATACAACCTGGATAGAATAAGATGCTTGAAAATATATATGCTAAAAAAATAAAAATACGAATAAAATAAAAAAATGAAAGAAAGAAAGGGGTTGCTTGACTATTATAGGATTAACTTAGGCTGATGCTCAGGCCCAAAGCAGTCTATACTTAAAATCTAATGCCTTAAGCCAACTGGCTGGGAGTCATTGGCCTGAGTCATTGTTAAACCTAAGCATCTTGAATCAGGCCTTACACAGTACTATTGAAAAAAAAAAGTCTATGGTGTATTATCCTCTCAAGTCTAGAATGTTAAACTCGAATGAGGCGCACAGGCATTTGTGCTATCATGAACCGAGAGATTACAATGACTATGTAGATTCTGATGTTCTTTGATTAATGGGTCACATTGGATCTGTGTGAAACAGAAATTTAGAATGTATTCCTACAATGTTCTAGACTTTTACTATCTACATTATCATGCTATATTATATTTGAGCAGAAATTTCCAAGATGAAAGTGTGGAATAAAACCACTTACTTGAGGGTTTCTATATTCCCATTGATATATTCCCGTTGATTATGAACCAAGTACATGTGGTTGATTTTCTTAAGCATTGTGGTTTGCATTTGACGGGATAATAGGTTGTTTGTTTTGTAGTATTTTAATTTTTGATTTATTTTTTCATTTAGTTTAATTAGGTTAATAAGTACATGTTTGTGGGTAGCATGGCTGCAAACCCTCACGAGACACAACTCGTCTTACTAGGGCCAACTAGAAGTTTAACGGCTTGTTGTATATGCTCAATGCAATCGTGTTCCCTACGAAAGTGGCATTTACTATTTTATTTTGGTTGTTGTTGTTTTAGTTCCTTAGTTTGTTTGTTTTGTTTTGCTAGGGACTAACAAAATGTAGGTTTGGGGGTGTGATCTACACATGAAATATGCATGTTAATATCTCCTAAACTTATGTTTATGGTTAGTATTTGATTAGAATTAATGATACTTTAATATAATTTTTGGTTTTTTAGGAAAACGAGAGAAAGATGCAAATATGGTGAAAAATGGCTCTAATAGTTGAATTTTCATAACTTCGTGTGCCTATCTATGATTGGATTGATTCCAGCTTCATGTTAAAGTTCAAGAAGTCAGCTTTCCAACGCCACCGACTGCGTGCAATTCGGAGTTCGGAGCGAAAAGTTATAGCTATTGGAAGATTGTGATTCAGAAAATAAGAGTTCCCAATCGATGGGTAAATGAGGCGATCGATTGGAATAGCCACAGAACATAACAGAAATGAAGAAAGTGATCGATTGGCTATTAATGCAATTAATCATAGTTAATAGAATTTTGAGTTTACTGCAAACGATCGATTGGTGCATTTCGCGATCGATCGTATCTATGAGAGTTTTTGATATGTGCGGTACATAGGGCTGTTCTCGGGCCGGAGGCGGACCGAACAGAGGTTGTCCGTGTCCGCGTCTGCGAGAAGTTGTCCGACAAAATATTGTCCGTGTCCGTGTCCGGTTGTCCGGAAGACACGGACACGGACATGGACACCCTCTCACTTACCCCCCCCTCTCTCTCCCCTACCCACCCACCTGTCGGTATCCCCCCTCCCCCTCTCCCCCCACCCACCCCACCCCCCCCCCACCTGTCCTTAAACCCCCCCCCCCCCCCCCTCCTTCTTCACCCTCACCCCCTCTCTCTCCCCTTCCCCCCTTCACCCTCCGGCCACCCTCATCCCCCCCCCCCCCCAACCTGCAACTCACCCTCCCCCCCTCACCCTCCGTCTGTCCCTCCCCCTCACCCTCTGTCCTCCGCCACTTTGCTAGACCTCCTCCTCCACCCCCCGCACGGCCCTCCTCCTCCACGGCTCCACCACCGCAGTCCTCCTCCGCCACCCCATGTCTCTCCTCCTCCCCGCGACGATCCTCCTCCTCCTCCACCCCCACCCCGCCGGCCGCCAAAAAGGAGGGACCTTTCCTCCTCCTCCACCACCGTGCGGCCCTCCTCCTCCACGGCTCCACCCCCGCAGTCCTCCTCCTCCTCCTCCAAACCCGCTGTCCTCCTCCGCCACCCCCCGCAGTCCGCCTTTCCTCCTCCACCCCTCCTTCCAGCCTCGGCCATGGCTGTCGCCTCCCCTGCTACAGCCCCTCCTCCTCCACCCCGCCGCCCCTCCTCCACTCCTCGGACCTTGGACAGACGGTTGTCAGAGGTCCCTTGGCCGTGTCTGTGGCTGAAATCCACGGACAACTCTTCTCGGCGCGGACACGGCCACGGACACTTCGGATGCAGACGGCCCCGCGGACGCGGCCGTTCCGCGAACAGCCCTAGCGGTACAGTAGCCGCGATCGATCGACAGATCAAAGTGATCGATCGGAATATACAGATTCAAAACGTTTGATCGGCGCGATGCAAGAATTAACGAAGGAATCAGGGGATCGATCGGGAAGCGATCGATCGGCAATATAGTGCGATCGATCGCTGTATACGCAGAACTGAAATAAGGCCTATTTTGACTCAGATTTGGAAGGAGATTTGTGGTTTTTCCTTCAGCCCTATATATATGCCTTAGAGGGGAACATTTTAGAGCATCTTGAGTAGACTTGGAGGCTAGAGAAGAGCAAGAGAATGAGTCTTTTGGAGCCAAAGAAGAAGAAGAGATTCATGCCAATAGTGCTTACAAATCAGGCTTTTCTTTTCTCTCTTTCCATGTGTAACTAAACTCTTTATCAAGGCTAGATGAAGCCCTAGATGTGTATTGCTACTCTTGATAGTTTAATTTTATAGAGTTGATATGATTCATGCTTAATGTTATTTCATGAGTTCTTTTGAGTGCTTGACCATAGACTTGATTGATGATGAATGGAATTATATCTTTTTAATCCCTGTGTCTAACCAAGAACAGGTTTGTATTGATTCTATGACCGACCAAGGATAGAGTTAATTACAATATAGTGGATGAACTTTCGTGTCCAACCAAGAACATGATTACATTTATTGGTGATTCGTGTGTCCGACCAACAGAACACGAGTTACCGTATCATATTAACTTGTGCGCAATAATAATTGAGAGTAGTAATTGCATGTCTAGTGGTGGATTCACTGCCTTGATATTTCTCCATATTGATTAAAACTCGTTTAAAGTAGTTAAAGTTCATTGCTTTCTTAGATCAAAATCAAAACTGCTACTTTCTCTTGAGTTTAGTAAATTGTTTAACCGTCCTTGAGGTTCGACAATCCTTTTAATACTCGCCCGTAGTACAATTGCCTTGTGCACTTGCATGGGTTTAATTTTAAATGATCATTACCACATCTCCTTGGGTTCATAGGGGGGTTCTTACTGTGAATCAATTCTATTCACCCTTCGCCTGCCTTTCTACTTTTCCACGATTGGTGGTTCATATTTTGGTCGAACCCCATGATATAACCATTGATGCTATCTAACGTTGGTAGAATTGACTCTTCGTAGGTTGAATAGTGACTTCATGTAGTACCACTTCTTACAATATAGCATTAGGTCTAAACTCCTGTGATCAATTGATGCTGTAGCATGTTTAGAAGGAAGTCCCATGCTTTGAAACTCTCCGCATGTGCATGTCTTCTTCAGAAGGTTCACGTAATCCTGAGAAAGCACATGTTCAATAATTAATATTGTGTAGTCATGTATTTTCATACATGGTGGAGAGATTCACTTAATTCTATTTGATTTACATGATAATTAAGTAATGATCACATTGAACGTACCACATGGTGGAAAGAATTCACTTGAAATTCGTACAATGATATGGCTTGCACTCGAACTATACAACTCTGATCCCTCTTATCGTTTATGCATTTCTATGCATATTTGGTTAAAAGAAGTTGTTAGTTGTTGGCCTTCGTATCACGTCTCTCAAAGTGAACTGTAGTGGTAGCACGCATTTGCTCGATTTGGCCAACTCCGTGCCTTCAAGAACATACTGTTCACACTCCCCAATTTGCTTGAGGTGAGAGTACTGTATCTTCTTCCAAAGAATTCAACATCAACCCACTTACTATAGTTGATGTTATGAATGCATTTAAATGCCTCCTCATTTTGTTGCATAGGATAAGAACTGTGTAAGAAAAATATAATTGCAGTTATCATAGTAAGTCATTATAATCATGTCATTGAGGACAATACTCATGCAAACAGATACATGACAGTCTGCCCGTGTCGTGTCATTGTGAACATGATATGCAGTGCTATCATCGAGGACATGACTCCTACATATCGTGTTCACAATGACACAATTGCAATTAATGACTGTTCTTCAACTTACCAAGTGTTTCTTGTCTTTGCTTCAATAACAACATATGCAATGTAGACCATTTGTTGATTACCATCAATGGCTGTAGCAATCAATAGACATCCATGATATTTCCATCCACAGTTAAGAGAGGCCTAAGTGATCTTTTAAAAGATCTTGCAACTGGCCAAACATCCAAAACACACATTTGAAATCATATCCGCGCCTAAATCAATTTTAGGTATATCAGAAAGACCATCCCATAACCATATAGGTTCTTGGATTAGACCTTTCTAATTCCATGTCGTATGCGGGCAAAATGCATGAATCGTCTAGGTTGCCATCAATAAACTACGATAAAACTTCTTTCACACCGCCATGCTTTCTTATAGTTGACTGTGATGCCCCAATGTTTCTCAATGTACCTTATGATATTCTCTGGTGTGATAATATTTGATTCCTTATGTAGGCCTTGACATTTCCTTGAAATCCACATGTGTAAAAAGCTAAAAGATGATCTTTCATTCCCAGCTTTATGTCACATGTATGCTCAACCCCTGCCTCCTCCTGGCATGTTTGATGCCCGAATATACCACATGCACCCATTCTCCTGGCACTTTATAGCAAATGATCCTTGTTCACATCAACCACAGTATAAATGAACTTCCTCTTTATCGCCAAATCAACAAGAGTTCCCCTTGAAACATTTGATGCTTTCAAACCGAGCCCTAACACAAGAAGAGCCATGTAGTCGGTTATCGCTCACATCACCTCCTCCTTCGTATGTCTCTAGCTCCTCATCAAACTGTGCTCAGTGCCCTAATCCCAACCTCCATCTTCTTCAACATGATTAAACTCCACGTCCAATGATTCCTGGTTATTGAATACAACAACATTCTTCCCTTTTCATGTGGATGGTTTTGTAGCACCCACATTTAGAAATTCTTCATACTCAAATGGATCAATTTCTAGACATCCCCTATCTAGCTCAAGGGCTTGTGTGTGTAGAGGTAACAACAACTCACCCCATGACCATGGATCGTCAGTATCAATTTTGAGTCATATCATCGTGCACACGACTCATTTATGGTCGTGCCATCGTCAACAAGATACAAACTCGAATATATAATATACGATAACTTGAAGAGTCGTATCACTGATGATGCAATATTGTGTTCTTACCTTGCTGTTCCAAATACAAGCTCCTTCCTTCACCTCCTGATGATTTTAGGTCATCATATGTGAAATAAATTGGTTGATCTGATGGAGATATCCTCTCCTTATTGACATTGGAAGTCCTCTCCACATACAACTCCAACACTTCTCTCCTTGTTTTCTTATGAATGTTAAAGACAATTTTAGATCTTTATCATCCCACAGGACATATGGTATGCATGGAGATGCTGATGTAACTAGCTATTTGAGAAATAGGTTACCCATTGCATACTTGCATCCTAATCTTTGTTCAACTTAGACCAACAGATTTCACCCGTGTGTCAATGCTCACCAGTTTCACTTTCCTACCTACATACCCATGTGGACTTCCAAATAATCCATCGCAGTGTAGACAAACAATCATTTTTCCATTACTACCAGTCATCCCACTAAGATCAGAAACATAAAATATTGTCAAGAACACATAATATCTATAATTCAAATATCATGTACTCAGTGTCTTAAAGTCGTGTTCACCAGATAATTAATTAACATTGGAGTCACAAATAATTCATCATCCCCACTAAAAGTTGTGTAATTTTTTTTGGATATCTACATAGGGAGAAAGAGGGGAAAAGTAAAGAAGAACTAAAAAAGAATGGACGAAAATTATCATGCCCCGAATTTCAAAACCTCGAATAATGCGCGGAAGCACTAACTCAATTAAGGTCATGGGCTGAAACCCCGGGCCGCGACCGAATACTCAACACATAACGATCTCATTCTAGAATGCTTAACCAATATCCGTTATACAAAATCTTAAATAATAAAACAAACTACACTATTACAATAATCTAGTCAACAATTCATTAAACATCAAAATAAATTCAGCACACAGGCTGATAAGTTCTCCGCGAACAGAAAATAAAAACGATAAATAAATCCACCATTTTATCAACTTCCGTCATCGAGCTCCAAACACGAACCTTGCTAGTTCTTCTCCACTTTAATTCCTGCATCGAGAGATGCATGAGTATTTTGAAAGAAATACCCAGTAGGAGCCAAGAAAAACCCACAATAGATAATAAAGTAGAATACTGTAGAAATGAGCATTAAAGACACATTTAAGAATATCAGGTAGAGTAAATACAGGGTTCACTTACCTGCTCAAAATCAATATCAAAGACATCAGCGGTCAAGAATGAATAAACATAACTCAGATTCCAAACGTACAGAGCGTCGGAAAGATCAAATAAGAATACTGACTCCAAACATACAGAGTGTCGGAGACAACAATTTCTGCTCTCTGTTCGGTCCATTTCCCCTATGGACATCAATACCAGATCATCCTAGAGTTTCTACAGAGGAACCCAGCCATGCGTCTAGGGATGCTGGCCCCATCGGTGCTTACGGGCATAATGGGCTGAGACTGCAGACCTTCTGTAATATCATACATTCTAAAGTGCACGCGTTGCCGTCATCGGCTGAACTATAGAGGTTCATATATCATCTGAGATCACAAAGGATCTAGCAATGGCTCGTGAGCATACTATGAATCCAACTAAGAGTGCTCATCAGAACTCCTAGTGGAGAACCAGTTTACATGGAACTGAATTCATCTAGAATCAACCAGGGTTCCCTCAAACAGAGACCTAAACCATAATCATCAATGAAAGACTCTCAGAGGAGTAAGATAGTAACTTTGTCAAGGTCATCAGAAAGGATCATATCGGAGTATTCAAAACTCTTAGAATGATCAACATCGGATGACTCTAGTCATGACTAGTCAAGAACCGAGATACTGAATCACCTCATCGTACTTAGCCTCTAGATATGATAATTCCCATGCACAAGAATTTAAGGTCACCTCTAGATATGACAATTCCCATGCACAAGAATTTAAGGTCACCAATATCAGGAATAGGTCAAATGTGATGTACAAGGTCATTTGGATTTGTACGAGAGAATTCCTTGAACGATAGATCAATCACGGACTTAGACTCAAAGAGACAATTAATTTCGGACAGAACCCATGACTCACTGTTCATACTCATATAATCTGATATTACTGTACCTTGTACCCTCAGTGTCTTACAATATAATAATTAGGTCGTAATACTATGTATACGTATACTTTATAGTGTATAGTATCCAGCCGATTTAGGGTTTTAACATGAACACAGTGTTCTGCCCCATGCAAAACAGCTGACTCCTAACCACTACCACTGTTTATCCAGTATGTATTAAATTATGAAATTTTTATCTCAGTTATTATATGTCTAGTTTCTAACCCATCTAATTTCATAATTTTCTGAGTTGTATATATTTAGTTATGAATTTTTTATCACTGCTGGTCGGTGCAGGAACAGTCCTGGCCGAGAGCAGTTATCTTAATCCACTTTAATTATCTGATGATAAACTCGTAATTAATTACTTAATACCACTGACTGACATCAGGTATTAACTCTCTAAGTATTTTATATAACCTCTTCAACTCTAATTTCACATAATTTTCTTACCCTTTGTACATATCTTTTAAGATTATTAGAGTATATAACCATATCTTCAAAAACCCGAAAGAATTCAAGTAAGACAATTACTGACAGACGCTGGTCGACACCAATACTTGCTGACACAAATTCAAGAAGGTAAACTGAAACATCAGAGGCATTAGTATTTAATTTCATAATAACTAGATCAAGAATTATATAGGAATCTCAAGTCGATTATCAAAATTGGATCGAGAGTACTAGTATAATATGAAATGACTCGATCGATCAACAAAGCTGTCATCTTTTACTGGAAAGAAGGAGATATGACATACAACAGCAAGTTATGACAAGGATTGAATAGTATAACCTCATGGGAATGCATTCTAGGGCTTTGTACGTGAAGAACAAACACGTGATACACAAAAGAAGCATTTTTTATCATGCATTAAACATACATGCATATTCAAGACAATTCTTTGCAAGAAACCATATTAATATCCAATCATCGACATCATACTATTATATCAGCATGAAACAAGGATCATAATCATGAGAATTCAGAGAATCAAGTTGTGGTAAAAACAGTGCATCCTACCTCTTTGACGATTTACAACTTCTACGCGAGTTTCGACCACCACGTGCACCACCCTCTTTTCGTCGCGTATCTCCACAAACGAGCATGCAAATTGAAGCAAGACCCCCCTTGGATGAACTGAAAGGATGCTGACCACCTTGCTCTAGAGCTGGCACGACTCCCAAAAATGTCCAAAAGTTTGCCGGCCCTTCTATTGGTGAGTTTAAATAGTATTTACCTTAATACCTTTAGATGAATCACCACCGTGGATCCTTATTTCATCCAAGGGCCACAAATAGGCCAAGATAAGAGAAGATCTTCAATTAGAACGTGGTAAATCTTCCATTAGTCATCAGTTTCGATCCCAATTAGTTAGGAAATTAAGTGCAATTAGTTGGTTTCCATAACTAACCCACAATCTCCTCCTAATTGAATTCAAATTTGATACAGTTTTAATACTTACCTAGGTTAGATCTCCACCGTTGATCATCTTCCAATCCAACGATCACCATAAGGTCTAGCAAATAAGAATCTCCACTTGCCAAGACGTGCTCCCCAATTATCTTATCATTAATTAGAGTTTTCCCCCAATCAAGGTGGTCTACAACCCTAATTTTCTACTTAAGGCAGTTTCCTCAATTAGACCAATCTATCACCTTAGATCAAATCTCATCTAATGGTTGAGTTTCATCCTCTAAAAGGCATGATTTATGCTCCAACGAGGTTGCCCTTATCCCTCTAAATCAGTTTCCTTGATTTATGGTTAGTTACAACTTCTTAATCGGTAGAGAATTTGAATAATGGAATCGGTTACCAAACTAAGAGTGTAACCTCCCTAATTCCACTCCAAACATGATCTCCCTCAAGGCCACATGGCAAATCATCAATCTATTAGCCACTAATCACGTTCACAATCTAGCCCTTAAGATTCCTTCAATTCCAATTAGAAAGAATCACAAATCAATTAAAAATAAACCGGATTTTGGACTAGATATTTATTCCTTTTTAAAACCGAATTTGGAAAGAATTCGAAATTCCCTCTTCTCCTTAATTCTCTCTCCCCTAACGAAATATTCACATGTGAACCATGTGCACAATGCCCAGGGTGCTGTGTCCACGTGGCTCTGGCCCTCATGTGCTCCTGTGTCTGGTGCGTGGCACACAGATGGACGGCTCCGATGTCCCGCGAATGAAGTGTGCTAAAAAATACTACACAACTCTTGTACCACAACACTTACTCAATTTAATAACTCAAAATACTCAAATGAGTCTCTACACACTGGTCTCATACCCTGGCGCCTGGTCCCCACTCCTGGCGTCAGGTGCACTCAGCCCCTGGCGCCAGGCCAGCCTCAGTGGCAGGTTGAGCCCAGCGCCAGGGCTAGTCCTCACGCCCTGGTGTACTGCCTAATCAGGTTAAAAGCATCACAAAACCAATTCCACTCTTCTTAAAGCATCACAAAACCAATTCGACACACCAGATTAAAAGATTTCAAAACGGGCAGCAAAACTTTCCTATTTTAGATCAGTTTCCTAAAATAGCAGTGTTGGTAAACTTACAGAATTTTCAGGCGTTACATCCTCCCCTCCTAAAAAGAACATTTTGTCCTCGAAATGCCGCTAAACGATCACAACAAGCAACACCAAATTGCATTCATCACAACATTCTCAATCACAACAAAAGAATCCTCCAGATACTCAGTTGCTAATACTGAGTCTCCAACAGGAATAGAAATAGAGAGATCACACTCTAGTCTAGACGGTTTCCATTCTAGACTCATAGTGAACACCACAGAAATAAAGGATCTCGATGATCTGGGGTCAATCAAAACTCTAGCCAGTCTATCAAAGATGAGTAGAGTACCTTCAAACACGTCATCCAAAGTTTGAGCCTCTTCAGCTGAAGTTAAGGCAAAGACTCGCGCTTGAGCCTTCTTACTCGACTCCCCTCATGTCTTTTTGTCACGGTTGGGACAATAAGGCGCTATATGTTCGATCTCATTACAGCTATAGCATCTTCTGGTGTCCTGAGGATACGCCTCTCCAGCATGCGACTGTTGTCTGCAAAACCTACATCTGCCTCCAGCTTCAGTACTGTTGTTGGGCTGAGGTTGACGATAAGGAACCATCGTTCGACTCTGGCCATTTCCACTATTCATCTGCGGCTGATGCTTCTGTTGCTTAGCCGGTCGATCATTGAAATGACCATTGCTCCCAAACCTTTTGAATCCGGTACGCTTGAAGTTACCATCACGGCCTTCACTTGAACTCCCTTTCTTCTCCTGAGTCCTTTTATAGTCATCTTCAAGGATAGAGGCTAACTCCACTGCTTTAGCCACGGTAGTCGGTTGCGAAACCAGAACCTTCGACCTTAGTCCATCGCGCAGACCATCTATGAATCTCCTCGCCTTTA
The DNA here is from genome assembly GCA_039654745.1 of Houttuynia cordata. Taxonomy (NCBI): domain Eukaryota; kingdom Viridiplantae; phylum Streptophyta; class Magnoliopsida; order Piperales; family Saururaceae; genus Houttuynia; species Houttuynia cordata. The sequence goes on from CM077502.1 coordinate 37,260,066, forward strand.
CTAGCTCGTTGGGACACGCGTCTGTCGCAAATCGCCGCAGCTGCTCAAACTTTGTCTCATATTGAAGCATTGACATGCTTCCCTGGACCAGTTCCAAGAACTCCTTTTCCTTCCGGCGTTGGACATGTGGAGGAAAGTATTTCTTATTAAATACTTCCTTAAATTCTGCCCACGCGATCTCTTGTCCTGCCTCGAAATTATTCCGCTCTGCCGATTCCCACTAGAATAAGGCCTCACCAACGAAGAGATAAGTTGCGAACATGAATTGTTCCTCTACCGGAACCTTCATACCCTTGAACAATCGTTCAACCTCCATGATCCATCGCTCTGCCTTTTCAGGGTTGTCATCACCAGAGAAAGCTGGTCCTGCTCTCTTGAACCGCTCTAGGGTAGGCGCCTTCTCTTTGGGCGTATTGCTACTGCTTCCGCCATTCCGCAGTTCCCTTGCCAACTCACGCACCATGTCTGATAGGTTCTGACTCATGGCTTCTTCCTGAGAAAGATTCGGTGCAGCGCGTGATCGATTACCGCGAGCTCCAGTTGTAACCATTTTCGATTATCTACTGTCAAGGAAAGAAGATGAATTAGAATTTAACACGTGGTTCTATCTTAATTCATCGTCTGTTCCATTGACTCCAAGTCGCAACCACATCACATCACAAACAGAAGTATAACAAAGAACTCAAAAACAATAACTTTTATTCATTTAAAAAGGAGAATTACACCTAACACCACCCTGGTGTATAGATCAGGGTTTTATAAATCTAATCAAACTAAGGTTTCCTAACAATCATTCTCTCGAACTAATTCTTCAAAGATACTCGTTCAAAATCTCCAAAGCTAACCCTAGAGGTGCAACTACTAAATGCAAGTTCCACTCGATCTCCCTATCTGTCATATGCGGCCACCTGTATCCCAAGGACTTAAACCTGAAATACAGAATGCTGAAGAGTGTCATATCCTCCTTGGCCCTCGCATAAACCGGATGCTGCTTAGCAAGTTGTGCTAATTGTTCTTGCTGCTCTGGTAAGAAACCAGTCAGAAAATCCACTTGATACTCAGGCGATTTTGGTCCCACACCATCTACCCACTCGATCGGAAAATATATCTCTTCAGCCGATGGGTAGATGCCTTCTACTTCGACCACATAAGGATCAAATTCAGTTCCCAGTCTTATATTCCCGTTTCTCCACTCAGCTACCCATTGCCTAGCCGCTTCCTACTGATCCTTCTCGTAAATCCTACCACTTCGAGTTTTCACCATTATACCTAATTCACAACACCAAAGGTTTCAAGGTCAAATTACTACTCCTCTAAGTTTTCTAGAGTTCTACACTTATAACTAATACTATTATCTAAAATTCCTGTATAACAGATAATTGTCTAAGTTATTCTGGAAATGCTCTAATTTCAAAACCTCGAATAATGCACGGAAGCACTAACTTAATTAAGGTCATGAGGCTGAAACCCGGGCCGCTACCGAATACTCAACACATAACGATCTCATTCCAGAATGCTTAACCAATATCCGTTATATAAAATCTTAAATAATAAAATAAACCACACTATTACACTATTAAAAGAAATGAATATTTCGATGACAAAATTTTTGTGATCAATTTATGTTGAATGGAAAATAAAATCGATAAATCTGTTGAATGGAAGATGTCAGATTAAGAACTCTCTAACCTTATAAATAGGCTTTAAAGGGGACGTATTGCGCATTAGAGAATAGAATGTTGAGTAGAATTGGAGGCTAGAGGAGAGCAAGAGAAGGAGTCTTGTGGAGGCCAAAGAAGAAGAAGGATTCATGCCAATGGATGTACAAAAACAGGCTTTTCATTTTTCTCTTTCTATGTGTAGCTAAACTCTTTATCAAGGCTAGATGACGCCCTAGATGTGTATTGCTACTTGATCTACACATGAAATACACATTTTATTATCTGCTGAACTTATGTTTATGTTAGTGTTTGATTAGAATTAGTGCTACTTTATGGTTTTTGTAGGAAACAAGAGTAAGATACAGAAATGAGGTGAAAAGGGACTCCAAATGGGTTAAATCATCATAACTTCGTGTGCATATCTCTGATTGTCCTGATTTAAACATCATGTTCAAGAAGTCAGCTTTCCAATGCCACCGACCAAGTGTAATTCGGAGTTCGGAGCAGAAAGTTATAGCCATTTGAATATTGTGAACAGTAACTACGATCGATCGGCATTTATACACGATCAATCGCTAGAGCCGCAAAATAGTGCTATCGAAGAAAACGATCGATCGGCCATCAAAACGATTGATCGTATCTACTGGAGTTCTTGGATCTGCGCAATACAGTAAACACGATCGATCGGTAATATAAGTGATCGATCGGCTATTGAGATGAAACAGACGATCGGCGCGACAACGTTGAATTTAACGAAGGAAAGTGATCGATCGGCAAGCGATCGATCGGATATACGGAGCGATCGATCGGTTTGTGCGGAAAAAACTAAATCAAGCCCATTTTGACTCGGATTTGGAAGGGGATTTCGTGGTTTCTCTTCAAACGTATAAATAAGCCTTAAGGGAGAACGTATGGGACATTAGAGAATAGAGTTTTGAGTCCCTTTGGAGTCATTGGAGGCTCTAGAGAAGAGAAGGAAGAAGAAGAAATCCATGCCAATGGAACTATCAAAACAGGCTTTTATTTTCTCTCTTTCTATGTGTAACTAAATTCCTTGTCAAGGCTAGATGGAGCCTTAGATATGTATATTGTTACTCTTGATTGTTTTATTTAATAAAGTTGATTATGATTTGTGCTTAATGCTATTTCATGAATTTCTTTTGAGTGCTTGACCATAGGCTTGATTGATATGAATGAAATTAGATTTATTTAATTCCTGTGCCTAGCTAAAAGTAGGCTGGTGTTATTTCTATGCCCGACCAAGGATAGGATCATAAGGCCAAATGATAATTCTATGCCCGATCAAGGATAGGATCATTAGGCCAAATGATAATTCTATGCCCGACCAAGGATAGAATTAGCTACAATAATTTATGATGAATAAACTCTCATGTCCGACAAAAAATGTGAGTGAATTCATTGTGATTTGTGTGTCTGACCATGAACACAAGTTACCATATCATATTAACTTATGCTTAATAATAATCAAGAATAGTAATTGCATGTCTAGTGGTGGATTCATTGCCTTGATAATTCTCTCAATTGATTAATCTCAGCTTAGTTTAGTTAAAGTTCATTGTTTTCCTTAGAGTAACTAAAAACTGCAACTTTTCTCTTGAATTTGGTAAAGTATTCATCCATCCCTGAGGTTCAACAACCCTTTCTATACTCACCGTAGTACAATTGCCTTGTGCACTTGCAAGGGTTTATATTTAAAAGATAAAGTTTTTGGCGCCGTTGCCAGGGATGGAAGTCAATAATTTACCAAATTCTTAGCATAACTTAGTTTTAGAAGTAGTTTAGTTTAATTTAATCTAACTTTTAGTAGCTTAATTTGTGTTTTGCTTTCTTGAGTAGGAATAGGAGAAGACGTGGAATTCTCGCCAACGTGGAAGCGCCACCCCTTCCCCTCGTTTGTATTCTCTTATCCTTCTCTTTTTAGATTAATTTGTGTGTTTGGTATTTTTCTTTTCTTTCTGTGACTGCATGTTGTACCAGTTGTGGCTATTAGGACTGCTAGTTGTCGATATCTATGAATGATGATTCCTAGTTGTGGATATCTAGGGTTGTTTCTCTGATTTTTGGATGTGTGATATTATGGTTCGGGTGTTGATGAATGCATGGTGAAGAAATGTCTTCACATTTCTATGGATTTAGCCATGAGAAACCATATAGGTGATTTAATGATTATTATTCTCCACACAAACATAATTCCCCTCCCTATGAAGTACCCTACCACCCACGCCCCTTATATGCTGATACTTACAACCATGGGTGAGATAATCACTCTAATTTTGGGAGTTGCACATCTTCCCTACAATCCACAACTCCTTTTATGTCGGAACCATGTGCTCTTTGTTTAAGTCCTATTCATACCCCAGTGGAGTGCCATTTGGCCCATGAGTACCCTGATTTTATACGCAAGTATGTGAATGAGGCCCAAGGTCTTCATAGGATGGAGGACCATCTTAATTCCCCTTAGACATAACTTAATCAGGCCCTTAGACAAGATTTCCTAAGCCAACAACTGACGTATCAACTAGCCTCTACTCCTCAGTTTGGCCAACCCACTAGACAATCTATCTTAGAAGACCAAATGAGTCAAATGTTAGCCCTTTTAATCGAGCTGAAAACTGAGATAAAAACTGAATATGAGGAGATGAGAGATAAAATAAGGACCCATGCCCAGATTGTTCATTCCCACACACAAGCTCTTGCCAACATTAAAACACAGTTAGAACAACTGGCACAGGCCATGGATATGAGCGAAGAATGCATTTTGCCTGTCCAAACCCAATATCGGATGGGCCAATTTTCTGATGAAGGGATCTATTTTTCCCCTGACCATGATGTTACAACCCTTCAGAGTGCCCAAAGGTTTGACAATGAGCTTGAGTGGGTTTTACATAATGATCAAGAAGATGCGGAAATTAAAGAAGAAGTGAGTGAGCCGATAGAACCCATCTTTAAACCTTCTTCTATATCTAAGGAGTCACAGTCTACGGCACTATTAACGGAACCTTCTATTCCTGAAACACCATCCATACCATGTTTGACCAATCTAACCCTTTGCTTATTAACACTATTCATAGATTGTATATTTGAGTCACTATTAGATGAGTCTCTTCAGCAAGTGTTACTAGACAAGGCCCCTATGGCCAAATTGGTTGATTTGGGGGAGGAGGATCCCTTTATTTTGAAATTCTCTCGTGATTTTTTTCTGTGGCTAATGCAGGGACCTCTATTTCCAAAGCTTCCCCACCCACCACTCCACCCTTTCATTCCACGATGTGCTCCATACTTAGGCAACAAGGATAGGAGTGTGTGGGGCAATCATTTAATCGAACCAGGTTGACTTTTTGAGAATCTGAACCCTGCAAAAGATAGTAGTAAGTCTGGCTGAAGACGTTAAACTTAGCGCTTGGTGGGAGGCAACCCACGTATTCAGGTGTATTATCTCCTTTTCTTATTTTCTTTGTTATATGATCATTGTCATTTTTTCTATTTTTCGCATTGAGGACAATGTTCATGATAGGTTTAGGGGAGGGAATATTGTTTGCATAAAAAGAAAAAAAATGAAAAAATGAAAAACTCATAAAAAAATTGATTAGTTTTTAGGTTGTTTGTTAGTACTTTTTATAGGTTTTGATAGTTTATCCCGTGATAATGCATGCTTCAATTCTTAAGTGATTAATTTGCATTGGAAGTGTGAGTAGGTATACTGGAGGATTGAAACACTTAACTGAGCATATCTTTCTGTTATAGTCCTCTTGGAACAGGTGCTTGAACTAAGAAAACTCACTCACACACACTAGTACATAAAGTAATACCATCTAGAGATTTGTTGAATGCTAATTTACAGTGGGATGTCTTTAGTCAGAGTCATTGGATGATGTGTAGTTGTCTGTTGAGCTTAAAAGATCATGATAGACCATTTACTTAGCTATGGCAAGGGCTTGGAACCGGAAATAGGTTGAGAGTATAATATAGCCTGGACAGAATAAAGACGCTTGAAATATATATATTCTGAAAAAAAATGCAAAAAAAAAGTAAAAACAAAATGAAAGAAAGGGGCTGCTTGACTATTATAGGATTAACTTAGGCTGATGCTCAGTCCCGAAGCGGTCTGCTTTAAACCTAATTCCCTAAGCCAACTAGCTGGGAGTCATTGGCCTGAGTCATTGCTAAACCTAAGCATCTTGAAGTCAGGCCTTACACAGTCCTATTGAAAAAAAAAGTCTATGGTATATTATCCTCTCAAATTTAGAACGTTAGACCCAAAGGAGGCGCACATGCATTTGTGCTATCATGAACCTAAATATTACGATGACTATGTAGATTTTGATTTTCTTTGGTTAATGGGTAACACTGGATCTATGTAAAACAGAAATTTAGAATGTATTGCTACAATGTTCTACACTTTTTACTATTTATATTATCATGCTATATCATATTGAGCAGAAATTTCTAAGATGAAAGTGTGGAATAAAACCACTTACTTGAGGGCTTCTATATTCCTGTTGATTATGAACCAAGTATGTGTGGTTGATTTTCTTAAGCATTGTGGTATGCATTTGAAGGGATAATAGATTGATTGTTTTGCAGTGTTTTATTTTGTTTTGTTTTATTTTTGCACTTAGGTTAATTAGGTTTCTAAGTACATGTTTGTGTGTAGCATGGCTGCAAACCCTCACGGGACAACACTCGTCCTACTATGACCACTTAGAGGTTTAACGGCTTGTTGCATACGCTCAATGCAATCGTGTTCCCTACGAAAGTGGTGTTTATTTTTATGCATTAGTTCTTTAGTTTGTTTGTTTGATTTTGTTTTATTTTGTTTTGCTAGGGACTAGCAAAATATAGGTTTGGGGGTGTGATCTACATAGGCTAAATGATAATTCTATGCCCGACCAAGGATAGAATTAGCTACAATAATTTATGATGAATAAACTCTCATGTCCGACCAAGAACGTGAGTGAATTTATTGTGATTTGTGTGTCTGACCATGGACACAAGTTACTATATCATATTAACTTATGCTTAATAATAATCAAGTGTAGTAATTGCATGTCTAGTGCTGGATTCATTGCCTTGATAATTCTCTCAATTGATTAATCTCAGCTTAGTTTAGTTAAAGTTCACTGCTTTCCTTAGAGTAACTAAAAATTGCAACTTTTCTCTTGAATTTGGTAAAGTATTCATCCGTTCCCGAGGTTTGACAACCCTTTCTATACTCACCATAGTACAATTGCCTTGTGCACTTGCAATGGTTTATAGTTAAACGATTACTACTCTTGATTGTTTAATTTAATAGAGTTGATATGATTCATGCTTAATGCTATTTCATAAGTTTTCTTTTAAGTGCTTGACCATAGGCTTAATTGGTTATGAATGGAATTAGATCTTTTTAATCCCTATGTCTAACCAAGAATAGGTTTGTGATTGATTTTATGCCCGACAAAGGATAGAATTAATTACATTATAGTGGATGAACTTTATTGTCCGACCAAGAACGTGAGTGAATTCATTGGTGATTTATGTGTCCGACCAAGAACACGAGTTACCGTATCATATTAACTTGTGCGCAATAATAATTGAGAGTAGTAATTGCATGTCTAGTGGTGGATTCGAAGTCTTGATATTTCTCTGCATTTGTTCAAATTAGTTAGATTAGTTAAAGTTCATTGCTTTCTTTAGAATTAGTTAAAACTACATCTTTTCTTTCTCTTGAGTTTGGTAGAATTATTCATCCGTCCCTGAGGTTCAACAACTTTAGATATTCACCGTAGTACAATTGCCTTGTGCACTTGCAAGGGTTTAATTTTAAACGATCAACAAGCCTCTGCCTCTGACAGAGAACTTCCTCGCTTTATGATGACTAAGGGGAAGCTTGTGAGAAATGGGGCATGGCTTGCACGAGACTTGTCTAGAATCATGCATCCTAGTGGTGTTTGACCCCGAGGCCTCTCCGACAACCAAGAGAGATCCAACCAGCCCAACTATGGCTGGATTAGCAATAAAATCTATATTTCATTTGCATATATGTTTAGAAGAATTGAGCATCACTAATGAATAGTACCTATCCCACATTTCTCCTGCATACCACATGTCCAAAAAGAACTCCAGGCCATGTCTGATGAGATACTGGGCCTTTGCATCATCTTGAGATATTCGAGCTCTATAGATTCTTTCATCTTGCAGTCCTGAACTTCCCGATATTACAACAGCTCCATCAATCTGTCTCGTAGAGTATCAGTAATGCTAGCATATGTAATAATAACATAACTCAAGAAAACTTGTAAGCAGAGCTCAACTACCGGTAAATTCCATTTAAGGGCCATGTATATATAGGGCTATCCTTGCACCCATTGAATATCCTACACATATATCTACTAATGACTTTGCATAAAACAATTGAAATCATTTCAATTGATCTTTAGATCTTGATTGTGTTGTTGATCGACTTGAGTTGCAATCTTAGATTGACCATGGCCAGAAAGATCAATAGCAATGCACCGGGAAGTGGATGAAAGGGCCTTCATTATGGGAATCCAGTCTTCTCCAGTTCCAAGAAAGCCACTAAGAAATACAATTGATCTATTCTCCAATAAAATAAAAACAATAAGAAAAGGGTTGGGATTAAGTACAAAGGCTAACAGGGAAAGAATAGTTACTGCTGTTCGATCACTGTATAATTATTAGCTGTCAAACAGGAATAGTTACTAATATGCATTGTAGATATGGCCATTTTAACAACAGGTAGACATTCTGTCACGCCCCAGAATTTCAAACCTCTATCGGAGTGAGGAAGCTAATAATAACCAATATTCTTGAGGCCAAAATCCCCGGCACGTGACCGAACAGTCGAAACAACAGCCAATTATGCCATCTCAACAGGTTGTGTAATCGATAAAACCAAATTCAGTTATTCAGTGTCAAAGAAAGCATTACGAATATAAATAAAATGATCCTACTTAGTCTTATTACAGCTGATAATTTAAATAGTCAACAAATGAAAACATCAACTCTTCGGCACACATTGGCCATCAAATTCATAAAGTTCTTCAAAAATAAAGCAATAGATAATTCTCAAAATTCTTCAAAATGGTTGGCAACACCTTCCTGCAACCGCAATCGTCCTGAATCATTCCTTTTTCATGCATGCATCAGAGGATGCATGAGTACTTCGTAGAAATACTCAGTAGGATGTAAAAACCCACTGAAAGTATGACAAACATCATGAAGAAAGGTATATCAAATGAACAAAGAAGTATTCAATAACTTCTAGATTGAACCCAAGGTTTGCTTTACTTGAGAGAGAAGGCCAGTCAACGACAATTCCCGACTCGCAAGTATAGGGAAAGATTAACAATCAATATGACTCCGAACAATCAGTGTAAGGAGAGAATTTACCATAATCAAGACTCCGAACATCAAAAGTGTAGGGAGAAGATAATCAAATTATAATACCTCCAGACATCCATAGTGCAAGGAGACTCAATTTCTGCTTGCTGAACTTACCACTTGCAAGTGGCTAATTACTAGAATCACCGTAGAGGTTCTCCCTTCGGAACCAGGCCACGCGTCTAGGATGTTGGCCCCATCAGTGCTTACGGACACAATGGGTGGAGACTGTAGACTTTCTGTAATATCATATAGTTTAAACATATGTTTATGCCTCCCTACGGGCAGGAACTAGATTCCATAAATAATCGGAGATCTCGCAAGATCTAGCAATGGCTCGTAAGTATACTATGATTCCACCTCGGAGAGATCATCGCAAGGTCTCTAGTGGAGAAACAATTCAATGTCAAAATGAACAATATCTCAACAATGGCAGAGGTCGCAACTCTCTGAATATCACGGTATCTTTTACCACTAGTTGACTCAATCTAGGAGTACGAATAGATCATCAATATCTTTCATCAGAATATGACTCACTTCTGGAGTACCACTGAGATTCACATATCTCAAATAACAAAAGATTCATCATAGGAGTATAGATCAATTTCCAATACATTTGAGACATACTTCATACATAGCCCTAGATAGGAACATTCCGAAAAATACCTGGGTTTACGATTTATGACTCCAAAGTCAAGAATGAGAATTGGTTTTTGATAGTTTGATTTCCAAATGGAAACTCATACCAACACCAAGCTATATTCCGAAATCAGGAACAATGAATATGCTAGATCACATGGAATTAACCCATACTATTGGTTTTTCCTCTCATCTAATCTTACTATAATAATTCTTAATCAGTAGTATACTGAATAGAAATGACACTTTGATTCTTATTATACAATATCATTTAGTATTATTAAGTATTAGTGTCTTAACCCTAATTTCAGCAAACTGTCTTACGCATAATAGCCCACTTCCGACTACTCCTACAACCAGTACAGTTGTAATTAACCTCTGAAATGGTTACTGTAATTAACCTATGAGTCTAGTTTCTAACCTCATAGACAATTTATTTTTCTGTAATTAGTTATGATTTTTACAGCATGGACTGTCAGTACAGAAATAGTACTGGCCGAGATTGCAATTCATAATCATACTCACATTTCTCGAGTAACTAACCCTTATTAGAGTTACTAGAGTCTTACCAGACTTAATTACTCCCCTCCTAGGTTTATTACAGATCCTAGAATGTTCTGGAATTTCATAATTACATACTTTTAATATGCCTTTTATCACATGCAATAATTTAGGCAACTACCCCTTCGATAACAAAGACCCGAATACCAAGACATCAATTGTTAATCACTTGGATCAACAAAATTAGAAAATTACAGAACAAGTTTGGGACTTTTTGGTGTCAATACGGTCAATAAAAGTATCAAGCTTAAATGATGTTCCCATCTAAGGACTAGCATGGAAGTATTAAAAGATAAATCAACATGGTTGTCAACATTCATAACTCATACTCACAATCACATGGAATTTCTCTTTGAACATAGCAATTTACACAAAGATACTTACTGATATGAGACCAAATATTCATGAAATATTCATAAGAATGAATCAAAAGAGTATTGAAACCACATGGAATTTCTTTTGTAACATAGCAATTTACACAAAGATACTTACTGATATGAGACCATATATCATTCATGAAATATTCATAAGAATGAATCAAAAGAGTATTGAAAGAATAGGTAGGGAAAAACCATCCTACCAACTTAGATACGCTTGATTCATATGTCCTCGCATAGCTCTTCTTCTCCTCTTCGCAATGTCACATCTGGCCAATGCAACAGAACTTATTTGAATCAAGGAAGATGCTTGAAAGCTTGCAGGCATGGTGTAAGGGGAGAAGAAAAAGCAAGGGGGGTGCACTAGGGTTTGGGCGTGCAAGGCATGGGCCGGCCCTCCCTCTCTTGTGGCTTAAAATACCAAATCCTACACAAAATGCAATATCTCCCTTATTAAAATCCCTTTCCTAATCCTAATTCCAGCCCTCTAATGAGAAAACTCCTTCAATTTGGGAAGGATGTCCCTATCTTTTGACTCCTTCTTTGGTTAGGATTTGAGATCTTTCTATAAGATACTCTCCTTATTCAAGACCATCTTTAACTAGGAAATTGCCAAATCTCTTCACAAGCCCTTGTACATCCTCCTATTTGGTGAGCTCCTCTCTGATTGGCTGATAAAGAGTGACACAATATTTTTCTTAAATTAAAGATTTACTCTCATATTTAATCTTAACCGAATCAGTAACTTCCTGATTTTACCACGGATTTTCCTTATTTACCGCGAGTAGATCAAATCACAACTTCTTCACCAAGATTCACTCCAACCAATTAACAAACTCTTGGTGCCACATCATCCACGTGGTATGACACCCCAGGCCTGTGCTCACGTGGGCCTGCATCCAGTGTCTCTGCATGAAGGAATGAGTCCCACGATCACATTTCTCTGATGTCCCACGTGCGCTACACGCTACTCCGTCTCGAGTAGACCACGAACCACATGACTTAACCCAACCCACTCACGAACCTTCATGAGTCACGTCCCCTCACGTCCAGGTGGCCCTGGCACATATATACTTCATGAGTCACGTTCATGACATCCAGGTGGCCATGGCACCTAGTTCTCCATCTATTGAATGACGTGCACATATAACTTACCAAACATAGTATCTCACTTTACCATGATTCAATTTAATAAATCATGATACTCAAACGAGTCTAGCCTCTATGTACTCGTACCCTGGCACTTGGCCCCAATCCTTGCGTCAGGTGTACTCAGCCCCTAGCGCCAGGCCAGCCTCAATGCCAAGTTGAGCCCAGCGCCAGGGCTAGTCCTCGCGCTCTGGTGTCCTGCCTAATTTGGTCAATCGATTAAAAAATTCATCACGCATTATGGAAATCAATCGACATATCAATTCACACAAGATGACCAAAAATCCAATTAGGCAACAAAACTTTCCTATGTTAGACCAGTTTCCTAGAAGGGCGTTTGCAAAAAGTTACTAAAGTATCAGAGAATCAATTTGGTTTCATGCCGGAGAGGTCAACAACGAAAGCTATATTTTTACTACGGCAGATAGTTGAGAGGTACAGGGATAGAAAACAAAACCTTTGTATGGCCTTCATAGATTTGGAAAAAGCCTACGATAGAGTGCCGAGAGAGCTTATTTGGAGTGTTTTGAAGAAGAAGGGTGTCATAAGAGGTTACATAGACATCATAAAGGATTTGTATGAAGGGGTTGTGACTAGTGTGCGGACTATTGGGGGGGAAACGAAGGAGTTTCCGGTTACGGTAGGTCTTCATCAAGGGTCAGCCTTAAGTCCGTATCTTTTCGCTTTAGTTATGGATGAGCTTACTAGTCATTTGCAAGATAATGTACCATGGTGTATGCTTTTTGCAGATGATGTAGTTTTAATTGATGAGAGTAAAGTAGGTTTAAATGCGAAATTAGAATTGTGAAGGGTTGCTCTAGAATCTAAAGGTTTTAAAATAAGTAGGACTAAGACAGAGTGCATGGAATTTAATTTTAAGGAAGGTAGAATTATAGATAGAGCCCTCGTTGAAATAGATGGGCAAGAAGTGCCAAGGTGTGATCAATTCCGTTACTTAGGATCCATTATCCATAAAGAAGGGGATATTGATAGTGATGTGGTGCATAGGATAAATGCGGGGTGGGTAAAGTGGAGGGCAGCCTCGGGAGTGTTGTGTGATAAGCGGGTTCCAAAAAGACTTAAAGGCAAGTTCTATAGGACGGCCATTAGGCCTGCAATACTCTATGGAGCGGAGTGCTGGGCACCAAAGTGGAGTCATATAGATAAGTTGAATGTAGCCGAAATGAGAATGTTAAGGTGGATGAGTGGGATAACTAGGAGAGATAGGATTAGAAATGAATATATTCGTGAGAGCCTAGGAGTAGCGCCTTTAGGGGAGAAACTGAGGGAATGTAGGTTGCGTTGGTATGGGCATATGCAAAGAAGATCTTTAGATGCCCCTGTGAGAAGATTAAAAGGGTTACAGGTAAACGATGCTAAAAGAGGGAGAGGGAGACCTAAGAGAACTTGGATGGAGTTAATAAGAAAGGATTTGACTTTACTATCTCTTACAAAAGAGGTAGCCCAAAACAGGCTGGAATGGAGGAGTAAGATCCGTGTCGCCGACCCCAAATAGTTGGGAAAAGGCGCTAATTGATTATGATTATGATTATGACATCCTCCCCTCCTAAAACGAATATTTCGTCCTCGAAATGTAACTACTTAATCTGCAAACAGTTCAGGGTAGGTTTTCCTCATATCACTTTCCGTTTCCCAAGTCGTTTCCTCGGGGAGTTGACTTTGCCACAAAACCTTCACCAAAGGAATAGTCGTTCGCCGTAACACCTGATTTATCCTATCTAAGATCTGCGTAGGCTTCACCGGAAATATTAAGTCTACTTCTAATTCCATAGTTGTGTAGTCCAAAACATGCGATGGATCAAGCAAATACTTTCTTAACATAGAAAAATGAAAGGTATCATGCACTTCTGCAAGCTGCGTGGGTAAAGCTATCCGATAAGCTACTGGTCCAACTCGTTTCAAAATCTCAAAAGGTCCTACAAATCTGGGACTCAGCTTTCCCTTCTTACCAAGCCTCATAACTTCTTTGGAAGGTGAATCTTTCAAGAATACATGATCTCCTTCTTGAAATTCTAATTCTCTCCATCGACAGTTCGCATAACTCTTTTGTCGACTATGGGCAGTCTGTAGTCTCTGTCTGATCTGTTTCACATTTTTTGTGCAGTAATGTACCAATTCTGATCTTAGTACTTGGTTTTCTCCAACATTGGTCCAACATGTAGGTGATCTACACGGTCTTCCATATTGTACTTCAAACGGTGCCATTCCAATGTTCGAATGATAACTATTATTGTAAGCAAACTCAATCAATGGTAAATGATCATCCCAATTACCTTTCGAATCTATTGCGTATGCTTAAGCATGTCCTCCAATGCCTGAATTGTTCGCTCTAACTGCCCATTGCTTTGTGGATGAAAAGCTGTGCTAAAATTAAGCTTAGTTCCCAACGCATCCTGTATACTCTTCCACGTTCATGATGTGAACTGTGCATCTCTGTCGGACACAATAGACAATGGTGTATCGTGAAGTCTTACAATCTCCCTGATGTATAACTCTGCTAAGCTTTCTGGATTTTGCTTCCATCGAATTGGAAGAAAATGTGCTATCTTTGTGAGTCGATACACGATAACCCATATAGCATCTTTCTGTTTATGGGTCTTCGGCAATGCTACTATAAAATACATTGTGATGTGCTCCCATTTCCATTGTGGAATTTTCAATGGCTGCAACGTTCTGCCTTTACCTGGTGACAAGTCAAATATTTTGACACAAACTTGCCAATATCACTTTTCATTCCATTCCACCAGAAATTTCTCTTGAGGTTCTGATACAACTTGGTACCTCCTAGATGAATAGTAAATTGAGAGTGATGTGCCTCTCAAAGAAGTTCTTGTTTCAATTCAGCATCTTTAGGTACTACCAACCTTCTTTTGAAATGAATACTTCCATCCGCACCTTTACTAAAATTCGGCTTTTCTAGTAACTTCTGTAACTGAGGGGGTTACCTTCTGCGCTTCCAATACCTTCTCATATATAGCTGATCTTATCGAAATATTTCCAAGAAATGATGTCCTTTTTTATGTCGGTCATTCCAGATGACATTCTCCCATCTTCTGCATCAACTGTCATTCTTGCACCATCATGTGCGCAACCATCCCTATCTTTCTGCTTAGTGCATCTGCTACCACATTTGCCTTTCTTGGATGATAATGAATTGAAAAGTCATAATCTTTTAGGTATTCTAGCCATCTTCTCTACCTCATGTTCAAATCTTTTTGAGAAAAGATATACTTCAAACTTTTATGATCGGTATACACTTCAAAAGTTTCTCCATACAGGTAGTGTCTCCAAATCTTTAATGCAAAAACCACCACTGCTAATTCCAAATCATGAGTTAGATAATTCTGCTCATGAATCTTCAACTGTCTCGACACATACGCCACTACGTGCCCATGTTGCATCAGCACGCATCCTAAACCACTCTTTGAGGCATCGTTGTAGATGACAAATCCTCCTGATCCTGATGGCAAAGTCAGAATCGGTGTCGATGTCAATATTTTCTTCAATTCCTTGAAACTTCTATCACAAGCATCATCCCAAATAAACTTCACTCCTTTTCATGTCAGTTTAGTCATTGGCAATGCCAAACTTGAAAATCCTTCTATGAATTTTCAGTAGTAACCTGCCAATCCCAAGAAACTATGAATTTTTGTCACACTCTTTAGTTGTTCCCAGTTCAAAACTGCTTCCACCTTCGTTGGATCCACTACACTCCATCCTTAGAAATGACATGTCCAAGAAAATTTACTCTATCCAACCAAAATTCACACTTACTAAACTTTGCATATAATTGATTGTGTTTTAAAATCTGTAACACTTGTGCTAAGTGCTTTATGTGTGCTTCCCAACTTGCTGAATATACCAAAATATCATCAACAAATACTATTACAAACCGATCCAACAGATCTACAAAAATTATGTTCATCATGTCCATAAATGCTACTGGTGCATTTGTTAATCCAAACGGCATTACCAGAAATTCATAATGCCCACTCCTGGTTCTGAAAGCAGTATTGGATATATCCTCCTCCTTAATCCTTAGCTGATGGTATCTGGATCTCAGATCGATCCTTGAGAAAAACTTTACTGACTACAACTGATCAAACAAATCATCGATCCTGGGTAATAGATACTTGTTCTTCACCGTAACTTGATTCAGCATACGATAGTCAATACATAACTTCATATATCCATCTTTCTTT
The DNA here is from genome assembly GCA_039654745.1 of Houttuynia cordata. Lineage (NCBI taxonomy): Eukaryota > Viridiplantae > Streptophyta > Magnoliopsida > Piperales > Saururaceae > Houttuynia > Houttuynia cordata. Next base: position 37,276,080 of record CM077502.1, read on the forward strand.
TTCACAAACAATACTGGTGCACCCCATGGGGAAACACTAGGCCGTATAAACCGCTTGTCCAATAATTCATGCAACTGCTCCTTTAGTTCTTTTAATTCAACTGGTGCCATTCGATATGGAGCTTTAGATATCGGTGCGATTCTCAGCATCAAGTCAATCGTAAAATCAATCTCCCTTCTTGGTGGCAAACTAGGCAACTCATCCGGAAAGACTTCAAGGAAATCTCGCAGTACCTCGATTTCCTTAATTCTGGGGTAGGCGACTCTAAGGGTATCACACTTTCTAGGTAGGCTCTACAACCTCTAGCTATCAATTTCTGAGCTTTTACAGCAGATATTAAACAATTCTCTTGCCTAGTTCGAATTCCCTGAAATACTATTTTTTCTCTCCAGGAATTCTAAAATAAACTCTCTTCTTACTACAATCTATATTAGCACTGTATTTAGCTAACCAATCCATCTCCAGAATTACATCAAAATCAAATATATCAAGCAGCACAAGGTTAGCATACAACAATCTATCCTCTACTACAACATGAGAGCTTTCAAGATACTCTGTTGCTTCAACTCAGTCTCCAACATGAGTAGAAATCACAATATCACAATTTAGACTAGACAATGTATTCTCTAGACTCAAGACAAACGTAGAGGAAATAAATGATCGCGACGCTCCCGGATCAATCAAAACTCTAGCAAGTCCATTGAGGACAAGAATAGTACCTTCAATGACCTCATCCGAAGCCCGCGCGTCCTCCGACGACAAAGCAAAGATCCTCGCTTGCGTCTTCTTGCTTGCCTCTGCTCCGGCCTTCTTCTCACGGTTAGGACAGTAAGGCGAAGTATGCCCAATCTCATTGCAGGTAAAACACCTCCGCGTATCCAAAGGACAAGATTTCCCATCATGTGTATTCTGTCCATAGATCCTGCAGCGATTTCCAGCACCATTGCTGATATCTACGAAATATACACATTTTTATATGCCTTTTTGCCTATATTTTGGTCGTAATTTTAGTTGAAAGTAAGAATTATTAATGGTTATTCATGTTAGGTGAGTAATTAAGAGTTTAATAAATAAATGCGCTTAATTGATTAATTTAGATGCGTTAATTGGATTTCATGATTTCACATTTTATTATGCGTCTAATTTAATATTTAATTTTATTTATGTAGGCGTAAGAGTTTCAAATGTGGATCGTCACGAGTGGATGCGCGCCAAACCGTTTCTGTGCTGAGATTAAAGATCCGATGGATGGAGTCAATACGACGGGTTTTAAAGAAGAAAAAGAAAAAAAAAGAAAGAAGAAATTGAACCTGAACCGACCGGTTCAGTTCCGGTTCGGTTCAGAAAAGAAAAAAAGGAAAGAAAAGACAGCCCGAGCCGAAGTTCGGGCGGTCTGTTGAAGAAACAGGGCGCTCGAGCTCTGCTCGAGCGTCGGTAAGGATCAACTGGGCTGAACGACGGCATTGGAGAAGGCGATGGCGGACTGTGGTAGCCATGAGCGAAGCACGGTGGCGGAGCTCGAGACAGCAGGTCATGGTGGTGGCGAAGATCGAAACGGCGGTGTAGAACCTGCGATTGACGGCGAGAGAAATCCGGCGGCAAGCCAGATTTGGACTGAGGATCGTGTTGGGCCGGAATACTGGAAGAGGCGTTCTGGAATAGGAAACTCGACGTTTGCGATTCGATTTGGACGCGGTGAAAGAGGCATGTTCGACTGGGATTTGGCTGGGTAATTGGAAGAGCAAGAGGATTTTTGAACGGCTATAAAAACAGCAGTTGACGGCCGGAAAGAAAGAGAGCTTGACGAGAACAGAGCTTTTCACAGAGAAAAAAAACAGAGACTTTTGGAGAGAATTTCCGCCGGAAAAAGCCGGACTTTCCGGTGCGGTTTTCGCCGGAGGAAGAGGAGAAGAAGATAGGAGAAAAGAAGCTCCGATTTCGCACTGATTTACAATTGCTACAGTGACGATTCAAAATTGCTACAGTACCGTGCTCGAGGAAGAAGATAGTGAATAGTGATTTTGCTACAGTGCTACAGTACCGGGAATAGTAATTTGTGAACCGTTTTTCTACAAATGACTTTTTCGACAAATTAGGCTTCTTCTTTCTCTTATTCTATGTCTAGCTAATTTTCTTATCAAGGCTAGATGAAGCCCTAAATATGTATTATTACTCTTGATTGTTTAATGAAATTAGAGTTGATATGATTGTTCTTAATGCGATTTCATGTTTCATAATTCGATCTAGTGCTTGACCATAGACTGGTAAGATTATGACTGAAATTTGATATTGATATTTCCTGTGTCTAGATAATAACAGGTTTGTATTGATTCTATGCCCGACCAAAGGATAGAATTAATATATTATTCATAGTGAATGAATTTTTCGTGTCTGACCAAAGAACGTGTAGTGAATTCACTGGTAATTTGTGTGTCCGACCAAAGAACATGAATTACCATATCATATCATCTTGTGGAAATACTAATTGAGAGTAATAATTGCATGTTTAGTGGTGGATTCGACGCTTTGATATTCTTATTCATTTGATTTCTCAGTAAAATTTATTTCTTTAGTTAATTAAAATCATAAAAATTCAATCTTTCATTAGAATTAGATTAATCTTCCAAGTCCTTTGGGTTCGACCTCGTTTCCACTAGACTATACTGAGTCTCGTGCGATTGCGAGTAAAAATAGTTAAAAATTCAATCAATCAATTGCCATTGACTCGAGGTGGCTGACGATTCTGAACATTGGTTCGGTTTTGCTACGGCTGCTGCTTTTGTTGCTTGAATGGACGATCCGATTGTTGTTCCTGAAATGTTTGTCTGTTGGACGCTTTCACTTATTCTTCTGACTCTTAATCTGGTTGCTCTTTCTCTCCAACGTCCTCTTGAAATGGTCCTCCAAAATAGAAGCTAGTTCTATAGCTTTTGCCATAGTGGTCGGATGAGAAGCCAACACCTTCGACCTCAAACCATCCTTTAGCCCATCAACAAAATGCTGAGCCTTAACTAATTTGTTCGGACATGCGTTTGCAGCAAATCGTTGCAGCTATTCAAACTTAGTCATATATTGCAGCACCATCATAGATCCTCGAACTAATTCGAGGAATTCTTTCTCCTGTCGGCGTTGAATATGAGGAGGAAAGTACTTCTTGTTGAATACCTCCTTAAACTCGTCCTAAGTAATGTATGGCCCAACAACAAAGTTATTGCATTCGGCGGACTCCCACCAGAACACAACTTCTCCAACAAACAAGAATGTCTCAAAAATCACTGGCTCAGCTACAGATACCTTCATTCCCTTGAAAATCCTTTCCACTAACACCAGCCAATGCTCCGCCTTCTCCGGATTGTCCTTTCCAGAGAATTCCGGTCCGGCCCTTTTAAACCTTTCCAACGTCGGCGCTTTTTCATGACTGCTACTTCCACCACCATTCCTCAATTCTGCGGCCAACTGCCTCACCATATCTGACATGTTTTGGCATGCGCCTGTTACGCATGAAAAATACATATTTTTATATGCCTTTTTACCTATCTATTAATCATATTTTTTAGTTAAAATCAAGTGGATTATTAGAAATTAGCTTAGTAATTAGGAATTAAATAAATAATGCTCTCTAAATGGCTCAATTTAAATGTGTTCCGAAATTTTATGAATTATTTGATGTGTTTAATGTGGGACATATTTTATTTATGTAGGTTCAAGTGCTCGGACTAATGAACGACCATTAGGCGGGTTTTTGACGTGCCAAAGTGACCCAAGAGCTGAGATCAAGTGCATAAAAAATATGTACGGGTGTTCACATTCGATCCGGCGGATGAGATTCTTACAACGGTTTTTATTTGAGCAAAAGAAAAAAAAAGAAAAGAAAGGTCAGTGGTTCGGTCTGTCGGTTCAGTTGAAAGAAAGAAAAAAAAACAAAAGAGAAGAACCTGAGCTAAAGGCTTGGGTGTTCTAATCGAAGAACATAGCAGAGCTCGAGCTTTGCTCAATCGATGGCGAAATCAGATGACGGCGGACTGAGGGCCTGACCTTGGGAGCGGCGATCGACAAAGGTCACGGCGGTGCGACGAGAGGTCCTGACCTCGAGGGCAGTTTGAGGCCGTGATCAAGAGAAGCAGACACCCATGGGCAGAGCTCGAACGCTAGGGAGCGGAGCAGACGGCCATGGTTCGATGGCGATCATTATTTTCAATCACTCACATTTTTAGGTTCATGATTCTCACAGGACATCTAGATGGCCACCTTATTCTTACACCTATGGGTGGTGCCTGCACAGTTAGAAGAAGTAGTGAATGAACATCCACTGAGTCCAGACTTAGATATTCCAGTCGCCTATCCCTGGGTACCATTACTACCACATCAGTTGGCGGAGAGAGTGGATGACCCACCCTTAGGTGAGCTTGATCCTCGGGGACCTATATTTGCTGTCAGTGTTGTTCCCATCCCATATCCTTTTTTGTTCCCCAGAGAGTCTAGGTGGGAGATATTGAAGAGAAGGCTGGGAACATTAATTTGCAATTTGAGAGATGTCACCTAGTCATATTTTTGTTCTTTATGGTCTCACGTTAAATCCTTGGCAAAATCTACAACATCAACTAATGAGTGAATTAATAGTTGTGTCTGCCTGAAGACGTTAAACTTAGCGCTATTGGGAGGCAACCCAAGTTTTCAGAGTTTTTATTTTTGTGTTTATTTCTTATTTTGCTATTCTTGTGCTTCACTTGTTCTTTTTATTTTGATAGATAATACAGTTTCCAATGGAGCCGAGGTACTATCTTTCATTCCCTCCTTTATTTATTTTTGTCAGTACTTATTTCATTTTTTTTACATTGAGGACAATGTTTCATGCAAGTTTAGGGGGTGTAGGAAGATATTTGTTTAGGATAACATAGTTCCTTTTTTTTACTAATTTTGAATTTTGCTAAAAAAATTAAAAAATTAAAAAAAAGAAAAAAACTGAAAAATAAAAAAAAATAGTTTTTATGTTGTTTGCTAGTATTTTCATAGGTTTTGATAGTTTATCCATTCATGATGCATACTTTAATTTTTAGTAGGCTAATTTACATTGGAAGTGTGAGTAAAAATATTGAAGGATAGAGACACTTAAATGAGAAGTATCATTCTGTTACAGTCCTCTTAGATTAAGTGCTTGAGCTAATAAAACTCACTCACACACACTAGTTACATAAAGTAATACCCTCTAGAAATTTGTTGAGTACTAATCTGCAGTGGGATAACTTTGGTTGAAGTCATTAGTTGATACATGGTTATTGTTGAGATTAAACGATCATGATAGACCATTTACTGGGCAATATAGAAGAGGCATGGACCGGAAATAGGTTGAGAGTATAATATAACCTAGACAAAATAAATGTCACTGAAAAATAATACATATATGCAAAACAAAACAGCTCAAGGCTGCTTAACTTTATAGGATTAACTTAGGCTGATGCTCAGGTCTATAGCTATCCATACTTAAAACCTAATGCCCTAAGCCAACTGGTTGGGAGTCATTGGCCTGAGTTATTATTAAACCTAAACATCTTGAAGTTAAGCATTGCACAGTCTCGTAAAAAAATAGAGTCTATGGTGTATTATCCTCTCAAATCTAGAATGTTGGACCCGAAGAAGGCACGTAAGCATTTGTTATATCATGAACCTAGAGATTGGGATGACTATGTAGATTATGATGTTCTTTGACTAATGGGTCTCACTGGATATGTGTAAAACAGAGATTTAGAGTATATTACTAGAATGTTCTCCACCGTTACTATTTAAATTATCATGACATATCATATTGAACAGAAATTTCTAAGAGGAAGGTGTAGAATAAAACAACTTGCTTGAGGGTTTCTATATTCCAGTTGAATATAAATGTAAGTACGTGTGGTTAGTTTTCTTAAGTATTGCAGTGTGTATTTGAAGGGATACTAGGATTGTGTATCTTGTAGTATTTAGTTTGAATTCTTTTTTATTTAAATAAATAATAATAATTTTATAAATACATGTTTGTAGGTAGCATGACTGCAAACCCTCACGAGACTTCACTCGTCTAGCCAGGGACATGTGGGGATTTAAAAGGCTTGTTGCATATGCTAAATGCAATCGTGATTCCCTACGACAGTGGTATTTATTTTTTAGTAGTGTTTCTGTTCTTGTTTTTATTTTGTATTTTGCTTAAGGACTAGCAAAATCTAGGTTTGGGGGTATTTGTTACGCATAAAAATATACATTTTTATATGCCTTTTTACCTATCTGCTAGTCATATTTTTTAGTTAAAATAATGAATAAAGTGGATTATTAGTAATTGGTTTAGTAATTAGGAATTAAATAAATAATGCTCTCTAAATGGCTCAATTTAAATGTGTTTCATAATTTTATGAATTATTTGATGTGTCTAATGTGGAAGATATTTTATTTATGCAGGTTCAAGTGCCATTAGGCGGGTTTTTGACGTGCCAAAGTGACCCAAGAGCTGAGATCAAGTGCATAAAAAATCTGAACCGTTGATGATTTACTTAAGAGAAGACGGACGTGGAATTAAAGTACGGCCGTTCACATTCGATCTGGCGGATGAGATTCTTACAACAGGTTTTATTTGAGTGAGAGAAAAAAGAAAGAAAAGAAAGGTCAGTGGTTCGGTCTGTCGGTTCAGTTGAATGAAACAAAAAAAAAACAAAAGAGAAGAACCCGAGCCAAAGGCTTGGGTGTTCCAGTCAGAGAACAGAGCAGAGCTCGAGCTTTGCTCGAGCAATGGCGAAATTAGTCGAAGGCGGACTGAGGGCCTGAGCTATCAAGAGAAACAGACACCCATGGGCAGAGCTCGAAAGCTAGGGAGCAGAGCAGACGGCCATGGTCCGATGGCGAGAGCACTCGATGACGACAACCATGAAAGAGGAGCACAATCGGACAATTTGGCTGCGCTATCAAGAGGAACAAAGAAGAAAAATCTCGATTTGGAAAGACGCGTTTGGAGAGCCGAATCGGGAAAGTTAGAGATGGCGAGGCAAATCGAGTTGTAGCTCTAGATCAGAATCGTAAGTGTTAATTTCGACTTGATTAAAGATTGCAAAAAATGTCAGATTTTGGCTCAGATGGGGAGAGCTCCAGATTTTGGGAAATTTGGCCCTGTTTCGGAATGGCTTAAAGGTGGGATTTTTTGCTACAATTGGATGAGAACTCGAAAAGGAAAGGATTGGATTTTGGGGGGGGGGGGAGAGAAGAGGACTGCCTTGCAGACTGCAGCATGTAAAAAACAGAGCAGTAGAGACGGAGAGAGGGCCGGCGGACAGACGACTAGAAGAGTTCTTTTTATTTTTTTCCAGTTAAAAATTTTGTGTTTTCTGTTTCATCATTTTCATTCCGATCGTGTATTACTTTGAAGGAGTGTGTTCAAAACTGTTTCTGCTAGAACCGTCGACCGAGAGAACAGTTATGTTATTTTTCATTTAAGGTCTGAATTTCTGTAAGTCAATTTTATTTTCTTTTATTGAAATGAGTTTAATTATGCATTTTGCCTTCTAGTTATTATGTTTGGCTAAATTAGTTGCTAAGGCTGTAGTAAGTGTAGAGAATTTCGTACATGTGAAAGTTGATGTTTTTTCTCCTAGACTTGCGTGATAGTGTTTATGCGTTCCTGTGTTAATTGCTTAGTTAATTACGAATATAGCATCAATCATGTTTTTTCTATGATTTGGGATTACTATTTCAATGCATGCTTGTAATAGTAATTAATTTAATTAGTCGGTAGTTAGTTAATCAATTTCTACAAAATTCATAATTAATTCAAGGGTATAGTTAGGGTTCGAATAGATTTCCGCCATACAAGTCTCTGTGGGTTCGACCTTATAAAATTGTGCGACTGTACTCGAAATACGATTCGTACACTTGCGAGTAAAATTAAGAAGATTACTTAAAACAACAACAGCACCCTCTTCCTGTGAAGGGTTTGCTAAAACATTAGGGTGTCTCTCCCGAATTCACCATCTTCGATATCTACTGTGAAGGAAAGAAGATGAATTATAATTTCACTTAAAGTTCAATTTTAATTCATCCCTCATTTCTTTGACTCCTACACGATAATCTCACACATGAAAACAACAATACCCACAATCCAACCACACGATCACACATTTAATCAAAGAACTTTTATTCGTTACCAAAATAATTCCTACACTGATTCCCTGGTGTATAGATCGGGGTTTTATTACAATGAAACTTCTAAATCTGAAGTTTTCCTAACATTTCTTCCTAAGTTCTCACTTTCAGAGGTAATCATCTAACATTTCCAATGGAGCTGGCATGAACTCTGGATGCAGCATGTACTCCCACATAGTCATGGGTGGCCACCTATAACCCATAGATCTGAACATTGCATGTAAAGTACTCCATAACTCGGCATCGATCCCAACCCGAATATAGATCGGATGTTCCCTGATGATGCAGGGCTCTTAATCAAAATAAATGGGTGAAGACCCGTCCTCAAAATCTAATCGAATCTTGGGCGACAATGGTCCCCACTCCATCCACCCACTCTACCGGGAAGTCTACATCCATAGTAGGGTCATAGTCTAGGTATGGGTCATACTCCGGGTCACTCCTAGGTAAAGGCTTTACGTCTGCCGCTTGTGTCATGCCCCGGCACTACCCATGACTGCAGTCATGGGTGGTCCAAGAGCCGGTCCAGCGAACGGGGGCAACGGTATTAGAAAACTGTGAAAGAGATAGTGGAAGACTTATGCCCCCACCAACGGGCGGTCTAACTAACAGAGTTATGCACAGCTTTGAGCAAGAGTAGATAAGTAGGACAAAAGATGGAATTTAACTCCAAATTAGTCCATTAGTCTTAAACCCACATAGTAAAATCCTGAGCCACACACATGGCTCGAATATAACAAGTCTAGAATAGGTCTGAACACAAGTACCAACATACACAATGTTCCATACTCAAACAAAGAGAAATAGAAAAGAAACAAAATAAGTACACAGGCTTCCATGCCTAATCCCATGCTCTCCCAGATAGTTCCTCATAAAAGGGGTCCTGTCCATCTGCGTGTCACACCACGCAGCCCCAAAACAAAACAAGGAAAGAGGGGTGAGTATAAAAAACTCAATAATGATTTTGATATAATCGGCGATAATCAGAAAACATCACAGCATGACGATATAGCAATTAAGATCCATAATTGACATGATACACTATTTTCTTATCATGCACTCATATCACATAAACCTGCATAATAGTATCTCAATCACATACTTTCTGATCATGCATTCATATCACATAGACCTGCATAACATTGTCTCAATCACTTACTTTCTGATCATGCATTCATATCACATCAACCTGCATAATAGTATCTGAATCACATACTTTCTGCCCATGCATTCATGTCACATCTCATTCACCCTGCACGACAACGTGTCAAACACATGATACACAATCATGCATAGCATTCATAATACACATGCATCAACACAAATGGCGAAGCCTCCATCAAAGAGTAAACACAAGTGTTGCCACACAGGCAGGACACAGTCAAGGCCACGAAGGTGTATCATAGTCCGATTTTCACATAGGAAATGTACGAAGGTCGGGGTTGTTGGCCCCTAAAGCTGCTCGCCCTGGACGATCCTGGCCAAGGATGTAACACCTGGCCGCAGGAATGTCCAGGTGTAATTTGAGGATCAGCAGCTGGCTGGGGAGTTGACAAAACCAGCTACTCTGTTCGAAGGAGGTCGTCTAACGCAGTTGATGCTGGTTGGAGCTGAGGCGACCTCCGGCTATCTCGGGTAACGATGGCGAACCTCTAGCGTTCAACAACATCCGACGACCTCGACAACTCCGGCAACCTCCGGCGACCTCGACAACCTCCGGCGGACGATGATTCGACAACATGCAAGGTAGGATCCCATACCCTTTCATCAAGTTGACGGCGGCGGCGATAGGCTCGGAGATGGGGCTTAGGCGGCGAGCTGCGGCGGTGAGGGCCGTTGTCTCTCGAGCCGCCAGACAGAGGAAAGGCAGCAGCTCTCTGCTGCTGCCAAAGGATTATGGAATAGCAGAGAAGAGGATGAGGAGGAGGGTGTGCCGGCCGGACGACGACGTCACTACGACGACCGTCGTGACAGCTGCCACCCACGGATGTCCCAACTAGTTGTCTTCATGAAGAAGACGACCGGGTTGGTCCAAGGATAGGCTGGATCGGACCGGTTCAGTTACCAGACTAAACCGGTCCAGTAAATCGGCCGGTTCAGGCACAGACCGAACTAGGTTCGGTCCAGAGTCAGACCGAATCCGGTTCACTTATAGACCGAACCGGTTCATGCCTAGACCAAACCCGGTTCACACTCAGACTAGATTAGATTTGAACTGTCGGTGGACATCCACCGACAGTTAGAATTGATTACAACTGACGGTCGAACGTGATTGTGTGTGTATTTCTGTTCATTATGGTACATACAGAGCCAGTATGGTACATAGGCTCCTTTTAGTGATTTTGGGCTATTAGATAAATGATTTCAAGCCCTAATTGGCATATTATTTTTACGTGTTTGATGTTACTGTATAAAGGGCATTTGTCCCTCATTTTATGCTGACTGATAGCTGAGGACTAAATAATAAGGAAAACCCGACTAATAAACCTAGATGGTTTAGAGACTTAATCATTTTATGAAAGATAATAAAATGATGACTGAGGGCTAAGCTTGAGGGTTGGGAAGAACCTAATCAAGATAAAGATTAAAATGCCCTTGGGATTGGGAGTCAGAGTATGTGTGTGAGGGACTTCCGATTATGCGACCGAATGACTATTAAGTCAAAGGTCAGACTATCTGTTGAGCTATTGAGCCAACAGTTGTGAATTGTATGTTGTAACTCTAAAAGGGGTTCATTCTAGTTATACGTGATACATGTTAAGGATCACAAGGTATTGGTTGGGGTGGTGTTGCATCTTTCGACTGGTGGAAGCTCTGCCATCTATATCCTCTCTATGGATTTTAGAGAGCATTCACATCATCCCATTGGTGGAAGCTCTGTGTCATGGTACCTAACGAGGACCAACTTCTATTGGTCAGGCTTAAGCTGTTATATCTTTCTATGGATTTTAGAGAGAGCATTTACATGTTATTTTGGTCCATGTTTGCATCTTTCTATGGATTTTAGAGAGAGAGAGCATTACATATTCTATTAGCCAGGCTTAAGCTGTTACCTCTTCTCTATAGATTTTAGAGAGAGCTTTTGCATCTTCCCTTGATGGAAGCTCTGCACTCATCCTGAGCTGTGGTTGCCAGGTGGACTACTGTGCACATTGGAGGCGCTAGCATCCTGGAAGGCTGCGTTCTTCCGATCCACATCGAGCCCAAGAGCTGATGTGGAGCCAAACCCTTCCGACGGTTATACCTTCTAAGGTAAGGAATGGGCGAGGCAGTCACCCTTGAGGGATTCAGGGTGTACTGTGATTATCGGTATTAACCGGAGTGATAGTCATAGTGTTTTCGTGCTGTCTGTCATGTAGGTATGACATTCAGTGAGTCTGTCTTTATGGGACAAAGACTTAATTATTGAACTTGAACTTGGGAAGCAATAAAAGACTTTGCTTGAAAGATTAATAAAAGATTCAAGTGGAATTCTATAAGAGGTTGCACAATATGTTAATGCAAATCCTGGTTTATTGTAATGTTGACGACTGTGTTATGGTATCCCACTGAGTATTTTTATACTCAGCATCCTTATGTGATGTAGGTGCTGCTGTGGTAGATTGACTTCGCACGGCACCCGGGGATTTGTTGGCTTAGCCGTGAGAACGTTCAGGAAGCTGCATAGTACTTCTTCACTATCGGGTTTGTTCTAGACCTTGTTGTAAGGCGTGAGCGCCAACTATTTTCTAGTGTATTTTGAGATGGATGACAGACTTGCACTTAGAGGGCTTGAGTTGGTTTAATCGACTTTGCATCTTGTAATACTATATGTATGTATGGTTTTGTATCCATATTTGTGAACCCCAGTTATCACGGCCTAGATGCTTGGTCGAAAATTTTGAACTAATGATTTATCACATAGAGGAATAATCCTTTGATTTTCCGCTACTACTCTGAATTAAAAATAGTTTTAAAAATACGGGCCGTGATAGTTGGTATCAGAGCATAACCTTTATCTGCAAGTCTGGAAGTCCTCTTATGATATATCTAGTTATAGTTGTGGTTGTGGGTAGAAGTAGTGATAAGTGTTCTTATCCTGTAGGTTGAGATGGCACCGCATAAGAGAAACATCCGGACAGTGAAAATTTCAGATATTGGCAGAAGTAAAGATAGAGAATGCCAGCAGAAGGATCTCCACCTCCTCATCAGATGTCCCGCGAGGAGTCTACAGAAAGCAGTGGGGGACAATGGAGAACCTTCCATGGCGCATCGTCTTCTAACTTGGGAGTTGAAGGTGATGGGGATGTAATGGAAATGATTAGGGGACTAGCACAAATAGTGCAAGCTCAAGTGAAACATCGTCCTGATGCCAAGAAGAAAGCAGAGAAAGAGAAGATAACTCATCTTAAATTGTTCCAGTCTATGGCTCCAGCTTTTACGGGGAAAGAAACTCCAGAAAAGGCTGGGAGTTGGGTAAAAACTATCGAGAAGATTTTTTATTCTATCTCGGCGGAGGATGATTGTGACGACCGTAAATTTTATAGTATTTTCTTGGCTCAAAGGTATGCATTTATTTAAGTTTTCGAAAATCTTTTGAAAATTCAATTCCCACCGGAATCGATCGAACGCCGTAAAATTTGTGATTTTTTGAATTGATCTTAATCGGAAATTTTATTGGATTATATGATTCATGGTTGGCGTGGCATGTTGGTTTGGCTTCATTTGACCTAAGAATATTAGATAGGTATTGGTATGAAGTTTGTGTTATTCTTGGGAATAGAGTTAATTTGAGATTAATCAAAAATATGAATTAGATTTTACCTAAGTGGGTAAGTGGTGATTAATGGGAATTCTAAAAGAAAAACCCAAACCCAAACCCATTTGTGCTTGGGTCGGGTTAGCCTTAGTGGAGGTGGTTGAGAGATGGATTAATGGAAGTGGTTGATAGACAACACTAATTGACCCCCATTAACTCATTTCTTGTTAACCCAAGAGTCACTTTGAAAGTTGGAAAATCTGGAATTTTCTGCTGAATCTAAGCCATTGGTTTATGGATTGATCAAGGGTGGAGATTCATTTGAAAAATCTATAAATAGGCTAGTAGGGTGTGGTTTTGCTTGAGTGTTCAAAGCATTTCAAAACTGCTTGAACATCTCTCTCTCTCTCTCTCTCTCTCTCTCTCTCTCTCTCTCTCTCTCTCTCTCTCTCTCCCTCTCTCACTTTTTCCGGCCGGCGGCAACCTCTCTCCGGTGGTGGTTCGTGGTGGTCCAAGCAAGGTCGACCGGAGTGGTGGTGGTGCGACATTGTCAGAGTCAAGAGTGCTCGGGAAGTTTCGGCATCTACAACCAAGTAGGATGATTCTTTTCCCACTGTTTTTATTCTTTGATATTGATTGATCATAAGTCAAGATTGATTTCAATGGGATGATTGTTGATGTTCTTAATTGTGTAATTGTAAACTTTGATCTCTCGGTGTCGAAATCCTGAATTGATATTCCCCATGATTTTCTTGAATTTTGATAGCGTATGAGTTACTTCTCAATCACTTCTTAATGTTGAAAAGTTAGACTTCTTTGTTAATCCTGCTTGTGTTCCCTTTGCGTGTGATAATGTTATTTGTATATCCACGCTCTTTCTAGTATAAAGTTTGGATCTTTGGGCACTTCGGTGCTTTTCCGTGTTTGATATTTTATATTCTATACGTAAGTTGTTATAACTATTACTACCTGTAAAATATTATAATCGTATAATGTATAATGTATGACAATAAGAAATTATTCCCTATATGACTATTCCTCTGTGATTTCAGTCATGTTTGACACTTTGATCAGCGTATCATGAGTCTTGTAGTTGTCCGAAATTATATGTATCACTTGAATAATAAGTTAAGGAATTGACTATGCAATCGGGTTTTTAAAAGACTTTGGATAATTGAATCATAAACTGAGAATTTCAGAACCTATAAAGCTCTGTAAAAATCTTAAGAAACACAAGATTAAGGTCAGAAAAAGACCAATATGGGATTACTAAAGATAGTACAACAGCAAATAAAATATATCATAAGAAACTTGGTCTCGGCCAGGAGCAATCCTGCGCAGGCAGACTGCAGTAGAAAAATGATAACTAATTATACACTAATCAGAAAATTAATATTTTTATCAACCTGGAAAATAGACATCAGAGGCTATACTAGATAAAAATTTCAAAGATTGAATTAAATTGTACAGAACGTGGTAACCAGAGCAAGTGAGCTGTTCTGTTTTGGACAGAACACAGTTTCTGATTTTAAATGACTTAAAATCATAATAAACCTAAGATGCTTAAGAATAATTGATAATTAAGACTTTAATTAAGTCTAATATGATTTATAAGACTCTAAGAACAGTAACCTTAAAAGTATTTTAAGGTCTTAGAGCCAAATGAGGTGTCTCTTAATAATAGACCTTTTTGTTCTTCTCTTGGTCTATTTTTGACGTAAGAATAATCGAAGCTTGAATTCTATGTCTCTGACGTGGTCTACCTGAGACACGTCATTCTAAGACGGGAATTATCAATTCTAGGGTTAGATATGACTTTGAAGAAAGTGGACTTGAACTTTTGGAAAATCATGAGGTGTGTCTCTTTATAGTTGGGTCTCACTTGAGTTCCCAGACTAATTCATAATTTGATTTGGATTATGCTTTTCACTCCTATGAAGAGTCGGAACTTTAGAAAGTCTTGTTCTAAGCCTTTTGACAATAGGGCTAGTTGAATTGTTTCTCCGCTAAGTAGTACTTAAAGCTCTTAGTCGGAATCATAGTATGCTCACAAGCCATTGCTAGATCTTGCAAGATCTCCGATTTATTGAACCTCTGTAGTTCAGCCGATGGCGGCAACCACGTGCGCTTAGATTGTATGACATTACGGAAGGTCTGCAATCTCCGCCCATTGTGCCCGTAAGCACCGATGGGGCCAGCATCCCTAGACGCATGGCAAGGTTCCTCTGAAGAACCTCTAGGATGTTCTGGTATTGATGAAGATTTGAGAGCAGAAATTGTACTTTGACACTTTGGTTGTCCAATGTTTATTATCTTACCTTCACTACTTTATGAAAGTCTTTGAAGTATCTTTGACCTTAATGCGTCTTGAATGGCAGTTGGTTCCAGGTAAGTGATCTTAGTCCTTGTTGAACCTGAGTCTGTTAAACCATACATCTTTGGAGTCTTCTCTTATTTTCCAGTGTGGGTTTTCTGTATCCTACTGGGTATTTCCTATGGAATACTCACGCATCCTCTGATGCAGGATTTAAGGCGGAACAGAAGTGATGTTATCCAGCTGCAAGGTTTGATGGCTGAAGCGTAGAAGACTAGTTTCTTTATGTTTTGCTATTTTGATATTTGAACTTGCAGCCTGCGTGCCATTTGCTTTTTGTTGAATAATTTAAGTGTGTTTCAGATATTGTAATAGATAATTAGATTTTCTTTCAGTTATTCTACCTTTTGTAAGTGCAAGTCCCATAATATTTAAATGGGATAAGCATAGACTCGAGTATTCGGTCCGTCTCAGGTTTCCTACCCTATAACCGTCATTGGATTGACGCTTCCGCGTAAATTGGGTCTTGGAAATTTGGGGCGTGACAATGATAGTAAAGTTCGAATGGCAACTTTTGTTTTGACAGAAAATGCTGATCACTGGCGGAGTTCTGCCAAATGCACCTTCTTTAAAAATTGAAAAGTTGAAGAGATTACATGGGAGGAATTCTTAAAAGTTTTTAATGGAAAATATTTTCCGAGCCACATTAAGAAAGAAAAGATGCATGAATTCTTGGGTCTCATGCAAGGAAATATGATTGTATAGGATTATGACAATAAGTTTGTAGAGTTGAAGCGTTTCACCACCAAGATGGAGGATGATGGTGAAAGAATGGAGAAGTTCATTTATGGACTTAGAATTGGACTGAGAGAGAAAGTTATGGGAGCCCGAACTACTTCTTTTGTTGATGCTGTGGAGCAGGCTTATATTTTTGAGAAGAACCATGACAGGAACAGAGAGGAGTAAAAGGCTAATGCTGGAGTGGTCAAGAATGACTATGGATCGAAGGCTAAAAGATTTAGGATTGATGCTAGGAGTAGCAAGTTTGGTCAAAGACATAACTCCCAGGGTAAACAACAGAAGAGTTTTGAGCCGAGGCGGAAAAGCTCAGGACAGTTTAATGCCGGTCAGCAGAGGCCCTTTTTCCAGAGACCACAACCTCAATCTCAGGGGGCAAGTGGTCAGTCAGAGTGCTACTCTTGCGGAAAAATTCACCCAGGGCAGATTTGTGAGGCAAAGGATCGCATCTGTTTTTTCTGCCATAAGAAAGGGCACGTTGCCAGGTTTTGCCCTGAAAGCCTTCATTCATGGTGTCAAACATTATCAAAAACCCATCAAACCTTCTAGAATATTATCTTATACCATTCTAAGATAAAACCTTAAAGAAATCGGAGTAAAAGATTAGCATTTATTAAACTTGTCATTAGAGTCCTAAACAAGCAAATCTTAATCAAGAAAACAAGGAACACAAGATTTTACCATTCAAAGCTGAGATTAAAGAACCCATTACCTTTCTTGTTGAGAGTGAACTTTCAACCTCCTCCAACACCTTCCAAAAACATGATTTTATGTTAATACACAACTAATCTCGATTTAGCTTTGAAAATCAAAAGTAAACCCTAGATCTAGAGCTTTGGAAGCATAAAAACAAGATTTTGAAGATTAGGGCTTGGAAAAGAGAGATAAAACAGTGATTTTATGCTTTCAAAATGGATTGAAACAATAAAGGAATTCAAGATTAAGAAGGGTTTAAGAAAAACCTAAAGAAAGAAGCAAAGATTAAGCTAAACTCACCTCTAATTCTTTCCTTTTCGGGCCTAATGGGGATTAGGCTCAAATCTCCTGGCCAAGCCTATTCCCAATTTAGGAAATAACACAACACTTTCTTTTTATAGAAAAGGTTGGGTAAACCTAATTGAAATGTGGGGTAAAAATAGAGTTTTTAACTAAAATTAAAAAATTTGGCAATTTAACCCAAAATTAGGTCCAAAAAAATTCTGAAAATTTTTATAGTATCTTCCTTTGATGTCTGTGGCATTTTGGTCACAAAAACCTAATTTTGTCAGTGGGGCCCACAAGGGTCCCGTCAAACCGTAATTTTTTGAAAAAATTGATGAAACATCAGAAAAATTCCAAAAATTCAAGTTTGATCCAAAATCACTTAAAACTCATGATTGTGAAGTTGGTTTTAATTAAAACCTTTATAAACCTCAATTATTTTTGAAAACCACTAAATTTAAATCAGGAAACGCTTAAAGCACGCGCTAACAATAAAATAAACTGATTCAAGATGAGGGTCTTTACAGCTTGGTTCTGGATATCTTCTATATCAATCCTTAGTGGGCCAGCTTTTGTTCCCACACCTACATCACCTTTTTTCCATTCTTCTACCCACTGCTTAGCAGTTTCTTGTTTCTCACTCTCATAAATCCTTCCACTTCTCGTTCTAGCTATTAGACCTATACAAAAAATATCATTAGTATACTTATAAAGTAAGATTCATAGTCTCTAATCGATTCTTCTAGGTTTTCGTAAGTCTTCCTCTACTCCCAATCAAGTTCTACTAAATCACTTCATATATTAATAATGTTCCTAAGACTGTAATAAACTGAATTGAAGCTCCGATGCCAAGCTGTCACGCCCTAGAATTTCAAACCTCTATCGGAGTGCGGAAGCCAACAATAACCAATATTCTTGAGGCCAAAACCCAGGCACGCAACTGAACAATCGAAACAACCGCCAATTACGCCATCTCAACAGGATGTGTAATAGACAATACCAAATTCAGTTATTCAGTCTCAAAGAAACCATTACCAATATAAATGAAATGATCCTACTTAGTCTTATTACAGCTGATAATTTAAATAGTCAATAAATGAAAACGTCAAATCTTTGGCACAGATTGGCCATCAAATTCATAAAGTTCTTCAAAAGTAAAGCAATAGATAATTCTCAAAATTCTTCAAAATGGTCAGCAACACCTTCCTGCAACTGCAATTGTACTGAATCATTCCTTTTCCACGCCTGCATCAGAGGATGCATGAGTACTTCATAGAAATACTCAATAGAATGTAAAAACCCACTGAAAGTATGACAAACAGCATGAAGAAAGGTATATCAAATGAACAAAGAAGTATTCAATAACATCTAGATTGAGCCTAAGGTTTACTTTACCTGAGAGAGAAGGTCAGTCAACGACAATTCCTGACTCGCAAGTATAGGGAAAGATTAACAATCAATATAACTCCGAGCAATCAGTGTAAGGAGAGAATTTACCATAATCAAGAATCCGAACATCAAAAGTGTAGGGAGAAGATAATCAAATCATAATACCTTCAGGCATCCATAGTGCAAGGAGACTCAATTTTTGCTCGATGAACTTACCACTCGCAAGTTGCTAATTACTAGAATCACCCTAGAGGTTCTCCCTTCGGAACCCGGCCACGTCTAGGATGCTGGCCCCATCAGTGCTTACGGATATAATGGGCGGAGACTGTAGACCTTTCATAATATCATATAGTCTAAACATACGTTTAAGCCTCCCTTCGGGCAGGAACTAGGTTCCATAAATAATCGAAGATCTCGCAAGATCTAGCAATGGCTCGTGAGCATATTATGATTCCACCTCGAAGAGATCCTCTCAAGGTCTCTAGTGGAGAAACAATTCAATGTCAAACTAAACAATATCTCAACAATGGCAGCAGTCGCAACTCTTTGAAAATCACGGTATCTTTTACCATTAGTTGACTCACTCTAGGAGTACGAATAGATCATCAATATCTTTCATCAGAATATGACTCACTTCAAGAGTACCACTGAGATTTACATATCTCAAATAACAAAGACTCATCATAGGAGTATAGATCAATTTCCAATACATTTGACACATACTTCATGCATAGCCCTAGATAGGAACATTCCAGAAAATACCTGGGTTTACGATTTATGACTCCAAAGTCAAGAATGAGAATAGGTTTTTGATAGTTTGATATCCAAATAGAAACTCAAACCGACACCAAGCTATATTCCAAAATCAGGAACAATGAATATGCTAGATCACTTAGAATTAACCCATACTATTGGTTTTTTTACTCATCTAATCTTACTGTAATAATTCTTAATCAGTAGTATACTGTAAAGAAATGACACTTTGATTCTTATTATACAATATCATTTAGTATTATTAAGTATTAGTGTCTTAACCCTAATTTTAGCAAACTGTCTTATGCATAACAGCCCACTTCCGACTACTCCTACAATCAGCAGTACAGTTGTAATTAACCTCTGAAATGTTTATTGTAATTAACCTTTGAGTCTAGTTTCTAACCTCACAGACGGTTTATTTTTCTGTAATTAGTTATGATTTTTACAGCACGAACTGTCGGCACAAAAATAGTACTGGCCAAGATTACAATTCATAATCATACTCACATATCTCGAGTAACTAACCCTTATTAGAGTTACTAGAGTCTTATCAGACTTAATTACTCCTCTCCTAGGTTCATTACAGATCCTAGAATGTTCTGGAATTTCATAATTACATACTTTTAACATGCCTTTTATCACATGTAACAGTTTAGGCAACTACCCCTTTGATAACAAAGACTGTAATACCAAGACATCAATTGTTAATCAATTGGATCAACAAAATCAGAAAATTACATAACAAGTTTGAGACTTTTTCGTGTCAATACGATCAATAAAAGTATCAAGCTTAAATGATGTTCCCATCTAAGGACTAGTATGCAATATTAAAAGATAAATCAATATGGTTGTCAACATTCATAACTCATACTCATAATCACATGGAATTTCTCTTTGAACATAGCAAACGCAAAGATACTTACTGATATGAGACCAAATATTCATGAAATATTCATAAGAATGAATCAAAAGAGTATTGAAAGAATAGGTAGGGAAAAACTATCCTACCGACTTAGATACGCGTGATTCGTATGTCCTCGCGTAGCTCTTCTTCTCCTCTTCGCAACGTCACTTCTGGCCAATGCAACGGAACTTATTTGAATCAAGGAAGAGGCTTGAAAGCTTGTTGGATTGGTGTAGGCAAAAGGAGAAGAAAAGGCAAGGGGGTCGCACTAGGGTTTGGGCGTGCAAGGCATGGGCCGGCCCTCCCTCTCTTGTGGCTTAAAATACCAAATCCTGCACAAAATATGATATCTCCCTTATTAAGGTCCCTTCCTAATCCTAATTCCAGACCTCCAATGAGAAAACTCCTTCAATTTGGGAAGGACGTCCCTATCTTTTGACTCCTTCTTTGGTTAGGATTTGAGATCTTTCTATATGATACTCTTCTTATTCAAGTCCATCTCATCCCTTAACTAGGAAATTGCCAAATCTTTTCACAAGCCCTTGGACGTCCTCCTATTTGGCAAGCTCCTCTCTGATTGGCTAATAAAGAGTGACAATATTCTTCTTTAATTAAATATTTACTCTCATATTTAATCTTAACCGAATCTGTAACTTTCTGATTTTAACCAGAACTTTCCTTATTTATCGCGAGTAGATCAAATCACTTCTTCACCAAGATTCGCTCCAACCAATTAACAAACTCTTGGTGCCATTCTCATACCATTTAGATCATCCCAGCCTGCAGAATACCAGTCAATTATTAGATATGAAAACATAGAAAATTAAATGTAATGGTATGGTGCCCCAAGCCTATACCCACGTGGCCCTGCATCCAGTGTCTCTGCGTGAAGGCACGAGTCCCACGGTCACATGTTTTCGATGTCCCGCATGCGCTACACGCTACTCCATCTCGCGTAGACCACAAACCACATGACTTAACCCTTTCATCGCACTCACTCGCAAACTTTCATGAGTCACGTCCTCTCACTGGCATCTAGGTGCACCTGACATCCAGGTGGCCCTGGTGCCTGGTCCTCCGTCTGCTGAACGACGTGCACATATAACTTACCAAATATAGTTTGTCACCTTACCATGATTCAATTTAATAAATCATGATACTCAAACGAGTCTAGGCTCTTTGTACTTGTACCCTAGCACCTGGTCCCACTCCTGGCTTCAGGTGTACTCAGCCCCTGGCGCTAGGCCAGTCTCAACGCCAGGTTGAGCCCAACGCCAGGGCTAGTCCTCGCGCCCTGGTGCCCTGCCTAATTTGGTAAATCGATTAAGCAATTCATCATGCAAACTGAAGGCTGTTTAATATTAATTTCCGGATTTTTCAGTGTGGATGTGTGAAACACGTCCTGAGGAGTTTCAGCTGAAAGTGAAAAAAACCGGAAATGAATAGTGAAAATGAAACATCCACTGTGGATGTTTTGCTTTTTTTCATGCCCCAAACGGCCCCTAAATTATATTGACCAATGAAAGAACTAAAGCTCCATGGTTGCCATAACCAACTTAACATAAGTAATCTTATTAATCATTCGCAGCCACTTAGAATCAGAATTACCATTTATCAGACTAGTGATATGAACCAAGGTAACAAAAATGTCCCTTACATCAATATCTGCTCCAGAATCATGCACATTGAGAGAACAGAAATTTTCACAGCTAGCCACTACTCGGTAACTCTGTAATGGTTCGTCAGAATAAGATGTCTGCACTCTCATGGTTGATTTGACACCTGTGGAAGAGCAGTGCTGCATCCGCCGGAAGCGGCCATTGAGTTATAATGGGAATGCACACAGAGATTGAGTTGTGCATTTATTACATCTTCCCTAAGCCATCGATAAGTTCCTAGAACATGAGCTACAACTGGGGCATATTCCTTTTCCTCCACACTGCAAATTATTGCACACTGCTGATGATCAATACAATATGCGAACTGTACATATGTGCCCATCTTGCTATCGATAAAGTATTTTCAAAACCCCCTAGGACACTTGGTTTAATTACCTCAAAATAGTAAGTTAAAAAGAAGACATTACAAAGAGACATTACAATTTCTTTATGATGACAAATTTTTAGATCAATGTAAAAATCTTACAATGGCAACTATTCCGAGGTGTAGGAACTTTTGAAGCTTATTCAGTAAATTTCCTTGAAAATTGTCAAGAGTTTCATCCAGCGCGACAGGAATACCAGTTTCATCACAGAACCTGAGTATATCTGCTTCAATTTAGACTGGTTCCTAAAATGAAAACAGAATGTATACTCGTTGATTTTATATACGATACTCCCACCGTAAAATTTGGAAACAATTGATCAGGAATGTGCAGAAATCATTGATTCAGAAACGTTCTACATATCATAAGAGGCAGACCTTGGACTTCCCAGAAGTCTCTAGTCTACTTGACATTATTGAGCCAACCAGTAATCGGTTATGTTCGTTCATACCAACCAACTCTCACGGTCCGTATTTTTAAAACTATTTTAAAATCATAGTAGTAGCGGAAAATCAGAGAATTATTCCTCTATGCAATAAATCATTTGTTAAAAATTCATCGACTAAGCATCTAGGCTGTGATAACTGGGGTTCAAAATTATTGATACAAAACCATATATAAATGTAATATTATAGATGCAAAGTCGATTGAACTAACGCAAGTCCTTCATGTGCAAGTCTGTCATCCATCTCAAAATACACTAGAACATAAAAGAGACTAATGCCTACTTTGAAGCTGTCAAGTCATCCTCACTCTCGATCATCTACCATCAAGTGCCACATGAAGACAGTCTTCTACTAAAGAACCTGCATCACGAGTGGATGTTGAGTATAAAAATACTCAGTGGGATATCGTAACATAACCTTTTATGCAGTATATTACAGAGTTCTACTTGATTCTTTTATTATTCTTTGAAGTAAAATTTTTTATTGCTTCACAAGTTCATGTTCAATAATTACATCATTGTCCCATATAGACAGTACCAATTTCATCAATATCTCTGCACTGCAATAGCTGATCCAAAATACGATCATCATAGCCATGTCACATGGTTTCCAATGCCGGGGCTAAGTGGTCCCAATGGCTTTTAGGATAACCACTATCCCTTCCAACCGCGTGGAAAAATGCCCTCCATGGCCGTGGGAATATGCTCATGTGGCTACACACTCTCAAACTCACGCCGAAGTGGTAGCTTACCCTTCTTTACCTTCACATCCAACGTGCTCCGACTATGGAACTCATGGCCATAGTTTCTGAGTCACTGTCATTCAAATACTGCCTCACAATCCCAATGACATTTTAGTCATTATTTTGATTAGGTTATTCTCGACCCTCAAGCTTAATCCTCATCTCATCATTTTATTATCTTTCATAAAATGATTGTCTCTAAACCATCTAGGTTTATTAGTTGGGTTTTTCTTATCATCAAAATCCTCAACTATCCAAAATATGATCATCATAGTCATGTCACATGGTTTCCAATGCCGGAGCTAAGTGGTCCCAACGGCTTTCAGGATAACTACTACCCCTTCTAGCGTGGAAAAATGCCATCTATGGCTGTGGGAATATGCTCATGTGGCTACCCACTCTCAAACTCACGCCGAAGCATGGTAGCTTACCTTTCTTTGCCTTCAAACCCAACGTGCTCCGACTATGGAACTCATAGCCATAGTTTCTGAGTCACTGTCATTCAATCCCAATCCCAATGACTCACAATCCCAATGACATTTTAGTCATTATCTTGATTAGGTTATTCTCAACCCTCAAACTTAATCCTCATCTCATCATTTTATTATCTTTCATAAAATGATTAAGTCTCTAAACCATCTAGGTTTATTAGTCAGGTTTTTCTTATCATCAAAGTCCTCAACTATCAGTTAGATCAACATACATAAAGTCAAAGACAAAAGCCCCAAAATATAACAACATAAAGTACATAAAGATTCTACACCAACTGGGCTTGAAATCATCTATCAAAAAGCCAAAATGATAAAAATTGAGCCTATGTACTATGATGGCTTTGTATGTACCCAATCGTACTACAATACACAGATAGTCAGACGCTACCGTCAGTTGAAAATAGTCATAACTGTCAGTGGATGTCTTCCAACAGATCAATCCAAACCGGGTTTGGTTCACAGATCTATTTTGGTTCACAGCCAGACTGATTCAGCAGTGAACCGGTTGTCTTCCTCATCTTCACCAGTCTGTTCCAGTTGCTCCCGATGGCAGTAGGTTGAGCCGCCGCTGGCTGGCCTCTCCGGCGGTGGGTCGCCGTTACGGCCACTGCCATTGGGCCCTGTCGCCCGATGGCCTCATCTCTCACCTATTCATCTGGAACCATTTGGCGGCTCGAGCGCCGGCGACTCGCTGCCAAGGCGACAACTTTTCAGGCCGACGAGCCTCGTGGGCCATTTCTGGCCTCATCCTCGCTTTTTCGCCGTCTACCCAAGATCTGGGTAAAACTGAGGAGAAAAAGGGTGGGTGCTTCCACTGGCGCTGTCATTGCCTCCATCGGCGAAAATACAATTAAAGCACAAAAACACAAAATAGATGAAAGAGGTACGAAATCCAACCTCTACGCGTGTTGGAGATCGATTTGCCGCCCACCGAAATGAATGGCATCGCCGGACTTCTCCTCCTTGCCGGTGCGTCTCCATCGCAAAGTCCAGGCGGAACGGCGACATCGCCCATCGCCGTCGCAGACTCATGGGTCGCCGACTGTGGCTCGGCCACCCCTCGGCTCCCCTTCTCTCTATCCTTCTCAGCTACCCCTTTTCAGAACCAGTAAACCCGTTTTTAAAAACAGCTGAGGCTGAGTCACCACAGCCTCGACAGATGGCTTTTCTTTCGTTATAGGTGTTACACCAACAAAAGAAACCATCTTTCCAAATGTTCTATAACATCCTAGTAAACCAAGATTCTAATAACCACCTCCATGTCTTGTTAAAAAACTCAGCATCCTATCTAAATTATCTTTCCTACAAAAGTACAATGAAAGCCAATATACCTCAATGTACTGCAGGTTATAGGGCTTAACATTATATCCGAATCGGATTGCTTCATCGTATGTCCATCTCTGATTAGCATCTACACGGACTTCAACAGAACACCCAATTGCCTGCCAGATTTCTTTGATAACAGCAATATCTTCAAGAGGATGTCCTCCACGTGCATCCTGCAGGGTTATCACCAAACACCAATTATTGCCTGAACAACACTAACAAATGCAATTTCGTGAGTCCTCAGCATCAGTCATCAATAGTGTCAAATTTCCCTGATCTCGAAAAGATAGTGGTGAGGGGGAACAGGAGGTGAAAATGAAGATACATCTCTTACATTAATAATCTTTTATAACATTTGTGGTCTATCAGTATTTTGAGTTGGTAAAAGATACATTTTTCATGTCTTCATGATTTATTACATATATATATATATATATATATATATATATATATATACTCTCCCTCCGTCCAATGAAGCCTATCTGCAGTTGAAAAAAATATGGATCCAGCGTTAAATGGCTGACTTTTCTTCCTGACCAAAAACACGGAGGAGGCTCTTTCTTTATGCGGGCCTCTCAGTCCAATAAATTTCACCCATTTTCTAATGCAGACAGGCTACATTGCACCAAGGGACACATGATTGTTTTATATCAATACTAGTGTAATAATAGTGTTTTTCGTTGTGTCCTGCTTCCATATAAAAGCAGATGGTTTTGTTTGTTACCAGCGACCATATCAATCTTCCATATACAACCATCATCTCATGAAGCCAATGCGCATAGTTGGAGAAGTGTGTGATAAAGAGATAATGTTGAACCTTCACCTCAGTATCCTTCAATGGACTTTGTACCATCATGTTGATACTGATAAGACTCAAATCTGGAACAACGTCCATGCCCCGACCTCAGACAATGGATATGTGATGATGAGATTTAAGGCGTATATGATGATGATTAGTGTTTTTAATTGCTAAATACGATATTTATTTCTGATCGTTGAGTACTATTCCTTAATCTCTTATCCTGGAACTTCGAAATTTGTAATATTGGACTAACACATCAATATTTTAGTAGTATTCCTCGTGTAAGTGTACATAAAAAAATGTCAAAGAAGCTGAACTGGTAGTGTAGCACAAGTTTCTCACTTCCTGGAATTGGTCCTTTAATTTTGAAAAGGCAGTGGTTGTTGACAACAATTTAGGTTAATATTCAGAGCATAGATCTGTTTGTCTTCCTCTTAATTTTAAAATAAGAATTCCAGCAAGGAGAGCATTCCATCACAGGTATGCAAACAAAATATACAATAGATGTATGAAAGCCTAAAAACTTAATCTTCAAAGTTCCCTTGTCCACAAAATATTTATAGTTATAGCAGACACTAGAAATGTCAATCAGTCATCACCTTCAGTTTTATTGTAGTGAATCCTTCATCAACCAATTAAGATACAAAACGGGCAACCTCCTCGGGGGATCCACTTGAATCAACAAGGGCACATATTGGAACCCTTGATTTGTTAGCTGCTATACTTTGTTCAACTGCAGAGATTTCCGAGGAAATGCTTTTGCTCCCTAAAATTACATCAGCCAAATACAAAGCTCGTGTTGCTGCTAAAGCATTTAGAATGGCCATCTCCAGTAGACACCTCACACTTGGAAACAATGAAGAGGGCTAGAAAAAGATAAAGCACAAGAAATTATCAACATTATTGGCTTATACTGTTCATTATGCATATTACATTCATCAAAAGTTAAAAAGGAATTCCTAAGTTTCTCCATATCCAGTGAGATAAAGAACCCTTGAGTCAAGGTAGGTAACAAGGTAACTAAGCCGACTTAATCACACTAAGAAGAAATCTCAGCTGCTCTTCAATATCCACAAAGTCCTCTTTGTGAATTTCAATTGGGGCAACCTGAAGAAGCAATTTAACATTAACATCATCACCATCAGTACAAGGCATTATTATTTACTTTTGAACTGCGATTTGAAAGCCTGGATAAAGGAGGCATGTTGGAGAGAGGAGGGATATCCAGCTATTTATCTTGCAATTTCTACTAGACATGATTAAGCAAGCGGTGTACATGAAAATTTAGATGTCATACTCACGAAATTGTCCTTTCACAAGAAAAATTTCATATTATTCAGAATAAAAAATGACAACATAATGATTACAATGTCTAACATGGAAGTCAATTCATATACTTTTGTTCAATGTTGATTAAGCCACCACTTCCCTCCTCCCCCCTCCTCTCTCATATTGTAAAAAGACATTGACAGGGTAGTTATCGTAGACTACTTAAATCACGAGAAAATGTTCACATACTAAAACAATTGGTGGATACAAACCTCTCCTAGTCCTACACAACCATTGTTAAGAGCTACCATGAGAAATGAAACCATCTTCATAAACACTGGCACAGTTAACGACTTTAGCTGAAGTAGGAGGTGCATCTAGCTGTATTCTCCGTCCAATACTGTTACACATGAGTGAACTCAGTCATGTTCCTCACTTTGAGACCACTAAGTTTACACTGGACCATCTAGCTTAATTGTTCTTATATTACAAGTTTAATTGTCTTAGCTAATTTCTTTCATTTTACTTACTAGCACCCTTTTGAGTACTCAATCCACTTTGTTAAATGCAGACTTTACCTAGCCAAGAGAAGTCCCTTGACTGCCAATCATCCTTGCCTTAGATTACCAGACACTGCTTGATTTTTTTCCCTAGTATTTACTAGCAAATTTGATCTATAATGGAGATATTTACACGTTATAACAGATCACAGACATATTATTAATAGATTCTACCAGACACTTCTTGACTCCTTTACTTGGAATTTACATAATTTCATGATTACTCTTCATTACAATCTCGGAATTAGTTTTGCTTTTATATTACTATATAGCTTCGTCCCCTCTTTAGAGGATTGCGACATCTGGCATAAAAACTTGCCACTATGTTTCTTTGTATGGATTTTATACCATTTTGATTCTGATAAGAGTCAAACGTGGTATATCATCCATGCTGCCGACCCCAGATAGCTGGGATAAGGCGTATGATGATGATGATTAGTATATGGCTTGCAAGTTGCAACGTAGCTTTTGCTGATCTCATCTGTATAGTTATTTGATAGTAGTGTCCTGCGTCATTTCTGTTCCAAAATCACAAGAAATCAGCCGATTTGATTGAAATACTTGGAAAAAGAAAGACACCCTCCATTGTCCGTGATGGAACTCAATTATCGGATGATAACTATCTCTACATACTAGATACTAATACTGTTATGTATGTCTGGGTCACAGAATCCTAACATAATAGCTTTCACCCATTTTCAACTTCGCATGGCTTCCTAAACACCAACTCCAATTTGGTGATCAGTAAGGTCATAACATGAAAGATTTTGCTATCATTTACCTTCTTAAATTTCCCTTGTTCTAGTGTCATTTGCATTCTGTACTCTTCTGATTTAAGTGGTATCAAATGCATAAAACAAACATACAAAACAGATAATTCCAGGCTTCATATCTCCTCTAATAACATATGCTAAAATACATTATCACAAACTTTTGTCCAAAGTACGTGATAAAACATAGACAAATTTCATTAAATAGGAAAATAATTCATTACCGGATAAAGAGAATACCACATGCCTAAAAATCGGTAAATATTCCTTTGGGCCGTATTGTTTGCAGTTAGAAATGCCTGTATCATTAGAAAAGCAGACTGGTAGCTGCAAAACAGAAAGAGCTTGTAAAAAACTCAGAATTCTAAATAAGTTAAAAAAAATTCATGCAAACACCAAAATAGAAAGTTTGGGACAGTATGCTAAAAAATAGCAACAAACACAATGACAATGGTATAAAAAATAAGTAACAATGAGTCAAAGTTGGTAGAAGGAAGGATATACAAAGGGTCACTGCATTTAAGCAATATAATTTATGCTTTAACATTGCCTTTGGAAGTTGCAGATAACGCTAGCCTTTCCTAATTACCTAAACTAAGTTAGAGGGTACAAACTGTTGTATTATTTGATTTGGTATGATAATTCATTGTTGCACAATTGTTTACCAGCTTGAGCTTTAGAATTAACATGGTTTCTAACATGGTATCAGAGCCAGAAGGTGACGGGTTGCATTTTTGCCCCCATGTCTACATGCTTTGTTCCCGTGCAAGCATCTACATATTTTAAATCATGCTTGCCATGCGGGGCAAGTGTTGAATAATCAATGATTTGGCATGATAGACTGTTTGGGATTAATATTCATTGTTGGGCCATTCCTTATGTGTTTAACCATTGAATGCGGTTTCTAAGACAGGACAAAATGTAGTAACAAAACTTGCTGCCCAGTGAGCTACATGATGGATGAAGGCATCTTAAAGTCATTTTTTCAAATGCAACCCATGTTGTAGGGCCCTCAAAGGAAATTATTCCGCATCCTTGTTAACATGACCAGTTCTTTGAACATGTTAAATCTCATCCCATATCACCTACGAGACCAATCCTCAATTTTGTGTGTGGTCCATATATTCAGTTCATCTTCTCCATTCATCCTACTAAAATATATTATAAAAACACGATCATCTCAGCTAATCACCTCTATTCCATGTATACAGAAAGAAGACTCCCGTTAAGTAAAGTGGTAAACACAAACAGGCATTCGAGAAGAGCATGCATGGTTCATAGTAACCACTAGCTCTGAAGTTTCCACATAATATTGGTTGCTTTTATATACATCATCATATTCCCTTGACAAATCGCAAGGACTCCGAGCCGGAGACTAATGCTACATGCATTTTAAACTGAATGGTTGTAGCAGAGCAATTTTTACAAAAACTGTTACCCGAATTAGGAATCAGCCATATATAGTTTCACATACACAAGACATCGCTAGAAAGAAGCCAACAACATACTGAAGCACAGCTGATGTCTTTTACAAGCTTTTACGAGTGGCAACTGTTCATAGAAGATAAAGAAGCAGATACATTTCCAATTAGAAATACCGACTATAGATATTTGTATGGGTAACCAGGTACAGCAATTTTAGAAGCACTTCGTGCTTCATAATTCCATTTTCTCGTAATATATAACTCACATAGAACTATACAAATATGCTCCTTTTACTTGCTTTATGAGATTTAAGCTGTAAAAAAGCTTAGGCCTCCTCAAATTTTCTACCAATTGAAGTTTACCCAACTTTATCCCAACAAGTGTCATACATCTTCAAATTTTCCAACAAGGGGTTTATTCAATTCTATACTGTCAAGTGTCATACAACCTCCATCCAAAAAATAGGGTACATTGTGGAGAATTGAATTTTTTAAACAACAGAGATCCCACAAATAAGAAAAGTCCTCTGTGGTGTGGTGTGCCTCAGGTGCATATCCCCCTAACACAAGCAGTCCTAGGATTTTCATCTCATATTTAGAAACCTTAAGTTGAGATATCATTATTTAAGGGTTATTATTATTTAATTGAGAGAAAATTTGTTTGCAAAAGATGTACTCTCATTTATAGAGAAGAAACAACTTAAATATACGAATTCAATATTGTTGATCCTTTCGAGGTTCTGCTATATTCTTTCTCTTCTTCAATTTCTCTACTTCTGAACTATGATTTAAACCCTAAAACCACCGTCCATGAGTCATAGCTAAGCCCCAAAAATCCATCATTTTACTACTCTCTTATATGGATTTCAATTCTAACTGCTAAAAAGTTCTTTACATCTATCTTACCAATTCCTTGTCTACTTTTGATCTAATTTACATAATTTGCAGATAAAGGAATCCATTCATAGGGAAAAAATTTGTGGAGAAAATCATTAATATGATTAATGGATCTGTCAATGTCAGCAAAAATAGTTCCTGAGTTTTCAAGTAAAAAAACACCAATTAATTTTTTTTAGTAATTAAAAGATATGATCCCTTGATTCGAAAGCTACGACACAAATGAAGCAACCATTTGTCAAAGAAAAAGTTCTAAGTTAGATATAATCTTGAGTCATCAAGCCTCCAAACAAAGCGGGCTAAAGAGATAAAAGTTTGATGCATCATACATCTTTTGTACCATATCAGACTCCACCAGTCCACCACAAACGAGGAATGCCGAAGACAATTCCATGAAAACTTATAAGAGAATTTACCAGTAGCAAACATCCACCTAATACTATCATCTACGAAGGCAAGAATAGGAGTATGAATTTCCAACGTATAAAGCAACTCTTGGGTCCGAATTGTGCTAGTTTGAAGACTCCAATCGCCATTGCAAAGGGAGTCAGATATACAATCATTCAAAGAACCACCCAATTGAATAATGAGTCTAGAGAATGGTCAATCCATGGATCTTGCCAAGTAAATATACTTTGACCGTTGTCAATATTATAAAAGCAATTCAAAATCATGGTCTTTGATGGAAGGTATGGATCGCTAAACATGAGAGACCAGTGGATTAAAGGCTGTCCAAACAGAGCAATAACTCAAGTAGACTCAATGCACCCAACGAATCCAAAGACTCTCTTGTCTTGTGATAATGCGCCAAAGTAATTTGTTTAACCCTGCCTTATTAGAATCATTAAGTTTTCTCAATCCCAAGCCCCCTTCACGAATAGAGAAACGTCAATTAGTTCTGATTTATAAATCACAAGGCCACTCTAATGTACATATTCATTATGGATACATAAGATATGAGATTTTAGGACAGAAAGCACAAAATAGTGAGAAATTTATTACCAAGCGAGCATTCTTTACTTCCATCGATGCTGACTTCTCACAAACATCCATGATCCACCTGTTATAGAAAATTTGTCCAATAGGCCAAACATGACATATAGCCTGCAAAATATATGAAATAACTCCTACTCAGAACAAGTTAGCAGAACTAAACAGTCGAAAGCTAATAATGGCATATAACATGCCCAGATGACATATAACACAGTCAACATGTAACTAAAGGCTTGTTTTATAGGAAGACATATAAAATTTCTGATCTCAGTACGTCGCATGTGAATAATAGAAACAAACAACCAAATGTGTGTACATAGACAGGGATACAAAACTTATACGCTAATGCAAGTACATACAATGCAAAGATATCGATCATAAAATTTCAGCATATCCAGCACAAGTAACCTTTAGAATACCTTGTACAGAGACAACTCAAGATATTGTACCGCGTTCACAAACCCATAATATAAGCAGTCATCCCAAGCAATTGTTTCTGCCAAGATCAACATGCTCTCAAACTCATCAAGCTCGATCCGTCAATCAGTAATGAGGAACAAGTTTCAGCTCAGAAAAATGGCTAAGTCATTGGTACCTATGAATAAGGGATCTTCTATGATATTCACTAGTATTATCTGTTAAGTCACATAACTAACTGTCTAGTTGGTTAATTGGTGGGCCCATGGTCCTGAAGCTTCTGATTAACAAGACTGAATCCTAGCAGAGTATAAAAGGGAGGAATTCTCATCATTTCAGAAGATTTTGATTGAACGTTACAGTTTTCCTGTATCAGCTCGTGGATTCGAGTTGTTCTGTTCTGAATTGAATATAGATTTCTGTAAATCTTGTGAATTCAGGATTAGCTCATGAATTTGAGCTCTATAATCTGCTTTTTTTGTTAAATATATTTCGAGTTTCTTCTCTCAGTGTTTTTCCTAAACTTCCATCAGCAACCT
Organism: Houttuynia cordata; assembly: GCA_039654745.1. Taxonomy (NCBI): domain Eukaryota; kingdom Viridiplantae; phylum Streptophyta; class Magnoliopsida; order Piperales; family Saururaceae; genus Houttuynia; species Houttuynia cordata. The sequence continues at coordinate 37,308,843 of CM077502.1, forward strand.
GTCGCATCGATCAGTTAGCTCAAATAAAGAAAAACGTTTACTGCCTATAAACTATAGCAAAATGTCATTATATAAGCAGACGCAAGAAGGCTACACTGCTGTTAATTTCTATATGGATCAATTATTATGACAATGAAAATAAAATAAAAGCAAGACATAACTTGATCATTTAAGTCTATAGAGAATAAACTGATTAGTCTCTATGTGCTCATCCAGCTTTTCATTTCTTTTCTTTTATTTTTTTTATGGTGACACCACTAAACAAAGCCAATTTCGTACACTTAAATGATATGGTCACCAAAAAAGGCAAGAGAATAGTAAAAAGGAGTGACAGAATGAGTATATGAGTACTAAAAGTCATTCCAACGACAGGAAAGACAAATATCAAATAATCATTGATCAAGGTCATTAAATGGAAAATGTTGAAGATGTGAAAATTCACTTGGGGAATCAAAAAGATGCAAGAATCAGCTTCATGCTTCACTGCCGATGATTCAACATCGTAACAAATACCTACGAACCCATAAGCTCTTATCAGGGATGAAACAACACAAAGATATCCGCAGAAGGATAAATCGTATCACCATGCATATTTCTACAAATTGGCCTGCTTCTAACAAGATGTTTGGTGGATAAATTAAATGGTTATTGTATCCCTACATGACATATAAATCCATAACTTTACATTTTGACTTTCAAAGTGGGATGAATTTGGAACTTGACGCTATTACATACGTGGATAGCAATTTCAAAATTACCAGCTAATGAGAACCTATTGACAGAAAGTGGAAGCTGAAACAAAATGGTGAAATATATAATTGGGGTGGCCTTTATAACAAAAATAACTGGGATGACTACTACCATTCAGATTCCTTTCTTTTCAAAAAATCACAATAGGTACAACTATATCAAATAGAACTTGAATTAGACTAGTCAGTTGTAACGTGAGAGGAGCTGTATGAGAGAGTATGAACAAAGGAAAAGAAAACACTGCACCATGTCATCCATGAAATCAACGAGTTGTAAAGAGTGTTTGCAGGCCAGAATCCTGTTTTAATAGCTCCATCTGAAAAAATGTTGATTTGTATTGGATGGTGGAGACCCAACTAATGGGGGGAAGAAGAGGTTAAAAATCCACTTAAATTGACCATATGGAGCATCTAAAAGGGTACTGCGCTTTTTCGAGATGGAGTATCTAAAACAGGACAGAGGGAGTAATTGATAAGAAAAGAAGTCAACATGCATGGTTAGTGTAGAAACATATAACAAGAAACAGAAATGCTTATACTAGTGTGGGCATTGTAAACCGGTTCTCATACTGCAAAGGTGTTTAAACGAATGCAATATTCATGAGACCTTCAAAAAATAAGAGCTGCATTTTCATAGATGAATTGGTTCTTCAAATCCCAATAGCATTGCAATTAAGTGAAAATATTAATATTGACAATAGTCTTTTGATCATTAGGTATATGTAGTCCATGAAAAAAATTGTTAATTACTTTTGATTTCAATTTTTGTAAGTTACGTGTCTCCTTACTTTAACTTGCCACTTTTAGTTTTAACTTTATGAAGGTTTCTTCTCAAAAGGACTTTTGCGTTGTCGAGTTGACCAAATTCTGCATTTCTACTGTCTTCCTTTTCTTTGAGATCTCTTATCTTTGCAATTGCATTAGTTTCAGAAAAGAAATATCTTTTGATTGAACTCAAGTGGTTACAGCCAGAACATGAAGGCCCTGTGAAGTAGATGGACGAACCTAGTCCAGAAACCCCACACATTCCATCCAACCCAACAGATGAATACCCTCAACAAGCTCTCCAGACAAATAAAACTGGGGATACCCAACAGATGAATGGGGTTGAGACGAGCCAACTTAATGATTTTACACTTGGTGGAACTGCAACCTGTATGAACACATTTTAGACATACTATTTACAATTTTTAAATTTGCAAGACAGTAAATCCTTTAAAAGGTTGATTTTTTTTTCTTTTAAAAAACTAGGTAAGCTGTTAATAGTCAATGACGACCTTCAAACGAAATTTTTCTTACAGGATCACTGATTCATTGCGCAGCCAAACCACAGGAACAATAAAGAATGGGATACATCTTTTCATGCCAACTTGCATTGTTTTCAACAATTGGCATTGACTAAGCTTTCTTCAATCCAAGATATTTGAAATAACAAGAGGAAAGCACAGTTGATAGAAGTACAGGTCCTCTAAACAGTACAAAACCTATAAACATAAAAAGGGAGTAAATGGCCATCCGAATACACCAAAAAGTCTTGTTACCAATCGCCGTATATGCAACATTGTTCAAATTTCAGTGTGAACTCATTTGTTCCAGGAATTGCAAATTCAAGATGAATATACTCCATTGATCAAATTTCAGTGTGAACTCAATCGTTCCAGGAGTTGCAATTTCAAGCCGTATATAATTCATTGTTCAAATTTCAGCCTCAACTCATTCGTTCCAGGAGTAACAATTTCAAAGCATATACTACATTGTTCAAACTTCAGCATGTACGCCTTGGTTCCTGGAGTTGCAATTTCAAGCCGTTATATACTACATTGTTTAAATTTTAGAGTGAACACATTTGTTCCAGGAGTTGCAATTTCAAACTACATTGTTCAAATTTCAGCGAGTTTCAATTTGAAGCCAAAATATTAAAAGAAACACACACAACAGAATAAATAACGCAACCTGAAATCTGACAATGCCGCTCCTCGAAAAAGGAGGGTCTCCTTCATCTTCTGCACCGCGTCCTTAATCCTCCTCCCACCTTCCTCAAGCGTCAGCGCGGGAGGCAAAGTCTTGGTCAAGCACAGCTCCACCGGCAAGTCCGAATCGCTGTTCCCCAAAATCGCCCCCTCCGGCATCGCAAACGCACCGCCACCTTCTTCCCCAGCGGCCTCCGCTCTCACGGAAACCCACAAAAGAAACAAGTCAAATTCCACCAATTACAATGGCATGCATTACAAGAACAACGAAAAAAACAATTCAATTAGCAAAGAGGAATTGGGGAAACGGAGATTGGAACCTTGATATGAGGGTTGCGGAGGCGGCGCAGGGAGCGGGGAGATGGAAAGAGGGGATGGAGGGTTTGTGGAGGAGGAGGCGGAGATCCATCTTTGGCGGAGTGAAGAGATGCAAGTGACTGAGCAGCTGGAGTGTGGAAGAAGAAGAAGAAGCAGAAGAGTTTTGGTAATGGGCCTATATGGGCCTGTTTGGCAATTGATCCAAGGACGACGACTAGTTCACCACCACTATGCACAGACGGTGGGTGTCCACCGTCTAAAAATGCAATGACATTGAAAATCCACCAACAGCAACGTGGGGTGGTGAATTGCTCATTCTTAACTTTCAGTTGTGCATTAGCATTGAAGTTTGAATTCCGTTTATATAAGCCGATGCACGAGAGCTGAGATCATCTAAATATACTGTGTGCATCGTTGGATTTAATCTGACGGCTCACATTGTCTCGACTCATGCCGATGCATGCGCGTTGAACTGGGCTCATATTAGGTTTTTCCCTAAAGTTTTTGGTACAAATGTAGATGAAGCTTTAGAGCAAGGGCCCAGGTGTATGTAGAGCGTGGCCACAAGAAGTGTGCTAGGACTCCAAGGGCCCAATAACTTTGGGTCCATCCCCACGAATGAGCCATCCTAGAGATCTCAAGTGAGATGGGTGAAAGATGAATTAGATGGGCTTTGAAACGAAGCACATGAGGATTGAGGAGAGGTTGTGCATGGCTAATTGGCCCAATCTTATGATGATGTCAACTACCAGCCGTCACCCCGCCCTCCATTTTTGCATAACGAGGGATGGTTGAATCCTTAGGACCTGCCTACAAGAGGAAGGACAACAAGCCTCTTAAAGCACACTATCCTGCCTCCAATTCTCTCGGGTGTGTACATGGCCTACGCAGCACACATGACGATTAAATCGAGATAGAATCCCTGTGGGTGGGAGCGGGGGTTCGAACTTAGGACCTCCTCTACCAATAGGTTGTCGCCAATCTCTTTCATTGCCTCCAATGGGATTTGCTCGTGTGCTCAGGGTGCGTGCATATGGCTGTGGAGAGGCTATGAAGGGATTGGATCTCAAGTCCTCTCAAAAATCAAGGCTAAGGAGCATTGAATTGATTATAGCTCATGTCCGTTTATGATGATAAATGGCATGTTGTAATCGACGTTATAGCCGTTTGGGGCGTGAAAAATTAACTCCATCCAACTGGTTATGGATTTTTGGGATAATCCACTAACTAGGGTGAAGTGTTTCAGCTCGTTAATGGATTATCCCAAAAATCCATAACCAGCTGGGCTTTTTAGATATTACCTGGCGCCAAGTATGGTTTTATCATATTACCTGGTTTTTCTCGTGACTTCTCATATGACCTGGAATCAGCACCTAGAATACCGAAAATGCCCTTCTTTTACGTTTTTTATGCATTTTGTATCCGAAATGCTTCATTCTTCCCAAAATTAACGATTTACAGGATCATCATGTTGGGGAAGAAGATATTCCGGCAAAGATCTGTCCATAATCGCAGTTCAAACCATCGCCGGCGCCGTCCAACCCGAAAAAAAAAATTTCATGCCAAAAAACTGTAAAAACAGCGGAAAAGACGAAAAAAAATCTATGATGAATGGATTTTGATGTAAGAGCAGTGAAAAAGCCCTCCCAACTACAAAAATTAAGATCTACATGTAAAGAAACACATATAAAGATCACCCATTGGTGTTCGACTGCTCCTGGACATGAAATAAAAAGATAAAAATGGGCAAAAACGTAAAATACTCGTCGGCGAGCGACAAGTTCCATTTATATATCTTTCTGTGATACTAATGAAGTATAAGAGGAGGAAAAATAAGGAAGAACGAAAAAAAAATGGGCAAAAACGGATAAAAAATGAGCAAGTTATGACATTTTGAAGATTGTCATTTATCGTATTTTCGACGACACGACTTGATTCAAGTCGTGTACTATGCAACACGACTTGAATCCAAGTCATGTTATATGCAACACGACTAAAATTTAAGTCGTGTTGCATATAAGACGACTTGGATTCAAGTCGTTTTGCATAGTACACGACTTGAATCAAGTCGTGTCGTCGAAAATACGATAAATGACAATCTTCAAAATGTCATAACTTGCTCATTTTTATCCGTTTTTCCCCCATTTTTTTTCGTTCTTCCTTATTTTTCCTCCTCTTCCACCTCATTAGTATCACAGAAAGATATATAAATGGAACTTGTCGCTCATCGACGAGTATTTTACGTTTTTACCCATTTTTATCCTTTTATTTCATGTCCAGGAGCAGTCGAACACCAATGGGTGATCTTTATATGTGTTTCTTTACATGTAGATCTTAATTTTTGTAGTTGGGAGGGCTTTCCCACTGCTCTTACATCAAAATCCATTCATCATAGATTTTTTTTCGTCTTTCCCGCTGTTTTTACAGTTTTTTGGCATGAAAATTTTTTTTTTTCGTGTTGGACGGCGCCGACGATGGTTTGAACTGCGATTATGGATGGATCTTTTCCGGAATTTCTTCTTCCCCAACTTGATGATCCTATAAATCGCTAATTTTGGGAAGAATGAAGCATTTCAGATACAAAATGCAAAAAAACGTAAAAGAAGGGCATTTTCGATACTCTAGGTGCCGATTCCAGGTCATATGAGAAGTCACGAGAAAAACCAGGTAATATGATAAAACCATACTTGGCGCCAGGTAATATGTAAAAAGCATTAACCAGCTAGATTTTTTCAGCTGGATGGAGCTGATTTTTCATGCCCCAAACGGCCCCTTAAAAGGATGGACACTGAAAACTGGCATGCCACTGGGACCCTCTCAACCACGCTTTTGGGGAGTGCAACCAACCCTTCAGGTTGCTCTAGTTCTGCTACAATAAACAGCTAATGGTATAGAGTTAGGGATGCTAAGAGCTTGCCTTGGCACTTGAACTCAGACTCAGACGCCAACAATATGAACCTAGGAATTTTTAGCATTGTAAAAAAAAAAGATTGATGTATAACTTAAGTTACAATAAGTCTTTAAGCTTATTTCTCAGCCATACATAGAGGACTCCTTATCCTTGTGGTTTCATTGTGGCTTAAAAAATTGCAATTATCCACATTGTACCTATCTTTTCTGGATGGAGAAAGAATCAAATCAGACTAATAGGCATATTTATCATTTTGATTTTTATGAAAGAAATCATGTCATTTTCCATGTAAAAAATAGGGGAGTGATATCCCTACATCACTGACATGAGGACTTTTTACGTATGACCTGGCGCCAACTTTGAGTTTCCCATATCACCCGGAATCTTTCTCTTTCTCCCATATGACCCGGAATCGGCACCTAGAGTACCAAAAATACCCTTCTTTTACGTTTTTAAGCCTTTTGTATCCCAAATGCTTCATTCTTCCCAAAATTAGTGATTTACGGGAGCATCAAGTTGGGGAAGAAGATATTCCGGCAAAGGTCCGTCCATAATCGCGGTTGAAACCATCGCCGGCGCCGTCTAACTCGAAAAAAAATAAAATTTCATGCCAAAAAACTGTAAAATAGCGGAAAAGATGAAAAAAACATATGATGAAAGGATTTTGATGTAAGATCAGCGAGGAAGCCCTCCCAACAACAAAAATTAAGATCTACATGTAAAAAAATACATATAAAGGCCACTTATTAGTGTTCAACCGCTCATGGACACAAAATAAAAGAATAAAAATGGACAAAAACGTGAAATACTCGTCGACGAGCGACAAGTTCAATTTATATATCTTTCTGTGATCCTAATGAGGTGGAAGAGGAAGAAAAATAAGGAAGAACGCAAAAAAAATGGGCAAAAACAGATTAAAAATGAGCGAGTTATGACATTTTAAAAATTGCAACACGACTTGAACTTGAGTCGTGTCATATGCAACACGATTTTTCTGCAATTTTCAAAATGTCATAACTCACTCATTTTTTATCCGTTTTTGCCCTTTTTTTTTGTTCTTCTTTATTTTTCTTCCTCTTCCACCTCATAAAGATATATTAAGCTAAGAAATGAAGAAAAAAGAAGAAAGTAGAAGCTTTACGGCGAAGAGCTTCCACTTTCTTATTTCTTTTAATTTTTTCTTCATTTTCCAGCCTAATATATCTTCATGATGTGGAAGAGGAGGAAAAATAAAGAAGAACGGAAAAAAATAGGCGAAAACGGATAAAAAATGAGCGAGTTATGACATTTTGAAAATTACAAAAAATTCGCGTTGCATATGACACGACTCAAGGTCAAGTCGTGTATTCGACAACACGACTTGACCCTGAGTCGTGTCATATGCAACGCGATTTATTTGAAAATTTCAAAATGTCATAACTCGCTCATTTTTATCCGTTTTCGCCCATTTTTTTTCGTTCTTCTTTGTTTTTCCTCCTCTTCCACATGATGAAGATATATTAGGCTAATAAAAAAAGAAAAAAGAAGAAAGTAAAAGCTTTGCGGCGAAGAGCTTCAAATAAATCGCGTTGCATATGACACGACTCAGGGTCAAGTCGTGTTGTTGAATACACGACTTGACCTTGAGTCATGTCATGTGCAACACGATTTTTCTGCAATTTTCAAAATATCATAACTCACTCATTTTTTATCCGTTTTCGCCAATTTTTTTTGCGTTCTTCTTTATTTTTCCTCCTCTTCCACATCATGAAGATATATTAGGCTAATAAAAAAGAAAAAAGAAGAAAGTAGAATCTTTGCGGCGAAGAGCTTCCACTTTTTATTTCTTCTAATTTTTTCTTCATTTCTCAGCCTAATATATCTTCATGATGTGGAAGAGGAGGAAAAATAAAGAAGAACGCAAAAAAATGGGCAAAAACGGATAAAAATGAGCGAGTTATGACATTTTGAAAATTTTAAAAAAATCGCGTTGCATATGACAGGACTCAAGTTCAAGTCGTGTTGTCGTGTTGTCGAATACACGACTTGACCTTGAGCCGTGTCATATGCAATGCGAATTTTTTGTAATTTTCAAAATGTCATAACTCGCTCATTTTTTATCCGTTTTCGCCCATTTTTTTGCGTTCTTCTTTATTTTTCCTCCTCTTCCACATCATGAAGATATATTAGGCTGAAAAATGAAGAAAAAATTAAAAGAAATAAGAAAGTGGAAGCTCTTCGCCGTAAAGCTTCTACTTTCTTCTTTTTTCTTCATTTCTTATCTTAATATATCTTTATGAGGTGGAAGAGGAAGAAAAATAAAGAAGAAAAAAAAAAGGGCAAAAACGGATAAAAAATGAGCGAGTTATGATATTTTAAAAATTTCAAAAAAATCGCGTTGCATATGACACGACTCAGGTTCAAGTCGTGTTGTCGACAACACGACTTGACCTTGAGTCGTGTCATATGCAACGCGATTTTTTTGAAATTTTTAAAATATCATAACTCGCTCATTTTTTATCTATTTTTGCCCATTTTTTTTGCGTTCTTCTTTATTTTTCCTCCTCTTCCACATCATGAAGATATATTAGGCTGAAAAATGAAGAAAAAATTAAAAGAAATAAGAAAGTGGAAGCTCTTCGCCGTAAAGCTTCTACTTTCTTCTTTTTTCTTCTTTTCTTAGCTTAATATATCTTTATGAGGTGGAAGCGGAAGAAAAATAAAGAATAACAAAAAAAATGGGCAAAAACGGATAAAAATGAGCGAGTTATGATATTTTGAAATTTTCAAATAAATCGCATTGCATATGACACGACTCAGGGTCAAGTCGTGTTGTCGAATACACGACTTGACCTTGAGTCGTGTCATATGCAACGCGAATTTTTTGTAATTTTCAAAATGTCATAACTCGCTCATTTTTTATCCGTTTTCGCCCATTTTTTTCCGTTCTTCTTTATTTTTCCTCCTCTTCCACATCATGAAGATATATTAGGCTGGAAAATGAAGAAAAAATTAAAAGAAATAAGAAAGTGGAAGCTCTTCGCCGTAAAGCTTCTACTTTCTTCCTTTTTCTTCTTTTTTCTTCATTTCTTAGCTTAATATATCTTTATGAGGTGGAAGAGGAAGAAAAATAAAGAAGAACAAAAAAAATGGGCAAAAACGGATAAAAAATGAGTGAGTTATGACATTTTGAAAATTATAGAAAAATCGTGTTGCATATGACACGACTCAAGTTCAAGTCGTGTTGCAATTTTTAAAATGTCATAACTCGCTCATTTTTTATCTGTTTTTGCCCATTTTTTTGCGTTCTTCTTTATTTTTCTTCCTCTTCCACCTGATTAGGATCACAGAAAGATATATAAATTGAACTTGTCACTCGTTGACGAGTATTTCACGTTTTTGCCCATTTTATTCTTTTATTTTGTGTCCATGAGCGGTTGAACACTAATGAGTGGCCTTTATATATATTTTTTTACATGTAGATCTTAATTTTTGTTGTTGGGAGGGCTTTCTTGCTGATCTTACATTAAAATCCTTTCATCATATATTTTTTTCGTCTTTCTCGCTATTTTACAGTTTTTTGGCATGAAATTTTATTTTTTTCCGAGTTAGACGGCGCCGGCGATGGTTTCAACCGCGATTATGGACGGACCTTTGCCGGAATATCTTCTTCCCCAACTTGATGCTCCCGTAAATCACTAATTTTGGGAAGAATGAAGCATTTGGGATACAAAAGGCTTAAAAACGTAAAAGAAGGGTATTTTTGGTACTCTAGGTGCCGATTCCGGGTCATATAGGAGAAAGAGAAAGATTCCGGGTGATATGGGAAACTCAAAGTTGGCGCCAGGTTATATGTAAAAAGCTCCTGACCTGACATACAGTGATACACATATGTCGGTGATTGGGGGAAATGATGTCCCTACATCATTTCCCCCAATCACTGACATACACATAGGATATGATGTGTATGTCAGTGCTGTATGGGAAGTGACGTAGAAATATCATTTTCCTAAAAAATATACTCCCTCCGTTCCAAAATACTATGTACATTTGGAAATATTAATTGTTCCAAAATAATGTGTACATTTTGCCAAATCACGTGACTTCCTCTTTCCAAAATTGGAGGAGACTTGGAATGATTGATTTGATTTTGGTTCGTGAATAAGCATATGAGTTGGACATGAAATAAGGGAGAAGAAGTCATGTGACTTCTTTGTGGGCTTCATGGTCCAATAAAAATTAGAATTTTTTCAAATGTACACAATATTTTAGAATAGAGGGAGTATTATATTTTGAATGAACAAGTTGATTTTTGAGAGGGGATTAAGTGGCTTGGTACTTAAAACAAACTTCACAATTTAAGTTTTAGCTTAAAATTAAACATTACTGAAGTGTATGATTTCGTAATCTCATAAATGCACGAAAACCTTTATTGAATAAAAATATGAGATAAAAATATTACTGTACCCTTCCATAGGCATTGCTGGACTTTCAAGCATGGAATTGCAGTTAACGGTGTCAAAGTAGAGTTTTGAAACTAATAGTTGCAATCGATGTTACATTAAACTGTAGCTATGCAAAAGCTCTTAAGTTCTTGTACAATAGGTTCTACTCTTGTGCCCTTATAGGGCATAGAAAAAAATTCAAAAAAGTTTATACTCCTAGCTAAACATCATCCAGCAAATTATTGATTGCATATTTTCACTTTTATCTACCTGTAAAAAGTGATGTTAACCCAACAGTAGCTCTTAAAGGATCGAGCTCAGCAAAGTAGATATTAAAATAATATTCCCATCACTTTCAATTTCTGTACTTCATGGCTATTCCCACTGACCCTTACATGACTGACTGCCCAACAGCACACCTGAGGTCGGACTCCGATTGCGATTGCGATGCTTCAGTGCCGCTGCTGACACCTATATGCTGCGCGTCCCCATCGCGACACCAGTGACGACGATGATGTCCATTTCCCCCTAATCAAATGCTTAATTATAGAAATGATTCTCGATTAGTTAAAGTACACTAACACACATATCCATGATCCTCTCATGTCATTAGTGGATCAAGAATTTCTCATTAGTACGTAAGCACAGCATACAAAGCGTGCAAGCTTTTTCTAAAACAAATCTAGAAGCCACTCAGGCAATTAAAAAACCCATCCACTCTCTTTAAAAAGGAAAGGATTGCACGTAGACGACAATCGCTAATAAGAGAGACCACATTTGCAAGTTGCATGGTATATTTATCCACAAGGCAACGTCATCAAAAAAGAAGATTAAGGGAAGAATATGAAAGCAAGGAGATTAATTAACTGAACAAATTAAACTTCTACTAATCTCCACATAGTAAAATTATTAAAAGCTATTTGTAAAGAAAAGGGGGGCCAAGTAGGGGAAGATACAAAGGGGTGATGATGGTGATAATATGCATATCCTCTCTCAGCCAATCTCTAAGATTCACAAATTAGAGCAACACTAAAAGTAGGTAAGACATGTAGTCTGGAGGACCACTGAAGCACTCTCAATACTAAAGCACTCCTCTAAGAGTGCATGGATCAGACTCAAATTTAATTATGTCATCCCTTTTGCTCTTATGCAATGCAACAAAGAAGTTGAATGACTGTTGTATTCAAACGCATGTATGAGTTTGCAATCTCCTTGCGTGATTCCCCTAATGACCATTTAGAGACAAAATGCTTAATTATCACGATTAGTGGTCGAAGATTAGGAAGCAAATCAAATTTAGACAGGATGGTCAATTCGTGTAAACTTAGAAGTTTCTTTTCTTTGCATCCCATTGTCTTATTCAATAAGAGATTCTGATTCATGATCTTTTTAATGAATGATAATCACTTGTAGATCTAGGGTAGGGAAACCTATGTATCAAGAAAGGTATGACCATTATTCTATCAGTTTAATCGATTCCTCCAATGGCTAATGCAACTATATTTCTTTGTGGCTTTCTTTTCTTTCATCAATTAATTATTTTTTATCATAATAAGGGGAACAACATGACTGTTGCCACAACTTATGGTGGGAATTGTTGTGTGTAATTCTTTTAAGTTTGGTAAGGTGTGTAATTACCGGTTTGTAGTCTCAATCCCATTAGCATAAACTCTAGCTCACGTGTGTTGGGCTCTCTCTCTTTCTCTCTCTCTCTCTATATATATATCCAACTAATCAAAAGGAATATACTTCATCCAACTTATGAAAAACGTCCATTTGTCTAGTAAACAAATCTATTTTTTTACATAGGACTAAGGAAGCATATAATTATCATTATTGATTAAGGAAATGTAGCTCAGAAATGTGAGGAAATATTTTACATGAGACAGGCTCATGCACGTTTGTATTGATTCAAAGCCACTTGTCTCTTGATTTGATACCAGCTGTTGGATCCAAATTCGATGGCTTGAGGCGCCTCTGCCCTTGCAGACATGCATGAGCCGTGTCTCATATAAATGAGACTCTAAATATGAATATAGTAGAGCATCAACATGTTTAATCCCTAGCTTAATAACAAACCCTTGTATTTACCTACCAAATCAGGTAGCCCGCGATGGACACGCAAGAGAGTGAGGTCAGCACAAAACAAAAGAGGAAAAGCGGGGTGAGATTAGTGGGGGGAAGTGGAGACAAAAACATATGTTACAAGTGATGGTACCACAAAATTGTGATCCTTTCAAGTTGGATGGTACCACAGAATTGATCACCAAACAAAGGTGGACAAAAGAAGATGACATCCCCTTTTCAAATTAATCCAAACAATCACAAAAAAATAAAGAGGACATCCCCTTTTTCAAATTAGGGCAGGGGCTAGGGTTAGGGCACAGGCCCCTTTGCTCTTTCTCCCTTGGCCAGCTTTTGGGAGAGTTGACGGGTCGCTCAATAGGGTGGCTGTATGGTGCACCCGGCACCCACGAGCGCACCTTAGCTCGCGGGCCCCGCACCCTCGCGGCAGTCGCCTTTTGTATGATGGCGCGTGTAGCGGTTATACCGGGTCCCTCCTTTGACCGGACTCTGACAACCCTGCCCGCTTTTTCCGGACCCGGATGTTACACGGGTGGATTTTTGTTTTCCCGAAACTGCCCCTCTCCGGCTAAGGCGGTAGTGGAGGATCTCCCGTGAGAGGGATTGGGAACCGGGTTGATCCGGTTCGGTCTAAAGCTTGAGTCTAACCCGGAATAGCTGGATTTTTCCAGTGTTTTTTAGTCCAACGGATAAACCCATTTTCTAAGATAAACATCATGAATTACAACATTCTTATGTTTTATGCGGGGATGCAATATTCTGAGTAATGGTCCACTAACTATAATTTTTTCTTTTTGTCGGCTGTTAAACCAAGCGAAATATCCCCTACTCGTGACCCAATCCTCTTGGTTTTAAGGTTAAAATTTTGAATACTCAATCCACTAGAACAGCTGATGGCACTCATGGTGTACTTTTTTGTCCGTTTCCTTGTAAGTTTGGTACATTTTGTATGATTTTGGCATCCAAATTAGCTAGCATAATATATTTGGGCTTTGTTTTACTTTACACCGGCAACATGGCTAAGTCCATTATCTCATGACCATCTTCAAAGCTAACATTGCCTAAGGTTAAGTTTATCAAGTGGGTTTGCGAATGAGGCACAAACATGCAATTTGTATTAGGGTTCCCATGTATGGCTTCCTCCGGGTTGGTTTTAGGATCACTTGCCAGCTTAAAGGTTGGTGATTCAATGTCAATAAAAGAAAGATAGGTGTAGTTCTTGGAAATGGCCAATAATTCCGTGTGATTTATGTCCGGTCTCCCACAGGGAGTGGTGGTCGAGTCATCAAAATATAGATTGGATGGGGTACAAGAGGGGCTTTAATTTCCCCCAACACCCCACCTCATTACGTCAGTTTCGGCTTTTCCCAAAGAATCGTCCCTCACGCCCGCCCTCCTTGCCCTCTCTTGTCTTCTTCCTTTACTTCCTTCTCTTTCTTTCTTTGTCAACAAAAAACATTCCCTTGTTTAATAATCACTTCACCACCACCCTAAACACACACACACGCACATCCCCTTCCTCCCTCAAGCCTGTGTAAGCACTCCCACCCGAGGTAGACCCTTCAAGCTTCCTATCTCCCCTTCCCATCCCAACATCACATATTATATGTGCTCATTTTCATCTGAGTTGATGTATGTGCATGTTGTCTATGGTTGATAGTTGAGTGGCATGAGTTCAAATGTGAGTGCGGGGTTCGGTTCTATGCCAAAAAATTGGGGGGTTTTGGTTCACTTGAATCCTCGACTTGGGTGGAAACTTCTAAATTTAGGTTTACGGTGCAAAAGGCCTAATAACAAAAAAGATGAATTAATATGCTTCCCGATTGACACTCGTCGGTGCGCGTTAACCGTTTGGGTCGGCAGGCGATTCAAATCTGACAGCATCCTGTATTAACGCGTGGTGTTGGGTCGGATGAGTCAGGGCACATACTAATGGGACTTAGATAAAATGCAATGCACACTTGCATACCCACACACTTTCCTTGGTAGTCAGATGAAGCCTCCACATTGTGGCAAGCATGTATGAGTAGACAGGGGGCACAAGTGTACATAGCACTACCTGCGGTATACATGGAATTGTGCATTGGCATTTCAAAATTATTACGAAGCACCGAAATACGACCCTCACATTATTAAGTTGGGGTAAAGCTTTCAACCAATTGTGTTAATTCTTGGAGATAGACATCTAGTCCCCTTCATGCTTTGAACCAAGGAATTCAGCCTTAAATCAGCTTCTGAATTTGAAAATAACAAAATAGAATGGGTCATGTTCTTGGAGATGTTTTAGCAAACAAAATGTTACTGGAGATGGAGATTCATCCTCTGAAAAAATGTACGTTTAGAGATGTGGGCGTGTTTGGACGTGTTTTCCTCTAGTGTTTATATTTTCCATTTGACAGTATTTATCTTTTTTGTTAATATTTTCATACGTTTCATTTGATTAATAATGGCCTTCAAAACATACAAAAACGGAGAAAGGTCATTTCCAAGGTTGTTTCTACTTTCTAGCCACTTGTGATGATATAAAATTTCTTTTCACTATTCTCTTTTGCCAAAGATAAACGAACATTAAGTACCCACCCTGACCTCTTCTCAACTCTAGAGCCTCGTCCGGTTTTCCCATGATTAATGACCCTGGCCACCAACGATGAACCGAAATCAATGCTAGGGGAAAACGATGATGCAAAGCCGTGCATTTCATCATCATGTCATGCCATACATGATTCCCTTTCTAAAAGATGATGCCTCATCTTACATGAAATTAAACACAACCAAGCAACACAAAAACTAGCCTTGTCTTTCCACAAATAGCACTACACCCCAACCTGAAGTTGATCAGATGAGGCCTTCAATTGTGAACACTCAAACACTTGAATTAATGAACTGTCAGCCATGAATATATACATCACAATAACACATGCACTCACAATTATACAGGCTTATGTATGTGAACAAAACTGTCTGCTCTTTAAGGAACTCCTTCCTACTGGTGGTCTTTGTTTTGCCTTGCAGTGGGTCACCACCACCTCGCGTCCACTCTTCTTCTCTATAAACACCACCCCTGCACCTTTCCTCCTCCTCCTCCTCTTATAGCCATGCAGACTAGTGAGGTCGCCGGACTCCGGTACCTCGCGCCGATGAACCAAAACCTGCTGGAAGCTCATTTTGACAAAATGCAGAACATCTCCTTTCAGTTCAGCAACCTCATGGCGCCGGCCTACCACACTCCGCCGCACTTTTATGTCCAGCCGCTCATTAACGAGTTTGCCGGGCAGTCGATCAGCAGCAACTCGGCCTCGGACGATGCCGATGAGCAGCAGATGAGCGTGGTTGATGAGAGGAAGCAGAGGAGGATGATATCCAACAGAGAGTCCGCGAGGCGGTCGCGGATGAGGAAGCAGAGGCACCTCGACGAGCTGTGGTCACAGGTCGTGCGCCTGAGGACCGATAATCGGCAGCTTATCGACCGGCTCAACGACCTGTCCGAGTGCCATGAACGGATCATGCAGGAGAATGTGAAGCTCAAGGAAGAAGCAGAGCAGCTCAGGCAGAGTCTCAAGGACATGCAGCTTGATTGTCCGTACACTACCATTTTCAGAGATTTGGAAGAAGTGCCATG
The DNA here is from genome assembly GCA_039654745.1 of Houttuynia cordata. Classification (NCBI taxonomy): domain Eukaryota; kingdom Viridiplantae; phylum Streptophyta; class Magnoliopsida; order Piperales; family Saururaceae; genus Houttuynia; species Houttuynia cordata. Next base: position 37,324,919 of record CM077502.1, read on the forward strand.
CAACACTGGGCAGCTCAGAGCTGAACCTTCTAACCAGTCTGTTGCGACTTCTTCTGGCTTTTAGTTCAAGTCTTTCTTGTTTATTCTCTTTTTCTCTGTCAGTCTCTTGTGTTCTTGAACGAAGGCTGATCAGTAGTCGTCCCTTCATATGAACTGTAGGGAGAAGGATTCAAATGAGTAATAAGTGCTTTTTAGGATCTTATTTGAGGTTTTCAGAGGCGAAGGCACATTAGAATCAAAGTTCTCCAAGAAAAAATTGCACATTTTGGATGCTTACATAGACTTTACTCAACATTGTCTCATGTTTCATCAGCTAGCTTTAATGTGTTTCTCATGGTAAGATGCATGAATATGTAATGGTGATCTACCAACCTATGAAAAACAGGCCTGCTTCCATTATGTATTCTAATGGGCTATAATTGATATAGTAACATATTGACGTAAAAAAGTTAATATACAATGTGCCATGGTGAGTATTGGGGACATTAATTACATGGTCTTTATACATCTTTTCAAGTCTCTCCACCCCCTAATTAGTGTTGGATATTTTCTTGGATTATCCTAGAGTGGCAGCCAAAGTATCTGTAACACTAATAAAGTGGACGAACACTCATAAAAGATGTGTAAAGGCCATGGCGTGTCCACAATACCGACCATGGCACATGTCACAAGCGTAGCATGTGAGAGTGCGTGTTCTAGGAATCCTGCACGTCCCCTATATTACGGGCATCGCACGATCAAAATCATGTGTATGAAGGACACTCTCTCAACAAACAGAAAAGGAATTGAACTTGACATGGATTAACTTGTATCTAAGGATAAGGAAAGCCATAAAGCTATTTAGATGTACTAAACAAGAGTAGTCATTTCACACAAAGATTGGAGTGGGTCAGATGTGTGGGGGCAACATAATGAGAATAATTTCTTGGATTTCTTGAATGTTGGCCCAACATTGCTCCGTACAATTTGTTTGGATATGAGACAAGAGGTGGTGACAAATTTAGTGGTGGACGATTGGAGGTGTCATGTGGTGGTTGTGGTTCATGTTATATTCTCTTTACCACATGAAGTAAAAACATCTGAAAAGGCACTCCACTCAAGTATCAATTTCTCTACTGTCATTCTCAGTTAGCATCAGTGCTTGCCCTGTTTCAAGTTTCAACAGTTTTAGACAGTGGACAAAATTTCTTGCAGGCTCGTCTGTCATCCTTGTTTTTGAGTTTTCATTTCTTAGGGGATTTGCATATGTTCAGATCGAAATGGAAAATTTACGCATCTTCAGCTTTTTTCATGCTAATTGCACATCTTCAGCTTTTTTCATGCTATTTATTCTTTTTTGGGGTTTGTCATTTGAGTTAATATACACGATCAGCTACCGATAAGCTTTTCTTTCTTTTTCTTGGTTGACCAATCTTTTGAGAAATGTCACTTTTTTCTTTTGCTATTGAGAGTTGTTTGAGTCCTCAGGCCCAACTAGAAAGGGTAGGGCAATTAGCCTCTTAGAGCACCGTACTCTACCGCCAATCCTTTCCGGCATATATACAAGGCCCGCCCATCATATGCACCAGGTAAATTATAATTTTAGGATGGCTAACAGAGCGGGTTCAAACTCAAGACTTATGGGAATATAAGATAATTGATCTGACAATATCTACAGTGTAATTAGTGTAAGAAGTGCTGAAGATGTGTAATTTGCACTACATTGATCTGAAGAAATGTAGATCCCTCTTTTCTAAAAAAAGAAAGACACAGTGGTCCTTGTTTTAACATAATTTTTAGGACATGCTTAGGAAACTTGAACACATGAATGGTGATAAGTACATGCATATTGGAAATCAAATAAATGAAGTTATGATTTTCTACAATATCATGATATGCTTTTGGAGCTTTGTCAAAACTATGCAGACATTTATCCAAAAAGCCAAGCTGCTCACACCTTCTGGAAACAGTAACAAGTATAAAGTTTTACAAAGCGGAAAGTGCCTAAAGACAATCGTACAAATAATTGACAGCCTTTAATTTCACTGAAAGTAGGTGTCCATGCAAGTGGTTCTTATACGGAGAGTATAATGAGATCAGTTAATGTATAAGCAGGTGTATCTTTCCAGTATTTGGGAAGATAATCAGAGATATTGTGAGAATATAGATCACAAACAAAAAAGAAAAAAGGTAGTAAGAAAGTGAATGTCTGAAAGTACTATCTTGCTCAGACTAACTCACAGTACATGTATGAAGCAGTGCAGGGTATTCGCTTGTGCCAGACCCAGCCATTGCAAGGACAGATCACAGACTTGTAGCTGTGTACACTCAACTTCACAGTTTGATGTCTGAGTTCTCGAAAGTAGATCCATGTAATTCCTGGTCATAATGCTGTCAAGAGGTCCTGTTCTTTTACATCGTAAAGGTATATGCTTTACTGGTAAGAAAACATAAAAGCTCATTAAAGTAGTTCACGATGAAAGTAGTAGCATTTACATTTTACATTTTCTACCAAGAAATTAGCTATCCATCCTGTCTGCTCATTAACATAACTTCTTATCCTAGTACTTCTTCACTTATGAATTTTGTCTCTTAATTGATAGCTCAGCCAGTTAGCATATTAGAAACCTCTTGACATGAAAAGACAGAATTAAAGAGAATTGCAGGCCAGGAAGAATGGAGAAATAGGAGTAACAAGATACAAGATAGCAATTTTGCATGTTCCTCAAGTGGCAAACACAGCCTGACGTCCCAGCTGATCAATTTACAAGTTTGGCAGGCACTACTTCCTCATGGGCATGCACTTCAGTGAGTACCAAATTAAGGGCACATAAGAGATTAATCCAATTCAGGTCTTGTCTATGATCTAATTATGTACTTGTCACCCCAAAGTTAATGGAGAATGACATTTTAACTTCTTAGTTGGATCAATTCAAACTGCTTAGGTCATGGCATATTAGGATAAAATATCTAGTTATTGAACCTAAAATCTGTATGATTATTGCATTGTCGGTAGTTCTTGTTTACCCACTTCTGTTTTTCTTAAACTGTCTCTTCGTATAGTTCTAATAATTGTACACCAAATCCATACACACATTAGGTAGTGTGTTTTACCCGTTTTGGGTAATGATATTACATTTCCCCTTCTCTGAGTTTCATTAAATGGCTAGTTTAGAGAGAACTGGGCCTTAAATACGCATGTCGATGTAGCTCCATGATCATCAGTTCATATATATATACATATATATTGTCCAACACTTCCAAGCTGAATATCTATGGAAAAGTTAGCGTACGCGCACATATAGCACACACAATCCAACAGCACACATTAAAAATCTCATCGGCCTATTGTAATACATGGACCACACGATTGAAATTTTGTGGCTCAGTGCAGGCTGCATGCCACTTAGTGTATTGATATACATAAAATATACACATTTATATGCCTCATTTACCTATTAATTTGTTAGTGAAATTTTTAATGATAAAATATGAATAAAATGGGTTTTAGTGATTAAGATAGTAATTAGGGGATTAATAATTAATTTGTTCTAATTAACTAATTTAAATGCATTAATGAATTTAAGGAAGTATATTTTTATTATGCGTCTAATTTTGGGTTGATTTTATTGTTGTTGGTTCAAAAGTGCGGATTGCAGAATAGCGGAAGAAGAGCATGTTAGGCGGGTTTTTAAAGTTCAAAACAATTTAAAGAAAAAAATCAAGTGTAGAGATGATTCAGACCGCTGATTGTCATCTAAGGAGAAGGCGGGTTTTGTTCCTAAAATAAAGAACCATATGTTGCATATCTGGCGATTGAGATTCCTATAACGGGTATTATCCGAATTGAATTGAAGCGGTTCAGTCGTCGGTTTGGTTAAAGAAAGAAAGAAAAAATCTAAAATCAACCCGAGCATCGGCTCGGGTGGTTCAACCATAACAGAACAGTCTGCTCGAGTTTGTTCGAGCGATCGACTGAGAAGGAGGCTGATGGCAGACTGGAAGAACAGAGAATCGTGCTCGGATTGGAAGGCATCAAGGAAAGTTTAATTTTTCAGAGGCGTGCTCGTGCATGGGTCTCAAAATGAAACCAGAAGAGGCATTTTTCAGTTAGGATTTGTATCATCTTGGACGCGATTCGGATAAACTCAGATCGGATTGGCATGGGTCATTTGGATTAATAGGAAAAGGAATTGCTTTTATCATAAACTTGCTCTCGAACTGGCTCTAAAAATAGGGGCGGTTTGGAGCAGAAAAAATAGAACTTTTGGTGGAGTTTTTGGGTCGGTTTTGGAGGGAAAAGAGAGTTATTTCAGTGGTGTTATTGCCGGAAAAAGATAAGGAAGGAAGAGGAGAATCGATCAGGAGAAAAAGAGGAAGAAAAGAAGGAAAAAAAGGACTGTTTTCATATTTGCTACAGTACTGCTACAGTGATATTGTAGTGCTACAGTATTCGCAGTCTATCAAAGAAGACGATGAATAGTGTCTCTGCTACAGTAATTTTTTTACTACTACAGTGCTTCTGTGATTAGTCATTTTACTACAGTACCAACGATGCAATTTTTTCCGAATTTGATTTCTTTTCTTATGATAATGAATAGCTAAATCCTCGAGTTAGGGCATAAGTGTGAAATTTTCAATTACTAATGGAATATCTATTTTGATTTAATTGTGAGTTTTAATGTTTAAATTGATTGAGAATTTATTTTTAGTAAATATTAGTAGTATATATAATTGTTTGATTTGTCATGAACGGAAGATATGTCAGATGCTTGTGATTCCCTGCTATTACTAATGAGAGCGTAAAAGAATTAATTTAATTAATTATCTTTGTTCTGATTATGTTAATTTAATTGTTATACTTTCCTATTGAAGTGAATCATTATTTGTTATCAATTGAGTTATAAATTAAATCAAAGTATGATATTTGATAGTGATTGAAAATGGAACACTTCGACACTCTTGCTATAGAATCTTTGCCTTAACATTCTTGCTTTAGAATTCCTGTTCTACAATCTTTGCCCTAGAATTCTTGCCTTAATATTTCTACACTCGTTCATATTATTTAAAAATAAATTAAGTAGTTTTCAATTAGAAGTAAATTGTAGTTTAAGGTAAAGTAGAATAATCCTACATCCACTCCCTGTGGTTCGACCTTGAATTCACCAAGAATGTATTACGATTGTCGACCTGTTTTGGGGTTTGATCACGTATACCCGGGCGCATTCTAATGGGATACTAATATTTGCATTGGCTTTTTAATATTGTCGATTAGAGACTGTAACATTTCGGAGTTTACAGATCCCTGTTAATTTGTTATCATTCCAACATTGAACCATAGGCAGTGCCCACATTCAGATCACCAACCCTAGATTCCAATATCCCTTTTACTACTACCGGAGGCTAGCCTGATCCAGCACTGTGACCATGTCTATGTAACAGTGCTACTCTAGCACCCATCTCAATGTACTATGTTAGCACCCTATGTACTATGGTCATGCGGGTTGGCCATGGTGGTCGGTCACCAAAACATTGTACTTCGACTAGTTATACAAATAGCAGCATCTATGGAGACTTTACTTTAAATCATAGCAGCAAAGTGGGGCACAAGGTTTAGTCACTACTGGGTTTGGTGGTGAGGATATTGTAAAGGATGCATTCTAGTAAAGTTTGCATGACCCCAAACTCGAGCTTTTTACGTGTGACCTGGCGCCAACTACGGGTTTCTCATATTACCCGGAATCACTTTCTTTCTTCCCAGAAAGTACCGAAAATGCCCTTAGATTTAGGTATAAGCACCCACTCTCTATTTTTCTATATTACCCGGAATGGCGGCTACCCGGAGAAGCTCGCGTTAGTCGGAGAAGAAGGTGTTCCGTCCGGCCTCTCCGCCCATATCATCACCGGCGCCGGCACCGTCGAACTCTGGAAAGGTCATCTTCGTGGCAAAAAGCGGGAAAACGAGCGGGAAAGACCGGGTATTGGAAAACAACTTCAACGGAGGTAACGTACATCAAAAAACCCGTAGGTGAAGTTCAAATATGACGATTTTTATCATGAAAGTTGGTTCCAGAGAAGAAAGTTGAAAACTTAGCAAGTTTTAAACTATTGTTACAGTCGTGTATTCGATAACACGACTGTAACAATAGTCTTGTTTGATGAAACACGACTCATAGACGTTGCTTTTCACTCATATACGGTTTTCAATATATCGTGTCTGACGGTTTTTTAACTTATATCGGTATTTTAATGGCAGGTACGGATAGAGAAGATAGTTGTTTGCTTACACTACGATGAAGTTTTTACAAATTCTGATAAGTACGTGGGCGGGAAACGGAAGCTCCTGCCTATAGATACACGAGTAAAGTATCTGGAACTGTTGCAGCAAGTGGAAGAAAGATTACTGCTTAAGTCTACTTCTGGTACATTAACTTTGTCATATCGTGTTGACTCTGAATCCACATACCTCCTTGAAGACGATAAAGACGTGGAGTCAATATTTATACTTCACAAGAGCAAGCAAGGCACAAATGGACTACTCCGCCTGTACGTGGAGTGGACTTCTATGGGCAATAACATGGAGACTTCGACTCTCAATAAGGAAATTAATGCCAATGCAAATAAGGAGGAGGAGAGGCTACCAGAGGCGGAAGTACCGGCCGGCCAGTAAGACACCGCCGGAGAGGCCGTCCAGCCTGGGCAATAAGACACCAGCATCAGCAGTCGAAGGAGGAAGAGATGAAGATTATGTGAGGTGAGACTTCTAAGGTGCGGATACAGGCAAGTCGTGTGCTATTATAGTCGACTATAAAAGTACACGACTAAAAATTTTGTCGTGCCGTATGCAACGCAACTATATACATAGTCGTGTTTCATAATACATGATCGTTTAAATATAAAACCCTTGCAAGTGCACAAGGCAATTGTACTACGGCGAGTATGGAAAGGGTTGTCGAACCTTAGGGACGGATTAATATTCTACCAAATTCAAGAGAAAAGTAGCAGTTTTTAATTAATCTAGAGAAAAACAATGAACTTTAACTAAACTAAGCTGAGATTAATCAATAGGAGAAGTACCAAGGCTTCGAATCCACCACAATAGACTAGTGTATCGTCTCTCTCTCTCTCTTTTGAATTCAGATTTCCAGTTGGCTAGTGTATTCCTCTCGGACATACACTTGTCAATTCAACATATAGTGCTCTCCTCTCGGACGTAACACATAAATCAATTAAGCATATGGAATTGTGATCTATCTCTCTCGAGCATAAATCAATGAAACTTTATTGATATATAACAAATCAGAACACTCATATTCCTCTCAGACATGCAAGTAATCTTTCAGATTGAAATTCATAAAATCCACTCTTGTCTCTCTCAAGCACAAAGAATAGACTCAATGAATTAACTTTAATTGCATAACAAAGATTCATACACCAACTAGAGTAAAAATATAATATGAGAGAAAGAAACAATACAACCAATCAATTTGGCTTCATCTACGCCTTGGAAGAGAGTCTAGCCAAGCATGGGAAGAGAATCCATCATCATGTTGTTCTTCATCTTCTTCTTCTTCCTTTGCTCTAGCCTCCAAGGTCTCAAAACTCTATTCTTGCATACCCAATACGTTCTCCCTTAAGGCATATATATAGGGGTGAAGGAAAGCCCTCAAATCCCCTTCCAAATCCGAGTCAAAATAGGGTTAAATTGCGTTTTCCGTATGCACCGATCGATCGCCCGTATAACTCGATCGATCGCCTTGCGAACGCATCCGAACGAAGCCGTTTTCCTTTGTTAATTGCTTCCGATCGATCGTATGGCGAACGACGACGGACGAAGCCGATCGATCGTTTTTACTGTCTTCAAAATCTCGCGCAAGACCAAATATTCCAGTAGATACGATCGATCGTTTGGGTGTCCGATCGATCATTTTCTTCAATGTAGTATTTTAAGCGGAAGACGCGATCGATCGCGTAAGGATGGGATCGATCGTTTCTACTGTCTGGAATCTTCAAATGGCTATAACTTTTTGCTCCAAACTCCGAATTGCGCGTGGTTGGTGGCGTTGGAAATCTGACTTCTTGAAATTTAACATGAGACGTGAATCAGTCCAATCCGATATTTGTACACGGAGTTACGATAATTTGACCATTGAAGTCCGTTTTCTCTTCATTTTTGTATCTTTGCTCTCATTTCCTACAAAACCAAAAACTATATTAAAGTAGTAGTAATTCTAATCAAACACTAGCATAAACATAAGTTTAGGAGATAATAAAATGCATATTTCATGTATAGATCAATACACGACTACAAATGAATTCGTGTTGCATAAGACATGACTTTACTACGTGCTATTGTGTTCTCAAGTTCAATCATACATTTTTTTCACGCGGATTGGGAGATGGAGAAGAAGCTGAAGATGAAGAAGAAGATGAAGATGAAGATTCCAGTTCAGATGAAGAAGAATTATTGGATGAAGATGAATTACCGTGGTCTGCAGATGAGTGGGATGAGCCTCTTACAGTACCACATTTTAGCCAGCCAGATCACACGGGAACATCGACTTCTAGAGTTCCCACGACAGGAGACACATGTAAAGGGAAATCTGTCGTGTCGGAGGACGATGAGTACGCCAATATTGAGGGTGATGGTGGTTGGGATTGGGGTACCTATTCTGCACAGGCCGGTCCTTCAAAACATTGTGAAGAGAAGACGATGTTGACCGGAAGTTTGCAAGCAGAAGACTACGTGGCACAACTTACCTTAGGGGCTAGGTTCGAAAGCGTCAAGCAGTTCAAGATGGTTCTAACAGATCTGGCAATCAAGAGGAAGTTCATGTTCAAAGTAGCGGATGAGAGCAAGGACACATTCGCTGCAACGTGCAAGGTTTCGGGGTGCAAGTGTACATATGGGTGTCGAACAGACTTGATGGAGTCAGCGTGACAAGGAGGGAAGAATGGCATACATGTGACACTTTTGTAAGTTCGAAAGATCATCCATTGGCTTCTCACCTCTGGATTGCGAGGAAGTGTCATGGCCTCCATAAGGATTCAAACTCTATAAAAATCTCAAATATCCAACAATACATTGAGAAGCATTGGGGCGTGATAGTCAACTATAAAAGGGCATGGAGGGCAAAAGAAGAATTGATCCGATTGATCGATGGCAACCCTGAAGATGCATATCGCATTTTCCCACATTACGGAAGGTAATTAGAGCGGTCTAACGCAGGTACACATGTGGTGATAGAAAGATTAGCTAATATACCTGATATCCCAATTGAGTTAGCCGGCTACGACTTCAGACATGTGTTTTGGATGTTCGGCCCGGTCGCAAGAGCATTCCGAAGAACATTGAGGCTGTTGCTCACGCTTGATGGAATATTCCTAAAAGGAAAGTACCTTGGAGTATTATTGGTTGCTACAGCAGTCGACGACAATCAGCAATTAATGTGTCTTGCATATTCAATTGTCGATAAAGAGAATATCAAAATGTGGTAAGTATAGAAGTAGGAAACATGACTATTCTGACAGTCGTGTTTTCAACGACACGACTGGGCACACATTCGTGTCTTCGAAAACACGACTACTCATACAGTCGTGTTTTTGATACACGACCTTCTAACAACCTGAAGCATTCTGTGTTTAATATGCTTTGTCTCTCACTTGTACAGGACGTGGTTCCTCACCTTACTAAAATGTGTTCTCTTTACGGACCCCCCGACCTCTCTGGACACTATTGTCTCCGATAGATAGAAGGGACTTTTGAGAGCGGTCGTCGATGTCTTTCTCGAGGCTCACCATGGGTTTTGCCTAAGGCATATGGCCGCAAATATACTTAATACTTGGAGGGATAAGTACCTGAAGGAACTTCTATTCCGAGCTGCAAAATGCTTCAGGAGACCAGAATTCGATGCAACCATGGAGAAGATGAAGGAACACAATGAGGCGGCCTGGAAATATGTTGACAATATTCCGAAAACACATTGGGCTAACGTAGAATATCCGGGTAAAAGGTACGACACTCTCACGTCGAACGCGTCTGAAAGTGTCAATAATATGCTTCTGAAGGCTAGGTTTTGGCCAATAACTCGGTTGATCGAGTAAACGTGGGTGACCACAAGCATCCATTTTTAGAGATGCCGAATGGAAGCAGATGGGCTACCGACTCTGTTAACAAAGCATGCATAGAATCATATCAATCAGATGAGGAATCAGAGTGTTGGAATAGTTCGAGTTCAACCGCTATCATTACGGCAGTTTGAAGTGACATCGTTATACCATGTGGTAAGCATAAATTTGTTTTTTGTAAGAGACGATTATAACAAAGTCGTGTCGTCGAAGACACGACTAGTCATACAGTCGTGTCTTCGACGACACGAGTATCTTTGGAAGACACTGATGTTGTTCATGTTTTCGCATGAGGATGTTGTTGACCTTACGAATAGAACCTGCACATGTGGCTTCTTCGAGAGCATGGGACTTCCATGCAAGCACGCCATGGCATGTATTGATGAGAGGAGTTTGGAACCGGTAGAATATTGTGAGAAGTGGTACTGCGCAAGTACGTACCGCACCACGTATGAAGAAGTAGTGTTTCCTACTTTAGACAGAAGTCAGTGGGGGAATTACGGGGTTTTATTTAAATGCGAACCGTTCATGGTTGAAGCTCCAAAGAAGGGCAGGAGAAAGGCAAAGAGAATTGAGTCACAGCCCGAGCCACCTGCAAGGACAACTTCGAAATGTGGGAATTGTCGTCAAGTTGGTCACAACCGTACGAGGTGCACCAACAGCCCGCTTTCGAAAGAAAATAGGAAGCGCAGGAAATGAACACTTCCGCAACAAGGCAAACTGACTACGAATGAGACATCGCATATACGCCGCTCCAGCTTACCTAAGCCCCCACCATTCTTCACTTAGGATGTAGTCCAATTCTTGTATAACGCATATTAGCTTATACCGAAATGTACATGGCATCCAAAAAAGAAAATCAGAAATGAAAAAACAATCTTTCAATTCATCATCAGTGTAATTCCATTATACCCAAATATTATAGTACACGACTATCTATACCGTCGTGTATTGTGAAACACGACTATTTATAAAGTCGTGTCGGGTAGTACGCGACTATATATAAAGTCATGTTGCATCAGAGACGATTATATACGTAATCGTGTTGCATGAAGGCCGTATTCAAAGTGATGCTTCCGAAATTTTGTCTAAGGCAACCATGTGTCAAAAATGAAGTCGAATTAATTGAAAGAGTACTGTACAATAAGGTGTCAGAAATGAATTCGAATTAATTGAAAGAGTACGACATGTACACCAAAGAAGCTTTGTACAATAAAAGAATGTGAATAAAATGAATATGAATTTAGTCTTTATCCAGAAGCCGCATAAAACCCGCAACTGTGACGACATCTTTTTTTACTCTTCCAGAATCATCGTCAAACTCGCTGTTAATAACCCCGTGAATCAAGGTTGAAACGATGACTGCTCGCCAAAGTCATGTAATTGTGGACTGATCAAACTCCAGTGGGCTGACATTGGACGCCAATTGCGCGATGTACATCATGATGAAGATGCTACAGTCTTTGGAATTCTGTTGCCATGGCGCTTTGGCGATCTGAGTCATCTTCCAGTCGAGCAAACCAAACCACCCCAGCTTGCCTTCCATCACAACGTTCATGAACTGCGTGAATTTGTCAGCAGCTTTTCTGTGATGTGGATATAACTGGGATCTGCCAGACAGCGGGTTGTAGAAGCGCCATACACAGTGTGGGAAATGTAGCCGGTGCGGATTGGGAAAAATGCGTAGAACATGTTCCTGATCAAGCCGTCGAGCATCCTCCCGAGCTTTTTTACCAATTTCGCATTATTTCCTCCTTCTTTGTGCTCCTGTGAAACCGCAAGAGAGTTAGACAACGATACTGGGAACATCATACTTAATTACTTATCACTCCTTATGCAGGGAACACTTATGTTGTCGAATATCTCTTTGAATGTGTGGCATCCAAAAAATGCCCACGGATACTTCATCCGGTCTGTGTCATTGTGCTGCCTCAATAGACTTAAAAACGTATCTATAACTTATAGAAAAACATCCATAGGAGTCATAACAGTCGAAGTAAGGCAATATACAACTTCTAATTAAAAGCCGATTATTGTATATACGACTTTCATGATAGTCGTGTCATCGAGAGACACGACTATGTGTAAAGTCGTGTTTTGCAAAGACACGACTATGCGTAAAGTCGTGTCTTCGAATACACGACATAACGTCAAGTCGCATATTTAAAAAAGTAAAAGAGGAAAACATATGAGGAGCATCGGTTTACTTACATTCGTATTTATTTCTGTTGTTTGTAGGAGGGATACGTAGTCGTCATCACATAGCATTGGGATTGGATAAGCCTTCCTCGGATTGGCGATCCATCCATCTATTGCCACTCTATCCCGCTCTAACAATACCCCCATGTCGAAGCATAACTCCAAATCGGCAGAGTTTTCGGGGAGTGCAATTATAGACTTACACTTTTGAGGGGTTCGGAGGACAACGACCTCAACAGGCTGGGATGCGGTTAAGCCAGTGGCCTCCTTCACCTCCTCCTCCTTTGCCTCTTCGTCGTCCTTCACCTCCTCCTCCTCCTCCTCCATCGCATTTTCGTCGTCCTTCACCTCATCCTCCTTCGCCTCCTCCTCCTTCGGCTCCTTGTCCAGAACATCCTCCTTCGCCTCCTCCGACTCCTCCTCCTTCACATAAGCCTTCACCTCCTCCTCGGCATCCCCGTCCTTCACATCCTCCTTCACCTCCTCCTTGACGGTTTGATATCCGACTGCTATAAGGAAGAGATGACCTTATCGATGATAGAGGTCGCTTGTCGATCGGATATGGTTTCTTCGAAGTTGGCTTTCTGCTGAGGGGACCTATTCCTTCTTTCCTGCTCCTCCGCCATTCTCCGTATATGGTCATCTTCCCTAATCCTCTGCAATTCCCTCGCGGAGGCAATCCTCATTCTCTTCCTTACCACTAGACCAGGGGGGAATAGGTCCCGTCCGTACATCGGACGGGACTCGACTTCTGCATGCTCCATATCTTCGTTGAATTCTGGTTGGAGCTTCTTCAAAAACAACTCTGCAGAGGATCTCTTTGTAGTCCGTTGAATCTTGTCTTCCTCATCCGCGAATTTGATGGGAGCTAAAATGACATTTTACTTATTCGTGTCAGTAGTAGCAGGATAGAGAACATAGTTTGTTTTATGAAACACGATAAACTACATAGTAGTGTAGCATGAAACACGACAAATATAATAGTCGTGTACCATGTGGCATGAGAAAATAAATAATCGTCTACAACTTACCTTTACCCCATTTCGTCAAATCGAGATGTGACTTCCTTGCCAGCTCCTTTGTCCGCATACCAATCGGAGTTTTCTTCATATGCTCCTTGTCACGGGGCCGCTTCTTTGGCTCCATCTAATGCACCGATGACTTCTTTGGAATGCATTGTTAGAGCCACTTTTGTTTCCTAATGAATGCATGCTTTGGATGTTATTATATTGAACAGGTACAAGTTGATATTGGGAATTCTGAAGGCATAATTTTGCGATCAGTCGCCTAAAAAATTGGGTTTCTTGGATACAGAGCAGTTTATAAGGTCGGCCTTTTGTTTCTTGTTACTGGAATGTTATATTTTTCGTCTATTGTAAATTGAGAGCCATTGAAGCAGTCTCTGGAGTGGGATTTTTTCTCAAATGAATAGCTGCTAAAGTCCTGAGAGCACTGATAGCATAATAATGGACATAAGCAATTCACTGACAGCACAGAACTTCAGATGATTACAACCTGATTAATGTCAATTAGAAAAGAAAAGAATAAGTTGGAAGAGAAGAACTAGAGAAGAACTTTTCTTTTCATCAAAACCGAACTGAATAATGACTGCTATAAACTTCTGTAGTTGATTAATCGCCTGAAAATTTTCTTTTTCTGGTAACTGCTTCTCCAATCATAATTTAAATTGAACACTCTTTAGACAGCTTCCAGATGACACGGCCACCTTTCTGTGCATTCATATCTCATCTTGTTACTGAGTACAAAACAAGGAACAAGAAACACACTATTTATGAATGCTCTTACATGCCACCCTTTTCTGATACTCGTACTCATTGACATTGCATCCCAAGTTCTTTAGTTTAAGTGCCATATTATAACTCTATTGCATCCCAAGTTACATGAACTCTATTTTGCTAGTTCTCTCAGTGTGATTTCAATGGAATTGCATGGTCTGCCCACTTCAGCTTGAAGGTGAAGTCTTTTAAATTATCCTTATTGGTTTTCTTTCCTAATTATTGAGGTGAGAAGTAGTGTTGTGTATGCAGATGGCTGCCGTTAAGATTGTCTCCGATAACTAGGGAACAAGGAAGTGTTTGACGAAGGCATGGTCTAAGATGTACAACTTATCAAAATGTGTGTACGTAGAAGCAAAGAAAAGAAATCATTCTATAGTCATGATTTTTTTTTCTAGTTTACTTTTCACTCATGTATTTAGCATATTTGTTCTTACAAGATTTTTTTCATGTATTTTAAGTTCTCCAATCTATACAATGTGGTACTAATTATATGAATAAGATATGAGAATTTCTTTTGCATATATGAATAGTGCTTGTTATCCATATTTAGCACAGCAGGATAAAGCTGCTATTTTTTTTTTATTTTTTCGAAGTCAGTACCGACAGATAAAATCTGTCACAAATGAGCTAAAACCGTCGCAATAGGTATCTACGGAGTCTAGTGTCCGTCTTTAAAACCGTCGCCAGCTATTGATATCGACAGCAGAAAACCGTTGCTAAAATACTGTTGCGACATAAACAAATCCGTCGAAAAAACTGTTGATGAAGATATTATCGACAGATTGCCACTTTTCCATCGAAATGCCATTAGCAGCGCCACTTATAACGACCGGGTGTGGCGGAAAAAATCTGTCGCTATAAATTTGTACCGACAGTTTAGAAATTTTTAGCGACAGTTTTTGCCATTGATAAAAGCCATTTTTGTTGTAGTGAAGGCTTTGTGCAGGGCCACCTGAAAGAAAGCACATATTGAAGAGTAGTCGACAAATCAGTATAAAAACAACTATGGTGTACTAACAGCACTTTTACCAGCTTGATTTATGATCTCATTCTCTAGCTTTGTTTCCTCATCAAATATATTGCCTGAATTGAAGACAAAAATTTTGTAGAAACATTAGCATTAAAGAGAAATCCACAGTTGTGTCTCACAATGACCGGTCCCACGCCTAGGGAAAATAAGGAGGGTTAGCGTTAAGATGACAGCCGGCTATAAAAACTCCATCAATCTCTATGGATCTTACACCACACATTCTGGCTACAACTATAGCGCGAGTAAATATGCTAGTCCGATTATAATGAAAAGTGAACAGGGTTCTCGCGTTGGTCTAGACAGGCGCAAGTAAAGAAACTAGTCCAAGAGCGTAGGATTAGAGTGGCAACGTGAAATATTGAGACCTTGAAGGGTAAGGGTACGAAGTTAGTAGAAACACTTAAGAGAAGGAGGGTTAACATAGTTTGCTTGCAGGAGACTAAGAGAGAAGGCTAGGGAACTGAGGGAGGTCTTTAAAATAGTTTATGTAGGTAAAGATTCAAATATAAATGGGGTGGGTATAGTGATTGATAAAGACAAAGACTTGAGAGAGAAACTTGCAGGTGTCAAGAGATTTAGTGATAGAATTATATTAGTGAAACTAGTATTAGGGGAATTTATAGTCAATGTTATTTGTGCTTATGCACCTCAAGTAGGAATAGGAGAGAACCTTAAAAAATAATTTTGGGAGAAAATAGACTTAGTAATATAAGGGATACCTAACGGGAAAAAAATTATTATCGGGGGCATCTTAAATAGATATATAGGGAAGAAGAACATAAGATACGAGAGGGTGTATGGAGGGTAACGTTTTGGGGAGAGGAATGTGGCAGGAGAAACTATTCTTGAGTTTGTAATAGGAAATAATCTAGGTACAGAAAATACCTATTTCAAGAAGAAGAAATATCATCTAGTAACTTTTAAGAGTGGATCTCACAAGAGCCAAATAAAAATTTTCTTAGTTAGAAGCGAGGATAGAACTAAATATAGGAGGATTGTAAAGTTATATCCGGAGAACCTATAACACTACAACATAGATTAGTTGTTTTGGATGTCCACATCCAAAACAACTAATCTACTTTTAAGGGGTGGAGGAAGCGACGTGCGGATAAAGTGGAGCCTAGGATCAAGTGGTGGAATTTGAAGGGTGAGATGCTCAACACTTTTGTTGGAGAGGATGAGGGTTGAAGGTAATTGGAACTTAAATGAGGAACCAGTCATGATGTGAGGTAACATGGCTAATTGCATTAAAAAAGTTGGAAAGGAAGTACTTGGTGAAGTGAGGAGGAGAAGGGATGTCAAGAAAGAAACATAGTAATGTTATGAGGAAGTTCAAATAATCACTAAGGAAAAAAAGTGTTTCTTTAAGAAGTGGCAAAAATGTAAAAATCAAGATAATTTGAAAGATATACTAAGGTTAAGAAAGAGGCTAAAAAGATAGTGAGTGAAGCTAGATATAAGGTATCTGATGACTTATATAATAGGCTAAGTACAAAGGAGTAGGAGAGGGACATATAGGACAAGTTCTATACAACAACCATTAGGCCTGCAATACTTTATGGAGCGGAGTGTTGGGCACCAAAGAGAAGTCATATAGATAAGTTGAATGGAGTAGAAATGAGAATGTTAAGGTGAATGAGTGGGATAACTAGGAGAGATAGGATTAGAAATGAATATATTCGTGAGAGTTTAAGGGTAACTCATTTAGGGGAGAAGTTGAGGGAATGTAGGTTGCGTTGGTATGGGCATATGCAAAGAAGACCAATAGATGCCCCTCTGAGAAGATTAGAAGGGATGCATATAAATGATACCAAAAGAGGAAAAGGGAGACCTAAAAGAACTTGGACGGAGTTAATAAAAAAGGATGACTTTACTATCTCTTATAAAAGAGTTGGCACAAAACAAGCTTGAATGGAGGCATGAGATCCATGTCGCCGACCCCAAATAGTCAGAAAAAGACGCTACTTGATTGTGATTATGATTATGATTAGCATTGAAGAGTATTTTATTTATGTAAGAGTAATATTTGATCTTTTATTTAAGTCTTTAGAAGTGTAGTTTTGATTTATAAGGGGTATTAGTATTTCCTCTGTGTTCGGAAAAGGCGCTACTTGATTATGATTATGATTAGTATTTCCTCTCTAATCTTATTTTTTTATAGGCATGTCCATGAAGTGAGAATATTACTATCCTTTTCTTGTAGATGGTGCCCTGGTCTCTATTAGAGATTGGTTCATCCCCTTCCTTGTAATTCAGACATCGTTATTGAATGATACAAAGTTTCTTTTCCCCTTAAGCCTAGTACTCAACAATCCTATCACTTTAAGCATAAAAGAAAGGAGATCCATCCACAAATTCATGAATTTCTAAAATAAAATCCATGCACTAGGTGGCATATTTTTAAACCTATCTATCCGCGTGTGGCATCATGAATATAGGTTTACAAAAATAAAAATCCAAATCAGAACAGATTTGAGAGATGAAATCAGTGTTTGCTTTATATGCATATTTCCTCATGGACGTGAAAATTTTTGTCATTCACAAATGCATGATTGCAGGCTATAATCAGAAGAAATAAACACAAAAGAATTTGTTCTAAAAAAATGATTCGCCAGTAAATCATGCCTGATGTATGGCACTGTCTAGATTTCAGGACAAGCATAAGCACTACTATAGAAAATTCAGCATGATAAGATTTCTGAACAGAAAAACAATCGACTGTTAGTCACATAAATATAAAAGCTTTTGTTTCTAAATTCAGACCTTCAATTTGGAGAAAGTTCGCAGAAGACTGATCTTAAGCTATCCATCAATTGTTCCCAAAGATATATTTCACCCTTGCATTTACAGGCCAAATTAATACCGAGATTCTACATAGACCAAACTAATGAAATACAACTATTTACCAATTAAAAACTGCTTATCCTAGCAAACATAATATAAACTATGTGTTGACAATGATTATTGTTCTTTTGTGAAAAGAAAAAAAAATGCTTGTGACTTTTGAAAGGTAGTATAAAATTCTTTTTCTATGGTAGCCAACTAAATTAGCTCTCATGAACCTATTTCTAGTATAAGAACTAAAACTTTTTAAAAATAGGTGTTCAATAAAGCCATCATGTATTTTTTGTATACCCATATAAGGCATTCATGATGAAAAAACAATCTCAGGTTGAATTTATCAATGCATTATTATGAGAAACATTCAGACCCAAAGGGACAATATTCATATCATATTTCATCCAAGAATTTAACATAAGCACATTAATTGTAGTCAAACAAGAGTATTCACCTCCGTTGGGAGCCTTCTTGGAAAAATATTTAGCTTTAATACGACGAATCGTATCTGGTGTACTTTGCTACATGTTCTGCAGTGTCTGCATCCCTAGCCGTAGAGAACATGTGGTATACAGTCTGAGCTAGTGCACATTTATAGATATGTAATACACCCAACGAGAACCATAACAACTCAATCAGAGAAGTACCTAATAGGAAAAAAATGAAGTTGCAAGTAGGCTTATAAACAGACCATATTAGCAGTAATATACGACTGAAATTGATCAACTTTTAAGTTTTAGGGAATAAAGTGGCATTGTAACCTGTACCAATTTCATAAGCCTTTTAAGGTATATGGTTTTAAAAACGCATGCTTGTCATCTATGTACCATAGAAATCAACAATTGATAGGCACTTTTGCTCCTCCGAACTCTAATCTGAAAGCAATGCTCTCATCAACTGATCACATCATATCAGTTTACTCAAAATTGGTAGCTGTGACCATTTGCAAAAGTTAAAATTTGTAAAAAGAACTAAAGAAACGATCTTACTATTCATGGAACAAAAATAAAGGATAGCAATCTCAATTATTTGATGAAAGTTCTTTTCTCAAACCTGAAAAAATAAGGGTTAATCAAGCAGCAATACAAATGGTGATATCTAAATTGATAAAACGATCTTCAAAGACCTACTCATGTCTAATACATCAAACATGGTTAAGTTCAACTCATTTTAAATCCAACTGTGTATGGTTAAGTTCAACTCATTTTAAGTCCAACTGGTCCTGCATGGCCAGAAGGCAAAAAATATACCAAATATGAGCTCAGATATTCGATTATGATGACTGCCCTTTTATATAGTGATGCGGAGCCATAGTAGGCCCTAGCTGAAAGGGGTTATTGTTAGGAATTTGAGTTTAATTAGAAATTTTATGTTATTGCAATTATGTTAGTTAGAAAATCATGGATTTTTTTTTAAGATAGATTTCGTTTGGAGAGTATCTCATTTAATTTAGGATAGATCTAATTTAATTTTTTATGTTTAGGAGGAATCCTAAATCAATGTTTTACTTCCTATTAAAGACTTATTGTAAGCCTATTTAAAAGGCCTCAATTTAATGGAATTAGGAGCCAATGATTTGAAGGAAAAAAAAACCACATAGTTCTCTGTTGATGGAGAGACTCCTCATTCGGTCATGATTCTGAACAACCATGGTGCCAATGCCATGGTCCACCGTCCGTTGTTAATTCCGGCAGTAATCTCTGGTGGTGATACCAGAGAGATTTATCCCTTTTATCCCTCTTTCCCCTCCATTTCTCCTCCTTCACGCAATGTCCACTATCAACTTAGTGGCCCATCGAAAAACTTGCAACCTGCTGATATGGATCCGTGGACTCAATCTCTTCGTCAATTCAAAGCTGAATTTCTAGCATTACAACCCGATCTTGGTGATTTTCAAGCCCAACTCGAGGAAGTTACACGATTGGTAAAGAAGACAATTGATGACAAACAAGCCCAAGCATCTGAGCAATCCCTATCGTTACTAGCAAACAACCATAGAGAGGAGTCATGCGCCGGATAGCAGAGCCCTGAATTGCATAAGCTACGTCTTCGGTTTGAAGTATCTCCCGCATCGTCCTACCGGGCCAACGTAGGAGAGGCGCCTCCTGTTGTAACCAACAACAAAGTAGAGCAATTTGCACTAGTGGTAGAGCCAGAAGAAGTGCCCATTCTTATCTTTCTGGAGCTGCCATCGCCACCCAACAAAGTAGAGCAATTGGCCCCGTGGTTCTCATTGGCAGATCATGGCGGCCAACTTGTTTCCACCAAGCCTCGCGTTTCTCTTGAATGTGCAAAAGCTATACCATTCTTGCCAGGTTGGGTTTGGTTCAACCCAAAACTGGATCCAATCTAGTTGGGCCAAAGATGTTGGCTGGCCTAGAATTTCCATTTGTCCCAGACCCACCCAGGTGGTACCAAAATGGGTCCATCACCAATTCTTTTTTATGGAAGCTATACTTGTCCAGTGGAGAACCTAAATGCTAAATTTCCGTTTTTGTGTAAGACGACCCATTTGCCGCATTCCACCTTCTTTTGAGCCATACTCGCCGGAATTGAGTATCTCTCACCCGGGGAGAATGATGCGGAGCCATAGTAGGCCCCAGCTAAAAGGGGTTAGGCGGCCACCCTCAGGCGCTCAGCATCAGAGTAGGTGCCTTGGTACGAAAAAAATTTGTCCGCCTTATATAACCATTCGATGGGGTCTTCTTCTCCGTTGTTCCGGGGAAATTGTAGACAAGCCAGTCTGGGCTCAATGCTGCCCCTTTGGCCTCCGTATGATCCCTGGGGCTCGTCCCAGACATCCTCCATCTCGTCCCGTAAGTGACGTGGGCGTGTGTTCATTGTGGCATTTCCCCGAACACCTTGTGTGTCTCGTATCTCTTGGCCATGGCGTCCACCTTCAGCACCCAGGTTAATGGATCCCAGTTGAATTCCCTGGGAAAGGGATTGACCTGTGGCCTGGCCAAGCAATGAACCCCCCAACGCCTAGGATCCTTCTTGTCGGCTAGGGCCTCCCATCTCTCGTGCGGATGGCAGTGGGTTAGGATGGCAGATTTGAGGGGTTGTTGTGGATCTCGCTCTAGCCTCATTTGCCGAAGCTCTTCTTTGATCGCGGTCAGGAGGGACAGCAGTGGGATCGACGTCAACCTTAGGGCTAAAAATTTCCTTGCCAGCCTCTGGTTCTGGTGAAACCTCGGGGGCCATGAAGGGCTGCTTGCAAGGAGGCATGAGTACCCTTGGATCGAATGCTCTGATACCAATGTTGTGATCCAGTAGGATCACAAGAACTGGAATCAGCGAAGAGGAAGGAAAGAAGAAGAACTGAGAGAGAATTTGGAGTTTCAATATTGCATAACTACAAAAGAGGAGAACGACCTCCATATAAAGGAAGAGGATGGCGCGTCTCCCCAGGGGTGCGCGCCATCTTTCCAAACTGATGGGCCACTAATTGGCCTGATTATTCTCTATCAGCCTGTTACTTAACAATTAGCCTAAATGGGTCAGATTACAATATGGTACTTAATAAGCAAATATCCTAATAAGGGATCTGATTGATGTTGCTGACGTAATGCTGTGACGCTCACAACAGGTGTGGAAAACAAAATTGATGAGTACTCTTCATGACAAAGTTGGGTGGTTCAACGGTGGTGAGCATGCGTCTAGATACTGATATTGAAATGTGAAAAAAAATATCAACCTGAAAATAATCAAGGTGATTTTTTCTAATTGATAAAAACCTATTTGGGAACCTGAAATTAATTATATTTTTAGTCTTTTCTCGTCAGCCTGATTCTCATTCGAATGAGAATTAGTATTTTCACTCCTTTCAAGGGTGATTTGTTGATTTTTATCAGTTATCACTGTCAGGAATGAAAATCACTCATTTCAGTTTCCAAACGCACTCGACCCTGATAGGTGAAAATTTTTATTTTTCTTTGTTAGTTGCTCCTATCAGCTCAATCAGTATCCAAACAATTTTTTAACATTTTTACCCTGTTTCAACCAGAAAATTTTCTTATTTTCAGTATCCAAACGCACCAGTGCGTTGACGAGAGATTGATTATGCTATTTTTAACCTATTGTGATGACTTTTGGTTTTAAAAAAAAAGTCTTTAGAGAAGCTTTCTCGTCAGCTTCTTCCGATCCGCCGCCAAAACCTTTGGGCGAGACTTTTCGGGATCCTAATTTTTCTCAGTAACACTAAATGCTCAGTAAAACTCAAAGTTTTTTATCGCTGCTAAGTAACACTTCAATATTCTCATTCAGAATCTGTAACACCCGAAAAATCGGTATGTTTACTAAAACTGTTATTTTAGAAAACTGGTATAAAATAGAAAAGTTTAGCTGCCTATTTGAATTTTTGGTTATGGCATGTGATTTGCTATGTTGAATGAATGATGTGATGCATGATGAATTGTTTAATCGATAGACCAAATTAGGCAGGACACCAGGGCGCGAGAACTAGCCCTGGCGCTGGGCTCAACCTGGCACTGAGGCTGGCCTAGCGCCAGGGGCTGAGTACACCTGACGCCAAGAGTGGGGCCAGGTGCCAGGGTACGAGTTCAGAGTGTCTAGACTCTTATGTGCAATATGAGTGATTAAGATGGAATATGGTAATGTGAGAAGTTATGTTTTGTAAGTTATTTGTATGTTGATAAGTAGACGGAGTAACCAGAAGCCAGACGCACTGGGCGTCAGGGCCACCTAGACGTCAGGTGCACCTGGGCACCAGAGAGGGGACGTGGCTCATGTAGGATCACGTGTGTGTGAGACGAGTTGGTTAAGACATGTGGTTCATGGTCAACGTGAGTCGGAGTAGCAGGTCATATACGCGGGACATCAGAGACGTGCAACCGTGGGACACGTGCCAAGACGCAGAATCACTGGACGTCAGGACCACGTGGGCACATGTCTAGGGACATCTTGCTCGTGTGGTGATGTGGCACATAGTGGTTATCAAGATGAATAGAGAGAATCTTGGTAAAGAGATTAGATTTGATCTCTTAGTGGTAACTAAGGAAAGATTGTGGTAAATCAGGAAATTACCCGAATTGGTTAGTATTAATTAAGAGAGTAAATCAACGTCCAAAGGAATTGGGCTGGATTTGGTAGTTTCCAATTTTGGGTTGAGATAAACTTGTATAAGGAATGAATCTTAATAGGAGATCTAGAATCCTAACTAATTGGGGACTCAATAGTGGATCTCGTCCTTGTCAATTTCAGGTAGGTTTATTATTGGATGGGTGAGATTATGGGAAGAAAGTGATTTAAGGAAGGAGATATCCTAATTAGAATAGGATTTGGTATAAAGGCATATAAGGGGGGCCAGCCCATGCTCTTGGACGACCTAACCCTTGTGACGCCCTTTTGTTTCTTTTTTTCTCCTCTTCCTTCTCCACACCAGCAACACTTCAAGCCTCTATTTCGATTCAAACCTCTTCTGTTTCAATAGTCGAAGGCCACGTTGCGAAGATTAGGCATAGACCTACATGAGGAAGCAAGAAACACTCATATTCAAGTTTGGTAGGATGGTTTTTCCTACATCTTCCTTCTAAATTTCCTTTGATTATAAAATTCATTCTTATGAATAATATATGATTGATATATTGCTTCAGATCCATTGTTATTGTTGCATAAATTGCTTTGATTGAAGGGAATTATATGATTATGAGTTGTATATGTTGACAATATTGTTGACACATCTTCTAGACTTACATGCTAGTACCTAGATGGGAACACCACTCAAATTTGTAATGTCTCTTGGTCGATTGAACATCTAAAGGGTTCCTTGTTGATCGGTAAATCTTCTGATTTGTTTGATTGAAGTGTCCAAGAATAGTTATCCTATTGTTAATGACTCTATTATCAAAGGGGTAACAGTACAAACTAGTTCGTGTGATAAAAGACACATTAAGACATGAAATTCCAGAACCTCCAAGGTTCTGTAATGAACCTGGAAGGGTGTATTAAGGCTAGTAAGGCTCTAGTAACCAAAATAAGGGATAGTTACACATGATAATCAAGTATAATTAAGATTAATGATCTCGGCCAAAACTATTTTTGCGCTGATGATCGTTTTAATATAAGAACCCTTACAAGTGCACAAGGCAATTGTACTACGACGAGTATTAAAGCGTTGTCGAACCTCAGGGATGGTTAAATACTTTATCAAACTCAAGAGAAAGTTGCAGTTTTGATTTAATCTAAGAAAACAATGAACTTTAACTAAATTAACTGAGTTTAACAATGTACAGAAATATCAAGGCAGCGAATCCACCACTAGATATACAATTACTACTCTTAATTATTATTAGACATAAATTAATAAGATATGGTAACTTGTGTTCATGGTCAGACACACAAATCACAATGAATTCACTCACGTTCTTAGTCGAACGCAAAAGTTCATCTACTATAATGTAATTAATTCTATCCTTGGTTGAGCATAGAACCAATCACAATCATGTTCTTGGCACAGGGATTAAAAAGATATAATTTCATTCATAATCAATCAAGTCTATGGTCAAGCACTCAAAAGAAACTCATGAAATAGCATTAAGCATGAATCATATCAACTCTATTAAATTAAACAAGAAAGAGTAGCAATACACATCTAGGGCTTCATCTACCCTTGACAAAGAATTGAACTAGACATAGGAAGAAAGAAAAGAAAAGCCTGATTTGATAGATCCATTGGCATAAATCACTTCTTCTTCTTTTTTGGCTCCAAAAGACTCCTTTTTCTTGCTCCTCTCTAGCCTCCAAGATCTATTCTCTAATCCTCAACGCGTTCCCTTTAAGGCCTAGTTATAAGGTTGGAGAGAAAACACGCACAAGCTCTTCTAATTCCAAGTCAAAATAGGTCAAATTTCAGTTTTGCGTATACGGTGATTGATCACTGCGTATTGCCGATCGATCGGTTTCTCAGTTTCTTCCTGTAGCACAATTTTCCAATAGTCATAACTTTTTGCTCCGAACTTCAAATTGCACACGGTCAGTGCCGTTGGAAAGCTGACTTCTTGAAATTTAACATGAAATTTTAATCAATCCAATCAGAAATATGTACACGAAGTTATGAAGATTCAACCATTGGAGTCACTTTTTACCATATTTCTGCATCTTGCGCTTATTTTCCTACAAAAACCAAAAATTACACTAAAGTATCACTAAATATAATCAAACACTAATATAAATATAAGTTTAAGAGCTTATGAAATGCATAATTCATGTATAGATCACCCGACGATCTGTAATAAAATAATCATAACTAAATACAAAAAAATCAGAAAAATAAGCCGTCAGTGGGGTTAAAAACTAAACTCATAGGGTTACCTCCAGTAAAAAGTTAATTCAAACGATACTGACTATGGGGATAATCAAAAGTGGGCTGATATGAGTAAGGCAGTTTACTGTAATTAGCGTATAAGACACTAATACTTACTAATAAATGATATTGTATGATAAGAGCAAAATATCATTATTATACATTATATAATTGGATAAGGATTATTACAGTAAGATTGGTTAGTTAAAAAGATCGACATCATGAGATAATTCAATGTGACCTAGAGTTCCAATTGTCCTTGATTTTGAGTGTAACTTGGTGTCGGTTTGAGTTTCCAGTTGGAGACCAAACTTTCAAAACCCCATTATCATGCCTTGACTTTAGAGTTGTGAAGTGTGAATCCAGGTACTGTGAGAGATGTTCCTATCTAGGGTTATGCATGATGTGATTGTCAAAATTATTGGAAAACCTATAGACACTCATGTGGAGAGTCATCTGCTATTGAGATATTGGAATCTAATTAGAACTCTTGAGGTGAATCATATTATAATGAGAGATATTGATGTGTCAATTGTACTCCTAGAGTGAGTCAATTATCGGTAAAAGATACCTTGAGTTCCAGAGAGTTGTGACCTCTGTCTTTTAAGATATTGTTCAGTTTGTTATTGAATCACTTCTCCACTAAAGACCTTGCGAGGATCTCTCCGAGGTGGAATCATAGTATGCTCAGAGAGTCATTGCTAGATCCAGTCTGATCTTCGATTATTTGGGAACCTAGTTGTTCCTGCCCGAAGGGAGGCATATACGTACATTTAGAATGTATGATATTACTGAAGGTCTACAGTCTTTGCCTATTGTGTCCGTAAGCACTTATTGGGCCAACATCCTAGACGCATGACCGGATTCGGAAGGAAGAACCTCTAGGGTGATTCTGGTAAATTCTCTCCTTACACTGGTGGTTGTTCGGAGTCATATTGATTGATATTCTTTCCCTATACTTGCGAGTTGGGATTGTTATTGACTGACAATTTCACTCAGGTAAAGTAGACCATGTGTTCAGTCCTAATATTGAATATTTCTATTTCTCTTTTGCTGAACCTTTCTTCATGTTTTCTATTGTACCTTTGGTGGATTTTTACATCTTACTGAGTATTTCTATGAAGTACTCATGCATCATCTGATGCAGACATGAAAAAGGAGTAATTCAGGACAGATCGCTGTTGCAGGAAGGTGTTACAAACTGCTTTAGAAAAGAGTTCATGTTATTTATTACTTTACTTATTTTAATGAATTAGTGGCAAGTGTGCCCAGAATTGTTATATTTTTAGTTGTTGACTATTATTAATGGTTGTGTTAAAGTTGAATAAAAAACTTTAGATTTTAATTTCTTATATGTAACAATGTTTGCTTTGAGACTGAATGATTGCGTATTGTTGATTACACAACCTTTTGAGATGGCGTAATTGATAGTTTGATCGAGTATTCGGGCGCGTGCCTAGGTTTCGGCCTCAATAATATTGGCATTATCGATGACTTCCGCACTCCGATAGAAGTCTGAAATTTCAGGGCGTGACACAATCTTGTTGGTGGAACTCTATGGCGGCATGACAGTCGGACCCTACCATCAAATATATAACAATGGATCCCTACAGTTTGGAACAGTTGAAATTAACTCTAATTTTTATCGATACTATCAAATAATGAGATTTTTATATGGTTTGGGTGTTACTAAGCATGCTAGAAAAAAATGACTTTTTCCAACCTACTTATAAAAGTGGATGTTAGTAAGAAATTTTGGGGTGCTGAAAATTGTCATCTAAACTTTTCATGTTAACATTAAAGTGATAATTAAACTCCATCCGTCCCACATTTATTATTCAGATTAGATATCAATTAATGTGGGACAGAAGGAGTTACATTAGTTAGCAGGGTAATAGGAACTAAGAAATTGCAGTGATTCTCTATGAATGCTCTAATAGATTCATACTAGAACTTACAAATTGTGGGTCTCATTCTCATTCAGGTCATGTAAGGTGGGACCATTCTAGGATTTGGGATTCATATAAAGGGATCAAGGTACTGTTTGATAGGTGTGAATTTAAACATGTTAAGCCCAAATTTGTCCTGAATGCTTAAAAGTTGAGGGATAACCTTCCAAAGGATGTCAGGGTAAACTGTTCAGCCATTCAGTTGGCAGTTAAACCAGCTGAGTTTTAAAAGCAGTTGCTTATGCTGATTCATCCCCCTTAAAACTCAAAATGTATTCCAAGTTTAATCTCATTAAGATATGTGAACCCCATTTATTTAAGCATGTAGATCTTGGATTCCTAATTTATCAATTTGACTTCTACATATATGAATGAAATAGAAGTTTGTCAGCCCAAGCGCAAAGACCTTTCAAACCCACTTGGTCACACTCTTTAAAGTCCTTCGTGGAACCCACAACCTGTGGGTTAACAAATGATCATATATTTCTGTTGCCAAAAAAAAAGTGGTCCTATATGCTAGTGCTCACAAGGAATCTAGAAATTATATGAGGCTAACCTCTACTCACGATGCAGTAAGAGCTTTTAGCCTGACTAGAGTCCATTTAGAGGACTAGCAAATGGAAAACAAGGTTAGCAACGAAGTGTAGCTAGAAAACAAAAGAGAAGAAGCAGAGGTAAGAAATGAACATGTACTGTGATTGATATTTAAAACTTAAAGCAGTGTTAAAAAATAGCAAATAAAATTTTATTTTCATTTCCGAAATCCTGCACAAGGATGATAAACCAACAGCAAATCAAAATATAAAATTACTAAGCAGCTAAAAATAACCAACAGAAGGAAAAGAGAATAAAACAATTAAGGATTCTCAACCACAAGTTCCAGAGTCCTGATTTATTCACATATGTTAAATAACAAAATGTAATCCAATTCCTGATTTATTCACATATGTTAAATAATAAAATGTAATGCAACAATTTTATTTACTTACACTAAAAATAACAAAATAATTTGTACTATATTGTGTAACATATTTTGTTGGATTTGCCAAATAATGTCAAATAAAAAAGTACAACTAAATAAGACCAAATGGAATCTCGTTTCCATGGCCATTTCTCTAGTGATCAGGTACCAATCTTGATTAATTTTGGCTAAAGTGTTCCCAACAAATTTCAGCTTGGGTCTTGTAATAGATATTTCAGTTCAGTAGATTGTTGAAAAATTGAACTGTCCCCAACGCTAAATCCAGCCATCGGCAAGGGTGGACACTCAGTTCAGCTTCACTTTAGTTTAAGAAATACTCCAAATCTCCAACTGCCTCCTCTTTCATCATCATCACCCCGTGACTCCAAGAGTAAAGCAACTAAATCAAAAAATAAATCTATAAGGGAAAAGTTCAATAGATGATTAAATTTATTAACTACCTTAAGCTTCATTCACAGACTATTTAGTTACAGAAAGAACTGGAGATCACAAACTATGCACTCTTACCACTAAATATTCTGTCTTATCAAGTAGTGAATATAGATATAAAGCAAATTACAAACTGACTAGCCAAATTAAGCATGACAATACAAGAACCCCTACCCTCTTATGTTATAAATTTATGTCACTGTTTAAGGTACTTTAGCACGTACCCCAATTAACATCCAGGACAAACAATTACATTATTTCAATATATCTATGGGTTATAACATTGTTGGAAAAATAAATAATTCTCCCACTACTTCAGGAGCTGACATGCTGTAAAGATGGCATTAATCAGATTTAACATCTAAAATTTTCTAACGATCCAAAAAAAACATTTCGTATTTTCTACCTTCAAGTGATTATAGGCAAGCTCGGACTTACCAGTAGAGAAAGAATGTCATGCACTCTGCTGAATCTGCACCAGATGATATCAGGATGTGACTTTGGTACATTGGTGGTTCCAATGTGATTTTGGCAATTGCACGTTGCCTAGGGATTGAGTCTGATTTCCCAGCTCAGTCAACAGATACAAAGATTCCTGGCCCACATACTTCTACTAGGCACCCAGGATAGTGAATGCCAATTCATTGCACACCATCTCAAGTTCGGTAGAGCAGCAGCAAGATGCTCTACCGAACTATATCAGCAGTAGAAGTATGTGCCTGAGAACCTTTAAAAATATCAACCATCCGTGATTCAGTATCAGGGTCTTCATTCAGAACAAGATCCTCAAAACTGGATTTTTTATCTTCAAGACAACTCTCTTCGGAGGAAACCATTCTTAACCTTAAAAACCTGCAATGCCTCCATGGCTGTGCTAAGAAAACCTTGTTTAACATATGCATAGAATGCATGAACACAGGTAGATGGGTCAGGCTGGTCATTTTTCTGGTGCAGATGCTGTATAATCGATTTAACTATATCGATTCGGCCCTGCAAAACCACAAACCAGAAGCACGAGTATAAATTTTCTCCTTCTTCACTAAAAAGTCCAGACTAAATCATGCATCTGCTAAAATGTTGAATAATATGGATGTATGCTCTTTCCCAAGAAGAAAAGAAAAAAATATTTTATGACAAGCTTTTTCGAGAAGTGTGTTGAACATCAGATTGAACTCCTTCAGATAATGCTTTATGTATGAGATAAAATGCCACATCAAAATCTCCTCTTGCTGCGAAAATCTAGAGAAAAGACATAAGTTAGCTTTTCTCAAACAAAATGAACTCAGATGATCCGATTGTCCCAACTCCATTTAACACAAGATAAAGGCTAAGACAAAATGTCAAACACAAGAGTCCCTTGTAACAAACATATCATCTTAACAATACACTGCACAATGGTTTACTTAATTTTGTCTCTACATGACTCACAAATGTATGCTGTTATCCTGGACATACCTTCAGAAGTGCAGTACATGTCATAGTCCCAGCTGAAAACCCCTCCCGCAGCATCATTGAAACAAATGCAGATGCAGATGTATAGGACCTCAAAACACTACAGCAATCAATCATGATATTATATGTAACAGCATCTGGTGAAAAACCACACAATTTCATGACTTCAAATATTCTAAGTGCTCTTTGGCTCCGCAGTTAATCCAAGCTCCAGGAGTAAATCAAAATAGCAAAAAATTTAGAGCACAAAAAAACACACGCTAACACTAGATAAAATATATAGCACTAAATGGTTTTTTACATACTTCCTTCGCTTCAACAAGTGCATGTGCCGCAATATTGTACATATTGATTCTGTCAGTGTGACTAAACAGATTTTGCTTTACTCGTAGAAACATAATCAATTCTCTCATCATGCCTTCAGAACCAAGGGCTTTCAACTAGAAAAGGAAGCAAATCAAGAAAACATTCTCATGATTAGTTGCACTGCTTACTAATCCCATTCAAAGCAGAAACGCAAGAGAAAAAAGAAGTTCGAGCTTCTGAAGAGAAGAAAATTAATTAACATGATCTAAATCATGCAAGCGTAATTAGAAAAACAAAGCATCACCAAGTTCCCAATTGAATTTTGGCTGTCCCGCACACCATGTTTGTCCATATCATTCTCTATCGCAACAATCCTTTTCCAAGCATTTGCCTTCGATAACATGTTTCCATACTCATATGGAGCATTCACTGTCCCAAACAAGGAAAATAGAAGCTCATATGTCCTAACTGTGAGAATTGAAGGTGATACCTTTCTCTTTTCATTTTACTAATTTATAGAGTTACATACCCTTAATTAAGGGATTACAATCATGTAGTATAAGGTAAGTATTTTAATTAAATAGAAAGAATCTTTATAGTAATCAATTTGATGAATTAATTTTAAGGAAAGTAGAACTATAGATAGAGCCCTAGTTGATATAGATGGGCAAGAAGAGCCAAGGTGTGATCAATTCCGTTACTTAGGATCTATTATCCATAAAGAAGGGGATATTGATAGTGATGTGGTGCATAGGATAAATGCGGGGTGGGTAAAGTGGAGGGCAGCCTCGGGAGTGTTGTGTGATAGGCGGGTTCCAAAAAGACTTAAAGGCAAGTTCTATAGGACGACCATTAGGCCTGCAATACTCTATGGAGCAGAGTGCTGGGCACCAAAGAGGAGTCATATAGATAAGTTGAATGTAGCCGAAATGAGAATGTTAAAGTGGATGAGTGGGATAACTAGGAGAGATAGGATTAGAAATGAATATATTCGTGAGAGCTTAGGAGTAGCGTCTTTAGGGGAGAAGCTGAGGGAATGTAGGTTGCGTTGGTATGGGCATATGCAAAGAAGACCTTTAGATGCCCCTGCGAGAAGATTAGAAGGGATACATGTAAACGATGCTAAAAGAGGGAGAGGGAGACCTAAGAGAACTTGGATGGAGTTAATAAGAAAGGATTTGACTTTGCTATCTCTTACAAAAGAGGTAGCCCAAAACAGGCTCGAATGGAGGAGTAAGATCCGTGTCACCGACCCCAAATAGTTGGAAAAAGGCGCTACTTGATTATGACTATGAATTTGATGAATTAAGGAGAAATTAGTGTGATTGAGCTATGATTGTCAATCACAGTTAGGAGAGGTCTCAATCACTGGTGGATGATTTGTTCAAAACCGGGTTTAGTAGCTTCAGCCAATCTGTTATCCGCACAGCCCCCCTCAAGCTCATAGGGAAGCTCGCGAAGCATGAGCTTGGACCCAAGAGTAGTGAAGCGGGGATTTAGTAAAGACTTGGTGAAAATATCAGCCACTTGGTGAGTACCTGGAATGTGACGAACATAGATGGACCCATTCAAAACATGCTCCCGAATGAAATGAACATCAATATCGATGTGCTTAGTCCAGCTGTGGAAGACAGGATTACGAGTCATGTATATAGCACTCGTGTTGTCACAAAAAATTGAAGGGGCAGCTTTGAAGGGAATTTGTGGTGATGAAGAAGATGAGATAGCCACAAAACCTCAGTGGTGGTGGTTGCAAGGGCACTATATTCAACTTCAGAACTCGATCTAGACACTGTGGGTTGTTTCTTGGCACCCCAAGAAATGAGGTTGGGGCCTAGATAGACAGCATAGCTCGTGGTTGAGTAATGGATGTCCAGACAGCCGGTCCAATCTGCATCTGAGAAGGCCCGTAGATGAAGATGTGGGAATCGTTGAAAGTGAAGCGAGATAGGGTGAGTGATGGTCCATGCCATGGTTCCTGCATGCCAAGAAAAAGGTTAAGGGGGCCAAGATCCTTCATGTGAAATGCCTTGGAGAGATGAGTGACAAGACTATGAAGGAGATTCATGGAGGTGTATGTCAAGATGATGCCGTCAACATAAATGAGTAAGATGATAGTGTGGGACTGGTGCTGCCAAGTGAATAAAGATGTATCAAAGGGGCAGCCGATGAAGCCAAGACTAAGGAGAAATGCGATGAATTTCGTGAACCATGCACAAGGTGCCTGCTTGAGGCCATATAGGGCCTTATGAAGTCGGCACACATGGGACGAGCAAGTTGAGTCAATGAAGCTCGGGGGCTGCTGTAAGTAGACCTCTTCCATGAGGTCACCATGGAGAAAAGCATTTTTCACGTCAAGTTGGCGAAGTGGCCAATTGAAAGTGACTGCAAGGGTGAGGACCAGTCTAATTGTCGCAAACTTCACAACGGGGCTAAAGGTCTCATCGAAGTCGAAACCAGCCCATTGATTATAGCCTTTTACCACAAGTTGAGCCTTGAAACGATCTATGGACCCGTCGACACGTTGCTTAATCTGAAAAACCCACTTAGAGCCCACAACATTCATGGACGGCTTGAAGGGCACTAAGGACCAGGTGCCATTTTGCTAAAGGGCACAAATTTCTTCTTCCATGGCAGCGACCCACCAAGGATTTCGGGTAGCCTGTACGTAGGTACGAGGCTCTTGGGGTAGGTGATGAGATGTGGCAACCAAGGCAACATGGAGAGGGTGGCAGCTGGCCATAAAGACTTTGGCACGGTGAATTCCATCATGTGCCCTTGTAGTCATGGGGTGGAGGTTGCTGGGAGGTGGCGTTGCAACTGGTAACGGGAGGTCAACTACACCAGAAGCAGACAAGGCAGGTTCCTGCATCGGAGATGGAGTTGGCATCGTGGCCGGAGATGGGCTTGACGGAGGATCGGTGTGGCTAGGCAAAGAGGAGGCAGAGCAGTCAGGAACAAGGAGCCGACATCGGTCTGGACATTGGAGGAAGGGCAGTGGGGCAAGGTGGCCTGAACGTCGGTCGTAGCCTGCGTAGAGTCAGACAGGGAGGAAGACGAAGTCACGGAGGATGCCACTGAGCTGGTGGCAGTGGTTGGTGTCAAGTGGGCTTCCGCCGATGGGGCAAGGTCAGAGCGGGCTGGAGCCGTAGTGGGCACTGCCGGAAGGGTAAGGCTGCAAAGGGGGGAGGTCTGGACCATACGGGGTCGGCGAGAGTAGGTGAGCCCTCATTTGGAGATAGACGACTTCATAGGCAATGGAGGGCCAGTGGGGAAAGATGGCACTATGGAAGATGGCACTATGGAAGTGAAAGGAGCACCACGTCGAGGAGGGGTAGAGATGGCACCGGCGGCATGGGGAAATAATTGCTCATCAAACGAGACATGGCGTGAGATATAAACATGGCCCGTGGCTGGATCCAAGCACCGGTACCCTTTGTGTTGGCTACAATAGCCAAGGAAAATACATCGGATGGATTTGAAATCAAGTTTGCCAAGTCCAAAAGGCTGAAAACATGGGTAGCATGCACACTCAAAAGAGCGAAGATGGCCGTAGGATGGTGGGTTCTCAAAAAGAGCTTCATATGGTGACTTTCCATTCAACGAGGTGGAGGGTAGCCGATTAACCAAATAGGTTGTTGTGGCAAAAGCATGTTGCCAATATTCCTTAGGGAGGCCACTGTTAGCTAATAGAGTCAAACCCATTTTCACTAATGATCTATGTCTGTGCTCGACTAAACCATTTTGCTCGGGCGTCCCAGGACAGGAGAGGAGGTGAGAAATGGCATTGGCCTTGAGATAAGTATGAAAGGATGCATGCATATACTCACCTCCCCCATAAAACTGGATTGTCTTGACAAGGGCCCCATGTTGGCGGTCAATTGATTTTAAGAAAATCAATAAATATGTTTGTGACATTAGATGGGAAATCCAAACATACCGAGAGCATTCATCCATGATCAAAAGGTAGTATCTATACCCATCAAGAGAGACAACTAGCGCGAGCCTCCAAACATCTGTATGAAGAGTATTAAAGCAAACACTAGAATAAATAGTCCTTCGTTCAAATGGTAGTTTGATCATCTTGCCCAACTTACAACTATCACAAAAGTGTTTATTCAAATTATTTGGTGGACTAAGAGAAGATGCAAGTGTCTTCATTATTATAGAGGATGGGTGGCCTAGGCGGTTGTGCCACAAATCGCCATCAACTTTATTGCATAATAGTCCCACATGTTGTTGAAATCCCAGTGGAATGCTCCCAACCCGATATAAGCCACCTGATCTAGGTCCGGCTAGCAAGGTCTTCCCATTCAACAAAGTTTTAACAGTAAATCCCCAAGGATAGAAAGTAAAATAACAATAATTATCTCGAGAAAATTGTGAAACACTAAGTAGATTCTTAGTCAAGTTAGGAACCACTAGTACTTTTTCCAACCGATGATAGTTCGACGATAGATTTATATAACCCATGTGTGAAATATTTAACCCAACACCATTTTTGACAACAACATGATCAAATCCACGATAAGGGAGAATACCTTCCACATTACCCGTGTCAGCAGTCATATGATGCGTGGCCCCTGTGTCGGGGTACCAAGTACTATCAGAGTGGTCTGTCAAGTGCAAAGCAGTAAGACCCTGAATCGGGTCTGTTCCAGTAGCAACTTGAGCCTAATAGACATCAGCTTTATGATTGGGATAACCACAATGATAACAATAGACACTGTTGTAGTCTCCGGTGATGGGAGCATCACGCGAGTGACCACGACGACCAGACGAGCCACGACCACGAGAGGTGGAACTATCAGATGGGCGACGGGTAGCAAGCTGGGGTCCACGGGAGAAACTGCCACGCCCCAGTCCATATGAGGCACCACTGCGAGTAGGGCCAGACCTTGACTAACCATGGGTGGAGAGAAGGGCAACAGGAGCGGCAGCTTGCCCTTGCAGACGCATCTCGAAATCGAGAAGAAGGGCTGCTACTTGCTCAATAGTAGGGAACTCGGTAGATATTTGGATGGCAGCACCAGTAACGTCAACTTCCGGTCCCAAGCCTTTGAGAAGATACATGATGAGGTCATCATCTTTCACGGGCTTGCCGACTATGGTCAATGCGCCTGTGCTTTGTTGACATACTCCGAAATGGTCATGGAACCCTTGGACAGTGAGTGGAGTTCACCCTTAACTCACTAAATGCGAGAGCGGGTGAACTTGTCGTAGAGCGTTTCCATCGTGCTCCATAACTCGAAGGTAGACTCGCAATGGATGACTTGTTGAATTACTTTCTCAGAGATAGAGGATGCAAGCCAGGCGAGCACCATTTGATCAAGCCGCAGCCATGCTTGAACAGGATAGTCCAAGTCATCACCTTCAAGACACTTCATCTCATCGTGAATAAGGCCGATGAGACCATGGTAGCGGAGAACCGGAAGAACCTACATCTTCCACATGTAATAGTTGGAAGATGCAAGTTTGAGATTGATCTCCTAGGAAATGTTTTTAACAATGGGCACGGTAGATGATGAGGTCATGGTAATGGATGGGGACTGGTTAGTGGAGGCCATGGGAGATGATAAGGGTGAGTAACTCAAGGGATCAGAAAATATTGAAATCAGGAAGAAAGGATGCACTTCTTGGTCAATACCATGTGAGAATTGAATGTGATACCTTTCTCTTTTCATTTCACTTATTTATAGAGTTACATACCCTTAATTAAGGGATTACAACCATGTATTACAAGGTAAGTATTTGAATTAAATGGAAAGAATCTTTACAGTAATCAATTTGAGGAATTAAGGAAAAATTAGTGTGATTGAGCTATGTCCGTCACGGTTAAGAGAGGTCTCAATCACTGGTGGATGATTTGTTCAAGTTTGTAGAATTAAGGAGAAATTAATGTGATTGATCTTTAATTGTCAATCACAGTTAGGAGAGGTCTCAATCACTGGTGGATGATTTGTTCAAGCTGCCAGATTTAGTAGCTTCAGCCAATCTGTTATCCGCACACTAACATCAAACACAATCTTCTCATCTTTGCTAATACTCGAAGTGCACATTTAGGTTCATCCTACATCGTAAATATTTAAGCATATATTAATGGATAAGAAGGATACCCATCCAAACAGCTGCAGTGTCAAATATAAGAACAGAATAACGTCACATAGCAACACAACATGGTATTTTACTTAGCAGCCTGTACATGAAGTATGCCAGAAACAAGCATGTAGAGTTATATTCTCATGATTTTAAACAAAGCAGAAAAGAACATCCATAGCTGATAGCCACTATGTGTTCATGAGACGACATCAAATCTCAAATAGGTGCTATATATGGTCCATGTAATGCCGTAGCTGGTATTAGCCAAGTGTGAGTTGCATGAGACAAGTGTGGCTTTGGTTGATAGCTAAGTGTATGCCTCAGGCCATGTGGAGTTTCATCCAGTTCACCCTATCCACCTTTGCCCCCTCCACCTCTGTTTCTTCACAGTTGGTTCCTAAAATGGAAAAAAGTAGCTACGTATTTCAAACACAGTTACCCCATTCCTGGGGGCAAAGTTCTCTAAGAACGCGTAATATATTACTTTGGAGCAGTTCTACTTGATCTTTTATGCAGAAAGCACACAACTCCAAGTCATGAAACACTTATTTAATGCTTGTTAAATTTTCATCCACTTAGAAAGGATTTGATGAAGTATTTATAGATTGGTGCCCAACATGGAAGGTAGGAAACAGAGGCGGCCATATCCGACTGGGACACAGATATGGCGCATGTTTTGGAATATCCATGCTTCCTAGCCATTGTTTTAATTAAAAAAGCCTCACTGAAGATAATCTTACTCACAAGAGGAACCGCGCTACTTCCTTTTGTAGACAAAAGTAGATCAGAGGTGATTAGCACCATTATGAAGATGGTAATGTCCTTTTAATATTTCATAGAACGTATCTGTGACTGCTATACGATATTAGAGGGTAATATTTTTCCCCTGCCCCACCCCTCTCCGTACCCATGTCCACCATAAGAGGATGTCACACCCAGCCCAATCTAACCTGGCCCTAATGGTCCGGGTCCTGGAACCAACCGGTTAACCTAACCCGAACCTACCCAGTTTAATCTATATCTATCTATTAATAAAATCCTTATTTTTCCTGTTTTTACAATGGTAAATCATATCTCATATTTTTCATGGTGGTTGAGATATAATCAATATTTAGACCAAATCATAAGCTAAAATACTATATATTTGTTTTTTACTTTTTAGCAAAAACGATAGAATTTTAAAAAACAATCAGGGGTTCTAGATCAGGTCTGGGTTGGCTGGGCAATACCAGAACCATAACCAACCCACCAAATGTGGTGCAGCTTGTGGAGCAACAAGAATAACTCCACCTCACGAGGTGTGTAGTCATGATAGCAAAAAAGAATTAATAATAATAATAATAATAATTTCGCAAGAAGCTAATTTGAAATCCAGAAAAGAGATAGAAAAGTAAAGATTTGCAGTAGATCGTTGCAACATGATGCCACATTCACAAAAAGAGATCATAAAAACTTTTAGAAGTTCCCAGTAAGTTATTTCAGATTTCCCGATCAAGCGATCTTCCATCAATTCTAAACACTTTTCAGCATCAAGAGGGCTTCTTTCTGCAATACATCCACTCAATAAACCATTATACATAGACAAATCTGGGCTGGTAGTGTGATTTTGACCAAGATAAGTTAGCCACTCAAATGCCTGGAAAAAACAAAACCATAAAGGATCAGATAAGAATTGAAAAATAACAAAATAAACACATCATTTGATAAATATCCCAATCAATAGCTTTTAATAATAATAAAAGGCCCATGTCAGTTCACAAAATGACCCTTGATATCAGATCAATAAGATGGTAATGCTAAATTGCAAGTGGCTCCAACCCTTCAAAATCCGAGGAAAATTCTCTGATTAAGGTGTGATTGTGATCCACTTGAAAACAATGGCAAATTGTTTTCCTCTTGCATTTATGTTAGTATAAATCATTGTAGCAAGTTATCACCTGCTTAAGATAACCTCCTTTAGCAAGAGCTTAGCAATGAACCTGTGGCATTTTCTATTCATGCATATATCTTTATCAGCCA
This sequence comes from Houttuynia cordata, assembly GCA_039654745.1. Lineage (NCBI taxonomy): Eukaryota > Viridiplantae > Streptophyta > Magnoliopsida > Piperales > Saururaceae > Houttuynia > Houttuynia cordata. Next base: position 37,363,452 of record CM077502.1, read on the forward strand.
TAGCTTTGAGGGTCTCCATAACAAACTGCAAGATTGAACAATAGAGTGGTAAGACCTACACGTCCTTTACAACTAAGAAAAAATGTGTGACCATAGGTTATAAGCTTTCAACTAAGAACCTCTTCCAAGGTATCATACAGATGTCCAACAAGAGACCAATCAAGCAAAACAGTTGCATAACTTTTTTTGTTTGTCTTTTATGACAATAAATGCATAATCTTTAAAGTATCCAATCAAATAAACACTAAACTGAATCCTCAACAAAAGCGTTATCTACCTTTGCTTACCAATGGATCAGGAGATCTAGCACAGTAACTGATAATGTACGTAAAATCATCTGGTCTTAGATGATTGGGCTCATTTACAAGACTATTAAGCAGTCTGGAGTCCTCCTGTCTCTCTCCCAAGCGCAGAGCATCAACAATTTGGACTTGCACAGATCTTGAATCTCACCGCTCTCCATAATGAAATCGCCCACTATCTGCAACCAAATGACATGTACCCATATAACATAATCCTTCATTCTGAATATGGGAAACCAATGAACAGGCAAAAAAACTGAAAAACTACCAATAACTCCCCTGAATGAAAAACTACTGCAAACAAGTGGAGGGACTTGCTTAGATGGAGTCTCAATGATCTATAATACCCATAAAATCTATTTTAAGAAAGGATATGACTATATCCATCTCTTACAAAAAAGTTGGCACAAACCAGGCTACTCTTTCCATCCACTGAAGCTAGTCTGCATTGCAAAAGGAGTGAATTTCATCAGACTCATTTAGTTCCTCTTTTGTATTTTTTTGCCTTCTATAAAACACAGTCATGTAATGTTTGACCCGTATTTTTCCACATTCAGACGAGCTTCATTAAATGGAGGGAGTAGAATGGACGCATAAGATCCATGCTGCCTGCCTCAAATTGTTGCGAAAACGTGCTACTTGATTGCATTTATGATTATGATCTCATACACCTAATTCTTTCAAAAGAATCATCCATAATACCTTCGGAAGTAGTAAATGTCCGTAAAGATTCTAGAGTTTTGACCACAATTCTTCGCACCTGAACCACACATTGTTTACAATTTACGTCCTCAAAGTATTCCAATCTTTGAAAAAAACTGACACACAATAAAACCAAAACTTTGAAACTCCTCATTAAAGAAGTTAACTTGTACTTCCCCGGTACCATATTAGTAGCTACATTTGGTTTCTAAAATGAACTAAACGTATCAACTAATTCCGGTCCGAGGAAGTAATTGCAGAGACATGTACCTCCAATATGTGGAAAGAATCAGTGATAGACCTAACAGGGGCTCTCCATCTGCGATAAAACACCATGAAATCCAGCTTCAAATTACCATGTATCTTTGCAAGTTCGTAGCTTTATCCAAATCCATGTACCAGAAGGACAAGAGGAAGAACTAACAGTATTCTGTGCATGCTCCGGCGAGGCTGGCGGTACCTCCGGCGTGCGGACGGGAAAGAAGAAGGAAGCCTACCGGAAACCGTTGCGTCGGCGTTAGGTTGCAGGTGAGGCCCACGGGCGGCGGATCGGTTGCTGGGAAGGAGGTCTTCGCCAACTTTTGGTTTCTCGTTTTTCCATATTACTTGTGTTCAGTCGAAGAAGAATGCATTCCGTCCGGCATCTCTACCGATATCATCGCCAGCGCCGATAACATCCAAATCGAGAAAGGTAATCTTTACGTCAAACAGCGAGAAAACGAGCGAGATAAAGGGATTTTAATGTAAGAGCAGGGGAAGCCCTCCCAACTACAAAAATTAAGATCTATATGTAAAGAAACACATATAAAGATCACCCATTGGTGTTGGACCGCTCCTAAACATGAAATAAGAGGATAAAAATGGGCAAAAACGTGAAATACTCTTCGGCAAGTAACAAGTTCAATTTATATATCTTTCTGTGATCCTAATGAAGGGGAAGAAGAGGAAAAATAAGGAAGGACACAAAAAAAGAGTAAAAATGGATGAAAAATGAGTGAGTTATCAAATTTTGAAAATTCCTATTTTCCAAAGACACGACTTGAATTGAGTCGTGTTTTGTACGACATGATAAAATGAGAATGTTTAAAATGTCATAACTCGCTCATTTTTATCCATTTTTGCCCTTTTTTGTGTTCTTCCTTATTTTTCCTCTTCTTCCGCTCAATGAAGATATATTAAGATAAAAGAAGAAGAAAAAATAAAAAGAAAGAATAAAGTGGAAGCTCTTTACCAGAAAGCTTCCATTTGGACAGCGTCGGCGCCGGCGATGATATTGGCGGAGATGCAGGATTCTCCGACTGAACACGAGTTTCTTCGGGTACCTCCTCAGATTCCGGGTAATATGGAGAAACAAATAGTGTGGGTACTTATACCTCAACATAAGGATATTTTGGGTACTTTTCGTATCGATTCTGGGTCATATGGGATTTCACTGGAAAAACTAGGTAATATGGAAAAATAAAAATTGGCGCAGGTAATATGGAAAAAACTCAAAGTTGGATGAACAAGCGAGAAGATGGATGCAATGGAAATGCTCTTGAATTATGTGTAAATTTCGATTTTGCCCAGACCCGGTTGTATAAAATTATGACCCCAATGGATATACATCTCTGGATTAGGAAGTGGGAGGGCGAAATTGGCCGCCGAGGAAATCGGCTCACACTTTCTATCTTTGTTTCTGATTTGATTTAGGGTCTGTTTGGTAAATGAATTTGGATTTAGGGTCCGCCGAGGAAATCAGCTATAAAAGAAGCTGGATTCCTAAATGAATTTGGATTCCAAAAAAGGAGATTTTCTAAATGAATTTAGATTCACTTATTTCGATGGTATTTATCGTAATTTCTAAAAAATAATAAAGGTATTTATAAAAAAATGCAGTTTTACTTCATGATGCTATTTTTTGTTATTAAATGCCCTTGTCTTTATGTGAAAATTATAATTCTTACCACCGTACCCTAAATTCTTTTTAAAAATTGGATTTTTCCCAACGAAATACCTTAGGCTCTGTTCGGTGGGCTTAAAAGAAGCCGGAAGAATATCCTCCCCAATAGAATTTAGCACAACTTCTCCTTATGGCATTTGGTGTAATTTCTAAAAAATGACAGGGGTAATTATTAAAAAAAATGCAATTTTTTAGAAATTACACCACATGCCATCATGACCTAAATTCTTTCTAAGATTCAGCTTTTCCCCAACCAAACACTTTATTTCACCACTTTCACTTCATTTGGGAAATCCGACTTTTCTACTCCTAAAAGTGGTTACCAAACGGAGCCTTAAAGACAAAACCTAACTTCTTTTCTAAAATCTAACTCCTAAAAGTCCTAACTAAACAGGGCCGTAGTGCTTTGATTCAGTTTGAAATTTTCATAAAACTGATTTTACCTTTTATATCAGACATCAACTATCTGATTTTGTAAAAAAGCTTTTAATGCGAGAAATAACCTAAAATATCCCTAAATACATATATAAAGTATTATTCTAATAAAACTATCTCCCCTGTATCGATATTTTAAAAGTTGCCGTGTACCCGTAACCGTATAATCACTCTGTCCCGTTTTACTATCTCCCGAGTTTGTTCCTTTTAGGGATGGAGGGAGTAAATGCTTCCTTGATAAGGCCTTTTAAAGCAGAAAAAGATGGTTAAATGCTTCCTTGATAAGGCCTTTTAAAGCAGAAAAGGATGGTTTGTTTAAGGTAAAATTTAAATAATTTGGTACATTTTTTGCTGGTGACATGTCCTTTTGGAATGGACTTGCTGTTATGGTTTTTAATCTCGTGTAATTTGGTTTGAGATAGAAAGAAGACTGAATTCAGCTGTAATACTGGTGTTTCTCATCATTTTGCAGTCTACTTCAGCTTTAAAATAATCATAGTTTAATAAGCTACATTTCTGATTTGATTACAGTAATTAATGTACTTGCACATTAATGCGAGCTAGCTCATCGTACATAGATGTTTGTTACCTTGAACTTACATATGTATTTATATATATTATGCTAAAAGTTGAAATACAACACCACAAGAACAAAGATTATGCCATCAGTATGTTATTTTAAATCCTTATTGCTAATTTAAATATTTGCAATCCTACATTTCAAGCTTAGACAAGTACTCAAGTTATGTGAGAACTATTTATCAAGTCTTATACACAGCGTGTCCTCCTTTCTTAATTATACATAGTACTATATATTTGAAGGTTGGACCTTTGAAATTGTTCCTTTGTTTGAGTCTTTTTAGCACTCTGTAAAGGTCTCTTTACATCTACGATTGGGTCATGGTCGCCTCCCTCACCTTCCCCCCCATATGATCTGGATGGACAGCATATGTGTAGTCTCTATATATTAACTCAGAAGACGAGCATGTGTATTAAGGCTTCGTGAGGGTTTTCAGGTCACTGTAGAAGGTGAACTGATGAGGGTAAAGCTCGTCTGTCTAGAATTAGGTATGATAAACAATTCTATCTAGAGATGTCACACAAAAATAATGGCGTAAAGAAATTATGTACGGAAATTTGTATATAAACAGTTCCAACAATCTGAAAGATTTGCATGTTCAAAGCAACTTGTCTTGGTACTTGGTATTCATAGAGTTTAGGGAACACATATAGCAAGAGAGCTTGTTTCTAATTTATTTACGGCTTTGCTTTTCCTTGCAAAATTTTGAAGATAAGAATGTGTATTTAATTGTTTAAAGAATACCTTCAAGTATTTCTTCGTGTTTCCTTCTTAGAGTGAACACTTTGTTTATTTACTTATCTGTTTTTTTAGACTACTGCATATTATGAAATCCAGTTTACTGATGTGCATTACAGTTACATGGAGCATGATGGAAAAGATTTCTCGTTTTATGACTAAAATCATCGAGATGAATTGCCGCAGACAGTCATGGAACATACCCCTCTTACTTGGTAAAATCAACAATCATCAATAAATCAACAATCATCGATTTATGTAACTGGTCCTACCCCTCTTACTTGGTAAAATCAACAATCATCAATAAATCAATAAATTGTAAAAGGCTGTTTCTTATCCTATTTGCCTACAATATTTTTCTGTTCCATTGACCGAGTCCTGTCATTTGTTTCAAATGTTTATATATGTTTGTAGTTACATGGACTATGACCGTGTATAAATTTTTTGTGCCATATCATAATTTGCTCACACTCTTATGAAGTTTATAATAATCAATTTTATTTTGGGCTTTGGACAGTGTATCCGAAGCATACTTCCCATCTTCTTTTTCTTTTTTATAGTAGTTCTCATCCTTCTATCTGACTGTAACCAAGTTTGATCTTTTAATTATAAATTTCCTCCTGGTGATTGCATGGAAGATGTCGTTGTGTATAAATTAGTTCTGCCACACAATTACGTTGCTATATTTTGTTACTCTGTCAATCTCCTTGACCATCTGCTTATTTTAATGTCTCGCATCAGCAACACAAAAACTGCAACCTTATCATTTATTATCTTTGACTTTAAAAACAGATCATTTATTGTTTTTCATGTTTGAAATGGTGATTGTGTTCTAGGATTAAAAAAAGAAAGGAGTGGATGCATCTTGGTATAAACTTTAGCTTCATAAGTTTCTTTTATAATATTAACGAACTTGTTCATATTGACGCTTATCCTTTATCATTGTCATTGTCATCATCATCTCTGACTCCCGATTATATGGGTCATTTACCTGAATTCTAATACTCCAATGAAATCTACCATGTGTGCTTTCCTTTCTATTATCCTTATTGAGTGGATTGGAGCTTCTGGCGAGCTCAACCTGTTTCCCAGCCAAGCTGAGCTGGGCCCACTAAAGTCACCTGTGATATTTATGTTCCACAATGACATAGAACATATCCAAGATGAACTGTCAGAGGTTGTTCAGATATGTTTCCATACACAACTCTTGAACAATGGGAAATTTAGTGAAAATTTTACCATTCATTATTGTGTCATATGCATTGTTAAGCTCTGCTAGAACCAGCTTAATGAGTTGATGGTTGGGTGGTATATGCATGTTTAGCTTTGCTGGAATCAGCTTAATGAGTTGATGGTTGGCAGGAAAAAAATTGTTAGATAACATTTGGACCCTAAAACATGTTTGCTTTCTGCAGAAGCATAAGAAGTTAATTTATATTGAGAAGTTGGTAAATTTTGGCTTAAAAAATTAATTCATGTATACAAGTTGGTTCAAATACATTTGCACCTGTGGCACAACATGAGGTCCTTATTGGTTCATGCAGTAATGGTTCTCTGTTTTATACACGTACTAAGTGGAAACTCTCATGTTTAGTCAGACAAGAGCTAATAATGGTTTATGCTTTCTTCCTTCTGTTACTGGTTGCAGAGTAAGGAACGAGGAGTGCTTGGACAATGTTGCGAGGACACTATCCTGCCTTGTATAACCTGTGCAAATGTACTCTCTTCTGCTTACAGGTAAACTTCTTTCTTTATTACCAATAAGAGGTAGAAGGATATGGTCGGTAGTTGGCACAATAATGGCTTGTTCGCTATAAATTCCAAATGATTATTTCAATGTGCATAAACCATATATTCTATCTTACAACTCTACCAATTGGCTTGTAATCATTGCTGTTGACTCAATTTATTCTAATACAGATTTGTGATGCTTTTTTGTGGTTCACTGAGAACTAAATTAATATTGGCATTTAGTTTGAAGTTTGCATTAAAATTGACTTGTTCATATGTCTTGCTTACATGGGAAACTTACAGCCACTGGTCGTACATTGAGCCTTTTATTTTTCTTAAAATTTGCCAGTTATTGCAGGGCCTGTTCTTCAATCCATGTAATTGATGGTGTTGCATTATGTTAGGTTTCTTTAATTTAAATTAAAGCTTATCTCAGGAGCAAAAATAAAAATATTTTTATTTTTAATTTCCATCTACTTGGCTTTTTCCTTCCCTGTACTTTGTCTTTTTGCTAGATCCAAATAAAATCTAACTGAACAGAGTCCTGTCCTTGAACGGAAGCAAGGCTGAACCCTATCAAGGTGATTTTCTATGTATCTTACTGATTGGTGCTTAATTTGTCTCAAGTCCTCATTGAAGTACTCAAGGTAGTACCTCTGATTTAGATGAGGTTCCCACTTGACTGTTTGATGGAGATAAGTTTTTAAAGAGTTAGTTATTTAATGAGGCAAACATCTTTCCATAGGAACAGATCATGTTATTGACTTTGTCTGATTGTAATATATTATTAGCTAGTTAGAATGATATTTTTTTTTCAATATGAAAGTTGTCAATGATTGCGTGGGAAGTGCAGAAAAAACCAGCTGGAGAGTTCTTAGGCCTTCATCCATGTAAGTTTCGACCATGCCATTTGAGCAAGCGAGGCAATTAAATAAGGGTAGTAACAGGACCCTGACAAAATATTAGGTGGCTGAGGCCATTCTGAGGGATATAAGATATCATATTGAATGGCTACTGGGTTTCAAATATTTGTTTTCTAATCTGCACTTCCTGTTCTATATTGAATGGCTACTTGTTCTTGACCCATATTCATTCCTAAATTTTCTTAAATGTTCTTGGTCTGGTTTGTCCTTGGCACACAAGTTTCAGTTCATTTGATTGTACTCCTGTTTTATAATCAAGTCTCAAGAGTAATGGCCATTTGCACAGAGCATGCAATTAGCCAAAGAGCTATTGACAATCATTCTCCTACTTCCAATTATTCTGCACCACAGGTTTCAGGTGGCTCAGTCGAGTAGTATTAGCATGCGCCTAACTTGCTTGATCAGCACTTTAAGGTTTCAAATTCTTTTAAAATTTCTTTTGAACAAAGTTGGAGAAATGCAATTTAAATCACCAATTAGCTTTATGCATCAAAACAAACAAAATTATAAAAAATTAATAGATCCAATTTGGAACATTTATTTAATCAGTTTGACAAACTGTAACTTTTTTTTGGTAATTGTTTGACAAAATGAACTTGTTCACATCCTGTGATAAAACCACTACAGTAATCTAATCTGAACAAAGTGAATAAAGCAAAGAGAAAATAAACGAGGGACTGAGAGCAATGAGTGGATATATGGTTTCATTGAGGATCTACAATTCTACTGTCAGGGTAAAATAAAATTTTTTAAATGTCCAGAATCTTGTCAACTCTCGCAATCTCTTTTAGCATTTCGTCGAGTTCTTTAAACTTCTTTTGATATTGGATTCCTGAAGGAACATCACTTAATTTTGTAGTTTGAACAGTCATCAACTTCGTCCAATTCAATGGAGATCCAATACTCCAGCGATGACTTCCCAATTTTTCTTTGACCTTAAGATTTCCACCGGTGTTGGAGCAGACTTCAAGTTGTGGAGAAAGGAAAGCTTGGACTATTCCACGGAGTTAAACACAGCTTGCTAGCTTCTTGTGACAGTTACCTGAAGTTAAGCAAGTTTATCTACTCCTTATGGCAGTGTAACATCTTGTTTGGTTCTTGTCATTAGTATGGATAAGAAGATCCCGTAGCTTATGGTGTTCCTGTTGGGGGATGGCATGGGTTGGCCCATATGAGCTCCGTATGATCGGCTCAACAGCAGGCACAAGGTTGAGCCAGTAGTTCCACGAGGTCCAAGGTTAGTGGGAAAAATTATTGGGTACAACGGACTTACCATGTCAGGTTTATGCAAGGGAGCCTTAAATCTTAGAGATTGGGGTTTATGCTAGGGCACACGTATAGCATGTTTCGATTCTGGCGATTGACGGCTCCGAGCACTGCACCCTGGAGTACTGAGCCTGGGACACCCAATAATTTTTCGGCTAGTTGCCACCATCATATTGATGCACTTTCTCAGTGGGACTCACATATAGGTTGCATGTGGTGTGTGGTGAGTGTTGCCTCTATAGGCCCCAGGGTGTTGGGCCACTACCCAACTTGTTAGAGACACCCTTGTAAACCCCTTTGCTGGAGGTAGAGAGTCCCAGACCTATAGGCCCATAGAGTAATAGAGGCTAGCCGTAGGGCTGTTCTCGGACCGGACAAACCTCGGACAAAGGTTGTCCGCGTCCGTGAACAGTCTGTCCGTCATTATATTGGCCGTGTCTGTGTCCATATGTCTGACAGACACGGACACGGACATGGACATCTCCTCCTCGTCCCTCCTTCCCCTAGTCTCAGCTCCCCTTTTTCTATTACCACGCGCCTGAGCCCTGTCCCTCCTCCCATCTCTTCTCCTCTCCTGTTGACTCACACCCACTGGAGCCAGCCCGCCTCCTGCCAATCCTTTCCTACTTGTCCTATTTCCATCTCTTTTCTCCAAAGTCTCAAAAGAAAGTGGTTGGAGGTTCATTGGATAGTGATCATAGTGTATCTGGGAGAATGACAGAAGAGGGAGATCTGATTCTCATCTGATCGTGTCTTTGAACAGGAACTTCTTCCATGGCGGGAAGTAACCAAATCAACGTCAACGAATCCAAGGTATGCTTGCAGCTAGTTTCCCTGTCAAATTCACGTCATCTCCCCTCTTTTCGTGTTCACTTCATCCTTTTTGTGATTTCAATTTCTGAACCGGAAGGTATGCTTACAACTTTCTTCAATTGTTGTTCAAGATACAGGATGACCCAGTTGCAAAGCTATTAGCTTTAATGGGCAATTCATTCTAGTCTGTAATTGTGGTGTATATGACGCAACTGTTTGTTGCAGAATGTGTGCCTCTGAACACGTGGGTCCTCATTTCCAACTTCAAGCTCGCCTACAGCCTCCACCGCCGCCCTGACGGCACCTTCAACCGCCACCTCGCCGAGTTCCTCGACCGCAAGGCCCCCTCCAATGCCAACCCCGTCGATGGGGTCTTCTCCTTCGACGTCATTGTCAACCTCCCCACTTCCGTCCTCAGCCGCGTCTACCGCCGCCCTGTCTCCCCTGCCTCTGCCACCATCCTTGACCTCGAGACATCTCCGTCCCCTGACCCAGAATTACACTGCGAGCCCTTCCCGGTGATCATCTTCTTCCACGGCGGCAACTTCGCTCATGAAAGCTCGCATCTTTCTTTGTGGTGACAGTTCGGGGAGGTCAAGGCACTGTGCGACCAGGCGCAGGCAATCCTCGTGGAGGAGTTGAATGTCCAACCCGTCACTCCCGCCGCCCCCCGCTCCCCCCACCGCCCTCCTCTCCTCTCCGCCCTTCGTCCTCTGCTCTCCCCTTCTCTCCTCTCCTCTCTCGCTCTTTGGCCGCCCTCCTCGGTCCTTGGACAGACGGCTGTCCGAGGACCCTTGGCCGTGGTCCTCGGACAACTCCTCCTCGGCGCGGACACGGCCACGGACACCTCAGACACAGACGGCTCCGCGGACACAGCTGTCCACGAACAGCCCTAAGGCTAGGAGCCCTAGCCTCAATGGCGCTGTTGTGACCCGTAAGGATCACAAGTACTGGAATCCGCAAAAGAGGAGAAGAAGAGATTTGAGAGGGAAGGAATAGTTCTTAATATTGCATACCCAGAAGGAGGAAGACGTCCTCCTTATAAGGAAGGAGAGGCGCATCTTCCAAGACTGATTACAAGATGTGACTTTTCATATTCCTAGACTGACTCTTCATCTTCCTAGACTGATTACAACATTCCTGACCTTTCATATTCCTAGACTGACTCTTCATCTTCCTAGACTGACTCTTCATCTTCCTAGACTGATTACAACATTCCACCACGCTCCGCTGCAGCCTTGTCCTCAAGGCGTCCATGATGGAAATCGTGCCAGAAAGTCATCCTCGAGGAGCCAGGTTGCATCTTCTAATGGCTGACCCTGCCAAGCGACTAACACCTCCGTCACAAGGCGGCCCGAACGACGAACACAGCGGCGATCGATAATAAATGCAAGGGATGGAACTTCCGAAGCCGCTGGTTCAATGAGTGGAACAAGTGCAACGTTAGCCACAGAAAGGGGATCACCCATAAACTGACGGAGACGAGACACATGGAACACCGGATGTACTAAGGAGCCCGGTGGCAAAGCAAGACGATACGCCACCGGCCCAATGCTCTCAATCACTTCATAAGGTCCATGATAACGATGGGCCAGTTTGCTGTTGTCAATAGAAGCTAAGGAAGTTTGGCGCAAGGGCATAAGGGACACATAGACCAGTGAGCCCACCTGAAATACACGATCAGTATGGTGGCGATCATAAACCTATTTCATACGATTCTGAGCCGATTGTAAGTTGCGCCGAAGTTGCCGCAACACCTCATCACGAGTTTGAAGCATATAATCCACTTCAGCAATAGCTGAACGATGGGGAACATAAGAAAGGACCGTCGGCGGAGGACGACCGTACACAACCTCGAAGGGAGTAAAGCCCGCACGAGTATGGTAGGCGGTGTTGTAGGACCACTCAGCCCACGGTAGGAGCTGAAGCCAACGGCGGGGTTGATCGCCCACGAAACACCTCAAATACTGCTCTAAACACCGATTCACCACCCCGTTTGCCCATCTGTCTGTGGATGGTAGGCTGTACTCATATGTAATTGCGTACCTTGGAGAGCAAAGAATTCACGCCAGAAATTAGACAAGAAGACACGGTCGCGGTCGGACACAATGGTCTTGGGCATACCATGGAGCTTAGCGACCTCGCGCACATAAACCTCTGCAACCGTACGAGCCGTAAAAGGATGGTTCAAGGCACAAAAGTGAGCATATTTCGATAGCCGGTCAACAACTACCAAGATGACAGATTTGCCCTGAACGAATGGTAAAGCTTCAATGAAATCCATAGAAACATCCTCCCAAATATTAGCCGGAATAGGTAATGGCTGAAGAAGGCCGGCAGGAGACGTGGTCATGGACTTGGAACGTTGGCAAATATCACAAGTGGATACATAATCCTGCATGGCACGACGTAGCCCTTTCCACAGAAAACTCTGGCTCACCCTCTTATATGTGCGAAATGATCCCTCATGGCCTGCACTGGGTGTGTCATGGAAATGTGAAATGATGCGTCGACGCAAGTCAGCATAATTGGGCACCCACAAGCGATCCTTCCAAAACAACAGGTTATGCCGCCACACATAGGGGGGTTCAGCGGCTGGTTGAGCTTGGATACGACGGACCAACTCCTTGGTGGGCGGGTCCTCCGCGTATGCTTGTTGAAGGTCCGGAATGAACGGACAAGTGGGGCCAGATAAGACCATACAAGAGTCTGGTATGGGCCGTCGAGAGAGTGCATCTGCAACAGTGTTCTCGGCTCCTTTCTTATAAATAATCTCATAATCATAACCCAACAGCTTGCAGACCCATCGTTGCTGGGCCGGAGTAGACACCCTTTGCTCTAAGAAATATTTCAGAGGTTGATGGTCGGTCCGTATGGTAAACCGCCGGCCCAACAGATATGGGCGCCATTTGGTCACAGCATGAATAATGGCTAACATCTCCCGTTCATAGGCCGATAAGGAAAGAGTGCGGCCCGACAAAGCTTTGCTCAGAAAGGCAATTGGACGGTCTTGTTGCAAGAGGACGGCCCCAAGACTAGTACCAGAAGCATCAGTCTCCACCACAAACGGAAGATTGAAGTTAGGAAGTCCCAATACTGGCGCATGGGCCATAGCCTGTTTGAGTCGGTCGAAGGCCATTTGTGCCTCATTGGTCCAGTTGAAGGCACCCTTCTTTAACAAAGCCGTGAGTGGTGCTGCAATAGTTCCATAGTGACTAATAAAACGGCAATAATAGCCTGTCAGCCCTAAGAAGCCGCGCAACGCCTTGACGCACTTGGGAGCCGGCCAGGATAACATGGTGGCTACTTTGGAAGGGTCTGTGGCGACATCGTCACATGAGATGATATGACCAAGGTATTCCACCTGAGAACTGCCAAACGAACACTTCGAACGTTTTAGAAATAAAGAATTAGCTCTTAGGAGTGAGAAGACCGACCTGAGGTGACCCAAATGCTCCTCCCAAGTTCTGCTGTAGATAAGAATGTCGTCGAAGAATACCAATACAAACTGTCGGAGAAATGGCCGGAAAATGTCATTCATCAAACTCTGGAAAGTGGCGGGGGCATTGGTCATCCCAAATGGCATTACCAAAAATTCGAAGTGGCCATCATGGGTCCGGAACGCAGTTTTGTGCGCATCCGAAACCTGCATCCTGATTTGGTGATACCCAGAACGCAAGTCAAGCTTGCTAAAGACCTGTGCGCTTGCTAATTCGTCAAGCAATTCTTCAATCACCAGAATGGGGTATTTGTCTTTAACGGTAATAGCATTCAGGGCGCGATAATCCATGCAGAAGCGCCAGGTGCCGTCTTTCTTACGCACAAGCAAAACTGGTGAAGAAAAGGAACTGTTGCTGGGACGAATAATACCTGTGGTCAGCATATCTCCCACCAGCCGCTCGATCTCAGCCTTCTGAATGTGGGGGTAGCGGTATGGCCGGATGTTCGTCGGCTGAGCCCCTGGAACCAGAGGAATGTGATGGTCATGGGCCCGCTGGGGAGGAAGGCCGGTGGGCTCAGAGAAGATATCCGCATGTTCCTCCAGGAGTATACGCTTGTCCGGAGGAAGTTCCCCTTGCTCCACATCCCCCATGGATCGCTGTTGTAGAAACATATCTTGAGGTGTGAACCGTCTGAAGGAGTCTACGGCCTGGGCTGAGTGAAGGGTGCCGGGCTGGGTTCCCCGTATACGGACCCTTTTCCCTTTGACGTCAAAGTCCATGGTTAGCTCGCGGAAGTTCCACATTACATCACCCAATTCTTGGAGCCATTGCACGCCTAACACCACATCCGCTCCTTTGGTTGGAAGGAGAAACAGGTCGGTGGTAAAGGTATGCTCTTGAATGGTGAGGGAGGCTTGAGCACACACACCCGAGCTTTGGAGATGTTTGCCATCGCCAATAAGGACATCAAATGGGGTGGCGTCAGAAACATAGCAACCCAGTCGATGAGCCACCCTGTCATTAATGAAATTATGTGTCGAACCACTGTCAATCGGAATTGCCACTGGCTGTCATTTTAACATGCCATGCACATGCATGGTGCGTGGAGTAAAAGTGCCGAAATACGCGTGCACCGAGATCTCTGGCTGGAATGGGTCACATACAGGGGTGAAGTCCTAAGCCGGAGCAGGTTCCTCTTCCTCAACCTCCTCAATAAGTAAGCTGCCCCGAGCCGCACATTGATGGCCCTGGACATACTTTTCATCGCAGTTGAAACATAGGCCCTTGGCCCTCCGATCTGCCATTTGAGCTTGGGTTAATCGGCGAATAGGAGTGGGAATGGAGCCTGACAAGGGGGTCCGGTTGGGACTGGCGCTGACAACATGAGCCGCTGACGATGAGGGTTGACTAAGTGGCCGTGGGCTCCAGGCCCCTCTCCCTCCGCGCTTCTGACGACCCAATTTCTCTTCCTCAATTCGGGCATGCCGCACCACATCCCGCATTGTGTGGCAAGGAAAATGACGCATTTCATCCGCTATCTCAGGCTTCAATCCGCGCTTGAATGTACCGACTAATGCCGCCACCGGCCAGTCCGGTAACCTGTTAGCAATTTTCATGAATTCCGAGTAATATGCTCTTACCGAAGTTGTTTGTTTCAAGGTGGACAGCATCTCATTGAAGTCTTGGAACTCGTTCGGTCCGAATTGAATACACAGTTCGTTAGAGAAAGACACCCATGTGGGAAAGCGGATCTCCTTTTCGAACGCTTGATACCATATGGAGGCATCACCATCCAGGTGGAACGCTGCCACTCGTAAGCGTTCCTCATCCGAGTAGGTGCCTTGGTAAGAGAAAAATTTGTCAGCTTTATAGAGCTATTCAACAGGGTCGTCTTCTCCATTGTACCGAGGAAACTGCAAGCGAGCCAATCGGGGCTCGGCGTTGTTCCGTTGGCCTCCGTGAGGCATCTGGGGTTCGTCCCAAGCATCGTCCAACTCGTCATGCAAGGCCCGGTCACAGTTGTTCATTGTAGCATTTCGTCGAACACCTTGCGTATCCCTTGTGGTGGCGCTCTGGCGCCCTCCGTCGGCGTTGGAGTTGAGTGAGCCCAACTGAATCCCATAAGGTAGGGACTGTCCGCTGGCCTTGCCGAGCAGAGAGCATGGAATGTCGTATCGGATATCGGTAAAATATCGGTAGGCCAAAGAGACGAAATATCGGAGATATTGTGTAAAAAAATATCGGTCGTTAAAAACTAGTTTTTATCATATATTTTCACAATCTAACTTCTAAAATGAGTTATACTAATTTAAACAAAGAATACATTTCAAAATATGCATATTAGGATAGAAAATAAACATGAAAGTTTTTTTTTTGAAAAAAAGAAAAAAAAAATTTTGAAATTTTTTTTTTAAAAATATTTTTTTAATTCAAAAAATACCGATATATCGGTCCGAAACCGATATATCGGCGATATATCGCCGATATATGGAAATTTTTGAAAAAACGAGATTTAAGGGTATCGGTGTATCGGTTTGTGTCCGATACCGATATATCGGCGAGACGATTTTCCATGGCAGAGAGGCTCCCATGCCAGGGAATCCATCTTGGCGGCTGGAGCTGCCCATCTCTCGTGGTGGTGGAGTCACGACGGCTGATTTGAGCGGCTGAGAAGGAGCCTGAGCAAGCTTAATCTCCCGGAGCTCCTTTTGAATCTCCGTTAGGACGGACAGCAAGGCAGCCTAGGTATGATCGGGATTAGCTTTTGGGCTCGCAGGATCCTTGGCGATCTCCGGCTCCGGTGGAGCTTCTTGAGTCATTGTGGGTGGCTTGCGAGGAGGCATGAATTTTCGTGGATCAACGCTCTGATACCAATGTTGTGACCCGTAAGGATCACAAGTACTGGAATCCGCAAAAGAGGAGAAGAAGAGATTTGAGAGGGAAGGAATAGTTCTTAATATTGCATACCCAGAAGGAGGAAGACGTCCTCCTTATAAGGAAGGAGAGGCGCATCTTCCAAGACTGATTACAAGATGTGACTTTTCATATTCCTAGACTGACTCTTCATCTTCCTAGACTGATTACAACATTCCTGACCTTTCATATTCCTAGACTGACTCTTCATCTTCCTAGATTGACTCTTCATCTTCCTAGACTGATTACAACAGGCGCTCTCTCTATCTCTCTGCAGGCCACGCTCTCCCTTCTCTCTGGTCATGGGGCAGCAAGGTGCTGCCCTCTTTCCTCTTGTGTTGCATGCCTCTCTCTCTTTTGCGGGTGCTTTGGGAAGTGTTCCGCTTCGCCAAGGCTACCAGTGGCAGTGCAAAGCATCTTCAAGGTTAGTGGTGCTCATATGGGGCTTGGGTCGAGCCAAATGGGTCCATAGGCTCCAAGGTTGGAGCAGTTTTTCCCTCAAAAGAATTAAAAGAAGGAAGAAGAAAGTGTAGAAGAACTCCTTGTTGAAGCTTGTGTCACCGTGCTTTCCTTAAGGATTATTGACCATTTATTGGCCAATTGCTAATTTCCTTAGAAGTATTTCAATGCCAATTTTCTTTCAGGAATCTCAAGCCATTTAATAGTAAGCTCCTAGCAATAGAGGAAACTATCTTGATCACTCTTTGTAGCTATTGTGGAAGTTGGCACTCAAAGCAAACACATAAAAAGCTTATAATACATATGACAACATCACAAATATATAGAAAAGTAGTAGAGAGACATTGGGAATGCCCAAGTGATTTGGGCTTAAATACAGTCAAACTAGTCGTTATAGGCTCGTTGGACGGACCTGTAATGCAGTGGTGATAGATTGCTCATCATGTCGATCAATCATCCCTTTGTTTTTACATAAAACTTCAATAATCTCCCACTTTTTGTCATTAAAAGCAAAACTGATAAAACCAATCAACTTTCCATCGATAAATCTCGACTACAAGATGTTCTTAGAATTGAACCTTTAATTAGTACTAGAATTATAAAGCTAAGCAAAATTCATGGTGTGCCTTAATGTATTGAACCACTTAACTTATATGCTTAGCCAGTAGTTCTATACACTGGAATCTATTTTGTTACGATGTTAGTGATCATTTCTCATGGTTATAACTATTTTGGCCAAGAGCTTTCCCAATTTTGGAGACACTCTAAGAAATAAACCCTTACCTTCCCTTTAGGAGCGACACCACAACTTTGTCCCTATTGGTGAATTCTCGAACGTCATGTCGCATAGACATTCACTTGCATTTCATTAAGAGCATAGAATGCTCATCCCTCATAAGTCATCTCAATTTCTAGATTTCTCAAATATAGAGCTCTTATGCTAGTAATTTACTAAGTAGTGACTTGTTTTTACCCATTGAATCTTGTACTCGGTTATTAGAATTTGGTTGGATTCCCGTCACTACTTAATCTTTTTTTAAGGTTTAAGCTTCATTTCCATTATATTCCCTCTCTTGTAAGAAATTGGCCAAATTTTTACTTTATTTCACAACAATATTGATACCTCTTTGTATCATGATGTCTTCTTACACCATAAACAATGTCTTATATGCACACATCTAGACATGTTTCGCATTCTTTGGGTTGTTACCACAATTTCAATTTCACAATGAATTGAAATAATATTGTAATAGAGCTTATTTCACATTTCACATTTTCAATAGTTGCGCAAAGAACAATAAAACTAATGTGAATATTTACCCCCACTAAGCATGTATGACCTCCCCCCCCAACGAAGTTTAGCATATATACGAATGATTAAGTATGACCCCCACTATATCTTGTGAAATATAACTATATGTTCAACACAACGTATGGTAAAGTGATAAGGATCAAAATTAATCTCGTAATGAACATCATTTTATGCTAATTAATTATGATCAAGATAAACTATTTGAAGGTTACAGTAGAAAATCATATAAATACTTTATGATGTAATGATTAAACATATTACATGAAATACTTAGAAATCTCATTATCGAAGATCTATGCCAAAATAAACTCATAAAATCTTTAATTCAATAAACTCATATAGAATCAAGTCTAAATAACAGTAAAAATTTGCGAAGTACTTTCATTTCAAAGTAAAATGTTTGTTTATTCAATATTATTATTCAAAAAACAAGATAATAACCACTCAATTCTCAAGAGTACATAGTTTAAACATCCTATTACAAGAATAACCTTTTCCAACAAATATTTCATTCCTAAGCAATATACAATTGCCTCCCTCAAGTACAATTTTGAATCATTTGCTACATAGCATGCTTGTGGCAACTAAGTTCTTCATGTCCGAGACATGGAGAACACTAATTACAATGAGCCGGAAGATAAGTTGATTTGTGCCATCCCCTTGCCAATGACTTGTGCTCGATTTTGGTTACCCATCATAACCTCTTCTCTACTTTTCTCCTCAACATAATCTTTGAATATTCTTATCCTTGCAAATGTGAACCTTTGCACCTGAATCAAGCCACCAACCACCTTTAGTTTCTGCCATATTCACCAAGTGACTGTGGCTACAAAATATTCTTCATCTTCTTCTACTACACTTGCTGAATTAGTGTTTTGGCCCTTCAATCATTACACCCACGTGCATAATGATCTATGACACCACACATATAGCATGTAGACTTGCTTCTCTTGTTGTTCCATAAGGGTGGCAATTTTGCTATAATGGCACCCACTTGGAAAGATTTTGACAATTTTATATCTAAAGCACTCAATTGGTTAACAATTTGCTCAAGATCATATTATTGATCAAGAATTGGCTTGTTGTCAACCATTGAATACTATTTGCAAATTAGGTATTTGTTCATACCTTGTTCCTCGATTTTGTACTTGAATTCTAATGCACTTCAAGTCTCCTTGGCCATTTTTGTCTTGGTGTAAATGTCAAAAAACCGATTGGAGAGTGTGTTGAGAATATGCCTCCGGCAAAGTAGCTCATCCTTCTCCCTATTCTTGCACTCCAAAGTTAGCTTCTTGTCTTCTGTCTCGGACAACGGTGGAATGTCTTTGAGGTCGGGATCTAAGATGTAGAAAATCCAGAGGGCGGTAGTGAGAAATCTCATTTTGTCAGCCCACCTTATGTAGTTAGCTCCATTAAACCGATCTAACTTCACAAGATCTTGGTTCAAGATCATCTTTAGTGAAGCTATTTCGGTCTCTAGTGTTGATGTGTGATCTATACATGAAATATGCATTTTATTATCTCTTAATCTTATGATTATGCTAGTGTTTGATTAAAATAACTACTACTTTAATATAATTTTTGGTTTTTCTAGGAAACAAGAGTAATACATAGAAATGAGGTAAAAAGTAACTCAAATGGTTAAATCATCATAACTTCGTGTACAAATGTCAGATTGGACTGATTTAAACTTCATGTTAAAGTTCAAGAAGTCAGCTTTCCAACGCCACTAACTACGTGCAATTAGGAGTTCGGAGCGAAAAGTTATAGCCATTTGAAAATTCATGAACAGTAACCACGATCGATCGGATATCAATGCGATCAATCGCCAGAACCGCAAAAGCAGTGTATTAAAGGAAACGATCGATCGGACCTCAAAACTATCGATCGTATCTACTAGAATTTTTTGATCGTGCAAGACAGTAACTACGATCGATCGGTATCATACGGCGTCGATCGACAAAGCGATCGACCGGAGAAAAATAACGAAGGAATTGCGATCGATTGGACAGTGAACGATCGGCAATACGGAGTGATCGATCGCCGTATACGGAAAACCGAAAATAAGACCTATTTCGACTCAGATTTGGAAGGAGACTTCATGGTTTTCCTTCACTCTTATAAATAGGCCTTATGAGGAACGTTTTGAGCATTAGAAAGTAGACCAGATAATAAAATCTAGAGCATTATTGGAGGCTAGAGAGGAGCAAAAGAAGGAGTCTTTTGGAGGAAAGAAGAAGAAGGATTCATGACGATGGATCTACATAAACAGGTTTCTCTTTTCTTTCTTTCTATGTGTAACTAAACTTTCATTCAAGGCTTGATGAAGCCATAGATGTGTATTGCTACTCTTGATAGTTTAATTTTATAAAATTGATTATGATTTATGCTTAATGCGATTTCATGAATATTCGTTTGAGTGCTTGATCATAGACTTGATTGATTATGAATGGAATTAAATATTGTGATTGATTTTATGCCCGATCAAGGATAAGATTAATTGCATTATAATAGAGTTGCGATTGATTCTATGCCCGATCAAGGATAGGATTGATTACATAATAGTGGATAAACTTTCGTGTCCGATCAAGAACGTTAGTGAATTCATTAGTAATTCGTGTGTCCGATCAAGAACACGAATTACCATATCATGTCAATGTATGCTTAATAATAATTAAGAGTAGTAATTGCATGTCTAGTGGTGGATTCTTTACCTTGATATTCTCCATATTGATTAATTCTCACTTAGATTAGTTAAAAGTTTATTGCTTTCTTAGTCTAGAATCAACACTGCTATTTCCTCTTGAATTTGGTAAAATATTAATCCATCCCTGAGGTTCGACAACTCTTCTTAATACTAGCCGTAGTACAATTGCCTTGTGTACTTGCAAGAGTTTTATATTTAAACGATCAATGTCATAGAAATTGGATGAGAGGCTTTAAATAATCCTTAAGGAAAGCTCGGCAACACATGCCTCAACAAGGAGTTCTTCTACACTTTCTTCTTCCGTCTTCTTTTAATTCTTTTGAGGAAACACATGTTCCAACAAAGGTTGGGGGGAGGGGATGTTTGCACCACCACCACATTGATGCATGTTCTCCTCTGGTTTCAGTGTGTGCCACGATTCTATGTTCACATATAGAGCGTGAATGTTGTGATGCAAAGTACCCTTAACCCTTAAGATGTAATGTCTTGGCGAGCATGCTTACAAATTTTGGGTGAGATGAAAGCTTTGCCTTTTTTGAACCCAAATACTTACAAGTGAAACAAATCTCCAATCTCAGAGTAAAGATTTTTCGGGGGTTACACCGTTGAAATATATCACTTGGGCGTATAGACCCATATCATAAGAAGGATCACTCATACCATATGGAAGGCACGAAGATGAGACCATTCAAATTTTTATTGCAAATTTTCACAGCTATTTTGCACAGATAGCCGGTGACTAGAGGTGAAAATTTTGTGATCTTCTGATCACTTGAACTGACACTTTGGTTTGATCCAAATATTTGATCATTCCATCGTCATGAAGCTCTGAAGCTTCGGCGAAGTTTCTATCATATTCTTTACTTCACTGGTAATTAGAATTCATAAAAACTAGTGTCCCATGGGGGAAGTAGGATAAGTTTAATAGGGTATATATCTAGTGTCCCATGGTTTTTTGTCTATTAAGTGGTTTTCTGTCTAATACGGATAGATATAGGAACTGCCCGGCTTTTGTCAACTACCTTTGTAAAGTTACGCAATCTTCTTTTCATTTCTAGTCTTCTCTTTTGTCTTAGTAACGTAAGCTTAGGGATGGGATTGATAGTATAAGTGCGCGTACTAAAGGGTACTAAAGGTCATGGGAAGCAACGAACAAAACAGTAATTTAAGGATTTCAAAGTTTTTACCAAAGAAATTATGTATTGCCAAGCTGTGATTGCCAGCGGAACAGTCGTATTCGATACGATTTAACAGTAGGGTGGATTTTAAGAAAGTCTAAAATAGTTAATACTAATCAGATTGACGAACAACCAAATTGGGTTCTTGGTGGAAGATTGACCCAATAAAAACAGCAAGTGAAGGCTAAGTCATCCCTGGTCTTGTACTCTATATGTATGATTAATGTGGTCAACGCACCATAGGCATACAGCCTATGTTCCCTCCCTAAGACTTCCCCAGCCCAACCGCCATCTCCTTGTTCTTCAATTACTCTGTCATTACACCATACTAAAAAAACAAAAACACCTTCTTCTAAATTGAAATTACAATAAAGCCATAAGAATCCAATGCATTTGAACGAATTGTATTGAGCTGTATACTCTCTCTGTATCATATCAACTATCCATTTTGTTTTAAAAAATGTGATATCTAAGGAAACCAACTGATTAAGCATTTATTTCTTTAAATCTGTTCCTAATTAACCATATAATTAACTCTATCCACTCAACCTATTTTGCTTCATTTAGTAACCACCATGAGAACCATGACATGAAATGAGACAATTAATATGAAATAAATTTTTTTTCCAAACAACAACTAAAATAGGACTGGGGTATAATAATTCAAATAAGCTAGAAACTATGATCAAGTCATTATTATATTGTAAGATAAAGTATGTATAAAAAAATAGTCACAGGTATATATCATTGTGGAACATTTCTTGCTAGTGAGTCCATCGGTAACTTTCTTGTGAATGCTTTGCAATGTGGGCCGTATGTCAGATGCAAGCTGGATAAAGGACTAATATATAAAAAAACCAATCATGCAAATTCATAAAAGAGATATTCAGAGATCAGAGATCAGGCTGAGTGAAGACATATAAATACAAATAATATGACCGAAATTGAAGCCCGTGCTCAAATCATATTAACATATTTAACTTGATCTCCTGTGATGGAATTAGATATTGTGATTGATTTTATGCCCGATCAAGGATAAGATTAATTGCATTATAATAGAGTTGTGATTGATTCTATGCCCGATCAAGGATAGGATTCATTACACAATAGTGGATGAACTTTCATGTCCGATCAAGAACGTTAGTGAATTCATTAGTAATTCGTGTGTCCGATCAAGAACACGAATTACCATATCATGTCAATGTATGCTTAATAATAATTGAGAGTAGTAATTGCATGTCTAGTGGTGGATTCTTTGCCTTGATATTCTCCATATTGATTTATTCTCACTTAGATTAGTTAAAAGTTCATTGCATTCTTAGTCTAGAATCAACAATGTTATTTCCTCTTGAATTTGGTAAAATATTAATCCGTCCCTGAGGTTCGACAACCCTTCTTAATACTTGCCGTAGTACAATTGCCTTATGCACTTGCAAGGGTTTTATATTTAAACGATCAAGATTTTGGCGCCGTTGCCGGGGACGGCTCAATTGTTTACTAAATTCTTAGCATAGTTAGTTTTAGAGTAGTTTAGTTTAATTTAGATTTCTTTTCAGTAGCTTAATTGCCTTCTTCTTCTTTTGTAGGATTAAGAGAGGACGCTGATTTTCGTCATCGTTGGAAGGGCCATCCCTTCCCACTGTTTGCACTCTCTTAACCCTCTTTTAGAGTAAATTTGGGTGCTTGGTGTTTTCAATTTTCTTTGTGGAATTGCATGATGTGCTAGTTGTCGCTATTAGGTTGCTAGTTGTCGCTATCTAGGATTAATGCTTGCTAGTTGTTTCTATTAGGATTGCACAGGTTTTGTTTGATTTTTATTGTGTATGCATGGTCGTCGCTCCCTGAGCCCCGACCTTGCCTTTGATCCTGATCCTGAGCGCCTATATAGAATTTGTAGAACTCCTAGCAAACCAATCCCTGAAATTCATTCAATGGCGGACAACATGAACCTTGGGGGTGGGAATGGCCTAAATCAGAATCCACTAATGCCCCATACCCGTACCCTGCAAGACTACTACCGTCCCACTGCCTACACCTCCCCCTCATGTATCATAGTGCCTGCAACCGTGGCTAATTTTGAAATTAAGCCAAACATCATCCAAATGCTGCCCACATACCATGGCCAACTCAATGAGAACCCCTATAGGCATCTCCAAAATTTCCTAGAGGTTAACTCAACCTTTAAACTCACAATGTCTGATGCCCAGGTGTGCCTTAGGTTGTTCCCCTTCACCTTAAAAGATAGGGCCAAAGAATGGCTATACTCCCTTGAGCATAACTCTATTTCCACTTGGGAGGAACTTCAGGCCGAATTCCTCAAGAAATACTTTCCTGTGGGGCGGACCAATAAGATCAACAATGAAATCATCACCTTTACCCAGATACTTAATGAACAATTCCATGAAAGATGGGAGAGGATGAAAGCCCTACTCTGGTCCTGTCCCCACCATGATGTGCCCAAGTGGCAATTAGTACAGAGATTTCATGAGGTTGTGTGCGCTCAGCACAGGACCCTTATAGATGCCTCTTGTGGAGGCACATTCATGAAAAAGACCCCGGATGATGCTTGGGATCTACTAGAGGACCTGAACGAAAACTCTTTACACGGTGCGACCCTCTATAAATCTGAAGGCCATATGCCTAGTAGGAATGCCTCAAGGGGAGGCATATATGATGTCAAAGCCACCACAAGCCTAGAACACCAAGTGGCATCCCTTACAGAGAGGTTTGACAGGTTTTTCTCACAGACTCCACCTTATACCCCAACCTCTCAAGATGCCTGTGCCAGCCCTATGCACACCATAGTTGACTGCCCCTCAACCTCCCAGTATCCTGACCTTGTACAGGAGCATGTCAACCTTACACAGACTTACCCTAGAGTCAATAACCCCTATTCAAATACCTATAACCCGGGGTGGCGAAATCATCCAAATTTCGCCTGGAAACAACATAACCAGGGGCCCGCCTTTAACCAGGCCTCAAGACAAGAATTCCAAAACCATGCTCAGCCTTACCAGCCAGCCACAGTTCCCCCATTTGGCCAAGCCAACAGGAAACCATCCCTAGAAGACCAAAACCATCTTTTTTTACAGTAATCAATGCTTATTCATAAACGCATAATCAAATAACATGAAAATCACAAATTGAGGCAAAACCACTGAAGTCTCTTCATCTATCTGCATTAATCAAGAATTCAAATACTCTATCCAGACTTAGTAGTAACATTTGGTTTTTTAAGATGAACTAGAATAAAATGTTACTAATAATTTCAAACAGAGAACAAACAAAGCTAGGAAGAGTGGGGAAAGGCCCTCTTATCTTGAATCAAGTGTAGAGAGAGAGAGAGAGAGGGAAAGGCAATGTAGGCTGCCGGCGAGGTTATCTCACCACTGCCGCCGTTTCATGCCCCACCTGCCATACAGATAATATCCACCATAAATCCATAAGGGAACACGCAAAATCACATAAAAATTTACACATGATCAGAAAAATATTTCACAAAGGCAATAAGCAATCCGATTACGATAAGAAATATAAGAAAATTTCAAAAATACTAAAAGGCCTTTGTTTTTTCAGTTTACTAGTTATTGCCCTCAAGGTAAGTGCAAGACACTATTAATAACTAACTTCACGAAAATTCTGTGTAGAATCAAGTTACTTTATAAGAGACGAATTGTTTTCTAAACTATCAAATGAGGAAAATTTTCACGTGAGATGACTATGAATCATCTCTTTTAGGGTCTTAAAAAAAACCTAATTTTTGGCACTGTTCTATTTCTGAAAACTAACATGTCATCATCATCTCATTGCTAGATGCCAATTATAAGGGTGTTCGCAATACAAATCCTATTCCGGCTACTCTGAATGAGGCTATTTTAAATGCAATGCCGAAAGACTTACTCCTAACTTTGGGACGATATATACCCGCCATCACATTTTAATATTCTACTCTGAAAAATCATAATCATAATCATAATCAATCATAATCATAATCAAGTAGCGCCTTTTCCCAACTATTTGTGGTCGGCGACTCTGGAGCAAGGGTTTCAAAACCGGATCGGCCATCGAACCGGATTGATGGCCGGTCCGGTTGGATGGTGGTTTGACTGCGGTCAAACTGGATTGACCTGGTTTAGGTGTGATGAGTGATAAATATATGATAAATATATATTTTGTATAATATTAACATCAAAATGGTTGTAGTTCAAGTGGTTAAGTCATGAGTATTTGGTTTCAGGTTCGCATCCCCCTCAAACAAATTTTTTTTCAAAATATATATATATATATATATATATATATATATATAATCTGGACCGGTCTGGTCCGGGAAAAACCGACCGGTTCAATGAACCAAACGAACTGAACCGATTTTTTGGCCGGTTCCGATTTTCTGCTGTCGGACATTTTCTTTTCAAATGGGGGTTGTTGTGGGTTTTTATTACTACATCTACAAAAAAAGGACAGTCCTATTTTTTTATTGGAATTTGAACCTCTTATAGCCCCCATTAGCTGGGGCTACCACCATCCCATAAAAGTTTACGTTTTTTCGGACAAAGCATCTAAAACATTACGGAGGGAATACTTAATTTGGAGTAAATGGTTTGATATGTTACCCCCCTCGGGTATTATTATCAACATTTGATTTTTCATAATGAACTAAATCAGTTCGTTTGAAAAAACAACTGTTAAGAATAATTCCAAATGGGAGTAAAACTTTTAATTCCTCTAATTTAGGTTCTTGCACTTGAATGTGAGCTCTCATTGTATGTAGAAGTTTGTTAAATAAGGGTGCGAGCCTATTTGATAGAGCATGCTAAAAGTGGTTGTATACCAAGGAATTCTATATCGGATATCGGTCGACCAAAGAGACAAAATATCGGAGATATTGTGTAAAAAATATCGGTAGTCAAAAACTAGTTTTTACCTTATATTTTCACAATCTAACTTCTAAAATGCGTTATACTAATTTAGATAAAGCATAGATTTCAAAATATGCATAAAAATGCATATTAAGATGGGAAACAACGGGGAAAGTTATTTTTTTCCTTTTGTAAAATTTTTTTTTGCCAATTTTGTTTTTGAAAACATTTTTTAAAAAAAAAACAGCAACAGATCGGTCCGAAACCGATATATCGGCAATATTTTGAAAAAATTAAAAAAACGATATTAGTCCGTATCGATGTATCTAGTGGGCCCCGATACCGATATATCGGCGATATATCGCAATATTGCATTCCATGATGTATACACAACAAACTCGAATATTATCATCAATATGTTATTCTGAATCTGTATTGCGAATACTGCAGTTATGTAAGAACTAATGAGCCAGTCTAATACACAGCATCTCTTTTTTTTTTTTATATTAACTATTTACTATATATTGAAATGTTGAACCTTTCGAAGTTGTTCCTTTGTTCTAGATTTTTTAGCACTCTGAACGGTTTATATGTACTAATGATTGGATCATGGTCGCCTCCCTCCCCTCCAACCTATGTAATCTTGATTGCCATCATATGTGAAGGCTCTATATATTTTAACTGAGAAGAGGAGCATGTATTCTAAGGCTTCTTCATGAGGGTTTTCAGGTTAAGGTGCATTGATGAGGATGAAGCTCGCCTGTATGTGTGATAAACCCATCTTCTTAGACTCCACACAATTTCCCAGTGACCAATAACTGTGTACAGAAATTATATAGAAAGTTGGTAGATAAATATTTCAATGAACTGAAAGGTTTGTATGCTCGAGGATAGCCAAGTTTTCTATTCCAAATGTGATGCAATATATAACATTACATCATCTTATATGGTTTCAACAGGCTTTGAAACATAAAATGTTTCTCAATTTGGGACATTGGCGTGTGTAGCATTTTTCCTCCAAGTTCAGCGGCTATGATTCCTGCAAGCAATATTAATTACTGCCACTTTAAAGAGAAATTATTCAGAAGGCCTCCTGACCCAAAGCATTGACAATTAAGTTAAGAGGAGAGCAAACCTGGTGGTTCCTCATTCAAGGTCCACATCTCTTCTCGTTTTATGCAGTGAAATTTTACGGATGTGGCTGATTCTGGGGAAGTCTTCACCTTTACCTTTCTCCACCCTTTCCTGAAATTCTGGAGGCATACCATATAAGTCAAGTTCTTCGAATACCTCTTTCAGATACTCAACGCCTTCAGGAACAGCCCGTAGTCTTGTACATCCTTCTATGATCATCTTCTTAAGTGAATGCATTGCTCCCTTATCAAATGCCACCAAATGAAGTTGCTCCAAGTTTACGAGATTCAACACCTTCAGATTCTTCAAACCATCAGCCTTGCAACACAACTGGGTCCCAAGATAGGCCTGATTGAGAGTGAGAACCTCCAAACTATTCATATCTTTGAGCACATGAAATGGGTCATCCTTCAGGCCTGATCCCCTCAAACACAAGCTCACCAAATTACCAAGCTTGCTAAACCAGTCTGGTAATCTTCCTATATCCCCTCTCAAGCAAATTCGCTCAAGGCCTGGTGGAGGAAACTTTAAATCTTCAATAAGGAGCTTCGTACCATATGCTTTGAAGGAACGCAGCTCGGTCATCTTCTCCACAGAAGCGCACAGCTCCTTTCCCTCTTCTCCGTGCGGGAGGAATATCACAGCCAGCCTTCTCAGTTTCGCGAACTTCTGCAATTGGTCGGCCACCCCACTCCCTTTTCTGACCTCCATTAATGACAGGCTCTGCAGCTCAGCCAGCTCCCCTATTCCTTGAGGCATCCTGACCCCTTTTCTACTAATTACACCAGCTTTAGTTTCATGACTATAGACAAGCAAGTGTCTCAGCTTCTGGAGCTCAAAAACCACTGCTGGCACTTCTGTCACCAAAGTCTCCTTCAGATCCAACGTCTCCAACTTCTTGAGCTTGCTCACACCCTTGGGCAAATTTTGAATCTTTGTCTTCCTTAAACCCAAGTATCTCAAGTGGACTAGTTCTGCAAGCTCGGAAGGGAGGCTATCTACTGGTGTACCCATCAGGTCCAACACCCTCAAGTACCTTGACCGGCCATGCATTATATCTTTTATCCCACGAGGTAGTTGATCAAGTCCAAACGCATTAAAACAACGGAGATGAGTTAGCTGCTCTTTCTGGGGGAGGTTCTCCGAGTTCCCCTGCACTGAAAGTCGCCGAACTAGAAGAGGATATGGTGCATCTTCTTTGTTTGATATTCTGCCAAAGTTTTCTTCCACATATTTGGAAAGAATAAACTCGCGTACAGAGTTGTGGACTCGGCATGACTTGATCCGCCCATCCTCAAAAAGATCTACAACTTCTATTAAATGTCTTTGGGCTAGTTCCTTAATGTACTCTTCTCCGACTTCCTCCAGTGTTTTATTTCCAAATTGCACCAGAAACTCCTCCGCTAACCAAATCCGAAGAAGACTGCTGCATCGGATTCGAATGTTGGACGGGAACATGCCAAAGTAAAGGAAACAAGATTTGAGATAGTCGGGCATGTCATCATAAGCGAGTGAGATTGATCTCATGGTAGTTCTAATATTTGTGTCGTGCTTCAATTCCGAGCCAAGCTTCTTTTCCATGTCCAGCCAAGGATTTTCACTCTCGTTCTTCTTCTTTTGGTAACTTTCTCTCTTGGTTGACATAAGGCCAGCAACAATGACAGTGACTAAGGGGATTCCTCTGCATCTTCTTGAAATGTTGGACACAGTTCCCTCCAATTCCCCAGGGACGGTCTCATTGGGTCCAAAGGCTGTGTGGGAGAACATTTTTAAAGTGTCTGGGGCGTCCAATGGCCGGAGATCGTGGACATGATGGTAAGTATTCACGGCTGAAACTACTTCAGCATCCCTAGTTGTGAGTATTATCCTACTGCCATTTCTAGTGTTTGGCAAAGTGTATTTGATGCTCTCCCAAATGTCTACATGCCATACCGCATCAAGAACAATAATATAACTTTTCTTTGCAAGGTAGTTTTGCAGCATCTGTGCTAGCTGTTCAACACTCTCAGAACCGTCCATGGCTCTTGGTTGCTCCTTCATAGACGCATGGAATTGCTTTATCATGCATCTATAGATGTCTGCCAACCTTGATGCCTGTACTATAAGTAAATATGGGTTTTTGTCCCATTTTACTTGTCTTGATTGAGAGGAGTCGGCTCTCTCGTGCAAGTGTAGGCATGTGGAGTAGTTAGGCTTCCGTGGGCCCGGTCCACACTAAATTGGAAGAGACACTGTAATCATCACCGATCCGGAAATCACTTATTTAGAATTAGCTATTTTGGTACAACCAAAATGGAATTATCAAATAAGAGTCACCATATTGGAAATCAGTTATGGGAGAGACGTTGAGCCAATTTCGGGAAACTGAAATTGGCATGATTTTTGTAACTGAAAATGCTGCCTTTTTAAAGGAAATGGAGGGGACGCCCTCCATGCCAATGAAAAGCTTCTTTTGGTTTGAAATTGCATTCCGCTCTCTCTAGATTTGGTGACCTTGATTTCATTGGGTGAAAAAACTAATTCGAGGAATATAGTTTTTCACGACGTTCTACACTCGATCGGTGAAGGATTTAGTGTTCTCGGACATATTCTTATCCGTGGAGTGATTCGTAGGCTCAAAGGCCGAAGGTTGGTGATTCTAATTTGATAATCTTTAAGTTATATTTGTTGTTTGAAGGAAAAACCCAATTTTTGAGAACCCACATCAAACGGATAAAAATCTTAAAATTCGCTTCCGTTGCTGCCCTATTACCCTTCATTGGTATCGGAGCCTTGGATCCGTTGTGGTGTGAGAGTTCCAAGAGATTCGTGGGTTTTTTCCTCGCGGTTTTGCCGACTGAAAATCTCGAATTTACAGTCGCGATCGATCGGCATCAAGAGCGATCGATCGCTCAAAGGTAAAATCGGAGAAGACGACTGGTCACGATCGATCGCCATCGTTCGGCTTCGATCGGCATCGATTGTTAAGTCTCTTGAAAAGGGAAAACGATCGATCGCCATCGTTCGGCTTCGATCGGCATCCGATCGATCACCATCGTTCGGCATCGATCATTGAGTTGCTTTGAAGGTGGGAAACGATCGATCGGCACGAATTGCGATCGATCGTATCTACTGTAAGTTGTGCAAAATCAACAGCGGAAAGCTGCGATCGATCGGAGAAATTGACGTGATCGATCGTATTGCGATCGATCGGGTATTTTGAAGCGATCGATCGGCGGGATAAGATTTGAAAAACTAATTAATATTGAAGCAGTATTTTTTGCCACTTGATTATATGTTTGTTGATAGTTAATTAGTGATTCAAACTGTGCTGTTTTTACACTGATTGTCCTGTTCCATTGATTGTAGATTTTTATCTTCAATTTGATTGGAATACTTACTTGATTTCATAAAAGTTGCAATGGCTTCCCGTATGGTCTCAAGTGAGTTGGCAAAGACTGAAAAGTTGAATGCCACCAATTTTGTTACCTGGAAGAGGCGCATCCATCACATTCTGTTCCTTGATGACTTGGGTCATGTGCTAGACCAAGTTGTTGAACCTACGGGTGAACAGAGTACTGCTGCTCAAAAGAGAGAGTACGAGAAGTTCAAGATGGAGGATGCACGGGCAAGGACCACGATGCTTACCTTTATGGAGCCTACGATGGAGTTGCTTTTTGAGAAGCACAAAACGGCCAAAGAAATGTATGAGGCCATTGAGAGGAGGTATGGAGAGCATACTGAGGCACACATCAGGTTGCTCCACACTCGCTATACCAACATGAGGATGGAGGAGGGCAAGAATGTGCTTGAGCACATAAATGCCATGACTATTATTGCTAGTGAATTGGAGATGCTTGGAGATCCAATTTCATTGGGGGTCCAAGTGTCTACGATACTCACTAGTCTCCCTCCATCATGGGAAGCAGTTGTGGTGTCGTTGAACCTGAGTGACAAGAAACTCACTCTCGATGACCTTACTGCCAAGCTGGGCTTGGAGCAGGAAAGGAGAGAGCATATGAGAGCCTCTAATGCATCTGCCAACCTTGCTCACCATGTTGGCTCTAAGAAAGGTGGGTCCTATGCTGGCACTTCAAAGAAGAACTTCAAGAGGAAAGGAAAGAAGCCTCAGTTCTAGGGTGGAGACAAGGCCAAGAACAAGAAGAAGGGAGCCTGCTTTACATGTGGCCAGATGGGTCACTATAGCAGGAATTGTCCTAATGGCTCCTAGGGCAACGAGAAAAAGAAACAGCAGGGTGGTGGAAAGGATATAGTGTGCATGATTTCTGAGGCACTGATTGTGAACACTAACACTAAAGGTTGGTGGCTTGACTCGGCTGCAACTCGTCATGTGGCTATGGCAAAGGAGTCTTTTGCTGAGATAAAAGAAATTAGTCCCGGAGAGCACAAGATCTACATGGGGAATAACACCTATTATGACGTGCTGGGGATTGGCTCTATTCGTGTTCTTCTCTTAGGAGGAAACACTCTGGTCCTCACAGATGTCTTGTATGCACCTACTATTCGTAGGAATCTGATTTCAATCCCTCTTCTGACACAAAAGGGATTTGAAGTCAGGTTCAAAGGTGGCAAGGGAACTGTGGGGCAGAAGAATAATATTTTATTTACTGCTTCTTTAGTTGATGGTTTATTCAAACTTGATGTATCTAATGACTTTGCTAATAATGAAATGATTGATTCTGAGTATGTTGCTTGTGTTGCTGTTGATAATGCATTGTTGTGGCATTTACGCCTTTGTCATGTGAATGCAACAAAATTACACCGAATGTCGGGTAGTGGGTTACTACCTAGAATAAGTGATAATTTGCGCATGTGTGAGGATTGCCTATCTGGCAAAATGACTAGGCTACCTTTTCCGAAAGGACAGCGAGCAATTGACCTTTTAGAGGTCATTCACTCAGATATTTGTGGGCCTATAAACGTCAAGACTCAAAGAGGAATGATGTATTTTATTACGTTTATGTGAATGCAACAAAATTACACCGAATGTCGGGTAGTGGGTTACTACCTAGAATAAGTGATAATTTGCGCATGTGTGAGGATTGCCTATCTGGCAAAATGACTAGGCTACCTTTTCCGAAAGGACAGCGAGCAATTGACCTTTTAGAGGTCATTCACTCAGATATTTGTGGGCCTATAAACGTCAAGACTCAAAGAGGAATGATGTATTTTATTACGTTTATAGATGACTATTCTAGATATGGTTGTGTGTACTTGTTATCGAGAAAGTCCGATGCCTTAGAAAAATTCAAGGAATTTAAGGCTGAGGTTGAAAACCAATTAGGACGGAAGATTAAAGTTCTGAGAACAGACAGAGGTGGTGAGTACACATTTGATTTGTTCAAGGACTATTGTACAAACCAAGGAATAGTGCATTAGTATACTTTACCGTATACCCCTCAACAGAATGGAGTTGCTGAAAGACGTAATAGGACTTTGATGGACATGGTAAGGTCCATGTTAAACCACTCTGAACTAGGAACGCAGTTTTGGGGTGAAGCACTAGACACAGCTGTTTATGTACTAAATCAAATACCATCTAAGTCGATCAAATTGACCCCTTATGAGTTATGGACGGGAAGACGTCCAAACTTTTCGAACTTGAGAGTGTGGGGGTCAAAGGCCCATGTGAGGGTGCCTGATCAACTAAGAACTAAGTTGGATCCCAAGACCATAAAATGTAATTTTATAGGTTATTGTGATCATTCGAAAGGGTATCGATTTGTAGTACACCATGATGATGGGACAGTGGGGGTTATAGAGTCTAGAGATGCTTATTTTCTTGAGGAAGATATCGACCTTAAAACTCCTAGTCAGAAAGTGGAACTCTTTGAAATTAAGAAAGAGAAAGTTACTGTTACTAGTAATGAACGAGTGATAGGTAACACATCCAATGAGGATGTTGAAACTCGAACATCAAGAGAGCCTAGACCTTCAATTTTGTTGAAGGATTACTATGCCATGCTTGGTGAAGATGAAATATCGGTAGATGACCCTGTACTTAATGATCCAGTCACATTTGAGCAGGCTATGAGTAGTCCAGATTCCAAGGAATGGCAGAAGGCTGTTCAAGAGGAAATGGATTCAATCTTGAAGAACAAAGTCTGGGAGATTGTTGACTTACCAGACGAATGGAAACCCATTGGGTGTAAGTGGATCTTCAAGAAGAAGCTCAAAGCTGATGGATCAATAGAGAAGTACAAAGCTAGACTTGTGGCGAAAGGTTTCACACAAGTAGAGGGCATAGACTTCAAGGAGACTTATTCTCCAGTGTCCAGGTTCATCTCGATCCGATGTTTGTTGGCAATTGTGTCATACTTAGATTTAGAGTTGCATCAGATGGATGTAAAGACTGCCTTCCTAAATGGTGATTTAGAGGAGGAGATTTACATGGAACAACCCGAGGGGTTTGTTGTTTCCGGAGAGGAAACTAAAGTGTGCAAACTTATTAAATCATTGTATGGACTGAAACAATCGCCAAGACAATGGTATTTCACTTTTCACAAGGTGATAAGTGAATATGGCTTTGTAGCCAATGACTATGACCGTTGTGTATACTCCTTTAGAGATGGGAGTAGATTTATGATATTGTCACTATATGTAGATGACATATTATTAATGGGGAATGACACTAGTATGATTCTCAGTCTTAAAGAATGGCTCAAGACCCAATTTGAAATGAAAGATATGGGTGAAGCATCTTACATCCTCGGGATGAAGATTGAGAGAGATAGAAAAGCGAGGAGGCTAAGTATATCTCAAGAATCATACATTGAGAGTGTATTGAAACGCTTTGACGTGATTGGTTGGAAAACCATAGATTCGCCCATTTATAAAGGGACAGTTTTGTCTGAAAGAATGGCACCTGCATCAGACGAGGAACGTCTGAAGATGCAATTTGTGCCTTATGCGCAGGCTATTGGCAGCTTGATGTATGCCATAAACTGCACTCAACCTGATTTGGCTTTTGTAGTAAGCCTTGTGAGTCGATATCAGGCTAACCCAGGTATGCAACACTGGCAAGCTATTAAGCGGGTGTTCAGATACTTGCTTGGTACCAAGGATATGAAACTCACATATTAGGCCGAGAACCTGTCATTGGAAGGCTATAATGATTCGGACTATGCCGGGTGTAAGGATGACAGAAAATCCACTGCCGGTTATGTTTTTATGCTTGGTGGCGGCGTCGTGGCATGGGCTAGTAAGAAGCAGAAATGCGTTACTAAGTCCACGATGGAAGCTGAGTTTGTTGCATGCAGTTTAGCAGCTTCCGATGCAGTTTGGATTAAAGAGTTTCTAGCTGGGTTACAGCTAGAACAGTGGTCTGATGCTCCTGTCCAAATTTATTGTGATAATTTGGCAACTGTGTCGACACTCCGTAATGGGGAGATCAGTTCAAGAGCTAAGCACATAGAGGTGCATTACTTTTATGTGTTTGACATGCTACAACGGGGAAAGTTGACAGTGAGTCATCTTCCTACGGTTGAGATGTTAGCTGATCCGTTAACGAAGGCCTTAACGACGGATCTATTTGTAAAACACGTTCATAGTTTTGGATTACGACAGGACTAGTGCACGAGTCACTCTGGATCGCAAATATGAACAAAGAACCCATAGTGGGGGATGTAAGTAAATATGGGTTCTTGTCCCATTTTACTTGTCTTGATTGAGAGGAGTCGGCTCTCTCGTGCAAGTGTAGGCATGTGGAGCTCTGTGACCAGAAACGCGTTTAAAACGCGTATAAAACACGTTTTACGCGTTTCAGCCACTTAGCCGTAAAACTCCCCGTTTAAAACGGGAAAATGTGTTTTTCCCGATATAAACGCGTTTTATCCCGATAAACGCGTTTAAACACGTAAAACACGTTTTTTATTTAAAGAGCAACTCTTTTTTTAAATGCGCAACTTTGTAATATGTTATTCTTTAACATTTATACCTACTATATTAATTTTTTATTTTTATTATTTTTTCGTTTTTTTCACGTTATTTTCCCGTATATTCTGTTTTCTGCCGTTTTGTTCCGTACGCTTACCTCGCCGTTTTATTGCCGTACCCGTACTTTGTCACTTAGATGTGGAGTAGTTAGGCTTCCGTGGGCCCGGTCCACACTAAATTGGAAGAGACACTGTGATCATCACCGATCCGGAAATCACTTATTTAGAATTAGCTATTTTGGTACAACCAAAATGGAATTATCAAATAAGAGTCACCATATTGGAAATCAGTTATGGGAGAGACGTTGAGCCAATTTCGGGAAACTGAAATTGGCATGATTTTTGTAACTGAAAATGCTGCCTTTTTAAAGGAAATGGAGGGGACGCCCTCCATGCCAATGAAAAGCTTCTTTTGGTTTGAAATTGCATTCCGCTCTCTCTAGATTTGGTGACCTTGATTTCATTGGGTGAAAAAACTAATTCGAGGAATATAGTTTTTCACGACGTTCTACACTCGATCGGTGAAGGATTTAGTGTTCTCGGACATATTCTTATCCGTGGAGTGATTCGTAGGCTCAAAGGCCGAAGGTTGGTGATTCTAATTTGATAATCTTTAAGTTATATTTGTTGTTTGAAGGAAAAACCCAATTTTTGAGAACCCACATCAAACGGATAAAAATCTTAAAATTCGCTTCCGTTGCTGCCCTATTACTCTTCATGTACCACAGGAACCCAGGCGTGGCACTCGAACCGCTTCTTCACACTTTCGTCGTTGTACATATGTCGGGCGAGAGTAGTCTTTCCCATGCCTCCCATTGCTACTAGTGTAACAGTTGTGAGCTCCACCCCTCCCTCCAACACCACTTGAATCAGTTCCTCCAATACTTCAGCCCTTGCACTGCATATGCCAGCGTCAGCATCAACTCCTTGAAGCGAGAGGTGAGAATCTTACACAATCAAAGACAAAATCACATAAGTCAGGTCTGACAAAATTAAGAGGAATTTAAGTTTGTTCAGGTCAATGTGGTGGAAATTTTCAGCCTTAATTTTTAGCATATGGGTCAGTTTCAACAAATATTTAGATCGAGTTAATAAGTGGGGAAAGCAATGTCCCCGAACACAAGTGGTTATAACAGCTCCCGCGGGATTTGAACCAGGACCTTGGCTCCGATACCATAATAGATATCCGTCCCAAAAGCTTAAGCTGTTAGGAAACTTGCAATCACAATCGTTAATGCATATCTCAGAAGATCACATATAATTCTTTTGATGCTATCATGGAATTCTGCTACATTGATCTAAACATATTCAATAACTGCAAAAAGACTGACGGTATGTAAATTCTATGAACCATGAAATTGAGTTCATTATATATATAAGGTGTTCCTTATGTACCATGAAGATGAAGAGTGTTCATGCCTGCATCATCTTCAGTGTCCGAGGGCTCCTCACACTTTTCTGGAGCGTTCAGCGACGTACAGACCTCATCGAGCCGAGCTTTGACATATTGCAGCCATGGACGTAGTCGCAATTG